>JANBPO010009505.1:0-1200000 GCA_024336825.1 Amorphophallus titanum
ATTGGTACGCCCGGTGGGACAAGAGTCTCCTTTCATCTCTTTGCCGAGATGTATGGGCCCCGAGGCCCTCCCAAAGATTGCTGATCATTTACTTGTTCTGTGATTGTAGAAAGAAGTCAATGATGGCCGTTGGATTCGCTGCACTGACCTTCGGCCTTGAGATTATGGCCAATCATGCTATTGCTGGGTACCTGGCAGTACCAACTATCTTTGGCTCCTTCCAGTCAGTGGTTGGTTTCCCCAACTTCTTGGGCGTAGCCTTCGTCGACATACTGAAGGTCAAAGTTCCAGAGCCGACGGGAGAACAAGTTGATGAGAAGCCTAGGGGCCACAATGCCCGAAGCCACAGGAGTCTGACCAAAGGTCAGACTCAGCTGTCCAGCTGCATGGTGTACCATGTAGCTCAGGGAGCTCGCCCCGTCTATAACCACAAGCTCGGGGGTCGCCATCAAGTGAACTCCTGCAGAAGAGCTGCTGCCCCTATTACCAGATGACTATCGACGTCTGGGAAGTCTGTGCTGATTAGGGGGGTCTGTATATTCCTGGACGGATGTGATTCTCAAGCAATTCCAGACCGGGTGGTCACTGCTATGCCAACCTGTAACTCCTTGCAGGTCCTTTCTAGGAGGAGAGCTAAGAAAAAAGAAGAAGGCCGCCGAGGTCGGAAAGACCTGGCCTCAAGGACGAAGAGGTTTAAACAAGTCTGGGTCCCTAAAAGGATCTAACCTGCTCGCCAAGAGGCACCTGTCTACTACTGCTCCAAGCCTACCGAGGTGGAGAACAAGAATGAGAAGGGGCTGGCCCCGAGGAAAGAAGAGATCATCGTAGATCCTCCACGCTGCGCGAGTTTCAGGGCATGTGCCTGACAAGCTGATGTCCCCATAGCGGGGAGAAGATTTGATCAACTTGTCGGAAGATCCCGGCGAGCTTATATCCCTCCAGTGGGAGGTTGACAACTCTCTCTAGTCCTGCATCTGGGACTAGGGAAAGAAGAAATGATCAGTATGGTCAGAAAGTATTTCTTCGGTATGGGCAACCCCTCATTGAGCCAACAACGACTGTTGCAAGCAGCCATGGCAAAGGAAGATGACTGCCCACCAATGGCAGTCAAAGGGAAAGAAGAAAGAGGAATGATGTCGTCAGTTGATGACAATGGACATGAAGACGGCTTGAGGTTTGAAGCCGATGAAGATGCTCCTCGGCAAAGGGAGACAAGAAGAATCTCTGTGTTTGAAAGGTTAACCTTCCCGTGACATCTAAAAAGGAAGGTTCATAGACAAAGGAAATACATGCAGGTTTTCACCTGCAACATGGCCGGAGTGGCCGATCAATACAGAGGTTTGCCTGGTGACCCCCGAGAATTGGCTCAATTAGCTGAAAGGCCGGGGTCAAATACCCGAAAAGCGGAAGCCGCAAGGGAGATGCTGAGAACAGTAATGGGAAAGCAGATATCGCTTGAAGAAGAAGTCACTACCCTCACTGCAAATGTCGTGACAGCTGAAGAGGGGGAGGTGTCGCTAAACATCTCGTCTGAAGGAGCTTCAACGGAGACAATAGAAGCCATCCCCAACATGATGACAGTAGATCCGTCTGTGCTAATGGTGCTCCAGAAGTACCAACAGGAGATAGAGCTCCTGAAGAAGTAGCTGATGGAGAAGACAGTACAAGCTTCGGCTTTTAAACAGCCTGAAATGCAAGCTGAATCGTCGCGAGGAGGCGCCAACCCGAGCGAGTTCCCGCCACTGGACACCTTGCCCCAACAGGCAGAGTCCAGCATGGCAACCACCCAGTAGCGTCCACCTCAGACGTTGATGCCACCAATTATGCCGCAAGTGCACCAACCACCTTCACTAGTGCGGCCTCCTCCCCAGGCAACCACTTTGGTCACTCCTTACCTGCAATCGGCACATTTCTACCCAGAGCCGACAGACCCGACTGCTGTCAACAAGATGATGGTAGAAAGGATGATTGAGCAGAAGCTTGCTAAGCGCAATGAAGGTGAATATGCCACATTTGATGCCGACCAGGTGCCATAGCCACCACACCATGCAGCCAAGAGGCTCTCTCCAGGGATCAACAAGCCGCCCAAATTTGACAAGTTCAACGGGAAGGGATCCCCGAAGAAACATGTTACTTATTATATGACCGCCATGGGTGATCTAGCCACAGATGAGTCGTACCTACTAAAGTTTTTTGGGCCCTCGCTAACGGGACTCACTTTTGAATGGTACTCCAGCCTTCCAGTCAGGTCGATCAGCGACTGGCCGGATATGCAGAATAAGTTTAGAGAGAGATTTCATGTCACCGAGAGAGAGGTCACGGTGGCTAAACTCTACTCGACAAGATAGAGGGCAGATGAAACGGCCCTTGAATATATCAAGAGGTGGAGAAACCTTGGGATGAGATGCAAGCGGCCCCTGCACCAGGAGGACGCTGTACAGATTTGTAAACAGAATCTCAGAAGGGAGGTGCTGGAAAAGATGATTGGTATGGAAGTTCGGTCATTTGACCGGTTGAACAATATCGTGGCCGAGATAGAAGCTTTCCTGGCCAGGCCTACCCCTACATCGATCGCTGCCCCTACACAGAAGGCAAAGGTGGTAGAGCGGCGTTCAATGCCCAAAGAAGCAAACACTCTTGACATCAAGGGGTTTGAACAACAGAAAGACAAAGGCAAGAAGACAGTTGCCCCTTAGCCTGCTAAACCCGTAGACAATAAAGAGGGCCCCTCACTTCGGGATAAAATGAAGACGGCCTATTCTTTTCCCAAGGAGAAGACCAAAGTCCTATTTGACTGGGTCACCTAGTATGATAAGGTCACCCCTGAGCCAAAAAGGCCAGAAGACCTGAAAAGAAGAGACAGCCCAAGGTTCTACCCTTATCACCAGATGCTGGGGCACCCAATTGAAGACTGCTATGTGTTCAAGGATATTATTGAAGGCATGGTGAAGATGAGATGGAGCGGGAGGCCAGTAGGGGTAGTCCTGTGTTTGCTATCGCAGTCCGTGAGGTCGAGTGAGGCTCCGAGAGTGCACTCTCACCTGATGCTATCCCAATCCTACAGGAGTTTGCTAATGTGTTTCCGAAGGAGCTTCCCGAGGGACTCCCACCTATGCGGGATGTCCAGCATGCTATCGACCTAATTTTGGGGTCCTCATTGCCCAACCTTCCCCATTACTACATGAGCCCCATTGACCACACTGAGCTGCAGTGACAGGTCAATGCATTATTGCAAAAGGGGTCTCTTCGGGACAACATGAGTCCATGTGCTATACCAGTATTACTCGCCCCAAAGAAGGATGGCACATGGAGGATGTGTGTTGATAGTCGTGCCATCAACAAGATCACCATAAAGTACAGATTTCTCATTCCCCGACTTGATGACATACTAGATATGATGTCGGGAGTCACTATTTTCTCCAAGATTGATCTCAAAAGTGGCTATCACCAGGTGAGGATTAGGCCTGGAGATGAATGAAAAACTACCTTCAAGGCCAAAGATGGTTTATACGAGTGGTTAGTTATGCCATTTGGCCTGACTAACGCCCCTAGCACATTCATGCGGTTGATGACTCAGGTCCTTCAACCTCTTATTGGAGTGTTTGTTGTCGTGTGCTTCGATGACATACTCATTTATAGCCGCACTCGGGAGGACCACTCAGATCACTTGAGGCAGGTCTATCAGATTTTGAGGGGAGAGCAACTGTATGCCAACCTACAAAAGTGTGCCTTCATGACTTCTCATGTTACCTTCTTGGGCTTCATAGTGTCTAGTGATGGGGTCTCCGTAGATCCGGAGAAGATCCAAGCCATTGTTGAGTGGCCAGAACCTCGCACGCTCCATGATGTCCGCAGCTTTCATGGCCTCGTGACATTCTACCGTTGTTTCATCCGTGGATTTAGCTCCGTCACTGCCCTGATTACAGATTGTATTTGGAAAGGCACATTTGTATGGATGAAGGCCGCAGGTGCTGCCTTCAGGGACATTAAGGAGCACATGACTCAGGCACCTATCCTTCGACTGCCTGACTTTACGAAAGTGTTTGAGGTCTCTTATGATGCGTCAAGAGTCGGTATAGGAGGAGTTCTGAGTCAAGAGGCCCACTCCATTGCCTTCTTCAGTGAGAAAATGAGTGATGCCAAACTGTGATATTCCACCTATGACAAGAAATTCTATGCAGTTGTTCAGACTTTAAAGCATTGGAGGCACTATTTGTTACATTAAGAGTTTGTATTGTATTCCGATCATGAAGCTCTTAAATTCCTCCATGCTCAGAAAAAGTTGAATGAGCGTCACAGTAGGTGGGTGGAGTACCTCCAAGAGTTCACATTTGTGCTCAGGCACAAGGCTGGGGTAGAGAATAAGGTGGGTGATGCCTTGAGTCGGCGTGCTTGTATGTTGACCACCATGAGTACCGAGGTTGTAGGGCTTGAGAAGATGAGGGAAGCTTATGCTGACTGCCCTGACTTTGGTCAGATTTTTACCACTCTCCAGGATGGTCCATCAAGGGATCATAGTGATTATGTGCTTCAGGAGGGTTATCTCTTTAGAGGGGACATGCTTTGTGTTCCCCAGACTTCGGTTCGTGATTGCTTAGTTTGGGAACTTCATGCGGGAGGTCTAGCCGGCCATTTTGGTCGAAATAAGACTATCGAGACTGTTGAGCACCGATTCTATTGGCCAAGCTTGAAGCAAGATGTTACCCATATTGTGGCTCAGTGTCGTACATGTGCTATGGCCAAAATGAAGAAGCAAAGCTCTGGTCTATACACGCCTCTTCCCGTGCCTGATGCTCCATGGCTGGATGTTAGCATGGATTTTGTTTTGGGATTGCCAGATCCTCCAGGAAGCATGACTCTGTCTTTGTGGTAGTGGACCGATTTTTCAAGATGGCACTCTTCATTCCATGCTCCAAGACCTCGGATGCTTCGAGGGTAGCTCGCCTGTTCCTTTCCCATGTGGTGTGTAAGTTTGGGTTGTCCTGTACCATAGTGTCTGACCGCGATGTTAAGTTCATCAGTTATTTTTGGAAGACACTGTGGCACATGTTATGTACCCACCTTAAGTTTTTCACTGCATATCATCCCCAGACAGATGGTCAAATCGAGGTTGTCAATAGGAGTCTGGGTTACTTGTTGACGTGTCTTGTTAGGGACCGTATAAGGGATTGGGACTTAGTGTTACCACTGGCTGAGTTTGCATACAATGATTCGGTCAATAGGTCTACCGGTATGAGTCCGTTTGAAATTATCACTGGTCGTAGGCCTAGGAAGTCAGTGGATCTTGCTCCCCTACCCATTCATGCTCGAGTGTCAGAGTCAACCGAGTCATTTGCTGAGCATGTTAGAAGTCTACATGACAACATTCGTCGTCACATTGAAACCAGCAATGCACGATACAAGGAATTGGTCGACGCCTATAGACACCACCGTGAGTTCCATGAGGGTGAATATGTCATGATCAGGGTCCGACCTGAACGATTTTCCTCTGGAACCGTAAAGAAACTACAAGCTTGTGGCGCTGGTCCCTTTTGAGTATTGAGGCGGGTCGGGTCCAATGCATATGTTGTGGACTTGCCTGAGGAGTATGAGATTAGCTCTACCTTCAATATGTCAGATCTGGTTGCCTACAGGGATACCGCGGTGATTCCCAGTGAGCCTTTCGAGCCATCTCCACCCCTTGCGAGTGACACCACCCCTGAGTGTCCACCACCAGCCTCATTTCGACGGCAGCGTGAGCAGAAAGAGCATATACTGGATGAGCAGGTGACTGTTACCAGGAGTGGAGCTTACCCACGCTACCTAGTGCGATGGAGTGGACGACCCGCGACCGAGGATACCTGGATCACCCGTGCGGAGCTACAGCGTCTAGATCCCAATCTACTAGAGTGATACCAGAGTAACAGAACCCCTCTGTGAGGGGTTTAGGCAGACCAGACCAACCCCCTCGGTTGGTTCGCCTAAACCCCATCCAGGGGAGGGGTTTAGGCAGCCCAGCCTAGCCCCATGGCCTGGTCTGCTTAAACCCTTTCTCCCCTAGTCAGTGCACTGTTTCAAGGGTTTACCCGGGCTAGGTTGAACCATTCACCCTAGCCCGCCTAAACCCTTCCCTGACCCTTCAAATTTCCTATAAAAGTCCCTAAGAAGCTCAAGGGGTGGGAGATACATGCATCAATCAAACAAGGAGCTGCAAGCTTCAAGCTCCACAGCAAGGCAACCAGCAATGAGAATTGTGTGTGGGTGACTTGGTCGTCGGCTAAGGATGCCGAGGGTATGTCGCTGGTACTTCCCTCGCATGGTCTTTCGCCAAGACATACAAGTCTATCCCCACCATGGGCGAGACGCTTTTACAAGGGTGCAACCATGCACACACATGACGTCACGCTTCCCGGTAGTCACGAGGCCATATCCGACCGCTCGACCCAAGCTGTCATCGACCCTCACCCAGACACAAGTTTGATGCTTTCACCAGTCATCCAATTGCAAGCCCCCGTTCGGCGGAGTAGACATGGCCCACTCCACGAGAGGAACCCTCTGTAAAACACGCAGGTATCTGCTTTGTCACGCATTGACCTAGGGACCGACCACTGTGTCAGAATTGTAATGTAGCTTATGCCCGTTGTACCTCGGCCACTATGGCCTACCTGTAAAGCCATATAACTCTCAGAAATTATACCACCATTTGGACGTATGTGCTCACATCCACGTTCGAGCCCTCAATCCCCCTTTTTGTGTCACCTAGCGTAAATCCCTCAGCACCTCTCACCCAACCAATCTCATCCTGTCTAGTGTGAACCCACACCTGCGAAGTGCTCCCTGCTCTCCACCCAAGACTTCAGGCACATACAGACCTCTCTTCAGTGTGGAACGAAGGTGTTCGGGTTCAATCCGATGTAAATAAACACCGACTGCTTACGGTCGATGGGGAAAGACGTCCTATACACGACTCCCCACAATCACCTGCGCACTCGCACCTATGGAACCGACCTTCCCTCCACGTGTCTCTCAACTCTCGAGTCCATGTGCCGTGCCCTGGTGGTGCTTCCCCGGTCAACTCTCGGTTCCACGGGTGATTGTTGAGAAATTGACTGGCACGCCCGCATCCCAATTATGTTTCCCTTAAAATCTAGAAACCTCCCGTGCCACTCGGCCTCCCCTCAACTTTTCGTAAAAGGCGAGTGCACGGTGCCGCTTTAAGAAAGATATGACCATGAGAGGGAGTGCCCGAAGCACACTATATTCCAGCATCTCTCCCGTAGCTATATCCTACCCCTCACTCCGGTCACCGCACACACACCGCACCGATGAAACCCTGCCACGCGCGAACAGTGAGTTATGTATTACACGTTTTTTTTTATGCAAGAGATTTTAAGGTTCATAATTATGTAAAGGATTATGTGATGTATCTAAGTGTGTATTTTAAATGTAATGGTATGGTTCTATCATGAGAATAAACAATGGTATGGCCATAAGCGCCTCACAAGACAATCAAGCTCACAACATCGTACGAGGACGCCACCCTGACTGGGCACCGAGTATCCCAGAATCTCCGCCATGCTTGCCCCAACGACGCTTGAACGTCTGCACGGTCTTGGCGCCAGGTGCTTTGCCACGCCCTTTCTTTTCCCTCTGTGGATCTTTCTTGTTAGGCTATCAGCCACCCTAAGTGACATTGGCATTAGCGCGATAGACTATCTCATGATTGGCTTCCAACTCCACGTGTTGAGAAATATCTAAAAAACTATTAATACTCTCATTGTGAGTTATAATTTGTTTCAAATTGATCCACTAGTAGGGCAACAATCTTATTACGACTTGCGCATACTGTTCATCAAGGAGATCATGACCATCGGTCTTCAAATCACGGATCATTCCAAATAACACCCTAAGCTGATCGGACATCGTATGGCACAAGTCCTTCTGGTAGGTCTCAAATCTCAAAATGAGAGCCCTCAATTGGGTGATAGAAGTTTCTTCAAATGAGAACTTCAGCTGATCTCACATGTCTTTCGCAGTGGCACACTTCTCAAACTCATTGATTAGGTCATCTTGCATGTTACTTAACATAGTGAAGTGCACTATACAATCTTTATTACACCAGAGGCAGTAGGCCTTGTGGTCTCGACGATGCTGTGTAGTGACTCCCTTATTGAGTGATGACATTACGATTTCCAAGTGGTCGAGCAACTCTTGCTTATTCAGGAGGTATTAGATCTTACGGTGTCAAATGTCATAATTAGTGCCATTTAACTTATCACCCTTGGAGAGGTCAGCTATCACATTCTTGAAGGCCATTGCAATTAATCACTACATTATACAAAGAATATGAAGACATCATTTATACATCGTTTGAATTTGCTACTAGAAATCTGAACTAAACACATTAAACTCTCCTATACACTATGATCGAAGGTAGACCCAAGACACTACAATCATCTCCTACTTATGTAAGTTTGTTCATTGTAGATGGAGCAACTCCTACCAAATTATCTCATATGAGAGGAACATACATCTCTCATTGGTAATTTGTAATAGTATAGCGACTCAAGATCCGGATACCGAGTCAAACTCAATACCATTCACATCCTACGCCGCCACCCACGATCTAAGGAGCTCAGAAGAATTATTTGGGATGTTGTGGTAATGCAGAAATTCTAAACAATTAATAGGAAATAAAATACAAGATTAATATATAACTAACAGAAATGAAATTAACATTTTGCAACGATTAATTATGGACGTGTAAAATCGCACGCCCGTATGTCCCCGCCAGTCCAATAGCAGCAACAAGTCTTCAATAGAAGAGATCCCTGGAGGACACGTCCCGTCCGGACCCTCCGAAGAGACACCATGCCGTTCCTGTTCCTTTTCAGCTTCAACTTCCTGTGAAACACATTTTCCCTTTTCAATAGACGTCCACTTTTCTGACATAGTGATATTCAAAACCATTAATCTTTTATTTTGTTCTTTCAATTTTGAATTCTCTTCAATCAAACCATTCGGATCAACATCCTTCATTTTTTCAGTCAGTCTTTGCTCTGTCAATTCTAATTCCAAATTTCTATTCCTCAGATCTTCTACCTCTTCTTTAAGAGACTTGACTTGTTGCTCTTGCAGTCTAAGTTGAGACAGAAGATCATTGTTCAACTTCTTAACAGAATCACAATTCTTGCATCCATTTTTAGTTCTTTTCAAGCTGTCTTTTAAATTGGCATTTTCACACTTCTATTCTCTTATATCATGCAACATGCTTTTTTTTATCTTCTTCATTTCACATTTTTCATTCTTATGACTGTCAAGCAAATTATCATACATTTCAATCAACTCATCCAACGAATTTTGTTCTGATTCGGACTTTACCTGGGATGAAGAGTCATCAGACTGATCACTGTTGTGATCCTTGGTCATGAGGCACTTGTGGTTCTCTCCACCATATCTTTGATTCAGCTCGTCCATCAACTCCTTGGCGTTCCTGCACTTGGACACGCACAAAAGCACATTAGAATTAATCGCCCCTTTCAACATCTCCAGGGCTTTTCTATTTTTAGCATTCATCAACTCATGACCAATATTCCAATCTGACTTATTCACTGGAATATCATAGGGTCCATGTTCAATTAAAATCAACAAGTTCAAATCCATGGAATTCATGTAATCCCTAAACTCTCTATGCCAGTCAGAGAAACATGATCCATCAAACATGGGAGCGGCAGACTTAGACTCCATGACAAGCAAATGAAATGCAAGAAACTAGACACTTAGCAGACTCAACTAATGCACCAGAAGATAGCAGGATCCACTACAGATCGTTGGATCTGATGAATCAGTGACCTACTCTGATACCAACTGTAAGGTTAAAGGAATCTAATGAGGTATGCTCAGATACCAATATAAGGGTGCGTGAAGTGAGTTACCAGAAGATCCAAAGGGGGGGTGAATGGATCTTCAAAACTTTTTGGCCAATTTTAAAATATGTGTGAGGCAAATAGGGCTGGAACGCTTGTCAAACACTAAATTTACAGGAGTATATGCCCTAATCAACTTGTGCAAATCATTCAAGCGGAAGTAATTCAGATAATTTGTAGCACAATCACACAAGAACACAAGCAAACTCACAACACTAGGAATTTTTAGGTGGTTCGATCCGTAGACCTATGTCCACCGCACACTCTAACCAGAGTGTGGCTTCTGCTGATGCATAGCTTAACCCGCTGGGCATTACAGCTTGCCTACAACCGTTGAGCAACACAACTTGCTGTCTAGAGGAATCCTTCTCTGCAAACGCTGAGGATTACAGCTTAACCTGTCCAGAGGAATCCACCTCTGCAACGCTGAGCACCACAGCTTGCTCTACTGACTAACGGCTTGAATAAAGATGAAATTGGGAAACAAGAATGATGGAATTTAGTGACTGAAAGCTGGCAATAAGACCCAATGGATATCGCTCACGTAGGAGCAAACTGGCCTGGATTTGATCCAAGTGCTAGTGAACAAAACTTCAAAGATTCTACCGTCGATCTCACTCTCTCTCAATCTCACTCTCTCTTCAACTCTTCTCTCGATCTCACGAGCTCCTCTTTCTTCTTTTTCTCTGACTTTTTCTCTGATCTTTTTTTGTTTCTTTGATTCCTCTTCTCTCTCTTTCTCAGATATCTCCTGTTCGTGCTCTTCTCTTCTGTATATCCTCTTTCAAATCTTCAGGAGAAGGGTTTATATATGTCTTCAGTCTGGGACCCACGTGCTCACGCATTGGGCGTGTGGAGGGAACACTCCCGCCCAAATGCTTCCAGAAGGCTCTCAACAATGTGTCCAGATCTGGGTACTGTAGCTTCCACATGGCAGTCATCTGTCAGGGATGATCTGCCTTGGATCACGTGCCCTTCTTAACAATCACGAGTAGTTGACCTGTCAGTCTATCAAGACGTATAATCGTTAGGCAATTATGGAGATTGCATAAACTTGCTGAGACATCAAAGCAAACGTGCATAGACTCAGTACACATATGCACGGACTCAATTTGGTCTCATAGCAATCATGTGCATGGACATAATCAGCATAAGAGCAGTCATGCACAAACCGTGTTGAGACACAGGACAAGAATGCACCAACTTATACGCACGCATCGATAAGAATAGCAGAGACTTGTAAGCATGCAGTAGTGAGAGATGCACTGAGTTCGGTCTTGCATATGCCAAGTATGCACTGACTTGATTCATGCACGGACAAACATTGCAATGACTTGGTCACGTGCAGCCACAGAGGTTGCACCGACTTAATGAGATAGTAAACAGATAATGCATTGAGTATGAAAATGCAAGACAACCAATGCACCGACTTAATGTGAGAGTAAGCAGGACTTGCACCGAGGGGATCGTGCAAGAAGAATTATTGCACAGACTTCATGTGCAATGATCAGTATATTGCAACGACTTAATGCAGAACCTACACCAAAGAAGTCAGGCATGCACAGACTCACTATCGTGCAGTGCCAATGTTTGCACCAACTTGATCGAAGTGCAACACTAAGTTGCACTGACTCAAAGCGTGCAAAGGCTAGGAATGCACTGGCATTGAAAACTCCTTAGACTTGAGCATGCACCGACTCAATGTGCCTTAGCATAGAATACATCGACTTGTATTCGTGCATCACCAAAGTTTGCACAGACCTAGTTCGCTATAGATGCAGCATATGCACGAACTTAAATGCAACCTAATGAACATATGCGTTGACTTAATGCGGAGCGAACATGAATATGTATGCCAAGCGAATGAACTAAGTGTGCATAGACTAATCGCAGAATGAACATGGATGATAAAAAAATGAAATGGATGAAATGATAATGATATAAGAAAAATGATGATGGGAATGATAAATGATAATCGAGGCATGGTGTTGTCAAGTAGGCTACACCCGCTGGCTCTATTTTCTTCTCCTTCACTCGGCACCCATGTCCTTTCAGGGTCTTAGCCAAGGGGTACGACCTAGACCTTCTATCTAAGTCGAAGAAACCCGAACTTCTTACGTCGGTACAGCCCCAGTATCGATGATAGCTCGGCGTCATGACCTTCTGTTAAGTCGAAGTATATTCTTCCTTGGCGTCATGACATACCGTCTAAGCCAAGTTGCTTGGTGCCATGACCCTTCATCTAAGTCGAGAATTGTTTCGATTTGGCGTCATGGCATACCGTCTAAACCAGGTCGCCCGATGTCATGACCTTGTATCTAAGTCGAGATCTATTGTGCCTTCGCGTCATGGCACTCCGTCTAAGCCAAGTCGTTCGGCGTCATGACCTTTCGTCTAAACCGAGAATCATTGTACTTTGACGTCACGACCCTTCGTCTAAGCCAAGTTGTTATACTTGATATCCTTGCGTCGACACCATCCCGGTACTGACAATTTCACTCCACTCAGTGCCCATGACCTTTGTGGTCTCAACTAAGGAATATGGTATGGATCTTCTATCCATAATCATATAAGTCTAAAACCTTGCGATAATGGTATCACCGTCAGCCCCACCGTGATTCTTATCAGAGGAGTCTAACGGATCAAACCCTCCGTCTAAGTCAAAGAAACATAATCTCCTTACGTCGGTGTAATCCCAGCATTGATGATCCACTTAACTCGGTGTCCATTCACTTTCGAGGTCTTAACCGAGGGGTATGACCTAGACCTTTCGTCTAAGTCGGAGAAACCTAATCTCCTTGCATTGGTGCAGTCCTAGCATCGACGATCCACTCAACTTGCGGCTCGTGACCTTTTTGAGGTCTTAGCTGAGAGGCGTGGCTCGGACCTTTCGTCTGAGCCATGATAAACCCAATTCCTCACATCGGTATAGACCCAATACCGACAATCCCATTTTGATCGGTGCCCAGCTCTCTATTGGGACCGCTCAACATAGTTCGCTGTCGAGATCGCTCGTCTGAAGCCGAGGGAGTTTTGCCCCGATACTAGCAGCCCGCCAGTCGAGCGAACGGCTGCACCCACAAGCCCTGCTCCCTCATCCCTCATTCACGACACCTACGGGTGGGGGACATTTGTTGGCACAAAAAAGAAGAAGAAGAAGGGGGACGGACCTATTTCGGATGGGCTGGGCCCAATACAAAAAAGGGGAAAAATGGGAAAATAGGAAAAAAATCGCACTGACTCTTCCCTCACTCCTCCTGTGCGTTTGCTTTCTTCCCTCCCACGAAAGGCATTAAATGCCTGATGAACTCGCCAGGCCCGCTCGACTCCCTCTCCGACAGCACATCACAAGCACTCAATGCATGAAGGGCCCTCTCATCGCATGGGCGAATCCAAGCGTGCTAGCACCACCGCAGGAGCCTATCCTCCCTCACCGCACATGCTCCTCCATCAGCTCACGAAGCCCTCCACATCCACTCAGCCGCAAGCCTACACGAGGCAGCAGCAGTGGTAGCTGCAGTGGCATGGTAGCAACAGCGATAGGAGGCCGAGCGAAGAAAAAAAATACAAGGTGGGGGTTTTCCCTCCGAACGGGACCCCTGAGTCCTTGTATAAACACCGACCCAACTGAAGAAGGTGGAGAGGGAGAAAAAGAAAAAAAAATAAGTGGAAGATACGAGGGGAGATCGCTGCTAAAGAAGCTCTGCTCCGGAAGCTGAAGAGAGAGAAGAGAGAGAGAGAGAGAAGAGAGAGGTGAGGGAATGGGAGCAGGGCCTGCGGCCCTTCCTCCCTCCCGTTTTGTATTTTCTTCTTGTTCTTTTTCAGCTTTCCCCCGATGTATTCTCATCACCGGTGTGAAATAAAGAAGCATTCAATTTTGGAAGATTTTATATACTACTGCTCTCATGATGTTTGCCCTTTCGTGCTCATCCTTTTCTAACTCTTTGTCTTCCTCTCTTATGGGCGATGTTTTCTCCTCGCTGGTTGCCGCCACGATCATGTTTCAATGGGGAGATCTCTCCCCTCTCCAAACCCCACTTCGGGACTTGACTAGGTCATAGTCATGGTGCCGAAGGAGTGAGATACATGAGGAGTAATCCCTAGATAGATCAGCCTGTACTCTTCATTTATACACATTTTTGGGGGAAGAAGCACAATGTGCTCCATGGGGAAGGTCCCGGTTCTATCCATCCTTATGGATATGTCTCGGAATCCCTTTGCTCATACGAGCTCCCGTAGGCTGCTCCCCGATTTTCTTTGACTTCCTCTCCGGGTTCTCCTTTGAAGTTTTTAGTCACTCCCAGATCTTTGGGGGCTTGCTTCCTCATGGCGTGGCCCCTCGGATGATCTCCTTCAAAGGGTTAATATCAACAGCCACATAGTTCGGTGATAGCCTAAGACCTCATCTCAGGATCGAGACAGTGGCAGCCCTTGGGTCATTGGAGCCCCTTGTAGGCTAGTCCTCGGGGTGTCCATGCCTGATTAAGGCCATAGGATGTTGCCAATTCTGTGTGCACCTTTAGATGTTATCGTTCTTGTCCTATTTAAGGGAATCATTGGCCGATCCACCAGACTGGTTATCCCGAGTTACCCGAGTTAGTCGAGTGACCCGAGCTATCTGAGCGATCGGAGCTAGCCGAGCCATCTGAGCTGTCACTCATGGATCCTCGGGGGCTCGCTTCTTTGTACCCTGGTCCCTGGATGATTCCCCGTCAATGAGTGGATATTAATGGCATGGTGCCTCGACAAAAGTTCAAGACCACATCCTAGAGACAGGATTGTGGCACCCCCGGTCATTGGACTCCCTAGTAGGCTCATCCTCAGGATTTATCCACCATCGATGTGGGTTATCGAGTGTTGCCGCTTCCATGCGCACCTTGTTATTTTGAGGCCATTAAGCTGTTTGCTCTGAGGATGTGCACCCATTTAGACCCCCCAAAGCTCCGAGTCTTGGGGAGGTGCTACCCCCAAATGACACTGATTAAATTCATGTAAGATCAAGAAATGGGATTTACCTCCAGTTCTACTAATTTATGGTGGGATCAAGCCAAGTAGTTGATAATGAGTAAAATGTCTAGTACATTATTTCCCTACGTAGACCAAGCTATCGTAGTATACTTCCTTACCTACAACAATAGTAATAACAAAGCAACTAATATGAAGAGGAGCAACACTCCTATAGTACATAATAGAACAACAACAATGCAAGGCACATTTGACATTTGTGTAGTCTGCTGGCATAGTGCCAGTTCCTTGAATCATAGTTAGAGCCGGGCCTTTCCTATAGTTGAGGATGATCAACATACGTATGGCTGCTATTGGCAACCCCATTTATAGCAGCATGTGCTTCCTCTACCGAGTGAAAACCCTTATAACGAGCTCCAAGGTATCCATTCACTTGGACAAAGCATTCAGGCCAACTATAATATACACCGGGTTCGCGACCAACCCACACTACATAGCATTTATACCTTCCCATTTTTTGAACCTCAATTCCCTGCATGTAAGGTGTTATAAAAGACAATAGGTATGACAGTCATAATAATTGTAGTAAATTTAATATGAAGTCCAATCCATAAGAGTAAGTTTGTAGATCAAAAAGCATGTAGGTTTAAGGTTACACTGCATGATATAGTGGGGTAGGGGATTTAAGTCTGCCAGTTCAAGTGCATGAACAAGGTTTATGTCATGTGAATTAACACTCAATCAACCCTATCTTCTTCAGGCAGCTCCATGAATAGTTTTCTATTTGTTGGATCTTTGAATAAATCCACTACTTTAAGATACATGTCACGATCGAGATTTGGAGCTGACTTGAGTATGTCAATGCATGCACGCATGGAATGAGTGTCATCGGCCATGTGGAGGGGAGTAGTACGCTGGCCTCGTAAGAGCCTTAACAATTCATTTCTCTCCCGAGAAGCCCCTGCAAAATTGTTCAATGCTTCATCCCCGATCGTCTTTTGACTCCTCCTCCTCCCAGAGTTAGGTGTGTGCTTAGGCGGTGTAGAAGTACCTTCATCCTCCAGACCCCTACTTATAGTTTGGGTGTTCATGGGAATTGAAGGTAGTGCAAAATGAGGGACATTCATGGCGTCACTAACATCCTGAAACCCACCAGTTGTAGCCCCATCACCTAAAGCAATAAATGTCTCTTTTATGTGCTCTTGGGTAGGTTGCATTGTTTGTCGAATGAACCCGTGTGGCTTCAGCGTCTTTCCCCCGTCAAGTACTTTTGCCACAAAGATAGTCCATCTCATGTAGGAAGAGAAATTGTTTACCTCTAATCAACCTAAAGTCCAGTCGACTCTGAGGAAATGTAAGCAATGGTCAATTTGTAGAATGAAGTAGTCGAGTAATTTTAAAGTCTGTATATAGATACACAGGTCATACAATACCTGAATTATCTCATCCCATGCCCCTTCATATCCAGGAATAGGCACATTGTTGACATGGTCCCACCCCCATCCACTTTTATTGCGTAACTCATCCACAAGGCCATAAATTATCCTGATTGTCTTCCAATGATTATATAATTGGTGGCGGTCATAATTCAGATGACATGAGCTATTTCCAATAATGAGGTCTGAACATTACCATACTGTGATTACTCTTGTCATATTGCTCTATCAACAAGTCAAGGAGAACCTTATCTTGAGAGTGATTCCAGTTTTGCACATGAGCCTTACCTCTACCAGAACTTGACTCATTGTGAATTGTCCCTGATATTAGTAAATTAATTTTAAATATGACTTTAGGCTCCAAATGATAATGTCATATTATAACGTGGATGAGAACAAGATGCATAAACATGACTCGGTACAATTTAATGCCCAAGGTGTATGATTGATGATAGGACTTACCGGAGGCAGACATGGTTATTCCCCTCTTCCTCTTCAAGATGATGAATCTATACACGAAACAAGACATGAGGAAATAAATATAACTCAATCAAATTTACTGCAACACAAGGAAAATAGAAATGGCAGAACGGATCATACTCATGCCAACATTATAGCATCTGCTGAATGAAAAAATAAGGGATACAGAAAATTAAGGCAGCAAAAGGCAGGCCATGGTATTACAACAGGCTGTAGGCGCAGAAATATTTTGCTTGGGATGTCAAGAGCACATAATGAAGAAATGTAGATGGGACCATAGTTGGGAGATAAATAATATCATATGAGGTAGCAATTGTTGACATTGATAATAGACTGTAGGCAGAGGCTGCGTCACAGTCATAGCATAATGTCATGGCATGAGACATGCATTTTTAGAATGAATAGAATGACAATATGGTTGGCAGAATTAATAAATACAACAAGAGGATCATGATGGTATTTCAGCTGGGCATTTGTAGAGGCCATTCGCGCTAGATGTAATATTGTGGTTGAGATGTTAAGGGCTCATTTCTTAGAAAGGGTGCAAGTGAGACTATCGTAGGGAGAAAGGTAATACCACAACGGGTAACAAATCATGATTTTACAACAGACTGTAGGCAGAGACGATACACAGACATGTTCAAATGCATGGGATGAAACATGCATTTTTAGAATCTATAGGGTGAGCATGATAATCTGTAGAGGTCATTCACAAACTCACACATATTGTGTGTGGTGTTAAGGGCACATTACTCAGAAATGTAAATGAGAGTATAGTTGCCATAAATCTATTACCACAAGAATTGTCAAATCATGAATGGCAGCAGACTATAGTTAGAGGCCATACACAGTTAGCATATTGTCATTGGAGCATACGTGCATTTTCAGACTCTATTACATGAAAATATGGTTGGCAGGAATAATGGACACAGCAGGAGGTTGAGCATGTTATTTGAGCAATGCATACAAGAGGATCACATTATTATGCCTACTTTTGTTTTACATTTTTCTCATCTGTTAAGTGACTAATCACCCACATTTGCAGAACAACTTTACCCAAATCTCCTTTAAAAAAATATTGTTCATCAGACATGCCAATGTGTTCACACTACATAAGCATGTAGAGAACTTTTAATAATGTAGAAAAATATTAACAACATGTTGTTCCATAATTTGCATTCTACAATGTATACTGCATACCCGAGGTTTGATAAGTATATGGGGCATCCCCAGCTCTGGCAACTGGCACTAACCCTAGCCCATAGAACCACGTTGAAACTCTGTCGCGCCACCCGAAGACCCGGCCTCACCTGAAACATGGTGAAAACACATAGGGAGTGAGCCTCATTTCATAGGCTCAGTAGGGATCCTGCGGACCACCACCTCGCACGAAAAATAAGGCAAGAACCACAGGCGAGCACGGAAGGTAGCACTATCTAACAGAAGTACGGTAAAGTCAATAGACAGTAATAAATAAACAGAAAAGCCAACTACACTACTGTACCGTACAGACCAACCTCAGAATGTCAAAACACTGGTCCACACCTGCAAGAAGATAGGAGCACTATCCACTAGAAGAACGACCAGATGCGTCCCCTGACATCCCATACCGCGTCACAAGTGTCTCCCTACTGGCCCTAGGCATAAACTGAGGCACGCAATAAGTACCACGAACAAGGACTAGCTGGGGTTGCACTCGTCAGTGCGCGTCCTGAGTCCCCAACTATGTGTGCACACACAGATCATCTGCTCTAGGTCGGGTCCTCTAGTTGATTTTCCCCACAACTGGACTCGGGCTGCAAAGGCAAGGGGCCCTATGGCAAACCATCCTAAAAACCATCTCTCACCGGGTCACGCTCTCCACCACTCCCAGGTGGGTCCACACCCGCGCGTGCAGGAAGTTACGACTAGTGGACAGGTCACTAGAAGAGCAGACTCTCTAGTCACGGAAAATGACGTCTGAACTAAACGAGTACAAGGACCGCTCCTCGTACCGACACCGACTCACGGTGACACAAGTCGAGAACATGCCTCCTGAGACCCCCACGGCACCCTAAAACATGGCCCCCCCATGATGCCCAGCATCGGTCAGACCATGGGTCAGCACGTGGATCGAGATTCACCTATCTGGGACTCGAATTGGCAAGGAAAGAAATATCGGTTAGACAAGCACAGTGGATGGTCCACCCTGGGCTGTTCCATTCTAAATGGTCTACCATTTGACCGTTTACAGACCATGGCCACAGTCCACCCTGGGCCACGCCAAGAATGCACGGCCCCTCTTGGGACCGTTCCAGACAATGCACGGCTAACAGGGGCCCGTGCCATCTCTAGACAGAATGGAGAGCCACACGGCCAAACCCTGGCCGTTCAGGAATTGCACGGCCAACCCTCAGCCGTGTATGCAAATGAACGGACCCCACTGGACCGTTCAATCACCCAATAGTATAGAAACATGACGGCCATCCATTGGCCGCTCAAAGACAGCATGGCCAACACTGGGCCGGGCAAGGACATGAACGGACCCCATAGGGACGTTCAATCATCCAACGGCACAGAGATTGAACGGCTAGCCTCAGGCCGTTCAGTGACAGCACGGCTAGACCTGGGCTGTGCAATCCCAGCACTGTGCAATAGTCACAAACCAACGGTCAAAAACTAACGGGGTGCATGGTTGGCCACGGGCTGTTCAGTGGTTACACGATCGCCCGATAGGCTGTGTAACCCATCAACGCTCCAGGGCCACAGAGCGGTCGTCGTCTGGGCCATTCCAAGGCATACACGGCTCCTGTTAGGACTGTGTACGTCCCACTGGACCGAGAACGACGAACCCGTCGAAAAAATCCCATTTTCGGCCCTAAACAAGCCCGGTTGAAGGGGCAACGAAGGGGAACTCACCCCCAAGCAACCTAGCATGCAACTACACCCTCCAATCGAGGAATCGCGGCTCAAAACACTAGATCGGGCGCTCAAATCCCAAATCATGCTTTTCTCTTCCCGACGTGAAACAATCCACTCTCGACCTCGCCTCGGCCTAGAAATCGCGGGGAAGGAAAACATGGAGCTAGGGAACGTCACCCTACCTCGATCTCACTTTGAGGTGCACCGGATCGTCCCCAAACCGTGAAGAACGTCGATGAAACCCTCGTTCCTTCACGCTTCCCACGAACTCCGCACGCCGATGCGATCGTCTCGCCGCCGCCGTCGTTGCCACGCCGTCGCCCACCACTATCTGCAGTCGGAGGGGCGCACCGCGTCATCGTCGGGAGAGGAGAGAGAAGGAGAGGGGGGCGCGGGTGTCACGGTCAAAGGAGGAGGAAGGAGGAAGAAGTAGAAGAAAAGGAGAAAAGAAAAAAATAGTGGGGTATTTATAGAAAACTCAACTTTTCAAAAAAATATGAAAAAATAGAAAAATATATTTTCACGATCCTCGAAACACGCCGGTCGCACCGGTACCATCCGGGGGTAGGTGAACAGCCCGGTTCACCCGCTACGGGGTTCCGTAGGTTTTCCTGGGAAAATCACGCGAAAATCAGAAAACACGTTCTAGAATTCTCGAAACTGATCTGAAACGCACAGATCCAAACCCGTAAAATGCCCAAAAAATAATCTCGGGCACAATAAAATCAATTCCTCCGAGAAAATAGATCCGGGACCCAAGAAGTGGGATCCGAAGGGTTCCAGACATTACAGCCCTCTCCCCTTAAACAAATTTCATCCTTGAAATTTAGAACGTAGCACAAGCACGGGGGAAAGACTCACGCAAATAAGTAAGGATATTGTTGCCGCATCTCATCCTCACGCTCCCACGACGCCTCGCCACCAGAATGACGCTGCCAGACCACCTTAACCAGAGGAATGACCTTGTTCTGCAAGCGCTGCTCACGTTGGTCCTCGATGCGGACAGGGTACTCCAGAAGAGATAGGTCTAGGGTCACCTCAGGCCAAACGGCGTCCTCCAAAACATGGGAATCATCAGGCATATACTTCCAAAGTATTGACACGTGAAACACATCATGCACGGCAGATATCTTCAGAGGTAACTACAACCGATAAGTGACTTCTCCAATATGCTCGACAATGGGAAAAGGACCAATGTAGTGGGGACTCAGCTTCCCACGCCTGTCGAAGCGCATTACACCCTTCATGGGAGAAACTCTCAGGAACACTGGGAGGGGGTTTAGGCAGACCCTGCGTAAACCCCTCCAGCCCCCTCCGCACGCGCCACCCTCCAGGGGGTTTACGGGGACCCACCTCAACCTCTAGGCTAGTTCACATAAACCCCATCTAGAGGAGGGGGTTTACGTGGACTAGCCTTAACACTTAGGCTAGTCCGCATAAACCCCCTCCAGGGGAGGGGGTTTACACAGACCAGCTCCAACGCTTAGGCTAGTCCATGTAAACCCCCACTATTCACTAAGTTTACGCGGACCAGCCTTAACCCCTTGGCCTACACGCATAAACCCCCTTGACCCTTCAACTTCCCCTATAAAAATCCCTTAGGGGCTCAAGGGGCAAAATAAGCATCCAGAATTAGGTCAAGACCAAAGAATCAAGGGCACTTAACCTCCAGCATTTGGCAGCTCCAAGGCTTCGAGCGGGCTCCTTACAACGAGCCAAGGAGAATTGTGTGTGTGTGTGACTTGTCAGTCTTCCTGGCACGTCGAGGGTACGTCTTTTGCACTTCCCTCACGTGTTAGCTAGCCATGGCACACAAGTCCACAGTCGCCTCATGTGAGACGCTACGACAAGGGTAGACGCCCCCTCATGCCGGGGTCGCCCCTCACGTGCCCATCGGTCATGACCATGCACACGTCATGACGTCTTGCTCCCTCTCAGTAACGAGGCCACGTCGACTGCTCGACTCGAGCCTTGATCGACCCTCGTCCAGATACTGGACCGATGTGTCCCCTCAGTCGCCCAGTCAGCCACAAGCCCCCGTTCGACTTCGCGGCCATGGCCTACGTCACGGGAGGAACTCTCTGTGAAACACACATGTACTCATATGTCACGCATCGACTCGGGGACCGACTAGCATGTCGAAATTGTCCTGAGACATGCCCCAGTTGTACCCAGGCCATCACGGCCTGCCTGTAAATACATATACATCTCAGTGTTACACCGCCAGTTGGACATATGCTCTCGCATCCACGTTCGGGCCTCCAGCTACCCTCTGTGTCACCCAGTGTGAACCCTCAGCACCCTTCACCCCCAGCCAACACAACCCAGTCTGAGACGAACCTACAGTTGCAAAGTACACTCGGGTCTTCATCCCGGGATTCAGGAATACAGACTCCGCTTCAGCATGGAACGAAGGTCTTTAGATTCAATCCGATGTAAATAAACACCGACTGCTTGCGGTCGGTGGGGAAAGACATCCTGTACATGACTCCCCACAGTCGCCTGTGCACTCACACCCATGGAACCGTTCTTCCCTCCAAGTGTCACTCATCCCCCGAGTCCATGTGTCATGCCCTGGCGGTGCATTCCCAGTTAAACGTTCGGTTCCACGCGTGATTGTCAAGAAATTGACAAGCACGCCTGCATCCTAGCCACGTTTCCCGTTAACCTGGAAAACCTCCTGTGTCACTCGATCTACCCTCGACTCTCCTTAAAGGGCGAGTGCACGGTGCCACCTTGAGGCGGATCCGATCATGAGAGGGGGTGCCCGAGGACCATTAACCTCCGGCATCCCTCCCGTGGCTATGTCCTACCCCTCACTCTGGTCACCGCATACACCGGCCTCGGTGGAACCCTCCCGGGGCGGAACAAAAAGGATGGCAGGCCCAGTGGGATGTCTCCCACCTTCCTTCTTTTAACTGATGTGAAAGTCCATGCCAGCCCTGAAGTTTGGGTGCCCTTTTCCTATTCCTGCAGGAGGGGTAGCAGAAGAGCACCTGGTCGTACTTCCCAGAAGCTTCCAGTTCGTCTCCCAATTGCCAGACCGCGTTCGACGATCGCGCCCGGCCATCACCTCTGCTCATCTAGGACTCCAGCAACTATGGCGGCCATCACCTATAGTCCCATTGTCATCGCCACCCATGCACGGGTGCGCTACTTGGCAGTGCCGATCACTTTCGACAGCTTCGCCCAAGTCGTCGGATCACCCTACTTCTTCGGTGTGGTCCCCGTGGCGGCTCCACCGCCACCTCCAGGTCCTGTTTCCTCTGGTGCCACCAGGGCGCCATGCTAGCTCCCAGTCCCAACAGCCCGGTCGAGCGTCAGGCTTGGCTCTCCTGCCACCGGTGCCCGTAGGGGTTCTGGACCAGTCCCAGCCGAGGCAAGCAATAGTCCCTGGGCCCAGTCTCGACCAGCTTCTGACGCAAGCCTTGCGTCCTATGTTTCGGTCTCTAGTCTTGCAGTTCGCTCGGGCCTCCAGCCCTGAGCCCTAGCCGAGCCGACTACCAGTGTGGGTCTCCACCCTATGGTGTTCTACTCGTCAGCACTCTGCTCAGTCCGTCAATCCCGAGCTCCCACCGAGCCAGCTCCCCACACGGGCCTCCTAGCCCGGGGGTAGGGCTCCCCAGCACCCCATTCGGCCCCCCCGACCCGAACCGCAGATGCGCGACTGCCTCGCCCCGGTCCCTAACCCCTGGCACGAGGCGTCCTAGCATCCAGACCAGACGTACAATGCCGGGGTTTCCCGCAGATGACGTCTGTTATGAGTGGTCCACATCAGGCTTCGGATCAATCGACTCTACCTCAGGCACATTTCTCCCGCAATCCGATAACACCGATCCCCAGCACGGGTCAGCCTTTGTGGGACGTGGTGACCTCGGTACAGACTGAGTGCCCTCTATCATGCCTTCCAGTCTTGCCAGCTCCTAGTTCAGGCTCAAGGCCTTGGGTCACTGGCATCCTGGTACCCCCTGCAGTGACAACTTTGGGCGCGGACACGTCGCGGTGAGCATCTTCAACACTACTATTGGCTCGGGCGAAAGCCTACACTTGAGCCACCTAGCCGCCCACCTTCACTATAGACTTTACCTCTTGGGGGTCTGATGCGGGACAACTAGGTGGACTAGGACTCTAAATGAAAATGTTTCCAATCGGACAAATGAGACTAGTGAACTCGTGACCAAAGTGACTAGTGGGACTCAACACCAAGGTTCCCCGGTGGGGCTTCAATAATGTGTTTGAAAATATAGCAGTCTTCAATCGGATGTCCCAACATTTTATGATAGGGACAGAATATCAGACTGTCTCTTCTCTTCAGATCCTCCGGCCTCTTTGGCTCAAGTAGGGTGACTTTGTCATACTGGGTTACCCAGTCGAATAGGATTCTGGTCTTCTCCTTTGGCAAGGAGTAGGCCTTCTTCATTTTATCCCGTAGTGAGGGACCCTCTTTGCCATCTCCTACTTTAGCAGGCTGTGGGGCAACCGCCTTCTTACCTTTGTCTTTCTATTACCCGAATGCCTTGATATCAAGGGCATTGGCTTCTTTAGGTGCTTGACGCCGTTCAGCTGCTTTGCCTTTCTGTGTTGTGACAGCAGTTGACGCAGGAGCAGGTTAGGCTAGGAAGGCTTCTATTTGGGCCACAATGTTGTTTAATTGGTCGAATGACTGGATTTCCATTCCTATCATTTTTTCCAGGACCTCTCTTCGGAGATTCTGCTTACATATCTGTACAGTGTCCTCCTGGTGCGGGGGCCACTTGCATCTCATTCCGAGGTTCCTCCACCTTTTAATATAATCAAGGGCTGTCTCATCTGCCCTTTGTCTTGTTGAGTAGAGTTCGGCCACTGTGACCTCCCTCTCTATAACATGAAATCTTTCTCTGAACTTCCTCTGCATGTCTGACCAGTCACTGATCGACCAGGCCGGGAGGCTGGAGTACCATTCAAAAGTGAGCCCCATCAGCGAGGACCCAAAATTTTAGTAGATATGACTCGCTGGTGGCCAGATCACCCATGACGATCATGTAGTAGGCGACATGTTCATTTGGGAATCCCTTCCCATTGAACTTGTCGAACTTTGGCGGCTTGCTAATCCCAGGAGGGAGCCACTTGGCAGCATGATGCGGTGGGTAAGGCACCCTATATGCATCGAACGCCTTGTAGTTGCTTTCACTTCTTTCAGTGAGCTTCAGCTCAATCATTCTCTCCACCATCATCTTGTTCATGGCGGTCGGATCAATCGATTCTGGGTAGAAATGTGCCGGCTGTAAGTAGGGGGTGACCAGGGTGGTCGCTTATGGAGGAGGTTGCAGCAGTGGAGGTGCCAGGGGTGTTTGGTGCACCTGTGGCAGCATTGGTGGCATCAGCGACTGTGATGGGCATTGCTGAGCTGTCGCTAAGCTAGGTTCTACTGGCTGGGGCAAGGTGTAGATTGGTGGAGGGTCATTCTGGTTGACGGCTCCCCGTGATGATTCGCCCTACATCTCAGGCTGTTTGGAGGCTGAAGATTGCTCCGTCTTCTCCATCAGTTGTTTCTTCAGTAGGTCTATCTCTTGCCGGTACCTTTGAAGCATCATCAACACTGTTGGATCCATGGCCGCTCTGCTGGGAATGGCCTCGGTTGCTTCGCTCGATGCACCTTCGGGCAGGATGTCAAGCAAGACATCATCTTCCTCTTCCGCCGTCACCACATTAGCGGTCAAAATAGTAGCTTCATCATATTGTTGGTGGTAGGCTAGGGCCTGCTTTCCCTTAGCCGTTGCCAACAATTCTCTTGCGGCTTCCACCCTTCGAGTGTTTGACCCTGGCCTCTCGGCCAATCGAATCAACTCATGAGGATCTTCTGGGAGCCTTCCATATTGGCTGGATACCTCAGCCGTGTTGCAGGCGAAAATCTGCATTCTTCTTCTTTGTCCATGAACCTTCCTCTTTGCATGCTCTGGAAAGGTTAATCTTTCAAACACCGAGATTCTTTTTCTTTCTTCTCATCGAGGGGTGATTTCATTGGCTTCAGCATCAAAGCTATCTTGATATCCATTGTCATCGACCAACGACGTCATCTTTCTATCTTCTTCTTTTTCTTCAACCGCCATTGGTGGGCAGTAGTCTTCTTCAGCCAAGGCCGCTTGCAGCAGCCGTTGCTGGCCCAACGAGGGGTTGCCTAGACCCCTGAAGTAGCTTCTGACGATGTTGGTCATCTGCTCTTGCCCCCATCTCTGATGTAGGACTGGGGATAGTTGTTGACCTCCCACGAGAGGGATGTAAGCAAGCCGGGCTCGTCCGGTGAGCTGCTGGAACCTTTGTCCCACTGTGGGGATGCCGGCTTATCGGGCGCAGGCCCTAAAGCTTCCATGGCATGGAGGGTCCACAACTATCTCCTCCTTCCTTGGGGCCAGGCCCCTTTCCTTCTTCTCTTCTGCTCCGGCGCGTGCAGGGCGGCGACAGACTGGTGCATCCTGATGGGCGGGTTGGGTCTTCTTAGGGACCCAAACCTGCTTGAATATCCTTGGCCTAGGGGCCAGCTTCTTTTGGCCATGATGGCCAGTTTCTTCCTTCTCTGCTCTCCTCCCAGAAAGGGCCTGGTAGGAATTGTAGACAGGTACGGTGGGGATGACCCGATCCGGAACCACCCAAGCATCGCGTCCATCCAGGAAGACGCGAACTCCACCAATCAGTAGAGACTTGTCGAACACGAAGAGGCGTCTGGTAACAACAGCAGCATTCCTCCGGGAGCCCCTGTGCCGACGTCCTCCGAAATTCTTGGCAAGAATGGGGTGGGCCCCATGAGTGATGTGGTGCACCAGGCAGCTGGTGACTTGAACCGGGCTCTTGAGCGAACCCGTACAGCATCGAGCCTTCAGGGTCTCAACCTTCTTGGCAGCATCCTCGGCAGGCTCTGAGGATTCCACTTGGAGCAGATCGGCGAAGGCCAACCCTAAAAAGTTGGGGAAGCCTACAACAGTGGGGAATGCCCCGAAAATAGTGGGCACCACCAGGTACCCATGTTCAGCATGGCCGGCGACGATCGCAGGGCCAAAAGTAAGAGCAGCAAGTCCTGCTGACGTCGTTGTTTGCCTGCAAACACAGAGCAGGCGAATGATCAGCAGTCTTTGGGAGGGCCTCAGGGCCCACATATCTCGGCAAAGAGATGAAAGGAGACACTCATTGTAAGACCCGATGAGGCTCATCCCCTGCGTGTTTTCACTATGTTTCAGGCGAGGCCGGCATAGGACGCATGATGGTGGTTGAGGGCCTCGTCGGAGGTGGGGTGAGCGGAGCCGAGACGGTGGAGCTGGCCCGGATTTCAGAGGCGGGCAGGGTTTACACTTACAGCCGCAGCGGAAGCTATCCGACGCAGTTCCCACTGGATCGCCACCTGTTTGAGTTCATCAGGAGCTACATTCCGCCTGGCATGGAGGAGGGAGACTCCCGAGTTGCTGGAGCGCGCCGCCGATTGGAGCGGGTGATTTTTGTGGGCAAGGACAGCTTGCATGGAGTTGCTCTCTGCGGCTTCCCGAGTTTTTCCGTAGACTACTTGAGGTAGTGCCAGTTCCCCAGTGCTGAGTGCCTGGGTTTCTTCAGCAGGGCGGACCAGTTTGGGGTCTGAGTCGGAGCGATGGGTCCCGCTTCTTGGGACTTGCACGGCCATCACAGGATAGAGACAGATGGTACTATGGGGCTGGTGTTGGAGCCATCAGGGCTGCAGTATGCTGGAGACGACCACAACCTTCTAGATGGGATTATGCTGTAGACTGTTGTCAGCTGGTACGGCTGCTGGGCGGTGCTCCCTTCGCACAGGTATCGTCAGGGAGCTACTGAGTGGTTGATGGGGATCGTACACCACTACCGGGTGCTACTGGACAGGGCCGACATCAAATATGCCGTGACTGCAGCATTGTACAGGTATCCCTGCTACACGTGGTTGCTATGGGTGCTGGTAGAGCAGTTCAACCGCCGATGGAACACGGTGGCGACGGCTGAGGGAGAGACTTCACTGGACTTATGGTCTCTATTCAGGATTTCTGGGTTGCCGATCAACGGCGAGGGGCATGAGGAGGTAGTGCTGGATGACCTCCACCGCAGCCACACAGACGGGCAGGGACGATAACGAGTTTCTCACAGCTATCGGTATCTGCTGAAGACCTAGAGGGATTTAGTCCCGGCTGGGAGAGAGCGAGCTCTGCAGACTCCCAGGGTGCCGCTGAACGTGTGGGTCCTCCACTTCTACAACGGGCCCTTCTGTTTTTATCAGGAGTTTGTGAGAGACCAAACTCCTTGGGAGGAGTACACCGAGGTAGAGCTACAGTTTTGGACGTACTCGCTGTATATCTATGCACCACAGGAGGGGTGGAACCCTCATGGGCTGCCGGACGTGACGCACCTAGCTGCTTACTTGACGTACTGGCTGGCAACCTTTGTAGTCCTGCACGGGGAGGGCGGCTTGCTGAGGGTCGAGTTGCTGTGGCCTGCGTGCCTGCTAGCAGAGGGACGGAGGCTGGCTCTAGCTCCTGCGGCGTTGGCCAACATGTATCAGGGGCTGGGAGTGTTGGCGGCGCATCTGGCGCCACGCGAGAGGAGTTTGCTTCTGCCGACCCACTACCTCAGTGTGTGGGCCAGGCTATTGTTTCCTGGGTTGGGGACTAAGGGGGCAGTGGCGAACCAGGCGACGCCCCTACCATTCAGCTTCACCGGCCAATTAGATGGGGATGCTATTGCGTAGCTAGAGGGGGCCAGGAGAGCCCTCTCTTACCTGCCCAGCAGAGACGAGGAGGGGCTACCTTCCGATAGTGCTACGCGAGACTCTCACCTGATCCTGGTGCCATCGAGTGGTGGGGTGACCTGCACCCTCCCTTACCAGCAGGAGCCAGATGCGGTGTTGTATATAGAGTGGGTGATGAGCACTCAACCAGTGGTACTGGCACTGCACTGGTCCATGATGAGCTTCCTGGAGCCATACTACCCGCATAGGTTTGCCCAAAACTTCAGTTACAACCAGGGGATCCCGCCGAACTAGGAGATCCCCTTAGCAAGCTAGCAGTACAGGGGTCGGGATACCCACTTGCTGGTAGTAGCGTGGTGGGACTTTTACTACCGCCGAGAGTCAGAGCCACTGCCGACGTTAGGGCTGGGGCGCCTAGGAAGGTTCGACGTCCATTATGCCAAGTGGTGGTTCAAGCATAGCCACTTGTACCGGTAGAAGGCCTCGGTGATCAGGAAGGCCGAGGAGGGTCATCTTCTGAGGGAGGATCTACCTCCTATTCCACTGGAGGATGAGTACCTGAGGACCCGTTTCTCCCAAATTCATCGGGAGGTGGAGCAGCTAGCACAGCAGTGGCCTCAGAGTAGCCAGGGTTAGTTGTCCGGGGTCGAGGCGGCTGTGGGACACTTAAGCCCCTGAGGCCGGTGCAGGCAACACCTGTGGGTGCTGGAGTTGGGGTGTCTCGACCGAGGGTGCCGAGGACTTGGTGGGCCCAATTCATGGCTGACTACAGCTTCGAGAAGAAGGGCTTGCTAGACCAGGTGCTCCCTAAAGGGAGCTTTGACGACACGACGGTCGATGACTAGAGACGCCACATTGGCCAGGCGATAGGGTTGGTCGGGCCCATGGAGTTCATGTCCCACATCAAGTGTGCCTACACTCAGAGGGACATCAGGGCGGCGGTCGCGAGGGCTGCCCGAGTGGTGGGGTTGAAGCAGGAGCAGCTGGTTCCCCTGCTGTCGACCCCCTTTGCGGCCTCAGGTGAGACCATTTCCTTAGTATGTTGTCTCAGCTTTGTTATTTCTGGAGGTATATGACTAAGATGTTATGCGTGGTTGTGTTTTTTAACAGGCTCTGCGGTAGAGGAAGATCATCCCTTCACGGAGACATCTTCTGTGAGTGGAGACGGGGGCCTTCGGCCTAGGCGGAAGCACCCTCGAGTGGATGCTAGGGCAGTAGGTGCTGGCGAGTCCTCTCAGGGACCCTGTTGTGCACCTCTTGTTTTGATGATGACAATCTACAACTCATTATATTTTCCCTCAAAGTATGAGATGTGTTAAACTGAACCTTAGTTGGTCATTAATAAGGAAGTCCAATGACATGAATATTAGCTTGCACATGTTAATGTTTAAATGCCAAATGTAGGTACAAGAAAGTCGGACGGCAGGAGACTGCCGTCCCTACCTTTGTAAATTCTGCACCGCCTGCAGAATCTGCGCGCGCTGGTCGTCTTCGCTGGGCGCGAGCGGCTGGGTGACGCTGACGATCTGGCCGTGGTCGACGCGCTTGGTGATGTGGAGCAGGTCGTGCTCGTTATCGACCCAGATTTTCGCGTGCTCGTACCAGGCGAGCGGCTGATTCTGGAAGCTGTCGTATTCGGCGTCCTTGTCGAAGGTCACCAATTTCGCGCTGGGAAGGTCGGCCTGGGTAAGCGGGTGCTCGCCGCTGCGCACGAGGGCGTCGGCGTAGCTGCCGACCTCGATGGTGCGGTTGGCAAAGCAGAACAGGACGACGAGCGTGGCCAGTCCGGCGAGACCGCCGCCGGCGAAGAGCCAGCGCAGCGCGTCGAGCAGCGGCGTGTGACGGACGGCGGTGAGAGGGCCGAAGTGGCGGCGCACCGCGGAGCGCAATTCGTGGACGCGATAGGCAGGCAGCGCGGGCGTTGCGACTTGCGCGGCCTCGTTCATGGGCGCGGCGGTGCGGATCGCATCGAACGTGAGCGCGAGCTGGTCGAACTCAGCGCGGAAGGACGGCGCGGCGGCGAGCTCCCGCTCGAGCGCGGCGCGGTCCTCGGCGGAGGCCTCGCCGGCGATCACGCGCAAGGCCAGTTCGGTAAAGGTATCAGCGTCCATATTTAACTATCGCAAATAGGCAGAAAGTTCTTTCGACAATTTTGGCAGGCCGTGCAAACGGGTGCGGATTTTCTCCAGGCTTCGGGCCAGGCTGACGCCGACGCTGCCGATGGGCATCTTGTACTTTTTGGCGAGGTCCTTGTAGGGCAGGTGGTGAACGAGGAAGTCGCGGACGAGGTCGGCCTGACGCGGCTCGAGCGCGGTGAGGGCCTCGTCGAGCAGGCGGCCGAGGTCGCGCAGGTCCGTGCTGGTGAAGCGCGAGGCGAGCTGCTCGGCCGGCTCGAAGCGCGTGTGCTCGTCGTCGCGCAGGGCGTCGAGGCTGGTCAGGTCGCCGCCGCCGCGCTTGTCGGCCAGCTGGCGCCGCTTTTCCGAGATGGCCTTGCGCGAGGCGATGGTGATGACCAGCAGGCGCAGCTCGTCGAATGCGCCGACCTCCTTGACCTTGGGCAGAAGCAGCGTGAGCGCCTCGACGGCGACGTCTTCGGCCTCGGTCGGCGTCAGTGAGGCGAGTGGATGCCGCGCGGCGGCGAAGGCCGGCGGGTACAGGCGCCGGAACGCCTCGTCCCACGCCGAGCTGTCGCCGCGCTTGAGTTCGGCGAGCAACTCGCCATCGGTCCACATGCCGCGGATGTTCACCGATGGCTGGCGGAAGGCAAGCCGGGGATCAGTGGCTTATTTCTCCTGAGGAGCCGGCATTTTTAGGTGATACAGAATCTGCTGTTGATATAGGCGACTCCGGCCTTCGCTTTTTTTGCGGCGCGGGTAGGGTGGGGCGATGGCGTTGCGCACGTATGAGTCGATCCCCGGGCCGAAAGAACTGCCGATTGTCGGGAGCGTCTTCCGGAGGTTCAGCGGGCCGCTGCAATTTTTCCGCGAGCTGAAGGAGACGTGCGGCGACGCGGCGCGGTTCACGCTTTTTCGCGAGCGGTTCATCCTCTTCAGCGATCCCGCGCTGGTGGATGAAGTGCTGATCATGAAGAACAAGTCGTTCCGCAAGGGACGGGCGCTGGAGGGCGCGCGCGTTTTTCTCGGCAACAGCCTGCTCGTGAGCGAGGGCGAGGAGCACACGCGCCAACGGCGGCTGATCCAGCCCGCGTTTCACAAATCGCGCATCGTGGGCTACGCGGAAGTCATGGCCGACCGCGCGCGGCAGTGGACCGATGCGCAGAAGGCCGGTGCGGAGATCGACCTCGCCGTGGAGATGAACCGGCTGACGCTCGCCGTGGTCGCGGCGACGCTCTTCGGCTCCGATGTCGACCGCGAGGCGCACGACATCGCGGCATCGCTCACCGTGATCATCGAGAGCTTCAACCAAATGCTGCTGCCGCTTTGGCGCTACTGGCGCAACCTGCCGCTGCCGCAAAATCTGCGCCTCGCGAGAGCGAGAAACATGCTCGATACGACCATCCTGCGCGTCATCGCGCAGCGCCGCGCGGATGGCCGCGATCACGGCGACCTGCTCTCGATGCTGCTCGCGGCAGAGGACGCGGAGAATCCGCAAAAGCGCCTGACCGACACGGAAATTCGCGACCAGGCGCTGACGCTTTTCATCGCCGGGCATGAGACGACCGCGAATGCGCTGGCGTGGACGTGGCATTTGCTCGCGCAGCATGACGCCGTGCGCGTGAAGATGAAGGCGGAAGTCGATGCCGTGATCGGGCCCGAGCGGATGCCCACGCTGGACGACACACAGCGGCTGCCGTACACCACCGCCGTGCTTTCGGAGGCGATGCGGCTCTACCCGCCGGTGTGGGTGGTGGGGCGGCGCGCGCTGGAGGACGTGACCATCGGCGAGTACCTCGTGCCGCGCCGCACCATCGTGATCATGAGCCAGTACATCATTCATCACGACCCGCGCTGGTGGCCGGACGCCACCGAGTTTCGTCCCGAGCGCTGGCTGGACGAGTCCGCGCCGGCGACGCGGCCGAAGTTCGCCTACTTCCCGTTCGGCGGCGGCGCGCGCAAGTGCATCGGCGACATGTTTGCCTGGGCTGAAGGCGTGATTTTGCTCGCGGTCATCGCGCGGCGCTGGAAATTCGAGCCGGTGCCGGGGCATCCGGTTGAGCTCAACGCGACCGTGACGCTGCGGCCGAAGCATGGGCTGAAGATGATCGTGCGGGAGGCGTGATCTTCGCGTCCCTTCGGGATGAGATCGCTTTCTTTGCGGTTACCGGTGGTGACGCTCGCGGACTCGCATAGTATTCATGGCACCCAATAGGGAGCCAATTCCACCTAGTTTTTCGAGATGAGAATGGATCTTGCTGCCACCAAAGAGCGACCCTTGGATCTCCTTAATCGAACGGCTACGATGAGGGTTGGGGAAGGCCAGGAGTTAATCTCGCATGCGACATGACGGCAGCGGACAGGGTACATACGAAGAACATTGGACATTCAGCGGATTATTTATGATTCGAGCCATTTATATCCCAGTATCAGATGGGACAAGGTGAAGTACTGTATGAAATTACTACCAAGCGAAGGCTGTGCTTTCTTCGATCTGTATTCGAGCTTGTCCAAATCTTCCACGTTCATCCCATTGGGCAAATCCCAGTCAAAGCAATGTAAGAAATTGGCAGACATTGAGAAATTGATTCCAGGTACTGTCCTCCTCCCAATGCCGAATGGGATGAATTGGAAATCATTTCCTCTGAATGTAGCTTGCTGTCCAAGAGCCTCTCAGGTCGGAACTCCTCCGGGGCTCCCAGTACGAGGGATCCCTCGCGATGCCCCAGATGTTGATGATGACCGTCGTCCGCTTGGCGACGTCGTAGCCATGCAGGTGGGCGTCGGCTATGGATTCCTGTGGAGGCAGAAACAAAAGGGGAGGGTGGAGACAAAGGGGCTCCTTGATATCATTGACTTCCCTCCGAGCTCTCTCCATGGTCCCCGAGTTCCTAAGGCATTCCACCATCGTCCACTCTAGGGCTGCGAGTACTGTCTGACATGCAGCTTCTACCATCTCCTGGAAAGTGTGTACTCCCCGGAGATGTGGTGGCACCTGCGTCGTCATCTACCCAGCGTTCCAGGGGCAGGCGTTACAGGAACCTGCGTCGTCGTCTACCCTGCTTTCCAGTTGCAGGCGTTCCAGGGGCAGGTGCAGTGGAGCCGCACCAGACATGATGCCAGAGGTGAGCGGGAGGGACATAACTCTTGGGAGGGATCGCCACCGGTGACAGGAGGCTTTGCGAGCATCCCGAGCAGGAGACGGAATAGTGATCTCCCAATGGTTTTTCCTTGCGCGGGGTTACCTCACTGTTCGCGTGTACCTCGCGAGATGACGTGCGCGAGATTTAACTCTTGGCCTTCTCCAACCCTCGCCGTGGCCGTTCGACCAAGAAGATCCAAGGGTCAATATGATCAATGGATCTTGCCTCTTATTACATCATATATAGGTAGAATATGTTACCATGTAAGAAATATCCATGACATTGAAATAGAATAAGTATATGATATGTACTTTAAATATAATCACAAAATAGCAGTTTTAAGATGGTTTTGCTTAAAACATTATAAAACATTCTGGGTGGCAGTTCATGGCTCGAGCAGGCGGCCAACAGCCTTTGGTCCCCGTGGCTGGACGTGTAACATCGATTTCACCTCACCAGCGCTTGTCTTCTTCCCAACTCCGCGGAAACTCCAATGCTCCCACAACCACCACACGTCGCCCCCCAACCCCCCCTCTCGTGTTTATTTATGTCCTTTATTTTCCCACCGCCTCGATCAAGTGGTCCTCGTCGGTGTCGTCACTACGGCTCCTCCTTCCCGCTTTCTCCTGTGAACTGTCTCAGGCGTAGGAGGGGGAGATCGAAGGCCACCTGCGATGCCGGGATGCGTCCACGCCGTGCTCGCCTCCCGCGGCTTCGACGGCATGGCGGCGTGGGGGGCCATCCGCTCCGGGAGCTTTGTCGGCGTACCGATGGTGGCGGCCCGGAGGAGTAGCCGGAGCGTCCGCCTGCGTGCGGCTCCGAGGCCGAGGTTTCTGTGCAACCTGGAGGTTGGTCTTCTTGGACGTTGCTTCTCGTCGGATTACTGGTTCTCTCTCAGACGTTCGCCTGGTGTTTAATCGACGTGGTGTTAGTCTGTTTGCATCCATTCTCGGATGTTTCTTCTCGTTGCTCTTAGGAACGAAGAAAGTCTTGCCCATTACCTATTCTTAGAATGAGAATGCCAATGCCGTTTGGCTATCATGTTCAACTTATGTAACAGTGTCTTCCAAAGACGAGTTTGAGTTTGGTGTCTTCTTTTACGCATTAGCATGTCATTCTGATCTGAACTAGTATGACATCAACCAACTATTCTACCTAAGGAAAAGTAACTTTAACCAAACGCAGATTTATGAACTGAATCACACACACAGACGCACACACACAAATCTACGGATTACGTTAAAGACGAACAATCGTTGCACAAACGAATAACATATGGTGCCTTTTATCAAAGAATTCTACGAACAGTATCAAGTGATTGGTCAACAACCAAACCACGAAGCTATTTATCTAAGAATAAACTTCAGTCCAACAATGTAATCACATGTAACAGAGTACATTCTCAAAAAAGTTGATAGATCAAACTCACAAAAAATATAGGAAACATATGTTTCAAAATCTAGACTGATATCTATTAATGTTATTAATAAGGTATAACTACCAGACTTTTTCTGACAATGACAGGGTTCCCGATTGAAATAACTCATGGACCTCTGTTCGAAATAGAGTTCCGTGTTTCCCTTGCTTGCTTCCTTCTAATGTGATTGTCTGACATTTTGAGGAGTGAACTAAAGTCTTGAGGAGAGTTAGAACGGGAGGTAATCTCTTCTCATTGTAAGGAGCCTCGAAGACATTCTCATTCTCTCCAGGATGACCCACTTCTTTATTAGAAGGTCTTTCCATAATGGTTATCGGAGTTCTTAGATTGGGTTGGGCGGAAAGAGGCCCTGTTGAGGATGATTGAAACCTATGTTTCTGGAGAGTGATCACAACTCACAAGGAGTTAGAAGTTCCAGAGCTTTCTTTGAGTGGGCTTGGACCACAAGCAAAGGGTTATGCCTGGGGTGTGATCCCTGAGGGAAACATCCTATGATTAAATCAGTCTTGAAGCAGGTGAGAGAGGAAGAATTGAGCCAAGAGATAGCAAAAGGTTCAGATGCCTCTACGATGAGCTTGCCAATCCATCTTGAAGTATTGAAGAGTTTGCATGCTATCAATTATCGTCCTTGGCACAAATGCTTGTAGAAATATACCCATTCCGAGGGGTGATGAAAGATGAGGTGGAAGCGGTAGTTTTCATGAGTAATGGAGGTTTAATGGAAAGTACTAATGGAAGGGTAAATGGAAGCAGAGGTTGCAACACGTCGGGCTTCTTCCCTTGCTCGGAAGCGGACGGGGCGTACCAGTGGAACCTCCTCTTCTCCATGTGTCACCTGACATCTCGAGCCCACATGTTGTGCCCTGGTGGCACTTCCCCAGTCAGAACTTGGTTCTGCAGGTGATCATTGAGAAATCATCTAGCATGCCCACACCCACCCAATCTCTCCTATCCCAGTTGTTCAGAATGATTAGTCATACACTTCTCTTTTTTGTGCATTTTATATCGTTCTTAGCATTTCCTTTTAAATATCTCAGAATCCCTATGCACCAAGTCAACCCATCTCGACATTCCATAAAAGGCGAGTGTGTGTCACCGTCGTAAAAAGTAATTTTTATGATCCAAACAAAATTGGCACGCCTGGTGGGACAGCTCCTTCCTTTCTCCTTTCTACTGAAGAGGAGCCATTGCCAACCCTGAACCCATGGTGTCCTTTTCCTATCATTGCAGGAGAGGTAGAGGAGGGATATCCCTTATAGCTCCCAATTTATGCTCTAGTAGCCGGTTTGTGCCTGACAATCATCTTTCGGGGCTAGAATAGATGCTTTGAGGCTACACCTACAACATGGTGGCGATCCCACCACTTGACAACATCAACGCTTCTCGGCGAGGCGAGCCAATGGCTTCCTAGAGAAGGCATAGAACTAAAGCTCCACTAGGACTATAACCAACTTCTAAAGGTATCAGTCATAGTCGAGGCCGTGGCTGGGGATGTGGTAGAGGGTGTGGAAGAAATCTCGACCAACCCCTCTACCAACCCACCTTCAACCCTGATCCGATTATTTTTTTTCAAGGGGAAGAGCCTACCTCCATTCCAGAGGTGGAAATTCAGGACAGTCCTTGCATTTTCGACCCCTCTGGCAAGGAGGAGGCTCTACCAGTGTTCTAGTCCCTGCTCTAGCTCTAGCTCTAGCTGAAGACCCTACAGGTCCATCTGGTAAGGATACCCCAACCCACCAGTCACCTCCAAAAGAGCCACCTTTGGTGCCACTGTTCTAGCTGCCCACAGGTGATCATGACAAATTTGATCCCAATGACAAAGGCAAGGCGATGCAACTCCCCGATGGGGAAGGAAGTGACAGTGCATGCAAGACACTTCCTAACATACTACCCTCACTAGGGGAGGCTCATGCTTGAGCTGATTGAAAAATCCTCCACCAGATGAAATGATTTCCCACCAACATCACAATTTGGGAAGCCATTGTCTGGAGTAAAGTGCTGCAAGAAGATCTCATCAAAATACTCCAGGAGCTAGAAGTCTATGAAACTCATGTTACGGAGCTGAAAGTGACAACATATGAAGCCTTTGCAACCACTGTCACATTCGAAAAAAAAGATATGCTACTATCCTCTTCATGTCACAATCGTCCTCTCTACATGTGAGGGAAGATCAATGGTCATGAGGCGAACCGGATCTTGGTAGACACTGGTGCTGTCGTCAACATCATGCCATTAAAGACCTTCAAGACTCTATATTTGACGCCATACCTCCAAAAGGTCTAGGCAGTAAAGATATCTGAATTCAACCGGAATACCGAGGACTTCCTCGACTGGGTAGACATTGATCTAGTGCTCGATGATTACACCTCAAAAGTGACATTCTACTTCATCGACCCCCATACGTTTTACAAAGTATTGTTGGGCAGACCTCGGTTACATGAAAATTGGCTCATCCCCTCAACTCTTCATCAAGGCATCAAATATGCCAAAGATGGAGAACAACATATGATCTTTACAGACCATTCTTTATTCAGCCCAGCGGAATGCAATCTAGCCAATGCTAGGCTCTATTTCGGGGGATCCAACGCATACCCCATAGTTAAGAGCAAAAGCAATGGTTGGCTCCCGGAGGAAGATGAGGATGGCCTCTTCTCTGTAAATGAAGAAAAGGCTAAGCTCTATCACTTACGCCTTAGCGCCAAGTCAACCCCAGATCACCCCGAGAGGTGTAAAGTGAACTTTGAGGCTGATATCATTAACTGGACTATTGACAAGAGTATAAGCCTGCCGCCAGAATGCATACAACTCTCTTGTGCATCGGAGGAGTACAAAGTTGAGCCGCTCAAGACATTCATCATCACCTACAAATGGCAACTTAAAAATAAAAAGAAGGCTAATAAGGATAAGCCCATCATCTTCTATAAGGGAGACATAGTACCTCAAGCCCTACCAAAAGATGACTTTGGTTGGCCCAAGTTAGCCAATGATATTCCTGAAGTAGTCCAAATAATAGATGATATGCCATAATGCATCCAAATGATGTGTTTGAAACAAAACATTCCTTAATGGCAAGATTTCGCTCGGTGGGAATATTTTCACCGATTGTGGACTCCGCCCCAAGTCTCGAGGCAACCTCTATTCTCACAAAATGATACAAGGGGGCTCAGCTACATCCAAGACCAAGACTTCCATGTCTACTATGGGGTCAACGTCATGGGTCTGACGCAACCAGCCAATGACTAGGTTAATGTCGATACACAATTTGATAGCTCTCGGGATAAGGAAGATGAGATCCTAATCTCGTTTCCCACCAAGTCTGGTATCCTAGCCCTAGTGATCGATGAACATCCACCACTCTCTATTGAAGAAATTGGGGTTGAGAAAACTCCCCCTATCTCCCAGTCCATTGAAGAATCCAGTGCTACAAATCTTCCAAGTAAGGAAGCTGCCCAAAACACTTGCCAGGAGACTTTGTCAGCTTTGGTAGGCAACACCAGAGAAACTCCATCGGCATTAGCTGACAACTTCTAGGAGAGCCAAATCATATCCAAAGATGGCTCCATAGAAGCCGTAAGCTAGTTTTCATGGGCCCTCTCGCATAGTCAGTAGCGTCCTACTGGGCCGCTGATCCACAGCTTTGGGGACGAATCCCTACACCCGCTGACTAACAGCTTGATCTGCTGAGCTTCATAGCTTGCTAACAGCTGAGCACCACAACTTTCTATCTGAGGAACTAATCCTCGCCGCTGAGCGTCACAGCTTGCTCCGCTGACTTATAGCTTGAAGGACAACGAAGAAAGAAAAATACAAAATGACTGAGAACTAGAAACAGATATAATAATAAAAATAATGTAGCTCAAAGATGAGCAAACGATCCTAGATTTGATCTAGAGATTGTAACTGCAGCAGCTCACCCTTCTTCTCCTTTTCTGATACTCTGTTTTGAACCTTCTTCCCAATTTGCAACTCACTCTTCACTTTTCTCTCAGAAGCTCATCACCACTCTCATAAACTCCTCACTGCTCACAAATCTCTTCTTCTTCAATTCCCTCTTCTTCCTCTACTTTTCTTCCTCTCGCTCCTTCTCTTCTATCTCTATTCCTCTCTGTGAATTTCTTTTAATTTCACTTCTTATCTTTTTCTTACTTATGTCTTCTTAGAGATCCTCCTTTTTATACCAGCGAGCCAGATGACGTGGATCCCACACAGTTTTGCTCCGACACTTGGAGGGAGAATTCCTGCCAATGCCTTGTCAGAAAAGTAGCTTTGGTGATTCCACGTGTCAGATCTTGAGGATAGGACGAGACCACGTGGCCGAGCAATCTTGGAGAGCAAGTTGCCTTGGATCACATGCTTCATTAACTTGAATCTTGGATCACGTGCCCACTTGAGTCTCTGCTACTCTTAGTCCATTAAGTGTTTGAGTAAATCTTATCAATAAGAAATAAGACATTTAGTAAAAACACATTTTTCATGCGAATGCATACTTAGGCAATTTAGAGAAATTAGATGCTCAGACTGAAGTATATGATTATGCAAATGCCTTAAAGTATGGACTTGATGCACAGACTTGGTGGCCTGAATCTACATGTGCGTCGACCCTGGTCTCTACATGTGCACAGACCCTAGATATGCACAGACCTATATGTGCACAGACTCTACATGTGCACAGACATGTATATGCATAGACTCTATATATGCCTAGACCTTAGACTCTATATGTGCACAGACCAAGTACAGCATACTAAAGAATATGCATCGACGTTGTAGAGTATGCTGCAATACATGCATCGACCTGTAGAACATGCTGCAAAACATGCATCGACCTAAAGTGCATAAAACTAGCATGAGCGTCGGCCTTATAAAATGAGTGTAAGGATGTGCATCGACCTTGCCTTACACAAGATGTAATGTGCATTGACCTTGCCTTATACAAAGTACAATGTGCATCGACCTCACTTTACTCAAGGTACAATGTGCATCGACCTTGCTTTACGCAAGATGCAATGTGCATCGACTTGATACACTACTGGTGTATATATGCATCGACCTATGTGACTTCATGCAAGAACATGCATCGACCTTATTTTCAACGTAGTATAAGGATGCCTCGACCTGAATGGATAAAGACATATGCATGCATCGACCTAATAGACGTAATATGAAAATGTGCACATCGACCTTATTTTCAACGTAGTATAAGGATGCCTCGACCTGAATGGATAAAGACATATGCATGCATCGACCTAACAGACGTAATATGAAAATGTGCACTGACCAGATGTAAAAAGATGTTAATGTGCATAGACCTTATCTAACTACGACCTGAACATGCATCGACCTTATTGACTAAGTGCCTATATGTGCGTCGACCTGAGTTTTGACACTTAAACAAATAAATGGTTTGTTCAATGTGAAAGATTCTTATGCAGTTCTATCCCAACATGATTCATAGAGTGTCATCATCAAAACCAGGGTTCTAACAATCTCCCCCTTTTTGATGATGACAACTATGAGTCATGCATGTGTTTGCTCAAAATGAAATTGATACACTTATTCACACATTCAATCATTGATCCATAGAAGCAATCATTCATTCAAAGTGTCATTCATTTCAGACAAGAGTGTGCACAATGTTTCCCTATATCAAACCAACATTTTCATTTTTCATTCATCATGCCAAAACAAAGTACAAGACTAATCATGCAGACATAACAAATGCAACTAATTGTAATGCTCTGACTAACAGACTGTGTACAAAAAGAAAAAAGAAATGTTGTTTGTCTCAGAACAACACACAATGCTTCAATGCTTCAGCACATCACAGGATCACAGTATAACTCATCACATATCACAGCATAACTCATCACATCATCTTATGCACAGCATCACATCATGACTGCTCTCCCCCTTTGTCATTATCAAAAAGAAATCAACACAGTTGAACTGTCTTCCTAAGGCATCAAACATCAGCTGTAGAAGTTCTGCTAGAGCTGCCACCTCTCTGTCTGGGTCTTCTAGTGGGTGTCCTGCTAGAACTGCCACATTCTCTTATTGGTTTGTGGTCAGATCCACAAACCAACTCTGTAACATACTGCACATGTTCTCTAACTGGGGTGTCTGTTGGTGGTGAATTTCTGCCATAGAAGTAGAGGAACTCGTTGCCCGAGTAGTGACAACATCTCTAAAACTGCTGGACAGCTTTTGAACTTTTTCTTGGATTGTATCAAGTTTGGCATAGATGTTGCCCATTTGTATTATGCTGCCCTAGATTTCTCATGTCATGGTGTTTATTCTCTGAGACAAAGCTTGGTGTTCTTGTTGTATGTTATTCAGTTGTTCTCTAATTGTCTGCTATTCCCTTCTGATCTCATAAGCATGAACCAGCATCTATGTGATCTTTATGTGTGTCTCAGCTTGGTTCATCCTAAGATTTCTCATTAAGGTTCCAGCCTCTTCACATACATGTAGTAGAGAATCCAAAAACCCATGTAGCCTTTCATCTGACCTATACTTATCCCTTGATCTTATCTGGGACCTCCGTAAGTTCTCGTGAGTCGTGGATTCCCATATGGACGTCGGGCCTGTTGTACCTCTTAGGCTTACATTTTGCATACGTGTGAGGGAGTTAACCTTAGTCAACCTAAAGTTTGGACCTCATTCCCATAGGATTCCTATCTTGAGGGAATTATTATTAACTCAAGTCATTAAAAGGTCCATTAAAACTTCTAAAATTTTTCCAAACATATTAACTTATTTGACTTGGGTGAAAACTCTCACATCATATCATTTGTGTTGTTTGGGCTTGTCCAAGTCTATTTGTAGTGCATTTTCTCATCCATCATACATATTTTGTTGTTAAGTCATTGGGTCTTAGGCCTAGGCCCTTTGTTTTGGGTCGCATCTAGTCTGTCTGTCTCAGAGTCTGTTAGCGGTCCCATAAGGACCGCCACTTGCTTGTAGCGGTCTCCCCAGGACCGCCTTTTGCCCTGTGGGCCCAGTCCTCTCCCTTGGCCCTCTCCTCATTAAGCCCTTGCTTCCTGAGCTGTATTCCCATTGAGTTCTTGTAAAAATCTCCACTTGCCCTTATGGAGTGCCACTTCAACCCCATATACCCTTCTTCTTTCCAATCTTCTTCCTATTCCCGCGTGGAATCTTCTTCCCACGCGGGCCCATCTTCCTGTGGTCTCACTGACCCGTCTGAGGAGCAAGCCCATCTTATGACCCACTTATCAGGCCTTGTTCACCAAATGGACCCGGCCTTGGCCCAACGACTCATTACAAATCACCTTAATGGGCCTTCTTCCCTTAATGGGCTCTCTTCCCATAATGGGCCTTATTCTCCTAATGGGCCTCATTCTCTTAATGGGCCCTTTCCTCCTCTTTCTCATGCTGCCGGCCCACTGTCTGATGGTAAAATTCATCTTAATGGGCCTTCTTCTTCTTATGCTACTGGCCCAATTTCTAATGGCCAATTTTGTCTGAATGGGCCTCCTCCTTCTACCCATGTTGTTGCTAGCCCGATGGGTCCCCATGTTAATGTCTCTTCCAGGCCCACGTATCCCTCTACTCCCGAAATGGGCCCTTATTCTTCTCAGCCAGGATCCTCCCACCCAGCCCATTATCTTGCTCCTGGTCAAAATTCACCATCTCTAGCTCAAGTTGGCCCACATTTCTCTTGATCTCTCCCTACCTAGGAGATGACTGCTCAAACCCAATGCTAGCTTGATGTGCTCCAACGCCAAATTGATCCTAAGTCCTCTTTAAGTGTCTCATTTGCATTCCAAGATCTCTGGCCTCTGCCACCTTCGCAAATTCCTACATGTCATCATTATGGTGGGGTCGGTGACCTATATGTGCACTTGAAGGAGTTTTTGTATGAGTCAACCCAGTGCCGGACATAGAGGGAGCAATCTTCCTCTAAAGTGGGCCAGTAGTAGCCCTACCTAAGGATCTTCTTCGCTAGAGCCTGGCCATTAACATGACCTCCACACTCACTAGAATGGGTAGCTTTGGCTACCTTCCAAGCTTCATCATCATCTAGGCATCTCATGAGCATTCCATTAGTAGCATGCCTGTACAATTCTCCTCCAATGATGGTGTACTTCGAGATGGCTCTTCTGATTGCCTTACGCTACTCGGTATTTCTCCCTTCTGGAAATGATCCGTCTCTGCAATACAACTCGACCTCATGATACCAGGGTAATTCTTCTTCCTCCAGGATCTCTTCCAACTCCGTTAAAGACACTTCCTTCAAATCTTCCTTCTCAGCCCTTGCCTCTATAGTTTTTCTAAGGTTATGATACCAAGGATCTTGAAGGGAGGGTGCGTCCAGTCTCTGAACGATGATAGTCTCAGTGCTTCGGCTGAGAGGGAAAGATAGAGAGGAAGCGAGTGATGCTAGAGCATCAGCAAGAATATTCTGAGACCGGGAAGTGTGGATGTAGATTAATTTACAGAATTGTCGAGCCAGGAGCGTGACCAAATCTTGATATGGCTTGAGCTTAGGGTCACGGGTGCGGTAAGTGGACAGAACTTGCTACAGGACGAGCTGAGAGTCTCCTATGATCTTTAAGTGGTGCGCGCCTAAAAGGTAGGCGTGCTTCAAATCATTTAGGAGAGCCTCGTACTCGGAGATGTTATTGGTAGCAGGAAATCGAAGCTGATAAGCGAAATGGATCGTCACCCCTTTCGGAGTGAGAAGGATAGCGCCTATCCCTTAGCCTTGAGAATTGAGCGCACCATCAAAGTGCAGAGACCAGGAGGGATGATGAGAGATAGCAGAGAGATGCTCATTAGGGAAATCATCCTGAATAGAGTCAATGTGAGAAATGGGAAGATGGACAAGATGCTCAGCGATGGCATATCCTTTGACTGCCTTCTAAACAACAAACGTGATATAGAACTGAGAGAGGAAGCTCTACCAGCAAGCTAACCTACTAGAAAAGACAGGTTTTTCTAAGAGATAGTGGATTAGGTCCATTCTAGAGATCAACCTAATTGGGTGGGCTAGGAAATAGTGTTTAAGCTTCTGAGCTACCCACACTAAGGTGGCACAAGTCTTCTCCATGGCAGTGTATTTGGACTCCGTTGGGTTAAACAACCTGGAGAGGTAATAAGCTGCCCTCTCTTTTCCTTCATCGTCTACTTGTGCTAGAACCGCCCCTAGGGAGTCCTCAATAGCCGAGATGTATAGGATTAGGGGTTTCCCAGGGACATGGGGTTGTAGAACTAGGGGATTAGATAGATAGACCTTTAAGTCCTCATAGGCCTTCTTACAATCTTCGTTCCATTCAAACTTGACCCCTGTCTTTAGCAATTCGTAGAATGGACGGCACCTTTGGGAATGCTGGGATATGAATCTTCTTATGAATTGTAACCATCCAATCAATCCTCGAAGTTTCGTGATATTCTTAGGAGGAGGCATGTCCATGACGGCCTTTGCTTTATTAGGATCGATCTGGATCTCACATTCTTATAGTGTTAGCCATTATCAAAACCACTATCAAAACTATGAATATATATGACTTATGACCACAGGGGCACAACAAGTTCGTGGTGCTGCATTCACTGCGAGGTCAGATGGATGGTGAGGATTGTCCGTGGTTAAGTGGCCGTGAGTGTGCTGTGGAGGAGCTGTTATTGGTTTTGGCCACCCCAGCTTTAGATTTATCTAGCCCCTGAGGCGCTAAGATCGTGGTTCAAGGTGGCAGAGCGGGTGCTCTAGTCAAGAATTATGCTTGGATGAGCGGAGGATCTTCTTGGTGAGCTGCTAATTGTCAAGTATGGTACCCTCATTGTGCTTTGTGGCGTCAGAAATGGGAGGTCGGTCCTAATTATTTTTGTAAATTTTAAGATAGGATTAGACAGAGTTGTCCCAGTGAGCTCTTTGTCCTGCACTTAGTGTATGAGTGAGCTGAGTTAGCTCTAGATTTGGTTCGAGATCGTATGGTGGTGGCTTGGTTCGTGGCCCAGATTGTGAAATTTGAGGCCATTGTGTACCACCTTGGATGCGTTGTTCAAGACGACAGGTGAGATGTGAAGGCTCCATAATGAGTTTGGGACTCGAGGATGAGCATTGACAGGTGCCGATCATGATTCGTGTTGTGGCTCTTGGCGTGCTGTTCCACGTAGTGGCAGCTCGAGAATGGATTGGTGTTGGCATGGACAGATTTGAGATAATGATGTCCGGTGGCTAGAGATGTTGCGGCCTTTGAGCCTGGCGTCTTATGGCTTCTTCGCTCCTTGGTAAGCATTTGGAGTGTTAATGGTTTCGAGATCAGAGGCATGCGTAGGTAAGGAGCGCGTGGCAGTGGCTAGCTCAACCACCGTAGCAGTGTGTGGCTGGTGATCAGCAGGACCAGTGCTTAAGGCATGGTGAGTCGCAGTTTGAGGAATTACGATGGTGGTGCATCGGGAGGTGCTGACCTGATGGAAGCGAGGGTTTCTCTTGGTGCTAGAAGGTGCGGTTCCCAGCGTGCGCGAGGTTTGAGGTCAGGTCGAGCATCGGGTTCTCTCCCGATTTGTCGAAGGCATGATTAGGTTCTCCTAGATCAGAGAGGATCGTGCTTTTGCCAGATTTGTCATCTTGCATTATGTGTTCGGATTGGTTGGCCCTCTTGTGTGCCATGAAGTCCATGCGAGTCGCGTCCTATGTTTTGGTAGTGTAGCTGTCTGTGAGAAGCGTTGCCCATTCTCTGATGTGTAAGGGTGTTGGCACTGCTCTGGAAGGATGAGTGCCAGTTGGGTAGTGCTCACGAGAACTCGTGGCTGGTGTTGTATTTTTCGAGGTGTCGGGAATCAGAGCTTGCGGACTTGTAAAGGACGTGTAGAGCGTCGGAGGATTGATTCCGCGGTGTGAGATTATCTCGGGCCGTGTGAGACGTGCTGTTTTTTTTTAATCCGGCAGAAACTACAAGGCGGGATGAGGGAGACCGTACTACCTTTCAAACAAGGGAAGGGACGCTCCCCCCCCCCCTTTACCGAACAGGTAATTTTTCATATAACGAAAAGGAGGCAGTATAAGAGAACTAGGGCCTTAAAGAGGGGCACCCAATCTTATCCAAACGAAAGGGGCCCTTGACAACAGAGGAGAGGTCGGCCCAAGAAGTCCAGCAGGAGATAGAAGATAAAAAATAGCCCAAACTAGCCAGCGACTCCGCCACATGGTTGGCTTCTCTATACACATGAGAGACTGAAACATGCATAGACCGAAGCATTACTCCCACATCATACATGACATAGTTGAGACGCCATGGGCAAGAGGACCGCCAGTTAACAATTTGTGCCACCATGTTGGAGTCAGTTTCGACCAAGAGGGCGGAGTGGCCACTGTCAAAACATAAGGACAGCCCGTCCCGGAGTGCAAGAGCTTCCGCGTCGAGGCTTGAGGCAGCGAGCAAAAAAGGAGTAGTAAAAGTAAAGATGAGCTGGCCTTGAGCGTCCTGAAGTACACCCCCACCACCTCCTACGCCCATACTGCACTTGAAGGCGCCGTCCACGTTGAGCTTCAGCCGCCCCGACGGAGGGGCAAACCAGCGGATGAGTCTGGGTGGACGGGGAGGAGAGACCTCCCTTTAAATGGCTGGAGTTGGGCAATGGAGCAGACTGCTTGCATAATCCGGCAAAGAATGTGGCGCGCATCCATGGGCCACGCCTCAAATCGAGCTAAATTCCTACTGTGCCATATTACCGTGTCGTTGTTTGAGGTATTGTGGATTGTGACGCTGGCTGGATGGAGAGTTGGGGAAATGTGTCAGCAAGTGTGCCGCGTGAGTACCTTATTCATGCGTTGGAAGCTGTGTCCTCGGATGAGATCGAACTTTGGAGAAGTGATCTCTGACAGATTATGGGTCCCAGTTGGTGGCCGTGAGTGGCTGGTAAGACTGACCGAGCGGTCGACCATGGTAAGATGTGTATTATCTGGGGACCCGTGTACATTGGTCGCAGCATCATCGACCAGCTTGCTATGGTAGCAGACGGCATTTACTGGTTCTGGAGAAGTACGCCGTGGATTGTAAGAGATTGTGTCCCGAGGCTCTGTGGTAAGAGCGGGACCGGGATTGGCTGGTGTCCATTTGGATCGTTTTGAGGCGAAGGATTTGATGAGACAGGATGAAGGACGGTGCCTGTGTATGAAGGTCTCTCAAGAGACGTTGCCATTGAAAATGGTGATCCTTGGTCTGTGACCAGCAAGGGAGGATTTCTCTGTAAGCCTAAGTTGAGTGATGTGAGGATCGAGAATTGTGGAATCCTGTCATTTGGATTCGCCATGCTCCCCTGAGAGGGTAGAGTTGGCGTGAGGCTCGGATCGTATGCGGTGTCCGAGCGAGAATTGGCTCGAGATGTGGTAATAGCTTGTGCATGAGTCAGCGGTGGCCTGTCGAGAATTAGAATGTGCCCTTCGGATCGGGAATAGGACTAGGAAAGAAGGAAGAAGCTGAGCAAGTCAAGGTTTCCCGTTGACGAGTATCTGGTGATCGGTGGATGGTCTTTCACAAACAGAAGATGTTGGTTGTAGGGGATCGAGAATGGCGAGGACCGTGTGCCAGTGAGGCCTTGGGTGGTCGATTATGAGATTTGCCTTTTCCTGGATTGGATCTAGATTTTGTGGAAGTTTGCCTTCTGGCAAAGTTGGTCCTGTCTTGCCATGAGTGTTCAGCCTGCCAGGTGTGAGCTGGTGGAAACTCAGTGATGGTTGTCCCTGGTGCAGGGCGTGAGATCGGTCAGCTGGTTGTGAAGCTGACATTTGGTTGGTCCGCTGAGCATGGGCATTGGTCGGTGGTTGGTTCTCGTAACGAGGAGTGTATTTTCTCGGTAAGCGAGATGGTGGCAGCGATGCTGTGGTTGATTCTCGTGTTGGCTGAGGTGACGTTAGACTTGTACCCCTTTACATGATGCCTGCTCTGATGATGGATGTGTCTTGGATTGTGAGGGAGGTATTGTCCGTCATTATTATCTGGCCACGTCCCTCAGGATCGTGATTTTTACGAGTGTCGAGGTTTGACTGGGGCTCTGACGGCGTCGTCAGTTGATTCAGGCGTTCTCCCCTTGTGGCTTGGTGCTTGTCCTGAATTTTGAGGATGAAATTCTTATAAGGGGGGAGGGCTGTAATGCCCCGAGTTTTTTGGATATTTATCGGATCAAGATCCGTGGATTTTGGATCACTTTTGGGAGTCTCGGAGAGCGTTTTATGATTTATGTGTATTTTTCTCTGACGATCCTTCAAAACCTGTACAGGGTGAACCGCTGCGTTCTCTGACTCCAGGACGTTACCAGTGTGATGTGCGTTTTTCGAGGATCATGGGGATGATTTTTCCCTTGATATTTTTTAAAATTTTTAGACTTTCTATTTAAACCCAACCCTTTTTCTCTCTCCCGATCTCTCATTTCTCTCCCCCACCCTCTCTCTTCTCTCATGTTCTCCCCTCTCCCCCTCTCACTCTGGGCGGCCGATGGAGGCGGCGAGGGTGGGGCGGCGATGCTCGTGGAGCGAGGAGCGTCACGTGCGAGATGAGGATCGCGATGGTGGAGGCGGTTAGTGGATTCGCGAGCCAGTGGAGGGTTAAAGTGATATTTTCTTGTCAGATCGACGTCCTCGGCACGTGAATTCTTTGGTGGAGGTAGGGGGACGGATACTTAACCCCTGTACTTCCTTTACCGCGAGTTTTATAGGCTAGGGTGAGCCGAGCAGGGTTATTTTTACATTTTGGGATAAAATACATGTTTTGGGGTGTGAGCCAGATCTTGCATTTTGATTGCATTTTTGGGGTTTAATTAGGTCCTCTCAGTGCTAGAGAGGTTGGGGACTAGTTTTCCCTTGTTTTCCCCTTCACATGGGTGTGAACGGGATGTGGAATGGGATTTTCTGTAGTGTTCCCCGTTTTCACACTCGGGACGTGGTGGCGGTCCATCCAGGGACCGCCACTTGATGGGGCGGCCTTATGGAGACCGCCAGGGGTCCCTTATGTCGATTCGAGGGTTGTGGTCTCGCGATGGACCACCACCGAGCGTAGCGGTGTCGAGGAGACCACTAATCAGTGTGTAGCGGTCATGGCATGACCATTTTCTTGCTTCTTAGTCATCCGAGTTAGGGTAGAGTAGCGGCCTTGCGACTGACCGCCACCTGACAACAGTGGTCAGGCCAAGGACTACTACTGTGCTTGGCGGTCTGGGAGGTGACCGCCTTCGGTCCGTGTGTCTCCGAGGTGTTGTAGTCTTGGCTGGACCGCTAGCCAAGGCTTTGCAGTCCTAAGAGGGCCGCTATTCATTGTGACAGTCCGAGGAGGACCGCCACTTGGTTTTCATGCTAGTCGTGTTCGGTTCGCATTGTGTTGGCCTCCGGTCGACCCGGTTGTGACCCAGTGGTTGACCTTCAGCCTCGTGGATGTCCTGGATGCCCATGGGTTTTATGTTCGTGTTTTTGGGCTGTCTGGAGGTACCGTGTCAATTCGATTAGTGTGTCCATGGGTCTCGGGGGTCCAGGTGACCCTATGTGAGTTCTGAGTCTCCGTGTTATGCCTAGGAGAGTCACCGTGAGTTGTCACGAGTGCGGTGGGTCTTCCCCGCACGATGTGGGTTTCTTCGGAAGGTGGTTCCCATGTGGGCCATGTGTGTGGCCTTGGACTATGAGTCCAGTTAACCAGCCTGGGACTGGAGGTTTCTCGTGTGACCCTTGGATGAGGGATTAACTCGGTGACTCGTGAGCTACATTGCAAATCGTGTTACCATGATTTCAGACCTAGGGATTAGGGCAAATTGACGGTGTCGTGTTGTCACGTACGACAGTCTTGACCTGAGTCTCGTGACTCAAGGATCGTTGGGTTTAGTAGGGCAGTCTAGAGTCGGTTGGCTTCGAGCCACCTGTTACTCCGTGTTGCTCGTGATGGGTGTGTGCGTGACTTTCAGTGTTCACGTTTTGTGAGCTCCCACTCATCGTAACTTTTCTGTGCACGCGTGTGTGGACCCACTTGGGAGTGGTGGAGAGCGTGACCCGAGAGAGATGATTTTTAGGCTAGTTACCGTAGGGCCCCTCACCTTTGCAGCCTGAGTCCAGGCTGCGGGGGAGCCCAGCTAGAGGATTCGACCTAGAGCGCATAGTCTATGTGTGCACACGTGGCTGGGGGCATCGAACCCGCGCTGACGAGCGTGACCCTAGTTAGTCCTTGTTTTGTGTTCCTAGTTACTGTACGGTGTCTCAGTCTCCACCTGGGGCATTGTAGGGAGACACCTGAGGCTGTGGACTAAGACGTCAGTGGACACATTTGGCCTTACTTTTGGTAGGCAAGTACTCCCGTCACGTGACGTGAGATTCTCGTGACTCGAGGTTCTATTTCTCATCTGTGAGACGTGATCTTGAGTGTAATTTTTGGGTGTTTTCCCGAGGCGAGGTCTAGCATTCCGGTGAGCGTCACCAAGGGTTTTCCCCTAGACGGCTTAGAGTTCACGACGACGAGGTCGTGACAATGTTTTTAGACCACGTGATTTTGGAGTGGGCCTTCGTGTGTGAGCACAGGCCTCCACGACGGAGGTGTCGTGGCATTTTTCTAGTAGCATGATTAGGGCGGTTCGTAGTCTGGTGGTCTCCCGACTGTGGGATCGGGGCGTTGGGTTCCATTCCGATAGGAGTAGTTGTAGAGCCATGGTTTCATCAGCTGTCGTGTTTTAGGAATGAAATATTTGATCTAAGTTTAATTCTCTTTAACCTATTGTCCTTTCATGATCATTCCTCATGTATCTTCACTTGATTGAAAGACAATAGAATATCACACTTATTTAACTGATTAGTTCATAAATATCATCTATGCTATATGGTCTGGACCTTATTTTAAGATCATGCCACTGCGGTGGTGTCGACTGGACCGATTAGACTTGTTTTCGATGATTTTGAGCCATTAATCTTGGACATCGAATGTCTCTCTATCGGATATTCCTTCTGCCGGATTAGGTGTTCATGTTCCGAGGCCTCCGTAAGACCCCGCGAGCCTGGGATTCCCATTAGGACGCTGGGCAGGTTGTACGCCTAAAACTTGAACTGATTTCCTTGATCGAACCACGTGAGTTTGTAGCCCGAAATGAGACTGCTCTGTCTATTGCGACCATCCTTGGACCGCCATTCTCTGGTAGCGGCCAGGCTTGGACCATCTTTCTCTATATGCGGCCTGGTCATAATTCTATCCGATTGCTTGGTATTATTCCAGGTCCACTCTGCCCTTCGTTAGGGTGACTTATGCAGCCTCAATTGACACTGGTAGTGTTGACTGGGTTTTGTTTCAGTCAAACTGTAGCCTAGGTCGACTGCAGACCTTGCTTAGTGTTGGATTTTCACCGATTGCCTTGTTATGCGTTGCTTTCCTTTGGCAGTCGAACGATAGACCATTTGTCTCCTATTGCAGTTGTTCGTGGATTGTTTTTATCATTTGAGCGGCCATGCATCAGACTGTTTTCCTCCTGGTTCCATCCTTTATCACTGAACCACTTTTGTGGCCAGGTTCAAACCACTATTCATCCTTAGCGGTCTTGCGTGGACCGTCTATTTAACCCCTGTGGCCATTTGGTCGACCGTTTCTCTTCCCAGCCATTGAAAATTTAGTTTTTCTGGGAATTTAGATTTATGGATTTATTCCAGCTTATGGTAACCATTGTATACTTCAAATTCTAGCCTTTACTGGGCCTCCATTTGATATTGTACTCCTTGGAAATCATTTTCTTATGGAGCTTTTCCTTGGAAGTTGATAAGCTTGGTCTTGAATCTACTGCCTACTTGTGCTATCATGATTACATGAGTTTTCCTTAGAATTCTGATGCCAATTGTAAATTGTCTAGAGATATGTTATATGGGACTTTGTGTCCACTTTGATACTCAATGCTAGGCTGAAACAATAAGGGCCCAGACCTGATCCTAGGGGCGAGGCAAAGTCTAGACATGTACCGATATTATGAATGATCGGGTGTGATATTGCACCAACTATATGCAAGATTTGGTCTGGACATTTTTACATCTTGGGCATCTTCCTTTTTGTACTTGACATGATATGACGTGTTACGACTTGATATGATTCGATATGAGGTCCGGAAGGGACAATCTGTTGATATGGATATGTGTACTTGATACCTTGTTCTTGGCTATGAGAACTTGTTCTAGCTCTTGCACTTGATTCTGGTTATTCTTTTTCTATCATGTTCATGCTCTTATCTCTCACTGTTACCTTGCCATTCCTTTGATCTTATTTATGTTCTTATCTTGCATTTATTAAGATCATTCATCATTTTTTTTGAATCGGTTAATTATGTAAAGCATTGCCTGATGATAGAGAGTAATTCCTACTGAGCTTCTTGCTCACTCAATTTTTCCCTGACCTTTTTTAGGTATTAATGATGATACTGCCACAGATGGGAGTAGGGACGAGTGATGAGATGGCTTGATCGTAGAGAGTCTAGTTTTATTTTATTTGAGTTAGTCCTGTAATTTGAGTCTTTCTTTTGTTTATCAATGTAATTTGAGTCTTTTTCCTTTTATTTATTGTAAGAGAGTCAAGAGTTATGTAAACATTGATTTTTGATATGAATAAAGGTTATATTTATTTTTGGCGTAATTCTCTTGTGTTATCTATTTTGTTCTTGTTCTGTATCATGAATGAATCACTGCCACGTTCCGAGCATGGTTCCCACTACTATCGGTTCAGGGCGTGACAATGTGGAGCAAGATGGGGTGTGGAGCGATGACGGTTTGGGAGTCTATGAAATTGTGGATGGGAAGGACCCCGTCGATCTTGAGGACAGTGATGTTGCCGACCTATATGCACAGGGTTTGAAGTGGTTTGATGAGCCATCATCGGCAGCGGATGAACCTACAAAGGAAATTAATTTGGGAACTGATGAGGGCCCCAGGCCCATTATCATCTCTGCTAATCTCCCTCCCGAAATTGAAGAGGAATTGGTCAAGGTTTTGAGCGAGTATAGCGATTCCTTTGCCTGGTCATACGAGGACATGCCGGGTCTTGACCCCTCTTTAATGGAACGTCATCTTGTGCTTAAGCCAGGGGCAAAACCTGTGAAGTAAAAATTAAGGAGATTCCACCCCCACATGGCCTTAAGGATGAAGGAAGAGGTCGATAAATTGCATAAGGCTAGGTTTATTCGGGTCGTTCTATATCCTCAGTGGGTGGCGAATATAGTCCCTGTTATCAAGAAGGATGGGAAGGTCCAAATTTGTATCGATTTCAGGGATTTAAACAAGGCATGTCCCAAAGATGATTTTCCACTATCTCACAAGATTTATTAGTTGATAACACAGTAGGGTATAAAGCTCTCTTTTTCATGGCTGGTTACTCAAGGTATAACCAAATCCATCTAGCTCTGAAAGATTAAGAGAAAACCTCGTTCACCATGCCCTGGGGTACTTATTGCTATGTGGTGATACCGTTCGGATTGAAGAATGCAAGCGCCACCTATCAATGGGCGATGATGGCTATCTTCTACGACATGATGCATATTTATATGGAGGCTTACATGGATGATATTTTGGTAAAGTCAAGGATGAAGGAAGAACACCTCGCTCTCTTGGCTGAGGTGCTACCTTGGCTAAGGTGCTTCAGAGAGCTAGGGAGTATAAGCTAAGAATAAGGGTACACAATGAATTTTTACACAACTGAAAGAATTTCATTTCTTTAGTCAAGATACAAGCTACCAAAGACCCTTTAGGTCGTTACATGAATATGCGAAAAGTAAAAACTGTGTGACCGCGATATCAACGCCTGGTTCCTAGGCACCACTGTCGCTAGCTCATTTGCAGAAAACCTCTGGTGACCCCCGAAGCGGACTGCCTCGTCACGCACCGACCACGTCACAGACAAGATGGCAGGGTCCACCTTGGCGAAGAGGCCTCCACCAGGAAGCTGCTAGTTGAAGAACAGAAGAGGGAGAAAGCCTGAAGAGTTGCCCCTTGAGGAAGTGAGAAGGGCGGCGGAAAGAAAGAAGGAACAAGGTAGGGGAGATATGGAAACAACTAAACCAGGCTGTGAGACCTGATGTACCCTTCCATCCTCACCTTCCTTCGCTTCTACCTCCCTCTAAGGGAAGGGTCGGTGGTCCAAGGCAGGAAGATAGCACGCTGTCGCGTACTAGACGTTCCCGCACATCGACCTCTGACTACTGAACGTTCCCCCACGCTGGAATCGCTAAACATCCTGGCGACTGACTGCATCCTCATCCTTTGAGTCACCTTCCTTGCTACTCCCGAGAATAGCTACCACGGCCAGGCACCTTGCAAGAAAGGAGAGGGAAGGAGTCCACTGTGAGCGAGAAGGATACCCCCCGGGACCTTTTTATAGGCCTGAGAGGGAACCCCAAATTCAATGAAATCTCACCCGTCAAAGAAGCACTAAGGGGTAGGCACTCTGATATTTTCAAAGCCCCCCCAAGATAAGACACACGAGATGACAAGATGCACCCAGCATGAAGAGACAAAAAGAAGGACAGTACGACACCAGCTGCCCGATCGGACGACGCACAGGATATCTGGGAACATGATCACCGCCTTACCCACCGCCATGGGGTGACCATGGACTCGGTTCAAAAGCTGCTACTTATATGGGGTCGAAGTCCCCAGAAGTAAAGACTCCCACCGCCTCATGTACATCCAGGGAAACCGAAGCGACAGATCCCGAAAGTCGCGCCTTCTCAGAGTTACTTAATGGGCACCGATTCGTATCCCCAGAGGATCTCATAACCGTCCAAAAGGAGGGAAGATGCATGCAAGAGACTTTTTCAAGATTTCACAAAGGGAACAAGGTCTTTCTATTTCGAAGACAAAGCGTTACAAAAAAGAAGACTGCCCTTAGGCAGAAACAGAAGAAAGCAAAAAGGAAAAACAAGCAAGTGCGGGCGTCCTTCTAAGGATCCGCCCCAGATACATTATCATGTGCCCCGAGCACACTGGGTTCACGTGCGTCGATGGCACCGGCAGGAGGAGAGTCCCCGTCTAGCTCCACCACCTGGGCCACTACCGCCGAGGTATCCGTAGGAGCACACTCTCCCGTGCCTGACACCAATGTCGGCACCCTAGCTTCAGCTCCAGTAGGCTCCTCCTCGTCCCCGTTAGCCTCTGGGCCATAGGGCGGCGAGGGGGGAGGAAGGACCGGGGCCTTACGCCCCAGGCTCACCACGGTAGCCTTTACAGCAGCACTCTAACCCTCCCGGAAGCCTCGATCATGAGCTGGCCCGTAGAACTCTAGGGCCACCTCCGTCAGCTCCTCCCGGTAGGTCGAAGAAGAGCGGAAGCTTTCCACTGCTTCCTCACCCGCAGTCGACAGCGAGGAGCATAACTTAGTCAACTCGGCCTCAATCTGTCGAGCACGAGTTTCTGCAGCCTGGGCCCGCTCCCCTAGCTTAGTCGCTCATTCCTTGGCAGCGTCTGCTCGCCCCTCGACTGCGTTCGCCTGCTCGTGGAAGGCATCTTGATCGCGCTCCACGTCGGTAAAGGCCAGACCTTGCTGGAAGAACTGCTCATGGAGCTCGTTCCGAGCCCACTCGGACTCCTTCAGGAATTTCTCCAGCTCCACCTGAGAAGCCTGGTTGGACTCCAACTTCCGAGCGAGACCCCGAAAATGGTGCCTCCACAGCCCGAAGGCACTTGCAACCAGGCAGACACTCTTGGCAGCTGTCGCTGTCAATTCATCCTCGACCTCGGGGCCCAAGGGCTTATGCCAGCTGATGTACCTTCCCATAAGGTCGACAGTGACACAAATCTCGGCCAACTCAGACGACTGATCCCGAGGTGGCGATGACGGGCTGCGTTGCGGAGAAGCCAACAAGGATGGAGCATCCGTGCCGATGACAGGAGCCTTACCCTTGTCATGCCCCCGCGTCAAAGGGACCGATGCAGGGGGGTGACCACTGATTCACCGGCCACCGGTGGCCGCGGAGCCTCGAAAGAGGGCTGCTCAGACACTGGCAGAGGTGGAGCACGATGTCGATCAGGGGGGGATGTCCTCGCTCTCTTCTTCGACCAGTGGTGAGCATCCATGGCTGCCAGCTCGTCATCGGTCAGGGCTACACGGCTACCGCCAGCCATGTCGGAGCCCTTGCCAACGGCACCAACGACTTCTTTAGTAAGGCCCCTCAGAGGATTGAGACCTCCACTTGCCACGAAACCACTCCCGCCCGTAGTGGATGCGGCCGGTGAGCGCACCAATGGAATTTTGGTAGGGACCAGATGTTGCAACCTTCCCGGAGCAAACACCACCTCGGCTGGGAGGGCGACGACTGACACCTGGCCGGTTCCCAGAACCACGTGGTCTATGGGGCGAGGAACGTTTCGCGGCAATCTGACAATCTTGGAGGTCCAGCCCTGAGGCTCACGCACCCCTAAAGACAAAAAGGGATTTGGTTAAGCTTCTTCCACAAACAGAGTGACCTATTGAAGGAAGAAAACCCGTACCCTGCGGTAACGGGGGACATAACTCCTGCTCCCAGAGAAGTGCCGAAGTTAGGACCAAGTCTGCATCGACCAGAGGATACCATTTGATGGCTTTTAGCTTCTGCCAATCCTCAGCCCGGAGGGAAGGCTTACTATGGTGCCAGTGTGGATTGGAGGGTAGAACCTGCCAGCCAAACTGTATGCCTTGCAGCTTAAGGATTTTGATGTGATTCCGGGTATGGATTAACTCGAGGCCTGTGGTGCAGTGGTGGATTATAGCTCGAAGAGGGTTTATTTCCTGCATTCTCGAAGACCTGCATTGTAATGACCTAGAATCTGAGTACCAGAAAAGACCCAATACTTCGAATCCTGGCCCGCCACCCACGGGCCGGGAGGCCCGAAAGGGTTAAGGGTTGGTGTGGGAGTGTACAAGAAGTTAAATAAACACAGGAATATATATATATAATGTACAATTTAATTAATACTAAAACTAAACTATTACATGATTTAATAGAGTCATATAGTCCAGAACTACAAGTCCAACATAACTATAGTCTATTAAAAGAAAAGTACAAGTCCACGGGGTATACCCTGACTCTGGCAAACTGGCATCTAACTCTGACCACTGGCACCACGAACTACCTCTGAAGTACTACGCGCAAGTCTCACCTCACCTGAAAATAAAGGGGGTGAGTCTCATCTCATCGGCTCAGTAGGGATCCTGTAGATCCCCACCACACTCGATGGAAACAATAGTGTGATAATCCAAGTATAAGAACGATAAACAGCTAGCAAGGGAGGCGAGGAATAACAAGTAAAAGAACTCTACATGGGACCACTACACCTGCCACTAAACAAACTTTGACCACGTGGAATGAAACAGACTGAGCCACCAGTATAGTAAACCACATGAAGAAAAACTAGAATCTCTCAAGTGACAGGAGTACTTCCCCACTAGCGACGAGGTCGGAAGCATCCTCCGACAACTTATACCGCAGCCTCTAGGGTCTCCCTACATGCCCCAAGCAAAAACTGAGACACCGACACAGTACCACAAGATAAGGACTAGTCGGGGTCATCCTCGTCAGCACTCGTCCACCACCCCCGACTACGTGTGAACACATAGACCATCTGCTCTAGGTCGGGTCCTCTGGCCGATTTTCCCCCCAGCCGGACTCAGGCTACACAAGCAAGGGGCCCTCAATAACCAGCCTAGAAATCGTCTACTCGGGACAAGCCTCCACCACTTCCTGGTGGGTAAGCAACGACGTGCCCAGGTCAGCAATGTCTAGTGGGTAGAGTCATCAAGAGTGAGAACTCATCGTAACCATGGAAGTTACCGGAGTATCACCGGTCTGTACTAATCCACCACGAGACAACTCGCTAGCACGAGAACCAAGAACCACTAGCCAGATAGCTAAACTATGGCTACCAGTGAGTATGGTGAAGATTGGAACCTATAAACATGCGGGATAGCAAAAATTGGGTAAACCAGACCTGAAGGCCCTAGAAGGCTAGACTGCTGGCCACCGAAGGACCAGGGTGGCCACAACACTAGCCGGCCAACATAGGGCCTGGGCGGCTACATCACTGGCCACCCAAGAACCTGGGAGGCCACCACCTTGGCTGCCCAGTCTCCAGGCAGACTGGGTTCTGGGTGGCCCACCATGTGGCCACCCAGCACTGGGCGGCCCAACCCTTGGCCACCCAGGGGACAGGGGCTGGGCGGCCACTGGTCTGGCCACCCGACACCAGGGCGGCCACCCCTTTGGCACCCCAGTGGGCTTCACACCCAGGCGGCCAGTACTCTAGCCGCCCAATGGGTGGAGACGGCCACTACGATCGTCGCCTCCCTACTATAGGTCCCCTCCGGGAACCATCTTCTGGATGATCATTCCCACACCCAAATACACCCCCACTGGGCTCGAAAAAGCCCAAAAAACATGGGAGAGCCTTCTATGACTACAGAACCATCGATTAAACCCGATTTGAGCTATAAATCTATTCTCACAGTCCGTAAACATGAAATCTCTAGAACATGTAAATACCCCTCTCATTCGTATCAAACACCACGGCTCGAAAGGGAAACTACAAGGGATGAGTTTAGGATCTATCCCCCTACCTGTTGGGGGCTTCAATCCTCGAAGGGCCTCAACCCTTGCCGGCACGTGCCGACCACACACCTGCGGGAACGCGATCATGGCCACGCCCGTGAACACCCTAGCCGCCTCCTCCGCCTTCACCCATTCTCCACCTAGCTGCCACCGTCGCTGATCGTCTGCCCCCACGCTCGTCGTCTACAGTCGGAGAGGAGAGGAAGATGCCTCACTATCAGAGTAGAGAGGGGAAAGTGAAGAGAGAGAGGGGAGTGGCCCCTCCTGTATAACGGGAAGATGGGGATTCTTTTTGGGATTTCCTCTAAACCCTGGAAAAATCAAAAACACCTATATGCCCTTCCTCCAATCATTACCCATTTAAACAATTAGGGAAAATCTAAGAAAAGCTCAATAATTCTATCGGGGTCTGAGCAAAATCTAAAAAAAGTTTTAATTTACCCATTAAAATCGATCCGAAGCCTACAAAACACGCAATCTGAAATTCGAAGGTATTACATGTGTCCTATTTCCAAGGTATTCAGTCTTTCTCTTCTCGCTTCCTTATTTCGACTATTAAAGCCCACAGAATGCTTGACGCTGGATGTCAAGGGTTTCTTGCTTCTGTGGTAGTGGCTGATCAGCAGCAGCAAGGAGTGGAGAACATTGCGGTAGTGTGTGAGTTTCCCGATGTTTTCCCTGATGATTTGCCAGGATTACCCCCGCAGCAAGAGATTGATTTTACTATTGAGCTTGTGCCTAGCTCGATGCCTTTGTCTAAGACACCTTATCGTATGGCACCAGCAGAGTTGAGGGAGCTAAGTGCTCAATTGTGGGAGTTACTGGCTAAGGGCAATATTCGCCTTAGCTTTTCTCCTTGGGGTGCACCCGTGCTGTTCGTAAAGAAGATGACGTGAAACAGACATCTGAATCTGAAATTTTCTCATCTTGATTTTTTTTCAAAAAAAATGTTTCTCATCACTCCCCCTTTTTTGTCTATTTTCTTATATTTTCTCCTCACGGTTCACATACCAGTGGCTGACCAATAGCCTGATCGCCTGCTTCGCTCGCTCGGGAAATGGTGTGTATCCAGCCTTGAACGTGATCTTTACTGCACCGGGCTGATATCGTGTCGCAGGCCAAATCTTGCCGTATGTTGGGCTGATCCTGGCCGGCTCGCTGACAAGATCGACGATGTAATCAACGTCTTCGCCAAGCGTCTCCCAAGCCCCGTTGCCAGCGAGATACATAATCTCAGTGACCGAAGTAACGGGCGGTCGACGAACATAAATAGTCGATGGATATCCGAAGCCACCTATTGGAAAATGATCCATCTTCAGCATAAAGGTTTGCGGACTTAATGCCCGCTTCGTGTCAGTCTCGACAAGCTCGCGGGCTGCTGCGATGTAGGACTCAATCAGCGTGTCTTCGGCGTCGTGGTCGATGCGCAACTGTAGCTTTGCCTCATCCAGTGTGACCGGCTCAAGGGCGGGGCCGGTCACAACTGAATAAGACATTTCGCCACCATCTTCGTTACCGCACCCGCAGCCGGTCATTTCGTCCCCACAGCCACCCAGTAGAACGAATTAGTTCCAGTCGACGCAATCAGCGTCGGATCAGTTGCCGATGTTGGTTTCCATGCGTAGACGCTTGCTGTCCCAGCACTGACAGATGCAGTCAGAACTGACGTAGAAACACCTGGGGCAGCAGTGCCCTTCAGCGTCGCCACGAAGCTAGTAATCGTGGTCAGGCCAGTAGCAACCGCCGTAGGGTTGGCTCCATCAAGAGCAGCTTCCCCGCCGACAGTGGCCAGTGATCCGGAACCTAGAACCTCGCTACCGTCCACGGTCAGGGAGCCCCCAGCCGTTGTGTCGATATTGAGGCTCCCGCCGATTTCCCATCTATCGCCGCCATCAAGCTGCTGGTTTTTGGCGGCGATAGTCGAATCAATAGTCATGCTCAGGCCGTCCCTTCATCCGGAGAAACGAGTTGCACGCCGGTGATAGTGTCGGCAACAATGTTGTCGACGGGAATTTCACGCGGTCGATACAAGATCGCCCAAACATTATCCACGGTACTGGACGTTCCCCGAGTGAGAACCGCTTTCAGATACCGCTTTTCGGGGTGTGCAATGTCGACGAACTGCGATTCGTCGCTTGCGCCCGGAGCCGTCTCCGAGTCCTCAAGATCCGAATAAGCGTCAGCAGATCCATCGTCGTCGGACTGCTGAACCTTTATCGTGTTGCCAGTTGCGGGAGTCCCGAAACTGGTCAGAAAAACGCATCCTTCGTAGCCGCCATCCTGCGACATATCCACGGCCGAAGTAGTTACTGCAGTCGTCGCGGCCCCTGCGGCCGCGTTGACTTTGACAAACTTGACTTCTTCAGACAGAAGACAATTCAGACCCATTATTTATAGCCCTCCTATTCAGGCGTGTTGGACAAGTTTCTTGATGGGGTTCGTTCCGGCGTTGACCAGCTTGCCGTCTGCAGATGCGAACGCCAAGAACGCGTGTTGGTCATTTTCGGCGTAGCGTTCAGTCAGCCGGATAACTCGCACCGCTCCGACCTGTCGAATTTTGTACTTCGAAAAGTCGCCGAACAGCATGGTGGTTTTGCTCGCCACAAGGCTGGATTGCATGCTCATGTTTCGCACCAGTCGATAGCCATTCAGCGTGTCGCCGATGCCAATCTCCGGGCTAGTTCGGAGCAAATATCGGCCGTCACCATCCTTGAGTTTTCGGATTTCTCCGACAATGGAATCATGCAACATGTAAGTACCATTGGCCCGATAAATCGGATCAACAGAATACTCCAGGTCCATGACTTCATCGAAGGTGATTGCGGTGGCCGCAGCAGTGGTCTTGCCGGTTGCCGCAGCGGTTACAACACCTTCAGGTTGCTCGCCTCCGGTGCCATTCGTGAAGTCGTCGTTCATCGCTCGGCCCAATCGTTCGCCAAGCATTCCTCCGACCAAACCGGGGATGTCGAATGCCGAATCCCGCAGCAGTTCAAACGAGACAAGAACCTCATCAGAGGTGTATTTGTAGGCGTACAAAACTGCAGCCCCGAATGTCGGGTCTTTGGTCGTCACGGCCTTGGCTTCGTTGATCCGCCGGCCTTTGTTGCTGGTGTCATTTGCAGTCGGCCACGGCAGCGGTTCGCCGGTCGACGTTCGCATGATTTCGCCAGCCTGCAGCATTCCGCCGTAGGCCAACTGGGCGACCTCCAGCGACCGCACAAACCCATCGGGCACGAGGGCACCGCCAGCAGTCGCAGGCAGCGTTCCAAGTGCGTTGTAGGCCTTATTGGTGTCGTTCCACTTCAGTTGCATACCGCTTCGCAACTGGTCCAGTTCGTGGGTATTGTACAGCCGAAAATTGCTCTTGTTTTTTCGCAGATTGATGCGGGCCAACTTGGCTGCTTCTCGTGCCTCTTCACCAACAGAATTGCGTACCTGCCGGCTCGGGCTCGCTGCCAAGAACCATGCATCGGTTGCGATGTTTCGAGCCTTCGCCATCGGCATGAGGTTGTCGCCATCGCTGCCGATCTTCACAGCAGATCCGACGTCGGCGATACCGTGCCGGTTGACAGCCTTCAGTTCGGCTTCTCGCTTCGCCTGGGCTTCCAGTCGCTCAATGCGATTGGTCATCGCGGAGAAATCGTTGATCATCTTGTCGTACGCCGTTTTCTCTTCGGCGTTCATGTCGCCGCCGTCAACCTTCAAGCGGTTTTCGACGGTGTTAAGGTGATCGGTGATACCGCTGTTGAGTTGTTCTCGCTGCTCTCGCAGCGACTTCGCTTCAGTCAAGAAATCGGGCATGTGCTCCCTCGTGTGAGAAATCATTATGTTGAATCGAAAAAACGATACGACAGAATGCAACTACACTTGGGTAGCTCGATTCGTCGCCATATAGTTCAGTCTCGCGGACCGGCATTGTGCTAGGCCGCGTAAACTTTACGAACTATTGAACGCTCATTTTGTAAAGCCCGCACATTATCAATGGCAGTAGAAATGGCTATTTCCCATTTTCGAGCAAAATTCTTCTCTGGCTGAATAGGGATCATTAGTGGCTCTGGAATGACTTCCTGGTCAGCCAAGGAGGCATGAGAATTCACAATTGCAAGCTCAGGAACATGGGCAAAAGTGCCCATAGAATCAAGACTTTGGGTTGAAGGGAGCTCCATAGGAGTAGTGACCAAGGCATTCTTTGGCGTTGAGTTGGAATTTGCAGGCAACCGATTATCATGAATAATTCCTTGGGCTTTCAAAGGCTGTGTCTCCTCTGTTGGACCACCAGAACCCAAAGGAGGCGGGGATTGAATTCGGGCAGACACAGACCCTTCAAGAAGAGCATTAGAATGACTGCTAACACCATCATCCGGAACTACAACATCATCCAAAAAAATAGCACACTTATGCTTATCCCGATTAACCATAGCAGGCTGAAGAAGCTTAATTGATTGCAATTGTGTAGGATCATCCATTGCCATAGAATGATCAGAGTTGGATTGTAAAGGATTCACAATGTGATCTGTAGTGACATCAATATCCTTTTTAGAAGCAACTAGTTGCCAGAAAACTTTAGGCTTGGAAGTAATACGACCAGGGGCAGGATCCAGCTTATTGGGCATAGGAGGCGCAATCATGTTACCTTTACAGTCTTCCTTTGAATGACCAAGACAAGAGTAGGCTGAGCAGAATGCAGGGAGATCTGGATAGATAACATCTTGCCATGTACCACCACTAGGGAAACCTATCCATACCGTAGAGGGAGGAGGCTTCGAAACATCAAGTTCCACACATACCCGAGCAACCAAAGTGTTGGAAAGATTTAACGTTGAAGGATCAATCTTCAACACCGGACCAATATTACCAGTTATGGAACGGAGCATCGACTCTATGAAGAAATTAACTGGAAGCCTTGGAAAAGCAATCCAAATTGGCAAAATGGGCGAATCCGTAGCGGGAGAAAACTGCATTGTCCACTTGAAAATTTTAAATAGCTAGCCATGGACGAACAAGGAGTCCCGCAGAAGAAGTTGAAGATAGTCTTCGTAGTTTCGAAACCGTATCAGAAGGTGGCGCGTATCAAGTGTGCTAATCATGAAGTCCTCCTTGAACCCACATCTGTTAGAGAGATGAGCTCTTATATCAAGGAATGCCGGTCTTCCACGAGGGGTACGCGCCACCAATAAATAATCAAAAGGCTGCAATGACGCCTGAATCTCCTCCAGGCTAAAGAAGACGACAGGCTCTCCCCCATCCGTCACCACAGGATGATGAACACAGAACTGAATTGCAGGCGACCTCATGGAAGAGGAGAGAACCTCAACGAAAGTTCTGCTAATACCCTGTCCTTTCTCTTGAGGAGGAACGAGCATAGGGGGATCATTACCATGGCTCGCAGGCTGAGACGGGGCTGAGGGGGGCATTGTCGGCCCCCCCTGGGCAGCCATGAATGGACTACCGATGCAGTCCTATAGGGCAGTCATCACCGGCGACAGGGTTTTATCTGGCTTGAATTTGGTCTCATGATGCTTACTCTTAATGCACAAATTCATTGAAATATGATCTTGATGATAAGATGTAGATGAAGTCATTAGTAAGAGTATGAATAAATCAATTGGCAGAGCAATGACTGAATTGCACTGAGAAACTGAGTACTCCATCAATAAAATGGAGAGAAATTCATGTCATGAAGTGCTTCATGTTAACTCTGTTCATATGATCAAATCTGTAGGGCTGGTTTCACTGAGTAACTGGGGGTACTGGCGTCTGATAAACATGTACCCTTAATGTCAAAGGTGTAAATCATCCTTGTTATTTGTGATCAGAGACAGATATGGTAGTTTGTACTTAGTAACTGGGGGTACTGGAGTCTAACCCACGTGTACCCTTAATATCAAAGGCACAAATGATACATGTCTGTTCAACAAGTTCAGTTTTAAAATAAAAATTAAAAAAAAGGAGATTTGCTGTAACCCTTGTAATTCCAATTTCACTAAGTGTCAAATTATTTAACCTCAATACATATCCTAGTCACTCCCATTGATATTCACTAGTTCTGAAGTCAGTAGGATACAGTCTTGACCTAGTCTATCATGGTTATGTGACTTAGGTTCATTACTATAAATATGTACTATAACCCTATTTAAGAGATTCAGTGCATCTACTCTATCTTTTATCACTATTAAACTAGGCATCTATCAAGAATACATAATCCTGATTCTTATGTCTGATTTTCTCTATAATCTGCTTATCTTCTGAACTATTGCATAGGATGTTACTCTCTTTCTTTCCTCCTTTGGTTCACCTTCTTCTCTTCTGCAGTATTCCTCATTCCTTGTTTGCTGGCGGCAAAGGGGGAGAGAAAAAGGACTTCATGGCATTTTGATTAAGGGGGAGTTGTACTTCAGGATAATCTTGTTAAAGGGGAAGACCATATCCTCAGGGGGTAGAGGTGTTTTGGAAAAAGAGTCACTTGGCTAGTTCGTTCTGGGGGAGAGTTTATCAATTGGTATCAAATGGTCCAGGTTTGCATTTGTATATTTGTCTGCTGCATTATTTGACTGTGTTCAATGTCTCATCAAAATACATCATATTTTTAGGTGTTGTCATCATCAAAAAGGGGGAGAATGTTGGGTCTCCTCTGGAACTGATCAGCAGTGAGTAGACTGTAGTGAGTTGATTGTATTTTGAATGATTGACAATAGTAAGTTGACCTGGTTCACTGTAGAGTTGACTTTGGTAACTTTATATTGACCATGCTAATATTGTGTATTTTGATGAATTTTTATATGCCAGATCTTTACATAAAATATGTCTGCACCTTCATACTATAGCAAGTCATTTCATCAAACAGTTTGCATACATGAGCACTTCACGTTCATTTTGGTCATAAGGTCGATGCTAGTTTGGTTATTGCCTAAAACTCATATTACATCTTTCTCATATTTGTATCTTTCCTATGAACTTTGGACAAGGATGGGGTTTATTGCTGCCATTTTCATTCCTGGCTGAAAGGCTTTAACTCCTCTACAACATGTCTCTGAGTACTTGCTAGTAGACAAATTTAGCATCTTTTTATCTCTTTTTTGGGTCTCCAAATAAAGAAACAAAGCTGGTTGGCACCAGCATTCAGAGTCTGAATCGAAAATAAAGGTGTGCAATCCATGTCAGAGTGAGCTCAAAGTGATGTTGAAAATAATGGTTCCAGTGAGAAAAAAAGGGTCTTTCAACCGAAAGGACATGAGAGTTGGAGCCTCCCTGTGGAACATGGAACCAGAATAAGAGGTCCTTGAAACTACAGTCTGTGCAGTACAGATGTGGACGCCATCTAGCCTGCTGCTTGACACTATTAAGAACAGAGGCTGTGCTTAAATAGTTAGTTTGAGCCAATTCTACACTTGTCTCAGCTGCAGAATCATGAACTGTCCTTTCCACCATATTCTAATTTTTGCCAACAACACTAATCGGCCTTTTCCAACACATTCTAGTAGGTGTCGCTGGCCTGTCACCTCACTGGAGGAATGGATAAGAAGATGGGACAGATATTTAAAGGGTTGTCCAATAAAAAACACATTATACAATTACATATGTAAAGGAGGTTCTGAATTCCACTCTATTTCCTGCTTTCTCCCTGCATATGTAACTGTTAATGAGAGAGAAGCAATTAAGAGTGTGGAAAACAAGGGGGGTTTGAAATATTGATGACCTTTGTAAGTTTTACAAGATATAATGCATTATACATGAACAGGTTAGGCTCTGATGGCACTGGGCTGCATGATGCTAGGTCACTCCTAAGCCTTCCCTCCTCTATGCTTCAAAGGGTGTTATCATCCGTGCATGGAACTGTCATCGATCAACCATACATAGCTGTAGTATTCATAGTTTTGGAGGAGGATAGGTTTAGTATTTTAGGTAGAATGCTAGGGGTTTTCATATTTATTTCACAGAAAAGGAATCTAATGAGATACCATCCAAAAATTATGTAAGAACACGAAAAGGAGCGCAGAGCACCAGACGTTTCAACTCATTTTCAATAACTGTCAATGTCTTATATTTCCATGCCTTTGATTTAACTATGGGACCTGTACAGTTTCATTAAGTAGCAAAATCTCTTTATCTTTCCATGTCACATTTTAATAGATTTGTAAAACATGTAAATTTTCATTGAGTACTTGGGCCGACTTGTTTGCTTATTCTGATCGGCTGATTTGCTTCTTGTACTCAGGATGTAAAGCAAGAGGTCATTATTGATCTTGTCGAGCAGTGTCGCTCATATCAAAAGCGTGTCATGTTGCTTGTGAATAATACTGGGTATCTATTGTTTGGAGCCTCATATTATATGCTTTGGACATTTTATGGGGTATCCTTTTAGTTGGTAATGTTCATTGATTAATTGTTGATTACCTTGCAGAGATGAGGAACTTTTGTGTCGTGGCTTGGCATTGAATGACAACTTACAACGTGTGCTTCAACGACATGATGCCATAGCAAAAGGGACTCCAAATTCTGGAGTTGCTTCAACAGTGGCACATGCTGCACCTCTTGTTAGTGTTGTCGCTGAGGATGATGAGTCAGAGGATGACTTCTCCCAGCTAGCTCACAGGTAACATATAGATGCTGTGTACATTAAAAAATTCTGGGCATGTGCCTCATTCTTTTTTTTTTATGACAAGGAGCCTTGATAGACCCCTGATAAGCTTCAAGTAAACCTTAGATGCATGCTAGACCAGCCTGGGGACATCAGGTAGCATTTTTGTATACAGGCATTGTTGACCAACAGAATCAGAGACTGGTGACCCATCATGCAGGTTCATGCACATTGCCTTGTGTCACATTATACTGAATCTAAATCATCAGTGTCCTTTCTTGAATACATGTCTTGGCGAGGTGTCCTTCAAGTTTAAGCTGAGGTTCTGGTAGTACAATCCACACTGGCATAGATGAGGTCCAAACCAAGGAGCTCAAATATCGAATGTTTATCCACCAATGACTAGTTGGCTCAAAAATTTCGTGTTGTACTGTCATTGTCTTTCAGCATTTCCACTTGAGATGATGCTATGAAAAATAAGGGTAAAGTCTGCATTGAATACCGAGTTCCATATATGTTTTGAGCCACACCTGAAAGCATGTATTGGACTCGATCAATGTTACAATAAAACCCAAACTCGTATTTGGGAACTTGTCAGTATTTGATCCATTATCCATAGATCTGTCTGCAAACTCTCGTCAGTATTTTATCCAGGGATATGACTGCCTAAGACTGTTCCTTGGAACATCTCTAGTATTTACAGGTCCAGTGTGGCCTAGGGAAGAAAGGGCTATCTTAGACCATTCTAATGAAAAAGTGAAAAATGATGTTATCAAGGATAAAAGGAAAAGGAAAAATAAAAAAGGGAAAAACGAAACTCTGTAAATTGGATAAAATATGAAAAAATGTATGCCAGAAACTTCAAACTTGCCACACGCATGGGTACATGACTCCCATGCCTCTACTTTGTAGTGTGACCCTCTAGCAGAGATTACATGATTAAATAGGCCTAGGGCCATGTTTGGAAACCCAATTTGATTGTATCTTTTTTCTGTAATCTGACTATGGAGACTTGCTCTTGCAGGTATAGATTTTTAATCATGGCATTTGTGATCAGGCTTTAAATGCATCTGCTGCTGTCTAGAACAGGCTTTAAATGTTATGTTTACAGTAATACTCTTGTATCCTTCCTGTGAATCTTTCAACAGCACAAGAAGATGTGTGGGCTGGTGGGCAAAACCATAATATTACCTCATAATCTATAGGCCATGCCATGGATGGCAGTTTCGGCCAAATCGATACGTTTCGGCCGAAATGTATCGGTTTCGGATCGTTTTAGATCCAACCCCTAGTCACTCCAAAACCCCTAGAAAATCGAGGCCTCCATATCAGGCCACATAAAAAATACCTTCATCGTCTTTACTTCCATGGCTACAACTTTTGTGAAGAGCCCAACTCCTGAATCCAAAGTTTGAGCCATGGTCAATGCCAATTCTCAGGAAATCCCAATTCTATCCTATCAAACCTGACTCTATAAACTAGAAGATTGTAAAATCACCAAAGGCCATTCAAGAGGGATTTTAAATTCCTGGCTCAACCCTGGATCGTAGATCTCTAAGTCTTCTTTCCAACGCCACTAACCTTGCATCAACCCGACGTCGGGGCTGGACGCAGTAGTAGTTTTCGCCGGGTCGCGCGCTGTAAAATAGCAAGTGACAGCTCGTGGACAGCAAATCTAACGCTTGGAGACCGGAGCCGCCTCGCCTCCCACGAGGCGAACCAGTGCGCCGCCGTCTGAGGGAGTGTCCCTCCAGGCCCCCCCATCATAGCGGTGTCACTCCAGACCCACTCGGCCCCACTGACCAACACATGGGCCCCACAACCAGCAACAAGCATCTTCCAGATGGCACCGACGGAGCAGATCCAAAGTGCTGCCTGCCAACCCAAGAATGGTCCTCCCGGGCCCGCTGTAGCCCTTTACCTCCCTGCGTCGACTGGGCAAAGATTCATTACTATAAATTATTGTGATTGTTGTATTACTCGAGAGTTACTGTCTTGGCCGCGACCATCTTCCCCACGCCCAGAGTGTGGAGGTACACTTGGCACCCTTCGTAGTCATAGTTATTTGCTTTCTTAGTATACGCTTTTACTGCTGCTGCATGTGAGTAGTTACTTCCTAGCTCGTATAATTCAACTCACCGTTGCGAGTGAGAGAGCGAGACCGTCCCGTGACCCGACCCAGGCATGAGAGAGTGAGTTAACCACCCTTGACTTGCTGTCAGTTTCTCAACCGTGCAGGTCCGAACGCTTACGATTGTGAGCTTGCTAGAGTCTCAGGTTGCATATCCAACTCAGCGTCGAGTCCTCGTCTCCGTCCCGCATCAATCGCCTCGATGAAGCTACATATTCATAATTGGGTCAGGTCGTCTACTAGATGGGTCCGTTATTTGAGAAGATATTACAAATTGAGAAGCCAGAAGGTCCGAGTCCGCATCAGGCGAGCTCATTTCCAAGATATCTCTACCCATAAGAGATGGTGGTGTGGATATAAGAGCCGCGTAATGTGCACTCAAGGGTCCACTTCTCTTTCTCCTTCTTTCTATTCATCATTTCTTCTACTCAGCTCCCACCCTTGGGTGGTGTATCTTCCCACTTCAAATCTTGCTTCTATGATATTCTCCTCTCTTCTGGAGTCCGTGAACTCCCATTCCTCTTCTTTTTCTCATCCAGACTCCCTGGATTCTCCCTCCTATCACAATTCTAGGCCTCGGCCTATGCCTGGCTTTCACCCCGATTTTGGGACCTCTCTTGATTCTTCCTCTTCTCATACGGAACCTCCGGATCCTTCCTTCCATCTTGATTTCGGGACATCTTCTGATTCCCCGGGACTTTCAAGTGTTGATTTTGATTCCTTTCTGACCCTGTCGGATGTCTACACTTTTCCTTCTCTGGCCCTGCTAGATGCTATTTATGATTCTTCTCCGACTACATCGGATGATTACTCTTCTTCTTCTTCATCTTCATAGCAATTTTCTCATCATCTTTCTACTCTCTCCTCCTCACCATTTCGAGATTCTTGCCCTTTTTCATGATGTTTTTGAGGCTTTAGCCCGCCTTGATCTCAGTTAGTCTCCATTTCTTCTATATGTGGTTCCTTGTTATCAGGACCTCTACGCCTTAACGATGGAGTTCTAGCCCTCATCTCTCTTTCTATTTATCCGTCTTCATCTAGTTTGGCGTCTGTTGCTCCTTCGTGTAGAGGAATTTTTAATCCTTCGCTATCCTCTCATCTTTATCCTGTCAAGTAAGGAAAATGAAGCTCGCGCTATCCAAGGTCACTTTAGGATGCCGGTCTCCACTCTATGGATTTGCAAGGTATGTTTTATTTTGTGCAAGAATATGCTCTCCATTATCTTGATTCTTCTGCACGTGGTTATAATTTTGGATCCTTAAAACATGGTTGAGTGGCTTTAGGCCTTAGTTAATTTTGTTTAGTCAAATGAGCTTGCTTCTGTAGTGCCTTTGGGCTGGTGATTGCTCTGTGTTAGGAGTCTGAAGCTCTTTCCCCAATTGTTGAGGGTAACTTTAAGCATGGATTTTTTCACACACTACACGGCAAGCCATAGCCGATCTCCTCTAGAGCAACACCGTTGCTACTTTGGCCATGCCATGGGTATGCACAAAGGTCTTTCCTCTTCTTTACTTGTCTGAGTGCAAGGGTAAGAGATTGACGGACAAGATGACCAACCTAGGTGCCCTAATACGGGAGAAGCCTCAAATAGGGGCAGTCTTGACCCTCAAAAGGTGAGCTTCATTGCAATATCTAGCTAATAAGGGCTATCAAAAATCAAAGTAAAATGAAAATCAACAAAAGCATGGCAAGAGTGGCAAAGTCCCGCGGGACGTCATGAGCCCGATCGTACGCGTGTCTTTTCGATCCTAAAAATCAAAAGACACAAAGTCCCGACACAACAGACTATCTCTTTGAGGGGTGGTGCCCTGGAAGGAAGTCAAATCCCGATGTCTCTCATCTTGCACGAAGTTTTTCTCCCAGTTTTCTTCTATTTCTCTCTCTTAGGCTTGGTTGTATCTCGGGTATGGCCTTAGTAGGGGCACCGTTCTTTAGGGGCGATTGGTTGTAGTGAGCCACTCTCAAATGCACGCCTTGCTCAAGAGAAATCCTTAATGAAAGGGGGAGGAATGACGACCCCTAGCTAGTGGTTTGAGCCTGTCTTTGGGTGCTGTAAATTGCTAATGTCAAAATCTAAAAATAATAAAATACTCGATTCTAAAAAGCATCAACAAGAGTAGACGCTATTCTACAATGAAAAAAATCTTTTAAACTACGTCAAAAACTCTTGACGTTGTAGAGGTGGAAAAATGGTCTCCCGGATCCTGTATCATATTTTTAAGATTTTTTTAGTTGGAAAAGGACGTCCAGCCACCCGTGGAAACTTCTAAGCACTAGAAAGATGACGTTAAAAAGAGCCATGGGTATTATCTCAGGGGACAACTCTCAGATGGTTAAGTCAGGATTATGCTGAGACAAAGAATAGTAGGAGACAGAGAGAGAGAGAGGGAGAGGGAGAGGGAGACAAAGTAAACAAGCCTAGGAGTGGAAGTCAGGATCTTGGAGGTGCTCGTCGCGTCCAACGAGTGCTCGAAGAGTGCTCGTTGGGACATAGGATGTACTTGGAGGCTCCCGTCTTCTTATCTCTCACCTTTTTCTCTATGCGCGTCTAGGTATTTCTCTATGTCTGGGTGTCTCTATCCTTTTCTATGTGTGTCTATCTCTCTAGGTGTGTGTCCCCCCCCTTCATCTGACCAGAGGCCTATTTATATAGGTCGCCCTGGCAATGGAGACCCCTTTCCCAACTGGGAAAGGCGTAAGTCATGGGGTAACACCTCCTTGATCATGGGTGAAGTTTCTCATTGTGCTCCTGCTTAATTAGGAAGTGTGGCCTCGGGGCAAGAATCCTGGCATAGTAGGTGTGACCTCGTCCCTATCGGAGATGACACCTACAATGGTGTGAGTAACGTTTGGTCGTTGGAGAGTCATCCGGCACCTGGGGATCCCACACCAATGCCTCCAATGGGCTGGCAAATCCTTGATATGCCTTTATTGGACCATCAGGTTTAGGTCGCAGGCTGTCAGGTGGCCTACTTCGATCCCAACCAAGTTGGGCTGAAGTGGGCCCAATGCTGGTGGGCCATGATGGGCCTGACAGATTTCACCCTCCTCACTAGCCCCCCACTCTCAGGCACTGAGCACGCTCGAGGTTCGAGAGAATCTTCCAACTGGCCTGTTGGGGGAGGCTTCTACGAGGATCCTCCCACGCTGTCCAACTCCCTAACGTGTGGGCCTCGCCTCCTACTGCAATTCTTGTCACACAAGAGAACCCCTGTCAGGATGTCAGGCGATGTCATTATCATCATGGCGTGGTCATTTATTTTATCTGAAAAAGTGGGCGTGAGCAGCCGCTTGGGTTACTCACTAACAACCTTGGCAGCAACAGTCGCCTCCCATCATTGTAACCCCTTGAAGCGGCCACCTTGCCTCTAGGGTTTATAAATTAGGGTAGATGTGCACCCGAAGAGGATTCACTTGTCTCCTTCATCTTCGACATAAGAGTCTGCTGCTACTTCTGCGCTTGTCCCGTGCCTTGGTGAGGAACCTTCTTATTCTCCTTCTTTCTAGGCCTCATGGCACTTCATAGGAGACTTCTCATTTCTGGCTCTGAGCTTTCCACGGAAGAGGCCAGCTGCACCGACACCCCGAGTACTTCAGGGGCCGATTCCAGCCATCCTCGTTCTCCTCCTCTTGTATCCTATGGAGTTGTTCATGGCTTTTGGGAGGCCTTCTAGATTCTGGCCGACTATGACATCATCTTCCCTGCCATCAAGGAGTACTTAGGATGTTACTACCTCAGCAGTATTAGTATTCCTATTGAGTCTTTCTGGGTAGGGTTTCGCCTTCCCCTTCACCCCTTCTTTGAGTCTGTTCTTCACTTCTATGGCAAGTATTCGGGTGATCTTTCCTCCAATTCTTGGCATATTCTCTACGCCTTCATGTACATCTACAACCAGTCGATGGTCATGCCCACTGTCCATCTCTTCCGCCAATTCTATAGTCTTTAGCATTGTCCTGGCGTTGATCACCCATCTTTTATCTTTGGGCTAGAAGCAACTGGTTCGCCATTTTTGTTTCCTCTATCATATCCAACAATAAGCGCTGGGTCGAGTGCTTTGTCACTGTGACGAAGGTAGGGGGATTGGTCGAGCAAGAGATTAGGGTTTCATAAACATTCCCCAACTTCCTACGGGTGACAACCTGCCGACCCCAACTGCCGAGGAAGCCAAGGTAGTGAAGGCCATTTTTCATCACCCCCTTCACGACGCCGACACGAGGCTGACTCCCGAAGTAATTCAGGAATTAGGATTGAGCCCCCCCACTGACTCATGGTATGGCCCTTGTCATTTCCATGTCATCTCTATCTCTAACTTCTAATCATCTCGTTGTAATGCAGGGGCTCCACCACATCCAGAACTACAATTCGAGACGATAGAGCTACTATCGTTTGTTCCCCATCCGTGCAACCATATCGAGCTAGGTGCGGATCAGGTGACCGTCGTAGCCCCGTAACTAGCAGTCACCTTCGAGCCGAGGCACCTGCCATACCCCTTATTGGTGGCAGCTCAAGGGTTGCACCCACCTTCGTCATCGTCGCCTGTGGTCGCCTTATCTATGCTAGTGTTAGTTTGGTCACTCACACGATTAGCTCAGGAGTAGTCTCCAGCTGCCCAAGGAGCTAGTCGGACGTACCAATCGAGGTCTCGCCAATGGTCGGGGACAAGTGCTAGCGGGTTGACCTTAGGGCTGTAGTGGCGATGGACTGCCAGTCCCGCCTATCGAAGAAGAAGAAGGCCATCGCTGCCGAGATGTCGCGTGGTCGGACGCCTCCCCCTCCTTTGCGATCCACGACTCCTCTAGTCGCTAGGACCAACCCAGCGGAGGTAGGCTGCTGGCTCCATCCCCTCCTATCTGCTCACCCTAGATGGGGGCCGATCCATCGATTTCCATCGAGGAGTTGATTGAAAGGGGTGAGACGACATGCCCTGTTGTTGATCCCAGCTCTCCCCTAATCAAGAACGCCCCGGGGATACTCACCTCTCAGTTGGAAGCCTACTTACAGATGAAGAAGGCCCTGAAGCCGAGTGTAACGACCCGGATCCTTGACTGTCACCTGTTGAAATAAGGATATCTTGGCCCATAGTTAACCAAATGGGCTGAAACTAGGTCCATTAGAAAGCTTGGGCCCTTAACCCGAACTCTTCTGTTGAGATGGAAACCCAATTCGCACTAAAACCCAAGCTTCTGAGCCCTTTGTCACCAACTATCATGGAGAGGTGTGACTGTTGAGAGAATTTACATGTAAATAATTAGAAATTCATAACTTTGTTTGTAGTTAATTAAATGACCTGAAACCAAAGCCAAAATCTCGAATGAGATGTTAGCTACATCTTCTGTGTTGAGGTCGAGGCCAAATTCTTCCTGGATCTAGTGTTATACCCGAATTATCTAGGGCTACTGAAAGGTTACGACTGAAATAGGGGAGAATGAATGTTAATCTTGGAAAAATCATAACTCATGCTAGGGTTGATGAAATTTGATGAAACTATGTCCCAAGGTTTGATCATGAAGTCCTATTGATTTCATCTGAAGATGTCTTAGCCCATATCTCGACAGAAGAGCACATCCAACCACATTTATGACTGGTAGATGAAGGGTCATGTCTGTTCAAACCCGAAGAGGTGCATGGGCTTAACTTCTCTCCAACTAGCGGTCTTGGGAGTAGGATTGGGCCTTGTGGATCATGGGCAAACCCTTGGGATGCTTGAAATCCATATAAGAAGGTTGGTTTTGTGGGTAGTAAGCCTTTAGCAACCATTCTCTTCAACTCTCCACCATCTTCTATCCTTCTTGCGTGAGAAGAGGGTGAGGGACCTTGACTCTACGAGGGAGGACGATCCAGCATGTGGAGGACCATTGTACAGTACCCTAGGACGAAGGAAAGAGCTTTGCGAGGATTTGGGGTGTGGATCTCATCCCTGGATCATTGGTTCAACATCTTGAAGGTAGGCACCTACTCTTAAATCTTAGGGGTCAATGATGCATTAGAATGGTTTCTAAGTCATTTTTGTACAACAAAGAGAGACTAAGGGAATGTGGGATCATCTCGCAATCGTCAAGTTCTTTTTATAAAGTTCTATAGATGTAGTCGTCAAGTTCTTTTTATCAAGTTCTGTAGTTCTAGATGTCAAATCCTTTTTATCAAGTTTTGTAGTTCTTTTTATCAAAGTTCTGTATTAGCATGATGAAATATGCCCAAATGCATGAAAGATATCATAATTAGATTTTGTAATCTAATAATTCTGTAACAAAAACCTTGTTGGTAACCAAATTATGATCCGTTCCACAACCGTAAGCTTATAAGTGTGATTAGCCCACTTAAACCATATAGAAGAATGCTTATGTTATGATACGATAAAAATTAAGTGTGATGCGAATATTAATATGAATGTGAATACAATGTGAATGTTATGAATGGAAAATAGCAGCATTCTGTGAGGTAGGACTTCAGCCAATTGTTCTGTGGGACGGTGATATGTAATGCCATAAAACGTTGTGGGCCTGGTCCCTTCTATAGGATGGCGACACATAACGCCGCAGAAGTAAAAGATCCCAGGGGACGGTGAGACGTAACGCCCTGGAAAAAATTCCTACGATTCGGCCACAGGAATCTAGGTGAAATCTGATGACTCGGTCGATTGGTGTGTGGGACGGCGATACGTAACGCCACAGAACACTGTGGGCCATAGGAGTCGAGGTGGGAGTTCACTCTCGGGTTTGCACAGTACTCTTTCGTTCGTTTGTGTGTGTGGGCCTCCTATGTTTCTGACAACTATTCGGTTCCATGAATAACAGAAATGTGAAAATGTGATAATGTGTAACTGCTCATTTCCTGAGATCTTGATGCATGCATGGGTACTTTAAATGTTAGTTACATAATATGTATTTTCCTCATATGAGTTATTTTAAGTAGATGATAATGAATAGATTATGCTATTAATAACATCTAAATTATGTATATAATTGGGCTATATAGATGCAAGTTAACCCCAGTTTGTTTAGGCTACCTACTGAGCGTCACGCTCACCCCCTTTGTGACACATGTTTTAGGAGACATAGTGAAGGAGGTTGAGGAGGAGGCTACAGCTGTGGAGTAGTGCTACTTCATAGTTCATCTGGGTATGCTATGGACAAATGTCTCTCTTATATATATGATTATGGGGTGGTGAGCCTATGTGGACTCATGTTTAATTTGGAGCAATGGCATGTACTCTCTTTGAAAATTATGAATGGTTGGAATACTATTTTCATTTCCTATAATTGTGGTTTCTCTCTCTCATGCGGATGTATGCATGTTCATAAATTTATGCTTCCGCGATACGTGCGAAGTAATTACTTCGGGGTCCGATAAAAAAAATATGCCATAAATTGGGAATCAGATCCCAGGGCATTACAAAGTGGTATCCGAGCACAAGAGACAAACCATAGTTACGACCATTCCAATTATCCAAATAGTAGAAAAGTGATAGTCTAGAGTGAAAAGGGTAGAGTATAATTAGAACTCATTTTAAACAAACCCTCACAGGTAATAATTCAAACCATAAGGATTTAAGGGACATATTACGTTAGGATCTACTGAATACCTATGTGTAGGTTTACCAAGGAGCAGAAGACGATGGGAAAAAGGCCTAGGTGGGCAGAAGGAAGGCAGGGCAAGGAAAAGGTGGCACGTCAGGAGCCAGTTCCAAGGAACAGGATGGGGGTTCCAGTCTGTGTCCATTGTAGGCGCACCCATCAGGGACAGGAGTGCTGGAGGATAGAGGGCAAATGTTATAAATGCGGCGAGGCCAGACATTTTGCGTTGGACTGTCCCGAGAAGGCTCAATAAAAGCCAGTACCACCGCCGGAGAAATCTGATGGAAATTAGAAAATATTGAATGCTATTTTCAGCATCATAGATTCTTGAGCGTAAATGGAAGAGGTTGTTCTTTACTCATGGTTATCCCAACTTCAGGTCCGTTAGACCTTCTGAATTGATAAAGGATATACAATCCTTCGGGAGCTGAAGGCGGCGCAGATGCAGTATTGCATCGAGCTGCAGAACGGCTTCAACCCGTTCGCCAGCAACGACGGCAAGGTGGTGAAGAAGACCAAGGTGGACGTGATCGAGAAGGAATTCTTCAGCGCCACCGACCTCGGCCTGTCCGGCGGCCCGGTCGCCAACATCCCGGCAGTGGATGCACTGCTGGCCCCGTTGTTCAGCCCCTGCGGTGCGGGCGGCTTGCGCACGGTGAGGGTGTGACCATGGGCGTCTTCGACGGCGAGCAGAAAGATGCACTGGAGCTGATCACCGAGTTCGGTGAGGACGCTCAGCTGAAGGTGATGACCACAACGGACGGCCCCAACCCGTGGGACACTGGTGCGCCGACCGAGCAGGTGCTCACCGCGCGCATGTGCTTCCTCAACTTCTCCAGCCAGAGCAACGCTACCGGCACGGGCGAACGCTACTTCTAGGGCTCGCTGATCCATGCGGGCGATAAGAAGGTGCTGCTCGCTGCGGTGGGGCTTGCGTTCGCCCCCAATATCACCGCGCTGATCACCCGCGCCGTCGGTACGGTGTGGAAGGTGGTGCAGATGAAAGGACTGGACCCCAATGGGCAGCAAATCCTCTACACGATGCAGGCCCGCCAATGACCGCCACGTACGAGCAAGCAAGAAACGAGACGTTCGCGATCGTAAAGGCGACCGCGGATATCGTGGCCCCAAGCATTCGCATCGACTGGCAAGGAAAAGAGAACAACACGCCACCCCCGCAGGACGGCGAGTGGCTGGCCGTCAGCCTGCGCCACAGCCCCAGCGGCTCGCGGCAAGCATCGCTAAGTTGCGAGCACGGGCAGCGCAGGTGGAGGCGCGAGGGTATGCTGTACGTGCAGTGCTTCGCACCGTTGTCGGCCGGTGGCCTTAAACGAGCGATGGAGCTGGCGTGTGCTTTTCGGGATGGTATCCAGAAGAGCAAGGGCACGCCGAGCGGGGTGTGGTTCCGCAACCCCACGGCCTTCGAGGTCGGACCTGACCGGAACTGGTTTAACGCAAACGCATCGGCCCGCTTTACTTACGACGAGGTGAATTGACATGGCTATCTGCCCCAAAGAAACAATCGACTCCAATGTCACCGGCCTGCGCTTCGCGTGGGAACGCTGCCTGAAGAAGCTCGCCGCAACCCCAATCTGGAAGGTGCTCGAGCCGAACAGCTACAGCGATTTCGGTGCCACCTACACCAACACCGCCCGCAACCCCATCAACCCGAGCCGCAGCCGCAAGAAGGGCAGCGTGACGGACATGGACGCGCAGGGCGGCTTCAACCAGGACGTGACGCAGAACAACCTGACCGAGCTTCTGCAGGCGTTCTTCTTCGCCAATGCGCGCGAGCGCGGCACCACCGCGTCCCTGCTGTGGGGCACCGCCCCGGTGTCGGGTGTGGCGGACACGGACAACGAGTACACCTTCGCCAACCTGAAGGCCGCCACCATGGCGGTGACCGCAGGCGGTGCCGGGTACAAGGTCGGCGACCTGCTCACCGTGAGCGGCGGCACGGCCACCCGCCCCGCTGTGGCCTACGTCAGCGCGGTCAACGGCTCCGGTGCCGTCACGGCAGTGGCGATCGACGACGCTGGGCTCTACACGGCGCTCCCTGCGGGCGCTGCGGCCACCACCGGGGGCACGGGTGCCGGCTGCACCCTGACGCTCACCAGCGCGGCGCTGACGGCGTTTGCGGCCGGTCAGCTGGTACAGGCCAGCGGGTTCGGCGTGGCGGCCAACAACGGGCTCAAGACCGTGGTGGGGCTGACCGGGGGCGTGCTGGAGGTGGCGGAGGCGCTGACGGACGAAGCCGCGCCCCCGGCCGACGCCAAGCTGCAGACGGTGGGCTTCGAGTTCGACGCGGACGACGTCGACATCACCATGAACGGCGGCCTCGTGCGGCTGGTGTCCAGCACCGTGGACCTCACCACGCTGGGCTTCATCGCTGGCGAGTGGCTGTACCTCGGCGGCGACGCTGCGGGCAGCCGGTTCGCGAACAACTACGGGTTCGCCCGCGTCAGCGTGGCTGCTGCCGGCTATCTGGAGTTCGATAAGGTGAGCTGGGAGAACCCGGCTGCCGAGTCGGGCACCGGCAAGTCGATCCGCCTGTGGTTCGGCACCGTGATCCGCAACGAACCGGACCCGGCGCTGATCGTGGCGCGCACGTTGCAGCTGGAGCGCACGCTGGGCCAGGACATCAATGGCACGATGTCCGAGTACCTGACCGGCGCGACGGCGAACGAGCTCACCCTGAACGTGACGCAAGCGGCGCTCTGCACCGCGGACCTGACGTTCGTGGCCTGCGCGCACGAGCCCCGCGATGGTCTGCAGGGCCTCAAGTCCGGCGCGCGCCCGGTGCTGCTGGCGGACGATGCGTTCAACACCACGGACCACTTCGCCCGCATCAAGCTGAGCGTCATCGACCCGGTGTCGGCCAACCCGAAGCCGCTGTTCGGCCACTGCACCGATATCACCCTGACCATCAACAACAACGTGTCCCCGAACAAGGCGGTCGGCACGCTGGGAGCATTCGCCACCACGGCCGGCACCTTCGAGGTCGGCGGCGAGCTCACCGCGTACTTCACCACCATGGACGGCCCGCGTGCGGTGGCGCAGAACGCCGACGTCACGGTGGACTACATCCTGGTCAAGGAGAACGCCGGCATGCTGTGGGACGTGCCCCTGCTGGCGCTGGGCAATGGCGCGGTGCAGGTCGAGCAGGACCAGCCGGTGCAGTTGCCGCTCGAAACGAATGCCGCCGAGAGCAAGTTCGGGCACACGCTGCTGATGCAGAGCTTCGCCTACCTTCCGGATGTCGCGATGTAGTCCGTCTAACCGCAGTACCAACCACCAGTGAGGACCAGCAAGTGAACGAGCAAACCACCATGACCGCGAACATCTTCGACATGTTCGAAACCAATTCGGTCCTCCCTCCCTTGGAATTGGAAATTCTTTTCTGATCTAGAGAATTCAGTCCATGTCCTCTGACACTGCACCCATGACTTCCCAGACTCAGGGCAACTTTCTTCATATGACATCATACATAGGGCTGCTTGGTCAGTGATATTATCTGAATTACAGCCCGAATGCTCAAAATTGCAATGAGGTACAACATCCTCTTGAGGACTTGAAGTCATCGGAATCCCATCTCTGAATGAAAATTTCAATTGTGGCCAGGCAGGAGAATTGTCAAAAGCATTCTCCCTTATTGAAGAAACTTCTTTGCCTCTTTGATGCTAACTACATTCATTTGGAAAGAATATTATATGTTCAGATTGGCTGGGACTTTGAAGCAAAGAATTCAGTTTTATGTTGGGGTTTAGAATTTCAGATTAGCAGCCAATCATTAGTTCCATTCGATTTCAGCAATTCAAGAATGCAGCTGGCCCTTCACTTATTTTAGGTTCACCAATTTAGGAATTATGTGATCAAAGTTCTCCGCTTAACATATATTGATTCAGCTGAATTTTGGCCTGTGAAACATAAAGTTCCATTATTAGCTTCCTTATTTCTGTTTTGCTCATTCCATTCCCAGCCATTTTCAGAACTATAGTTGGTTGTTATAGTTTCTGATTTTTTAGCTCACAATGGATTCCCTCGTTCAGTTCATACATTTCTTCATTGACATCGTTATCACTTCGATTCACCCGGAAAAAAAATCCGGCAGCATCTCCCCTTAGACTAAGATGCCCAGGGAATAATTAGGGAACACCATCCACAGAGAGGACTCTGAGGTGACCTTGAGATACAAAGGGTGTGCTCGAAAGCAGCGACCCCGTAAACCCGAGTCGACTATAACGGAGTCCCGAGGGCGAGCCTACTAAAGATCCCATCAACCCGGGGTGCCACAACTCCGTCTCCAGAACGTGGGCTTAAGATCATCTTTTTGCCGAGGAGTGGGGCCATCAATATTTACTCATCGAAGAGTCACCCGGAGTCCACATCATCGGTGGGATGGGCCCCGGGAAGATCTAAGAGTAATCTGAAACTCATGGGATAACCAGCCGAGGTCCGTGGGAGAATTTTGACTCAGGACGAATCCCATGTGTCTCATCCCTTCGGTAACATGGTAGTGGAAGCCAGCCGGACACCGAGGCGGGATTTAGAGGATATAAAACGAAGAAAAGAGGTTAAAGAGGATCCACTTATACGTATGCATGTAGTGAAAGATCTGGTCCAACTGAAATGAGAAATGTATATCCATGTTGTAAATTCGTACATGAATATATGTATATTCTGCAAAGAGGGCGGCAAGAAGGAACTCATATGAGCGATCGATCTGGGATAAATCCCATATACCTCATCCCTTCGGTAACATAGTGGTGGGAGTCAGCCAGACACCGAGTCAGGATTTGGAGGTCAAGAGAAAGAGGGGGTCAAAGGACATTCATATATCTGTATATACGTATGCAGTAAAAGGACAGATCCAAAGAAGGCAAAAGGCATATAGCCATATCATACTTATGTATGCACACATTGGCGAGGAAGCCAGAACCAAGATGAGCATGTGCAGACACCTCATATGCACATACATATACATATATTTGTATACATATCTACTGTATAAGGGAGTATCACAGATAACTCTGCTCAAATGCATATGCCATGAAAAAATGGGCGATCTGCTCATGAAAGAAATCGGGGATCAAATCACAGATTTTTTTTCATAAGGAATTACATTTGAAAAGAAAGCGAAGGAATAGGGATAATAGGACGGGAAGAAACACACCCTCTTACAACCTCTTCCAGCTCTTGTTTCTCTCAGCACCCTCTGATCTCCAGACGCGCCGGCCCGGAGGAATCAGAAGATGAAAGGAAAAGCAGGGAGAAGGGGAATATCCTATGGGACAGCTCTCACAGACAATGCTCTCCTCCCAACCTTGCAACCTTGCCCACCCGACTCTTTCAGTCTTCAAATTCGCAACCCTTCAACAGCCGCACAGGGCTTCTTTTTATAGAGGCGGGTGAGCCCGTTCGAAGCTTTCACCTGCTACTTCCTCCTTGGTTCTTCGGATGCGGACACCTTCGCTTGTTATTGGTTGGCCGCTGCCGCAGCTGGCTTCGCAGAGCACGAAGGGAAAGGGTTTTCGTTTGCGGGACGGCCGCACGCCTGCCTCCATCGTCGGGATACCAAGGTCTTGCCAGAATGATGCTGCGCGCCAATGCTACCTCGGGCGGAGGCCTGCGAGCAGGCCGGCGAGGGAGAGCAACCATGAGGATCTGTCAGGCGCCGTGATTCTCCCCTGGTCCCAGCCCTAGACCGGTGGTCAAGGGCGCGAGCCGCCTCCATTTTTTGCCAGACAACAAGGCAAGGGGGGGAAAGTCGCGGGTGACTCTCGCGTGACGTGGACGCACTTTTTTATCTTAAATCATCATTTTATTTATTTATCGATTTATTAAGTGTGTAGGTGTGCCAGTCACATGTGTGACGATTTGTTCGGACTTCGAAGAGCCACAGGTGCACTCGATCAGACGATTGTGTAGTTCGGATCGGGACCAATACCCACCGTGTCATAAAAGTCACGGCGTCATTTACATCCCCGTATGAGGGAAAACCCTTGATTAATTATCGGGATTAAGGGCCCTACAGCCTAAAAGAGGTGATACTAACTGCAAAAAGATAGAGAAGGATGGACTCTGCCAAAAGCCCGCATTGAGATACGAACATTCAGATTTGTCGGTCACTCACGGACTAATTTATGTTCAGACCAAAGTCCGTATTGAAGGTGCGGCAGAAACGAAAATAAACCCGTACGAATGTATGTCGAGTTTACGGTAATTTCAATAAAAGAATAAAAATGAATCCCAATGGGAACGAATCCAATTTGATGAACTATCGACCCAGAGCAATGTCGGATCACGGCCATATCGGGATGGCTCCCACCGATACATTTTGGCCGAAACGTTTTGGTTTCGGCCGAAACTACCATCCATGCATAGGAGGCCCAATAACTACAAACATAGTTCAAAATAAAGATAAAACTATTTTTTTACTCTAAAACTAGACTCAAATAAAATCAAAATACATAATAAAATAAGAATGACTCGATAGTGACTCCGAACGTCGTCCATGTAAATAAGGCGATCGAGCGATATGCCAACTCCACCCATTGTCTGTCACCTCGAGTCTCACTACAAGTCAATCGCCCTAGTTAAAAAAACTCATCCTCGAGTTTTGAAATAGGGAAGTATGTACACAACAAGTACAGGGGCGACATGTCCGTGCAACACTACTAACTCCACAAGGATAGCCAAACTGAGAATCGAGAGTGGGCATGAAAAATGTGCCTCAAAATCATACCATACCATGTCAAAGATACACTGAGCCATGCTAACATCTGCATCTATCTTGAGAAGAGCAAAACAAGAAAGCTCCAGAACCTCAAACAACTGATCAAAAATTAGGTCTAAACCTACGTCAACCATAAGTGCATGATCCCATGCAATAATACCAAGTAGGTCACTAGCCACTATTAGTAATGAGCTCGCCTCAAATAGCATGCCATCAATCAAATCTAACTATCCGACATAACAAATACATTGTGATCCCAGACATCATCGAGAATGACTGTCAAAATAATCTCATACGATAAGTCAACTGTGAGTACAAAAACATCTATCAAGGCCAGTCAGGAGCCGACAAACAAATTCTGATCCCAAACATCAATAGGTGGTGTAGCAACGACAGGCATCAAATTTTGTACTGCCTCCTTGAGATTGCGGATTGCCTGCAAGTCTGAGTTTGGAAACCAAAACTTACCCTTGAAGTACGTTGACTGGATAGTGCAACTAGACCGGTCAAAGTCTATGGTAACATGTCTCTCTGCCATCCAGTCTCGGCCCAAACTGATGTAGGAACCCAATGAATGAATAGTGCACGACGCTACATCAAATAATGAATGCCACATTTAAACTGCCGATGGAACTCCACACAAGCCATTTTTCTTCAACAATAATCTCTCTGGTTTGCAATAATGAATCAACAACAGAGCGAAAAATATAATTATGATGACTCCGGTCAGTTAAGAATACTCTAACTCGCCCCTCGTTCGGCAAATATACGTCGAAATTAGTTCTCATTTGGCACATGCAAGAGATTACCTCGGACCCCAATTTGATGGAATAAACGGGTTCCCTAAGCTCTAATACCAAAAATGATTTGTCACAAGCGAGCATAGTGTAAAACACAATGGGTGGGGCGGTGGCAGTACAAGGGGGACAGACAGTGGAGGTGGTGGGCAGGGAAGGGCCGCATGGTGTTGTCTACTGGAGGGTGGTCGCGGAGGCGGGTGGTTACAAAGGTGGGTGGTTGCGGAGGCAAGGGGGAGGCAGCAGGCTCTGCGTGGCGGTCTAACGGTGGAGAAGATCCGGGAGAAGGGCAGCAGGCTCTGCACAGAGCAGGTGGGCGGCTAGCGAGGTGTGCTAGTGTGGCTGGCCTGCCCAATGAGCAGGGACGGCAACCGCGATAGGTCTCCGGCGAGGCGTGGGGGCCGACGAGGTGGTGTGGGATGGTGGCTATTCTGCTGCGATAAGTGGGGGCGAGTGGTACGACGATGAGGAGGAGAAGTAGGATTGCGGCGCGGTGGAGGAGAGGATGCTCGGGCATTCGAGAGGGGAGGATCGGCGGGAAGAAGGGGTGGTGCTGGGAGGATCTGCGATTAGGGTTAGAGGGAAGGAGGGCGACGGCGGAAGAAGGCAAGGGAGGCGGCGTGGGGGGGGGGAGGTAACCCATTGTCCGTCACCTCGAGTCTCACTCCACGTCAGTCTCCCTAGGTCTCTCTCATCTCTCTTTGGTAAGGGTGGGAACTTAGGGATTTGAGAGGGGTACTGTAGTCATTTAATTACAAAATAAAGAGAATATTCTAAACTTAGAATATTCGTCTTCCCGTCGACAGAAGTTAATCACGATGGCCTTGTTACACTATTTTGTCAAAAGTAAGGATATCCCTGCTAATGCATTTCCAGACATGGTTTTTGGGCCACTTCAACTTTAACAGTGGTTTATTTGCAAAAAACCCTTAAATAAAATATGCATCAACACTGGTTAAACCAAAGCATAGTGTAAAACACGCTATTGATGAGATGATTGAAACTTAACACAGCAAAATGTCAATATTTAACATCTAAAAGTTGGATCACAAGTGAGATACCAAAACAATAGTTGCACTCCAGACTGTTCTAGAAGGGTCATATCAAAGAGCATTTTGAGAGGCACATTGATGCAAGCTGGAGCATCTGGCAAATATACGGCATTCCAAATTGGACTGATACGGCATTCCAAATTGGACTGACCAGCCCAAAATTATCAGACTGATCTGAGACCCTTTTTTTATGCTGAACCTGTCAACCCTGATTAGATGACCCAATAGCTCACTGGCGTAACCTGACAGCCAATACATTCTTTCTCCACACTTCCCTGTTCACTCATTTATTCTTTCCTTTTCTTTTTTTGACAAAAAGGCATACAGTTAATCTTCACAAACTCCTCCGAGGTTTAATTTTATGACTCAATTATTCAATTCAATATTTTCCCCTTACAGTCATATAAGATTCCAAACAATCCTGGGTATCTTGTTAAGTCAGTGCTAAGGTGGCAGGGAACCTCTCCATCCCACCTGGTCATATTACCTCATGCACAGTGCTACAAAATTGGTGGTGCAATCTAATTTATCTTTGGGGCTATGTTATCAAAGGCGATGGAGGCAATCGCCTAGGCGATGGAGGCGGCCACAAGTCGCCTCGCCTCCGCGTCAATCCGGCCTCATGAGCCACCTCTGCACGCCCCGGCCCATTTGATGTTTTGTTTAAATTTGTTTAGATTTTTTGTAAATTTTAGCCCCTCCACCATGCCCTCTAGGCGGGCAACCTGGAGACGGGCCTGCTCAGCCTCCGCGCGGTAGCGCTCCACGTCTGGGCCACCGGCTCTGCTCTGTGCCAGCTCACCTCGGACCCGCGCCAGCTCCGCCTGAGTCCGCTCGAGCTCCGCCTGGTAGGTATCTGCGTCGGCTGCACGGGCTCGAAGGACCCCTGCCTCCACGACACCCAGACGGGTGTGCTCCATCTCGCTAATAAGGCGCGCTGCCTCCTCTAGATCCCGGGTCCTCTCCTCCAGCTCGCCCCGGAGGATCGTCAGCTCGGTCACCTGCATGCATGAAACAATGGTCAGTAAACAGCATATAATAATCATAAATTGACCAAGGAAGAGTTTGGGAGTGTACCCTCTCGGCAAGCGCTACCTCCGCTGCCTCAGCCCTCTCCACCGAGCCCCGCAGCTCGACGTCCTACTCCGCTCGGTCAGCTAGAGCCTCCCTGGAAGAAGAAGTAGCATCAACCCCTTGTCGCTGTGTCTCCTTGCCCCGCTGCATTCAAGAATTAGAACTCAGTCATATCATAGAATAAGCATAGTGAAAACTGCATAGTCAAGTCTTAGCATGTACCAGTAAGGCCAGGGCTTGGCGGGCCTCGTCCCACATTGTGATGGTGGAGTGGAGCAACCCCTGGAGCTCCGCGATCCTACCTGCTAGGTCGATCTGCATTTAGAAAGGAAGTGTCAGTACATCGTCGCATATAGGTTACAGTTAAGGAAAGTCCTAGAGTTTAGAAGTCGTACCGGTCGACGAGCACCCCGGAACACCTGGTCCCGGTAGTGCTGGGCATACGTCGTGTAGTACCCACTGTCACTCACCGCACGGGCAGTCACCAACCGCCCGTGTGCTGCCTAATCAGCTAGCTGGTCAGCGGCTCGCACCGTCCAGTCTGTCACTGAAGCCACTCCCCGTGGGTGTCGTCCCACCCACTCCCCTGGCCTCTCTGCCGAAGGGAACTCAACTGCGGGGTGATGGACGTCGATCGTCCTCAGCACCAGTCAAGCGTAGAGTGGCTCCACCACATTCAAGCAATGGAGCCTGTTGGAGGCTAGATGGACACGATCTACCAGTAGAAAGTGGATCTATAGGGGGGTGAATAGATCCAACTGCGGAATTAAAATCTCTAACAGGAAATCAGATCAAGCAAATGCATAAACACACTGGAGACACAGATTTTAAGGTGGTTCGATTTGCAGCCAGCAAACCTACGTCTACCCCACACTCTAACCTGAGTGTGGATTCCTACTGGGGAAATACAGCTTAACCTGTCCAGAGACTCAGCTCTGCAATACAGCTGGGGAAATACAGCTTAACCCATCCAGAGGCTACACCTCTGCATTCTCTGTCTAACAGCTTGAAGAAAAATGGAGTTCAAAAGAAAAAACGTGAAGAACAAAAACAAGAAATCCCAAAGAGGGAAAATAGCTCAATCGAGCAAACCTCAGATCAAGCTTCGAACCATGAATCTGAAGAAAAAACACAGGCTATCTCTCTCTCTCTCTCTCTCTCTCTTCGATCCACGAACGACACTCTGCAATCGGGCTGGAACTTTTCTTCTTTGTCTGCTCTCTCTGTTGGGCTCGTCTTCTTCCTTCTGCTTCTGCTTCTCTTTCTCTTTCTTCTGATTTCAATTTTTGCTCGGAGAGATTAATCTTCTTGTTTGCTTCGTCTTGTCTGCCTCTATTTATACCAATGGCACTTTCACCTCTTCGAGATGAAATTCGTTTCTCACTCTCTCTCTTTTTAATTTTCCCGCCTATAGATTTGACCACGTGGCAGCTCCTTAATCCCCTGCACTCCACGTGTCACAATCCTGGCACGTCCTTCATCATTGGATCACGTGCCCTCCTTATTTTCAACGAAAAGGTATCTGGCATTTAAGTCAAGCGAACAGGGGTCACGTGAAGGAATTAAGAGGCTTTTAACAAAGGCAGCGTTGACGCCGAGCCTCTACTGCGTTGACGCAGTAGAAGACTTATTTGCTTCATGCTCCGACTTTGGTAGCATGAAGGTCGTCCTTATGGTTCACAAGCATCAACCTTGGCTTGAAGGCTTCATGGCTTCTTCACTACAGCGTCTACGCACCCTACAGCTACGTTGACGCCGTGGTGTATCAAGGCTTCATCTACACCAACCTTGGACTCAGCAACATCGACCTTGACTGTCTTAGCGTCGACCTTTGTCTTGAACTAAATGAAGGTTGCGTCCACGCTGGTGCCTACAACATTAACGTAGTAGATGTCTTCTGATGAGTAGTCTGCATTGGCCCCTTGGAGTTTCTAATATCTGAGCTTTGGACTTCATAGGCATTCCAAAGCCTGCACTTTTGAAAGACAGCGTCCACGCTGCCATCCTAAGGCGTTGACGCAGTAGAAAAATTTTGCCTTCAAAAACCTGTCTTCTTGCAAACTTCGCCAGCATAAAATAGATAAGCTTTAAGACTTCAGTTTCTTCACTGCAGCGTCTACGCATCGGGTAACAACGTTGACGCCGTGGAGGCTTGATTGCTTGAAAGCTTGTCATGAATTAACCAAGGATCGACCCATATGGTCGTCCCATAGCGTATGCAGCGTTGACCCTTGCACAGAAGAAAAAATAGTTATTATTGCTTTGCTATCATCAAAACAAGTTAGAATATGTGTTGCTATCATCAAAACAAAAACACAATTTGCCTGAGTCCTAGGGGACATAACAGTTGCGACCCGACACTCATCGGGTAACAACGTTGACGCCGTGGAGGCTTGATTGCTTGAAAGCTTGTCATGAATTAACCTAGGGTCGACCCAGGGGGTCGTCCCATAGCGTATGCAGCGTTGACCCTTGCACCAAGAAAAAATAGTTACTATTGCTTTTCTATCATCAAAACAAGTTAGAATATGTGTTACTATCATCAAAATAAAAACACAATTTGCTTGAGTAGACCTTGCGGTAGGTTACGCGGATAAGACACTAGTAGGCACAGCATAAGACGTCGGTGGATGTAGCTGGCTGTTCTTCTGGTGAGGGGTGTTCTAGTCACGTGGCACGTGACTCTTCGTGGTTCTCTTCGCGCTTCTCGTGCGTCATGACCTCCCGGGTTAGCCCTCTCGTGGCTGTACTCAAGGTCAGTGTCTTGTCGTATGCATGACGTTCTAGCCATGTGCGGGACAGTGTGCACGACGTCCTAGTCGTGTTGTCTGGGTCTACGTCTGTCTAGGTTTTCCTAGGTTTCTTTTGTCTATTTTGTAGGCCCCTTGTAGCGTCGACAGATCGGCAATTCCTGACTTCGTCAGCTTAGAGTCACCTTCCTATTGCTGCTTGGAGTAGTTTGGGGTGCCGAGGTTAGTTCGGTAGCTGCTTGTCTGGTACGGGTTCTTCCCCTTATCCTAGACTGTTCACTACCCCTACTCCCTGTCTTTTCTTTTACATCTTTGTAGCATAGCTTTACAACTTTATAGTGTAGTTTTTCCAGCTTTGCTACACCTACTTTTTTACTTGTTCCATGTTACTTCGTGTTTTCCAGTGGGGATCCGCGTGACCCCTACTGACCCAGTGACATGAGGCTCACCCCTGCTTTTCAGGTGGGTAGTTGTTCGTTCTGCTTCTGCGTTTCTTGGTGTCTGAGTTCGTAGCTGCCAGCTGGTACCTTCGTCGAGCTTCCCCTGACTTTTTGGGTACGTCTTTTCTTTTCTGTCGACTATACTGTTAGACTACTTGTCTCTCCTTTGGACTGGACTTTGGTATATAATTGTCAAATTTAAACTATTAATTAAAAAGTAATTTTATTTCTGCTACTTTAACAAACTGATCTAATGAAATTTAATTGCTTACTGTTATATCTCTATGGCTTCAATGTACTACACGACAATCCTTTTATTCTTTCAGAGCTTTACCGCTCTTGGGAGGCCTCACGAGTTCCAAGTGGTACCAGGTGTATTCGATAGTCCTATTGGGTATATCTGGTTTCCGGGATCCAGGTCGTCACAAATAGCCACAAGCCGAGTCTTCTCGATTTATCACCTCGGAGCGGACTCATCTTCGGCTCCCCAGAAGAAGCGTCGCTGTGGCCGTAAAGGTAGCCGATTTGCCGTGGGTATCAGCACCTCTAGCAAGACCATTCTTGTTGGTGACCTATGGATTCGCCTCTACAGGGGCGAACCCGTTATACCTTCGGAGCGGATCATCCTTATGATCCCCACCGCCAACCACTTTAGCCTCCTGCGACAAATGCGAGAGGATAAAGTGAAACTCAGAAAGGTGAGCACTTCGGCGGTGGCCCGGAGGTACCAGCACCTGCTCGATGCCCAAGCTCCCAAGTCCCATCGGAGGGACATCAACAAGGGAGACCAGCAACTTGACTTGAGAAGGATCTGGGTTACCCCGGGGGAAGCTTAAGCCATTCAGAATGCGCGCCTTAGAAACCCCTTTCAAGCACTTAGATGCATCGCTAAGCAAGACGCAGTCGATTCTACAGTCGCGTCGCATGGTGACGCCAAGCATCCAGCGCCTCTCGCCCCGCTAGGTGAAGGTAGAGACGGGCTCATTTCGGGCCTCACCAACATCCAGTCCAGAGTTCTCCTTAGGCAGACGCCCCAACGAAGATTCCTCTGCAACACACCTCAGTCTTTGATAGGTTGGGGGCACCTGTCCTCCCCAAGAGGTTCTCTCAAAAGAAGCGGACAGTCCAATTCCTGAATGACGCGGTCAAGGTGTTCGCATGTTATGCCACCAGGCACCAGCCTGAGGTTCAGACCGATGATCTAAATCGGCCTATATCTCAGCTCAGGAGGTCGCATCACCTGACCCAGTAGCCCGCTCCTTTCGGCCATGTCGGTACCTCTGTCAGACCTCAGACATCGGCACCCGCGGAGGAGGTCCCTATCGAGGATCATGTCATCCCTACCAATGTGGAGCCGATCAACAATGATCCTCCAGCCGGTGAAGTCCAGGAGGTGACCCTCGACACTCTTATGAAAGAGAACCAGCACATAAAGGCCCTCCTGTAAGACCTACTTTAGGAGCATGACCTCCACCCTCAACCACCTATCGGACCTTCGACGGAAATGCCGGTCCCGCCAGGTGGGCAAAATGGAGCCAATACCTTAGCTACAGCCGTCTGAGCCCCTACAGTAACCAGGTTCTGTACGCCTTTGGCCGAAGCGCAACTATGGCCATCTAACACGCCGGTGCCAGTCAATCTCATGGCACAACGCCAAATGATTGAGCAGAACGTTGACACCAGGCTCGCTAAATTTGAGGAAGGGGTCACAACTGTAGGCCTCTACAGCATCCCCTACCTGTTGCATCACTATCTTAAGAAGCTTCCTCTGGAGTACGCCAAGCCGCCGAAGCTGCAAAAGTTTGACAAGCAGGGATCTCCGCACGAACACCTGGCCTACTATGTTACGGGCATGGGCAAGCTCGCGTTGGACAAATCCTACCTCCTTTGCTATTTTGACACTTCACTCACGAGAACGGCCTTCTAATAGTATTCCCACCTGAAGCCCAACTCAATCATCGACTAGGCGGATCTGCAGAAAAAGTTCCTTGACCGTTTCTAAATGGCGGAGTGAAAGATCTCCCTAGCCGAGATCTGCTCTCTCCGACCAAATAACCCGTCAGCCATTTGCTTGATCTGCAAACCCAAGAAAAATGTTAGTTCCCCCATCATGCTCATCTCAAATTCACTTTGCATGAGTTTGCTGAAATTCTCACTCAAACTATCGTCAGTGGAACCAAAAATGATATCGTCCACGTACACTTGTACAATTAGGATTTTCTTACCATTCTCTCTTGTAAACAAGGTTTGATCGATGTTACCTCTCTTGAATCCATTGTTAGTGAGGAACGAGCTAAGCCTTTCATACCAGGCGCGGGGAGCTTGTTTCAATGAGCTAGCATTTCTGTGAGCGACGTATAGCCCCCTAGGAGCTCTTAGTGTCGGGTCTAGTGTGACTCCTAGCCACGCATTGCTGGTCATGTCCGTCTTAGAGTCTGAGGTTCAATACACGTAGAGTCGGCTCCCGTGTCCGTTTCACATCAAGTTCATAAGTCAGTAATCAAGCACTTAGCATCCCTTATCCAAGACATCTTTAGTGACTCATATCTAAGATCTAGCTATGCTACTCAAACATAGAATACCCTGATTGATAGTCTGTATGATTACGATTTAGGGATTCTAGATCGGGTCAGTTTAGTGAACTCATTCCACTAATGAGCACTCACACATGTACTTTAGTGTCTCTACACTGATGACTATGTGAACAATTACACCCATCATATGAGTAAGTATCATATGTGCCAATCTATCCGAATCTTCAATGTCCCTTCCTGAAGATCCTTTGACTAGGAATCTCTAGAACATGTGCATCCAGATGACTGATCTCATTATCATAATCTCATTATGATCCAGCCATCATCACACAGATTCAGGGACTTCATCACATTCAAATCATTACTATAAATTAAATGCAATGAATAAATACCATTAATATAAACACGAATAAGATATTACAAGAAATGTCACTATCACATCTCATGTGATTGGCTTGTAAGGCATACATTTCTATCATGGACCAGGTCTTGATAAGAATCCAAAGAAAATTATGTTGGTCTCTCCAACCTGAATTCAAGGTATGTTAACATGGGTTATAATAATGTGTGGAGAGGCCTTGAGTCATTTGGGCTTGTCCTTGGGTGTGAGATAAATCATATGGCCCATGGAAAGAATGAGTGGTTTGAACATGGTCTTTAGTAAATGACTGAGGCCACCGTTGGATCTCCTCTAGTTTGTTCAGCAGTATGCAGACTGCTGTGAGCTGAAGGTGTTTTGAATGTGTGTTTTGAATAATTGGCAACAGTGGAGTTGACCAGGTTGACTAAGAATGTTGACTTGGGCAACATCATATTGACCATGGTTATCTTGTGTATTTTGATGATTCTTTATTTGACAGATTTTCACATACAGTAGTATTTGCCTCACAAGGTCTGTGCATATGTTCGTTTAGCATACTATGAGTCTATGCATACATTAGCCTTTGTTGATACCAAGGTCTGTGCAAGTACCAGTGGAACTGCACATTTACTCAGTACATATCATGTTCACTCAGACTATAAGGTCCGTGCATATAGGCCACCAAGCATATAGAAGGTCAGTGCATTGTTTGCCTTGTGCATTTTGTCTTGGTGCAAGTTTAGTCAAGGTTCGTGTATATTTTACTCAATTGCATATAAGCCCATGCATATGCTCACAATGTCTGTGCATTGTTGGCTCATGCATAACCATGTCTGTGCACGTTTATACAAGTTGGATATGGAAGTCAGTGCAAATATCTGTCTCGCTCACTTAAGGTTTGTGCACTTTTTACCTTGTGCCAAAACATAGTTAGTGCATATCCTTTGTAAGGCAAAACAAGGACCGCGCATAGTTGGTTGGTGCATGCCCAAATCTGTGCATATTTCTTTTGTGCACACTAAAGGTCCGTGCATGTTTAGCATCATGCACATTCGAAGTCCGTGCATATGCTCATAGGGTCCATGCAAAATTCCGTTCAGTGTCTCATAAGTCGGTGCATAATCTAGTCCTTATGGATAGCAAGGTCCGTGCAATCCCCGTTGCTGCACTTATACTAGATCAGTACACTTCTGCGTCCGTGCATGTTTTTACTCCTTGCACTCTCAAGTCTGTGCATAGGAGGTTGGTGCATTTCACAGTCAGTGCAAGTTTTTATCTCTGACAAAATAAGGTCCGTGCAAGGTTTGTCTTGTGCCTAGCTAAGTACATGCATATCCTTGAACCAAGTCTGTGCACGTTAGGCCGATGGCATATAAGGTCCATGCATATATTTGAACTAAGTCCGTGCACATCTCCCTTATGCACATTGAGGGTCTAAGCACATTTTGCCTTATGCATGGTCAGGTCCATGCAAGTCTTATTTCTTGCACACGCTAGGTCCGTGCACATTAGGCTTATGGCATATAGGGTCCAGGAGATGAGTCTACTGTGATCCGTTGCTCTTTGTAAGGAAGCCTTACTCTGAAGAGTAAGGGGTGGACGTAGATTGCAAGTAGCAATCGAACCACCTAAAAACTATCTGTCCCGTATGGTTTGTCTTATCCATCTGTTATTCGATTGCTTGCATGCCTAACGCTCGATCAAACTCATCTCTGATAGTGCTTCTATTCTCGAGTGTTGGGTCAGATTTCCTGCGGCGTCTTGATTTATTCTAGCTAGATCGAATTGGGGGTGATCTATTCAACCCCTCCCCTTCTAGCTCACCTTCCCCGTAGTCTGTCAATTAGTATCAGAGCGGGTTCCACGAAAATGTGGTCTAACGCTCAGAGAAATGCTGGAATGAACGGTCCTCGCAGCTTCATGGCTAAAGGACAATCTATCAGTCATCCTCCGTTCTTCAATGGGACTAACTATTTCTTCTGGAAGAACAGGATGGAGGTCTTTATACGAGCGCAGAGTCATAGACTGTGGAGAGTAATCACCACAGGACCATACGAGCTACCCCCTAATGAGGATGTGTGGTCAGAGGAACAGGTAAAGCTTTCAGCTCTTAACTAGACCGCGCTTAACATTATTCAGTGTGCAGTTCATCCAGAGGAGTATGCACGGATCTCGGCCTACAAAACGGCGAAGAAGATGTGGGATGAACTAGCTTTGATCTACGAAGGAACCTCCCAAGTGAAAGCTACGAAGGTAAATCTTCTTACCTCCGAGTATGAGCTATTCAAGATGAAGGCAGAGGAGAGCATCACAGATATGTATGCCAGGCTTTCATTGATCACCAACAGCCTTAGGGGCTTTGGAAAGGAAATATCCGAAGGGGATATGGTCGGGTCTTGTGCATCCACCACACATCCCGATAGCCTTTAACTTCCACAACCAATTGTTCCCTCATCCACCGGAGCCACACACATCGGATATCACCATCACCCCACCCCCGAATGACCATCCCAACCCCTTGGTAGAGAAGACCATGGCCCACACACCCACTCAAGTGGATATGAGTACCATTCTGAACCCACCTCCTACCATAGAAGAAATCCAAGAGCTTCCCATTCCATCCACCTCTCCTCGCCCGGTCCTTCAAGAACTAACCACTCCCACTCATGGCACCCCTGTGGGTCATGTTTCGATGGTGACTTGTCAACGGTTCCAACGCTACCTGCCACGCTCAATTCTGAGTCCGGGAGAGTTCGTGGCTGCCTCGGCTTCCTGCTACTGTGGTTCTGTAGTAGACCGAACCAGGAAGCAGAGACCCTACTCGTGGTTCTTTCCCGACCGGCCCCGACAACTTGGGAATTCTAAAAAATTTAGTCAAGAAGCTGGTCCAATTACGAGGAGTTGGCCACTGGTTTCGTCAAAATTTGAGTCCGGGAGTGGCCACAGCGGCGTCGACACCGACTGTCTGTCCTCTGTTCTTAAGAAGGGCCAGAATCGTCTCCGATAATCATTGAAGCTTTTAGCTTACTTCTTCCCCTCCCCGCTTGGCCAGCTAAAGGCCCCTCCCTCCGTGGAGGTAGTTTTGGTTGTAATCAATTAACCCCCATCCCAAGATCCCCCTCCTGTGTGAGGCATAGTGGTGTAAACATTCGAGCAGGTTGAAGCTTCCCCGCCGCGGCATGGTAAACCCCACGCTTCCCCACTCGCACACGTCTCCGGTTGGGACCGGTTTCTTCAAACCGGTCAAGTAAGCACTCTTCCCTTGCTCTTATTTCAGTGCTTGTCAATCAATATTAGCTCTTAGCTACATTGGCCGGTGAGAGAGAGTGCCCGATCTTGCAAGTCCCGGACTTCCGAGTGATCACCGTGGGAGTGAGTGATTACCCGTGCCCTTGGCACCAGGTCGGCCTCCATGATTGGGCTAGCCATACCCCTTTGGGAGACCCTCTGGCCTTGCTGGCCCTCTACCAGCAAGGTACCAGCCCTCACATCCTCCACTCGGCATCGCCGAGTCACCCATGGTTTTGGGTTGAGTGCCAAGTGAGTTGGCCGCCGATATCGGCCCGTTCAGTTGCGAATTATGCTTGTTTGCCTAAGTCCAAGGTCGTTTCACATCAAAGGCTCTACAGTAACAGCATCGAGGTTGAGTATTGGCCTAGTGAGACCCTCTGGGATTTCAAAAAGGTCGTGGTGCTGATCGACCTTGGCTTCATTAGCTTCGGGATAGGTGGCGGGAGGTGCTGCCCTGCCCACATCTCCTGTGCTTGCGATGTGTGAGACTGTCTTCGAATTGACATATCCCGATGGCGGCGGTGGGAACTAGTCATCACTGGAGGAGTTTTTTGATGCCCTGGCAGGGGCCTTAGCATTAGAGGCCTTCTATGCGTGCTCCGTATACATAGAAGCATCGAGTACATGACACTCAAACACTTCGAACGGATGGAGGTCCACAAATATCCTCTCCCCCTTCCCTTCTTGGTTGTATTGGATGCATCGGTGTAGCGTGGAAGGTACCATCATATTTTCATGTAGCCAAGGACGGCCATGCAGTGCCTTGTAGGAGGTACTGGTGTTGATGATATGAAACTGCACCCTGGTAGTAAAACCTACCATGGTGAGGGTGAATTCTACCACTCCCAGTGGCACTTCAAACTTCTGACTGAAGCCGATGACACGCATATCTTTGAATTTGTTGAGGCGCACATTAAAGTAGTACCTCTGGTATATTCTATATGGCAGGATATTGACAGCTGCTTTAGGATCCACTAGAATTCTATTCAGCTCTCGACCATTCAGTTGCCCTTTCATGTACAACGGTCTGTTGTGGCTGATAGTGGGGAGTAACATATCTTCCTGGGTGAAGGTCACATTGGCCTCCCACAATACTTCAGCCAGACATGTTTCATATTGGGCAGGCGTCTGCAAGGTAGTAATGATCCCCTGTCGGGTATCTTCACTCAGGGAGAGGATTTCCCAGTTGGTGAACCTCACTGGGCATTTTTTAAATAGCTTCATTATTTTACTTCCAGCTCGGACATTAGACAGCTTCATTTCCTCTACCCACTTGGGCTTGGAAAAGCCTTGAACTGTGGCCTTTGACGGGCATGCTTCATCAGACTCCGAGTCTGCACCTTTCTATTGGGTGTCATCCTCTTGTTGTCCCTTGTCACCTGCCGTCAGGCGGGCTTCGTCCTTGTCTAAACCACCAAAAGGCCGCTGAGGCAATAGGTAAGCACCCCCGGCTGTAGGGATGGCATCTTGGCATAGCCGCTTGCCCTTTATCATCTTCAAAAATTCTAAGAAGGAAGGGGCAATAGAGCTTCCCCCACTCTGATTGTATAAACCTAAGGGAGGAGGGATCTGGACTCCCTTGACCTCCGGGGGAGGTATCTTATAGGGCTGTTCTGCCCTAAAGATAATATTGTGGTTGGCGGGTGGCTGGCGCCCTCATCTTCGGTCGGATCGTGTTGCATGAGTAGCGGTCGCGGCTTCAGCTCGGCTTGCCTCGGCAGCTGATATAAGGCATATCTCCTCTTTGTCTTCCTCACTGGGCAGATTGAAGAGAGTAGAAAGGGTATTGCAGGAGAGCACTGTCTCTGTCTTGACCTCATCGGCCCTTCTTTTCTTCTTTTACTTTTTCTTCTTGCCTCCGACTGGCGCTTGCCCCCAGAACAAGCTGTCATGTTTTTCTAGCATTCTGTCAGCCTCTCCTTCTTGTTTCAGTGAGAGCTGCTCTAGTGCTTGCCACGGGACATGGTCCCGCATCAGCAAGGGCTTCAATTTGGGTTGTTCATATTCATCTAGCCCATTTATGTAGTCCTATAGCCGCCGGGCTTCTGGACTAATTCCTTTAACCACTGGCAGTGGAGTCTGTCTTCTTCGATTGTGTGTAGGTATACTGATGACTACAAGCGAGCTGCTCCACGCGGGTGCTGTCACCGGAGGAATGGGTCGCGGTGTGATGCCACGAACATGTGCCCCCACCTTCGGGCAAGGTGTGGCTTTCTTCTTAGTCTTTGCAGGGACTTGCTGCCATCCCTGTTGCTCTTTAATTAGTGTCAAAAAGTAGGCCTCATAAGTGTGTTGAGTGCTGGCTTCCACAATTTCTTCAGGCAATGCCTAATATAAAGAGACCATATTGACTGCAGCTCTTGTCAGAGGCACTTCATGAGGTTGTGGAGGGTTAACTTTATACTCTCCCAACTCTATTTCTTTTTTCTTCACCATGCCTTCAATGATATCCTTGAACACATAGCAGTCTTCAATCGGGTGCCCCAGCATCTGGTGATAAGGGCAGAACCTTGGGTTGTCTCTTCTTTTCAGGTCCTCCGGCCTTTTTGACTCAGGCAGGGTGACCTTATTATACTGGTAACCCAGTCAAACAGGACCCTGGTCTTGTCCTTTGGAAAAGAATAGGCCTTCATCATTTTGTCCCGAAGTGAGGGGCCCTCTTTATTGTCTTCGATTTTAGTAGGTTGAGGGGCAACTGCCTTCTTGCCTTTATCCTTTTGTTATTCAACCGCCTTGATGTCAAGAGTGTTTGCTTCTTTGGGTGTTGAGCGTCGCTCTACTGCCTTTGCCTTCTGTGTAAGGGTAGCGGCCAATGTAGGGGCAGGCCTGGCCAAGAAAGCTTCCACCTCGGCCACAATATTGTTCAAGCGGTCGAACGATCGTATCTCCAGACCAATCATCTTTTCCAACACTTCCCTCCTAAGGTTCTGTTTACAAATCTGCATAGTGTCCTCTTGATGCGAGGGCCACTTGCACCTCATTCTGAGGTTTCTCCACCTCTTAATGTATTCAAGGGCTATTTCATCTGCCCTTTGTCTTGTTGAGTAAAGCTCAGCCACCATGACCTCCCTCTCGGTGACGTGGAATCTCTCTCTAAATTTCTTCTGCATATCCGGCCAGTCATTGATCGACCCGACTGGAAGGCTGGAGTACCATTCAAATGCGAGCCTCGTCAGCGAGGACCCAAATTTTTTTAACAAGTATGACTCGTCTGTGGCTAGGTCGCCCATGATGGTCATATAGTATGTGACATGTTCCTTCGGGGATCCCTTCCCGTTATACTTGTCGAACTTAGGCAGTTTATTGATCCCTGGAGGGAGCCGCTTGGCTGCATGGTGTGGGGGGTATGGCACCTGGTAGGCATCAAATACGACATAGCCGCCTTCACTTAGCTCGGCGAGCTTCGGCTCGATCATCCTTTCTATCATCATCTTGTTGATAGCAGTCGGATCGATCGGCTCCGGGTAGAAGTGCACCGGCAGTAGGTAAGGAGTGACCAAAGTGGTCGCCTGGGGAGGAGGCCGCACCAATGGAGGTGGCTGGTGCACTTGTAGTAGAATTGGTGGCATCAACGACTGAGGTAGACGCTGCTAGGTGGTTGCCATGCTAGGCTCTGTCGGCTGGGGCAAGGTATATAGCGGTGGGAAGTCGCTTGGGTTGGCGCCTCCCCGCGACGACTTGGCTTACATCTCAGGCTGCTTGGAGGCAGAAGCTTGCTCCGTCTTCTCCATCAGCTACTTTTTCAGGAGTTCTATCTCTTGCTGGTACCTCTAGAGTAGCATTAGCACCGATGGATCTGCGGTTACTATGCTGGGGATGGCTTCTGTCATTTCCCCTGAAGCCCCTTCAGATGAGATGTTCAGCAACACCTCCTCCTCTTCAGCCGTCACCACATTTGCAGTGAGGGTGGTGACTTCTTCAGGCAATATCTGCTTTCCTTTCGCCGTTCTCAGCATCTCCCTTGTAGCTTCTGCCCTTCTAGTGTTCGGCCCTGGCCTTTCGGCTAATTGAGCCAATTCCCGGGGGTCATCGAGCAAACTTTAATATTTATCGGACACTCCGCCCATGTTACAGGTGAAAACCCGCATGCATTTCCTCTGTCTGTGAACCTTCCTTTTCAGATGACCAGGGAAGGTTAGCCTCTCAAATACAGAGACGCTTCTTATCTCCCTTTGCCAGGGGACAGCTTCATCAGCTTCAGATTCCAAGCCGTCTTCATGTCTATTGTCGTCATCCGATGATGTCATCCCCCTTTCTTCATTTTCTTCAATTGCCATCGGTGAACAGTTGTCTTCTTTCACCACGACTGCTTGCAACAGTCGTTGTTGGCCTAGTGAGGGGTTGCTCATGCCCCTAAAATAGTTTCTGACCATACTGGTCTTTTCCTCTTGCCCTATCCCTGATGCAGGACTGGGGAGAGTTGTCAACCTCCCACTAGAGGGCTGTAAGCTAGCCGGGATCTTCTGGCGGGTTGTTCAAATCTTCTCCCCAGTGTGGGGACATCAGCTTGTCGGACACATGCCCTAAAACTTGCGCAGCGTGGAGGATCCTCAATAATCTCTTCTTTTCTCGGGGCTAACCCCCTCTCATTCTTCTTCCCCACCTCAGTGGGCTTGGAGTGGTAGTAGACAGGTGCCTCTCGACGTACAGGTTGGATCTTTTTAGGGAGCCAAACTTGTTTAAACTTCTTCGGCCTTGGGGCCAGCTCTTTCTGGCCTCGGCGGCCTTCTTCTTCTTTCTCAGCTCTCCTCCCAGAAAGAGCCTAGAAGGAGTTGTAGGTTGGCATAGTAGCGACCACCAAGTCTGGGATTGCTTGAGCATCACGTCCGTCTAGGAAGATACAGACACCCCTAACCAGCACAGACTTCTCAGACACTGATAGTCATCTGGTAATAGGGGTAGTAGCTCTTTTGCTAGAATTCCCTTGATGGTGACCCCCGGGCTTGTTGTGATAGGCGGGGTGAGCCCCCTGAGCCACATGGTGCAGCATGCAGGTAGTTAGCTAAGTCTGACCCATTGTCAGACTCCTACAGCTTCGGGCATTGTGGGCCCTAGGCTTCTTATCAGCTTCTTCTCTGGCCAGCTCCGGGGCCTAGACCTGCAGCATGTCAGCGAAGGCTACCCCCCAAAAAGTTGGGGAAGCTAACCACCGGCGGGAAGGAGCCAAAGACAGTTGCTACCTCCAGGTACCCAGCAGCAGCATGATTAGCCACTATCTCGGGGCCGAAGGTCAATGCAGCGAATCCAGCAGCCATCGTTAACTTCTGTAATCACAAAACAAGTAAACGATCGTACACAATATCAAAACTCACTCATCAGACTCATCTGTAAATTTTTTGTCCCAATCAGAATCAGATACATGAGGACTATGACTTATATAATCTAACTCTATCGTAGTGGGTGGACGTGTATGTGGGTGAGTCTGAAAATATGTAACCATCTGTACAAATAATGGGTCATGTGCATCAGTGGAGGGTACATGAAATTCTCTAAAAAAAGTCCTAACTATATCTATACATTGAAGTCTATCATCTGCTACTGATGCAATTGGTGCTGGTGCTGCTCGAACTGTGGACGTAGAGGAAGATCCTGATCTACCCGGTGCTAGTGGTGCGGGTACACTAGACGTAGAAGACGATGTCCCGGCTTTGCTACGAGAAATATATCCCTCCCGTAACTATGTCCGAAAGTAATCTTGGACATCCTCTGGAACTAAGAAGCATGCACGGCAATCCCGTCCCACTCCCGCAAGGTGCTCTACAAATCTGTGTATGTCGGTGACGCGATATCCGCAGTATCTACAGTGCACATGTCGATCACCCTTAATAGTGTACTCATGCTCCCACGCAGGGTGACGTCGTCCGTCCATGATGACCTACAAACGTTGTAAAATTTTACATCAGTAACTTCAATGGCAAGTGTAAAACTCAAGATATGAAGAAATTTATAATTAATTATTAATTACTTATAAATATAAACAAATTATACATACTCCTAATCATATGGGCCCAAACTTGGCCACATCCCATCTCCAAATAATCTGACATTAAATGTGGTCCGTAGATAGGACAGATAGTCTTCATAACGCATCGAACCTGCATAGTTCTCCCAGTACATGCGTACGTAGTATTCATATTGCTGGGAACCTTGTGAGTACACGACCGGCGGTGGCGCAACTGAGGGCTGATCGTATCTTTTGGTATATTGCGGCATTGAAGCATGGGCATGAGGATATTGATACGATGGGAATAATGAACTATTGCTATCAGAATCGCCATGATACATTGGCTGCTGCGGCCATGACTGTCCATCCTCGCTTCCAGATCCTTGAGAGTCGTGTGCTCATCCTCTCAAAATCAAAACAGCATGCCTTGATAGTTGGTACTGTCTGCAACAGAACTTCCATAGTAGAGATCCCAATGATCAGCTGCCTGCCTCGTCCCTGGCAGTGGAGCACCGTGGTCCTCATCTTGTGCGGCATGTGTGAAGTGCTGCTCCTCTGTCCATGCGGCACATTCGCGGCCCCTATGACCTCTGCCTTGACCACTGCTATACTCTCTGCCACTAGCACTAGTATCCCCACGACGACTCCGTTGACCACCTTGAGAACCGTCACGACTACGGGATGAAGACCCTGTCGGTGTACTATCCTCATCGGAGTCATGACTCCCACTGATGCTGGGCTCAACAAAGGACTCGGGAGTGTCGTCATCTGCATTGGGATCTAATGTCTCCAAGTCTGCAATATCTATCAGATTTAATGGTGGTTGCCTGTCCTTCTTGCTCTTGAATAATGTGGTCCATGATGATTTTTTCTTCTGTGGAGCAGGCGACGGCTTATTTGCTGCATGTTGTGTCCCTCTGGATGCCTGAGAAGCGGACGTTTTGTCAGATAAGAAGTTCAAGTTACTTTGTATTGTGTAAGTCTATACATATACCTGAGACGACTGACTAGGTGCCTTAGATGTTGAGCGTCGTAGCACAGCAGACTGAGATGGTCATTTGGATGCTATCGAAGGCTACACAATTGAAAGGATAATATATTCAATTAGTAATGAAATACAACATATAAATGTACATATGACAATATAATTTCACCTCTCTAAATGATGAACTCCCCTTAGCCTCTCTAGAAGTGGATAACCTTCTGGGTTCCGTAGATATTGAATGTCGCGGTGCAGCAACCCGGGACCACTGTTCATTTGTCGGCTCGCCCTGTAATATATTTCTTACATCATCATACATAGATATATGCCTACGCTCTCTAATCAAATATGCGATTCGATTTGTATATATTATTTCACCTGAGCTGGCGGTGGACGCTGAATTGCTGGAGGTTGCATCAATCGCTCCCATGCTGTATCATCGTACGCATACGATGTGTCTCCACCCCCAATGATGAGGTCTTCATCCAAATTAACTTCCTCATCATCTCCCGTTGCTGACTCGTCACCACCCATCTGCACATCGATGTCATCTCCCTCCCCCACTTCCTGCTGTACAGCTACTGCGAGAAAAATATTAGGTCGTGATGTCTCGTCTGGTTATTCACCTTCCTCGTCAAGTTCTGTCTCACCACGCTCGGTTGTGGCTCTTGCAACCCATGAAATCATAGGGTCATCATCATCTCGCAAATACACATCATCTGTTGGGTCGTAATCTCCATCTCCTCTCCTTGTATCTATCTGCACATGCCAAATCTTTAGCTTCATGTTGTAATGAACATACACCATTTTGTCCAGCCTACAGTGTGTTAGCCTATTCCTCAGCTTAGTATGTAAGAAGGAGAATATCGACCAATTTCGCTCACACTTACTCGACGAGGATGTTTGTGATAGAACTCTCATTGCGATCTTTCTTAATGTCGGTGCACTTGTACTGTAATTTAACCACCACTCAGTTGTGATTAAGGCAGATGACGTACAATATAATAATTAGATGCAAAAATTACTTGTCGAACTATACAATGTGCATTACCTGCATCGAGTCTGTCACGGCTGGCCACGGTATTAGGTGTCACAAATGAACCAATTGTCTCTCTAAATATTTTCATCTGTATTATCAGAAATAATAAGTGCATATTTCATTTCATATTCTCAATGACAAAATATCCAAGTATACCTCATTCAACGCATCAGCAGCATCTGTTGGCCTGCGAGACAATCAGTCTACCACAATGTTGACAGATTCTATCAAAGTATCGTCATAAGCCAGGCCCCGAGCATATTGAAAGGCCGGGTGTCTTTGGTCTTTCCTATGCAGCTGTAGCTGCTGCAAGCAAAGAAGACCATAAATATATACTTTCAGAGGAGGCAAAAAGAGCTGGCTTTTCTGTTCACCCAGATGAACTAGCATCCATCGTTCATGGGCATGATTTCAAGAGACTGAGAGCACATGGAGATCTTAATGGCATATGTTATAAACTCCGCTCATCACTAAGCAAAGGCATCAGCACACATGATATATCTGTTAGACAAAATGTCTTTGGCTTCAACAGATATGTTGAGAAACCTTTTAGAAGCTTCTGAATGTTTGTGTGGGATGCACTACAGGACTCAACTCTAATCATTCTTATGGTCTGTGCTGTTGTTTCTGTAGTTGTTGGGCTTGCAACTGAGGGCTGGCCAAAGGGTATGTATGCTGGGGTGGGCATTGTTCTTAGTATTTTCGTGGTAGTCATAGTTAATATTGTCAGCGACTATAAGGAATCACTGCAATTTAGGGATTTAGACAAAGGAAAGAAGAAAGTTACTGATCAGGTTACACGAGATGGTCATAGACAGAAGTGTTAGAAATCCCGTAAAGTGGCCTATAATAAAAGGGTCTTTAGACTTATCTTAAAGAAACCTAACAGTGTATGAACATATCTACAATTCTATTATTAGGTGGGTGTATCATTCAATTAAGTCATGATGGGCAGACTCTATATATAAGTGAATGAGTCTTGGTCCCTCTCTCTCACGACAAGGCACTTGACAGTTCCCATCAACTACCAGGCATCAACGGGAGAAGTGAGAAGAGAGAAGACCCTACACTCGCACGGTCTCGTGTAGATCGTGTCATCGTCGTGAAACGAAGCGAGCGACGTCTTCCATGTTGTGTGATTCCCGAGATAGATTCAGGTATGATTTCGCTGTGTTAAATCCAATAAATGGTATTAGAGCCAGGTTGTTCTTCGGGCTCATCTCTGTCGGATTTCTATGCACGTAAAAGTCGCATTCTGGATGTCTCTCGAATTTCTACGTATAGTCCTCTCCACACAGCATAGATGTTGGAGATCACGATCACATAGCATTCTGGTCATCCCGGCATGTTAAGGGGCACCCGAAGGCGAACTGGGCACCGCTTGCTCCCTGGCTAGCAGACCCGGGCGCGACCACCGCAGTGGCCGCCCGTGGCTGCCACGCGAGCGGGCTGACGGCGGCCTCCTCCGCCTGGACAGGGGGGCTCAACTTACTGCCGTGGAAACCGATCCCGTGAGTACCGTCCGAGCGTCCGGGTGCGGTCGCAGGCACCACCGCGCCCACAGGCGCTAGCGTCACCCCGTGCAAGGGGCGAACGCCGCCGCGCGTCGCCACAGACGTCCTGCACAGGCGGGGGTGGCACAGCAGGCACCGGCGTCACCGTACGCAAGGCTCGACCACCGCCGCTCACATCCGCGCCGGTCACCGGGGGGCGCCCCTGGGCAGGCGCGGGAATGACCGCACGAAGGGGGTGGCCCCGCCGCATGCAGGGCGGGCCTGGTCCGCTGCTCGCCTCGGCCGCCTGTCGTCCGGCGGCGGCGGGCCGACCTGCGGTGGCGCTGGCCGGTCTCCTCCCTCCTCTCTCCGGTATGGCAGCGGCGGTTGCAGGCTTTGGCCCCCTATTAGGGTTCTGGGAGAAGAGGGAAAGAGATGAAGGCATTTTGACTATTTTACCCCCACTTTAAGTTGTGGATCCAATCTTTGGATTCTTATTGGGTATTGGTTTAGTAGATGGATCCGGGTTTGAATATAAAGATGTTGGATCTCATATTGAGACTCATGTAAAGATCGGAACCCGTTAAGTTACTGGATCCTGACTTAAACGAATTTTAAAGATATCCCATGGATATCTCTTATTGTCATTATATCCTTAGTTCTTTAACTGTTAACTGTAAATATATCCCTATTTTGTTGTGAATGGACCTGAGGCCCATTTCAGTTGTGGGTTCTTGGCCCATTAATATTTTGGATTTACAAATCCATTAAAGAAATAATTTGCAGGGACTGTTTGATAAATTTATTGGGTATAAATGTTATTCAGTGTCAGTGAGTCTTTTATTTAAAGTTTAAACATAAGAGCAAATTTGTTACGTTTATGTCCAGAAACTTTATGTTCATGTCTTTAAGTTTCATATAAATTGTTATTTTACTTTTGACCAAAGTTTACACATTGAATTTCACTGTATATGATCATGTGAACCCAAAATCATGCAATAATTGAGATTATGCCATATATACCTCATCTGTATTGAGGCCGATTAAAGTTTTTGGACAGTTAGACTCATTATTACATTAAAAAAAATGTTCATACTCGTTAATATGAATTTTATTTTCAAGCATGACATTATTGTACTTTAAAATTATGTTTTAATTAATCTCATTAGCAATTCAAGTTTAATTATTTTAAATTTCTAACATATTTTGTGTAACCCCGGAGGGTCCAAATTATGCTTAAGAATTTAAAATAATTAAATCTTAGAGAGAATGAAGCCATCCTCTCTTATTATGATAATTGCATTTAGATTATTGAGTTGTGATTCACCCGAAGGTGTTCATAATTCAATAATAACTTAAAAATGAAAGTTAATAATTAACAAGAGCTACATAAACACGAAGAATCTTTTATCCGAAGGTAAGATATCTTCGCCTTCATGTATTCTTAGTTAGTTATTGAATCTTATTGAATTGTCATAGTATTATTGAATTATTTATGAATCATACATTATGGATGGTATGATGTTTGTGAAATTTTATCTATGACTAATTATAGTTCATTGGAATTGCACATAATGTTTATCTGCATCATGGTAATAATGTGAGCTTAATTTGTCATTGTTTCAGCTATGACCCCAGCTTCCCTGCATTCTCATTTATCATTAATTCCTGCACTGAATGGATCAAATTATAGTGATTGGCATGAGCAGCTTCTTATCACCTTAGGGTGTCTAGAATGGTCGGAGGAGAGGAATAGCAATCACCCGCCAGAGGCGGGGAAGAAAATGCATAATCACCCGACAAAGTCGGGAAACCATCACAAAAAATGCCCGACCGAGTCGGGGAAACAAGAGGAGAAGAATCACCATGGAAAACACCCGACTGCGTCGGGGGAAGAGAATGAGGAGCATATTCCGGAGACCCCGGAGGATAAGAATCAGATGAAGTCCCAAAAGCGGGACAAAAGGATGAGAAATCCAGAGATTCCGGATGCGAGGAGGAAGAAGACTGGGGGTTTGCGAACCCCGAAAGAGAGGAGAAGATGATGGAAACATGATCAGATGGAGGAAGGCACACCAACCAGGGGTGGGAGCTGAGCAGTAGAAAGGATGGATGGAAGGAAGGAGAAGAAGAAGTAGTGGCCCCTTGAGTGCACAGCTGACGGCCCTGGAACTTGCGTCGCCACCACTTCTTAGAAGAAACCTTCTTGGAACGAGCCTGCCTGGCGCGGGCTTGGGCCTTCAGCCTTCTTGATTTGCAATATTTTCTCAAGTAACGGGCCCATCTAGCCGACGGCCTTGCTCGGTTATGAATATGCAGCTTTGTTGGGGTGCTTGCCCCTAGGCCCGCTGTGCCAACCGTAGGTGGACATTCTTGAACAATGAACTCCTTAGGATGAATGCCATCAAAGCATGGAGTTTTGTTCCATGGCACGTACAACATAAGGTTTGGCAACTCCTCTCGATCATTGGGCATGAAGCATAACTCCCTTGACAGAAGAGACGGATGCAGTTGAGGGAGATCAATGCGCGGCGTTGACGTGGCCGCCTCACCGATAAATCGAGGAAGGTTGCATAAAACGTGCAGAATATCTTTGGAGATTGCAGAAGATACGGCCAATTGCCCCTTGAATATGGAATCCATCAAGCTCTTGGCGGCCGTATGGGTCAGCACAATCCGAGTAGAGAACCCTTTTCTGCCAGCGAACTGAACGGCGATCAAGCGAGGAGTAATAACAGCATCGAGGGTGAGACCTCCGGCGAGCAAAGAGATTGCCACCGGCCTCGCTCTTGAAGAAACTGGCGCTAGTGCAAGGGAACTCTTTTTGGCAACTATCTCCATTGGCATTGTATGCTCATTGCCCCCAAAATAGCCAGGTACCAGAACTCGAATTGGCATGCGGCAAATGAAATCATGAATCTTATAATGCCTAATCAAAGCCTGGCTCGACTCAACATCTCCCTGGGGACTAGACCCGAGGGGCACCGGAGGTAGTGCGCACCCGCTCCGTGGGGTGGAAGAGGATGGAGAAAGTGGTGGAGAAGGGTTGAAAAGTGTGGGTGAAAGTGGGGGTAAAGGCAAAGGTGGAGAAGACAAAGCGGAGGTGAGAGGTTTAGACGTAAGTGGAGGTATGGGTAGAGGTAGTGGTGAAGCTTGCTCAGGTTCGGGCACAAGTGGTAAAGAAGATGGCAAAGGTGGTGGAGACGATGGAAGTGATGGGATAGGGATCTTTGGCGAAGGTGGTGGTGATGGTAGTGGCGGTAGTGGAGATGGTAATGGAGATGGCGATGCGGGTAATGAGGGTAGAGGGGATAGAGATGGAGAGGGTGAAGAGGGAGGTCGTGGCGCCCACCGTTGACGTGCCGATACGACGCGTCGAGCGGCGTCGGGGGTAGAAGTGGTGGTGGAAGTGGTGGAAGTGGAGGCACTAGCCTGAGCAAGGGGTTGGGTAGGTATAGGTTGCGGCGATGGGGTAGAAGTAGGTGGAGAAGACGATGGGGTAGGGGTAGATGGAGGTGAAGGTGGGGTAGGCAAAGGAACGAGTGACGGAGCGGGTGCACTGCTAAATAAAGAATCACAGGGATGCCCCTGGTCTGGTAGTTGTGGAGACGGCTGCTTGGGCGGTGCCTGCTGCTACTGCCTGCTGCGGAGATTCAAAATAACTTCATGCATGATAGCCCAATCAATCATCTTCTTATCTTCCAAGCCATAAACATACTCCTGGAATTCGGGGCAATCTTCGACCAAATGCCCCTGCTGGCGATGAAATTCACAAAATTGAAGCATGTCCCCGGCCGCGGGCTGGTAGGGCACAACCGGAGGGAGTTGCAACGTGCGAGTAGCTATCAAAGCCCTAAAAATATCAATAAAACATTCCGGCAACGGAGGGCGATGAGGAGCCCGCTTCAGGCAAGGTGGATGCCGAGGGATACGAGATGGCGATGGAAGTGGAGGTTGCGTAGGTAAAGGTGCATGGTGACCGGTGGAGGGATTAGGTAATGGAGTATGCGGCGTGGGATGAGGAGGTATGGAGATGGCATCTACCTGCTCGGGGTGTAGCGGTTCCTTGACTGGAGGTGGAGACGTGTGCGGGTACAAAGTGGCGGAGGGCTGACTCATGGAGGGTTGACTCATGGAAGGTTGATGCGCGGAGGAACATGGGTTTATGGGAGCGGAGGGCTGACTTACGGAGGGATATGTGGCGGAATGTTGGCGCATGGGAACGTAGGGTCGGCTTGTGGGGGGTGAGGTGTAAATGGATGGGGATGGTGGAGACTCGGAGTCAAGGGAACCATGGATTTGTCGGATGAAGCGGGCTCGACTATATAACTGTTGCCAAGAGGTAACATCATTCAGGGCTAAGATAAGGCTATACTCAAGTGTTGCATTAGAAATGACAAGCTTGATTTGTTCTCCCTCCGGGATATGTCCCGGGACTTGCGCGGCAAGGCGACGCCAGCGGTCAGCAAAGGTCGAAAATTCCTCGTCGGGCTTCATCTTCTCCTGGGCCAGATCCACCATGAAATACCTGGGCCCAATCTGATCTTGGTATTGCTGAACGAATTCCTCTTGCATAACTTGAAAATTCTCCACTTGACCTCCTGATAAGGTAAAGAACCAATCCCGAGCCGGACCTTCTAAGGACTGACCAAACAGATAGGCCATCAAACGTTGGTCATGTCGGAATCTCCGCGTGGGAACGGTAGAGGATTACCATGAAAAGCTTTGCTGGAACCAGCTTATGCCTGCAGTCCAATCACACCTGGAGAGGTAGAAAGAAGAGGGGGTTGTGAGGATCCTCGGGTTAACGACCCAAAAGTCATGGAAAGCGGAAGCATCTAGAGGAAGAAGTGTGGCACCAGTGATTGAAAACAAAGCAAAGAGGCTTTACCACAAGCTACTCTGCCTCCGGCGTTTCCGGTGGACTTGCTGAGCTCATGTCCACCTGTGAAAAACACAAAGTAAGATCATACCTAGGTAACCATGCCATGCCCACAACGGCAAAAATGTAAATGTGAAGGTGTTGAGTAAAAAAACTTTTCATCTTATCAACCGAACGAAGTTTCCTAAAAGGACCGTGGATCATCTCAATCCATACATGGATTGAGGTTAATGGATTGTGCTATCATAGCCAAAAAATTCATCCTCACAAACCGACCACATCCATTCAACAGCATGGCACTAGACCATCTACTCTCCTTAATTAATGAAGATGATGGGTACCAGAATTTGTTAATTGTGGAAGATACTAAGTACATAGCTGTAGACACGGCCATAGAGAAAAGTTCAATCGGAGAGACGCATGATTTTGGTACATATTCAAAATTCAGCACATCCTACCTCCTCCTCTCTACCTCTCTGTCTCAGTGACATCAAGGAGAACATTGGTTGATAATAAAGACATCCTAGGTAGAGCAGGTCCCCGCAACCCAGCAATCCCAATTTCAGGACCCCAGACTGCTTGAATCCACAGCTTCCCCCTTCCTCAGGGGAGCTCCATGGGCCAGCAGCACGGGCTGCAGGCTTATGGGCCCCACTCAATACGTGAGTACAGCAATGCCCTTGCTCTCAACTACAAATCCTCTAAAGAATTTCTAGGAGTTGCAGGTGAAGTGCCTTAGTACAGGTAGTCAACGTGTAGCAAAATCAAAATTCCTCTTATATTCTCCCTCGAAGTATGTTCATGAACTTGATTATTCCTCTTGGATCACACATGACTAGAATGAAAGGTCTGCCCTACACTTCAATCATCCACTAAGGTCAATTCCTTGTCCAACTTCTGTAATACGCCTTTCAGATATTTTTGCTCACATATCTCACTCTGGCCACTGTAAATTTCCTCCCCAACACCGCCCGCACCATCAAGTAGTAGATGAAGAAGCATCCAATACTTCCGTCAACATACCCTTACAAATTAAAGGGTTCTCATATCAGGAATAAATGTCACATGAATTTGGAGACCAAATTCTTTCAAGTGGGGAAGTATGTAGCACCCGGATTAAATTATAGTACATAAATCTCTTTAAATAAATAAAATCCCTAAATCAGTAGACCCAAAAAAAAAATGCTTAAAGCCATGGTTTCTTAAATATAACCCAAACACCTTTAAGGGTCCAAAACCAAATAATTAAGCTACATATATGTATTAAAAAGGGCCTTAACCATTATGTCAAATAAAGACTCTTAACGGGCCTAAAAGAGAACCCCACACATAAAAGTAGGAAAATCCCTTCTATAATACAATGTATTTATATATATATTAAAAAAAACACACATATGGAAGATCCATTAATTAATTGTTGCATTAGATAAGTATACAAAGTCTTAGCCCACTCACGTATAACGTTAATGGACCAAACCTCATGTGCCATCGCGAAGTTACCCGAACCTTTAAGCACACATATATAATACATAAGAAAACCTATGTATAAACCCTGTATACATTACCCAATTATATATATACATATACATAATGCCGGTATAACTTAATGGGCCTTAATCCAAATACCCATTATGCAAGCTTTAAAACTATATACATAGTATGTTATGCATGCCAAGCCTTACGTCACAGTGAAGAAACTACCCACATATTTATGTGTCCATATTTATAATATAATAAGATATATAGATATATATACATATATATCAACCCCCACATATATATTACACCATGCAGATGAGTAACCCACTCATATATATACACATATACAATATAGGTATATAAATATGTTAACCTCAAGGGGTTTTCTTCAATACCCAAAACAACCGAAGCTGTGTTCGAGTGGGAGAGGTTTTCTCAATTGAGGGAGGCGGCTGCGGTTTAGATAGAGTGTTTAACATGGGGTAACTCCAAAACCTGTTAGGATTGTTTACGAAGGGGATGTTTCCTTGTAGGAATCTAAACCCATACAGGACCCTTCTTCTCTATAAATAGTTCTACCATCGGCAGGTCAATAACCTTTTAATAAGATCGTGAGCCCTGACCCATCGTCATCTTCGAAGCTCCTCTGCTGCCTCCGACGTGCTGCTGTGAGGCTCGACGTCCCCGTCTGCATCTTCTATTGACCTTCTGTAAAGAAGCTTCTGCTGTGCCACCGTTGCACTCGCCGTGGTGGAGTCTCTCCCTTCCCTCGTAAGGCTGTTGTCGGCCGCAGCACTCCTCTTTTCGACATCAAAGTGTTGCTGTGGTGGCTGTGGAAATTTTCTTCCACTACCGTGCGAGAAGGAGCTTGGCTCCTCACCCCTTCTTCTTCTGCCCATGGCCGTAACGAGGAGAAGTTGCTGCTTCTTTCCTACTGCTCCCCTTCTATCGTGGACGTTGCTGCTACAACTACTCTTCTTAAATTCTCTTCCAATCATCGTTCTCCATCAATCAACGGGTAGGTGATTTCTCCTCAAGCAAAATCGTTAACAATATAATCTATGCATGTAGTATTTTTTTTATTTATCGATTCCTGTAGGTGTTCTCTCTACCAAGTCGAACAATGATAACAATTAAATCTTGCGCATGATCTTGTCAGTATACTCAATGTTAAACAATGCATGTCTAGCTTTACGTTATTTTGTTTCACGTAAAATATATTAACACGTGAGGTTAGAAATAATATAATCATGCAACTACATCTAAAATTTTTGAGCTTCCTTTGTCGCCAGTGTGGGATCATTCCTTCGCTGGATCTCTTCCATTACTTTTTTGAGCTGAAGGAGCATCTCCCAACAGGCAAGGGCTTCTATTTTGTTCACACGAGGCGGAATAGGAGTTGCCTGCCGCTGTCCCAGAAGGACTCTTCCCACAAGGGGTGGAAGAGCCAGTACTTCTGGGTGGGCACCTCGTTAGTGAAAGCACACTGGAATTTCCCGGTGGTGCCCAACTTTCACCCGAATATCCCTTCGAAGCCAGCCGAGATATCTCCAGAGGTGGAGCGGGAGGTTGCGATCCTCTTGGAGCATCGCCGGTCGATGGACAAGCTGGTGACTCCAGCCAATATCGAACGGTGTCTTCTCGAGCAGTTGCTGTCGACGGGTAAGAGCATCAGGAATCAAATTCTCCCCTTATCTGAGGAAATGCTCTTCTTTTCTTGACCCTGTCTCTTTTTCGCAGATGCCAGGCAGTCGATTGAGGAGGAGGCAATCCCGACTGAGGTGGAGGTAATTGTGGTGGATGACTCGCCGGTCGTCGTTGAGTCGTGGGCTCCCGAGGGCTCTTCCCGAGCCCGGGACAAAGGCAAGTGGGTGGCCCGGGAAGGGGCTCCTGAGCGACGGGGGACCAAGCACAAGGATCCCATGGAGAAGATGCTATGGGATTCTATGAAGACTCAATCCACAGAGAAGAAGCGGGTGAAGAGGGCCAGGGCTGCCCGCTCGGTCGAGGATGATGCTCGCTCGGCTCTCCCCTCCGTCGAGCTAGAAGGGGCCAAGCATGTTCAGCCAGTTCCCCTTTCCGCCGAGTGAGAGGGGGCCGATGAGGTCGTGGAGGTCGCAGCGGAGGCGGGTGACTCTCGGGTAGTGGTGGCCGATGCTGGAGCGTCGAGCGAAGCCAGAGGGGGGCAGAATGGAGGCGTTGGAGCCGAGCCGGTTGAGGTCGGGGGGCCGCGAGGAGATGCGACCCAACCCCGACTGTCCGAGGTAGGAGAAGCAGAGGATGAGGCAGCCCAGTCCGAGCCGGCCGGTGGGGCTCCCGAGGGAGTATTGCTCAGAGGGGGAGCCCACATTTCGGCTGCTCCGAAGGGGACTGGCTCTCTTCCCGGCATTCGGGGTCCCCTATATCGGAGGTGTCGTAACATAGCCTCGGGGATAGTGCGAGGAGGAGATAGGCAGCATCCATCGTCCGCAGTCCTTGAGATGATCATGGAGGGTAGTTTGTTTCTGGCCCAGATGGGGGCTGACATAGTCGACGCCTATACTCAGGTGGAGTCAGAGTGATGGACTTTTGGTTAGGCCATCGGTGCATCCGATAGGAAGATCACTCGGCTCACTATCGATCTCGAGAAGCTTTGACGGGAGGTCACCCCGCTTCAGGAACGGGTAAAGTCAAGCCAAGCAGAGGCTCGGACATTCGCTGAGGAGCTGGCTCAAGTCCGTGCCTCTCTCGATCTGAAGAGCAAGCTTCTGGAGTAGGAGCGTGTGGCTCAGACCGGGCGCGATGGCCAGTGGGAGATCGAGCGTGCGGAGCTCAAGGGACGAGCCGAGGAGCCCAAGCGACTTCAGACGAAAGCTGAGGCTGTGCGGGCCGAGGCGGAGAAGAGGTCGATCGAGGTGGAGCAGAGGTTGACCGAGGCAGAGTGGAAGTCTACTGAGGTCACGAGTAGGGTGGAGTCGGTAGGAGTGGAGGCGCTCGAGTAGTACAAGTGCTCAGAGGCCTATCAGGCCGACCTCCAAAAGACTGTTCTCCCTTACTACGAGTCGAGCTTTCACTGAGGCATCTGGAAGGGATTCGCCCAAGGCTATGACCGATCCATCTTTTGGGCTAAGGGGCAGGCGCCAGGGGTGGTCACTTTTCCATCGGTTCAGCGCTATGACTCAGATGCGGCATCCTCCGACTCTCCTAGCTCGACGCCGAGCGAGAGTGCCAGTCAAGGGGATTCTTCTACGTCAGAGGGATCGCTAACTCCAGCTGCCTCGGGAGGGCGCACGATTGAGGCAGTTCCCACGCCGGTGGGGTCAGTGCCTGGGTCGGCCTTCGCCAAGGGTGCCAGGGGTAGATCGCCTGGTGCCGAGGAGTCTTCATCCCCCGATCCACAGAATGGGCCCGAGGCCTGATGTATCTACTTTTTTTCCTTCTTCTTTATATGTATTTCCGCTTGAAAAATAATTTCTCCTTTCGTGTATTTCTGTAAAAGCCTACCTTTTGGAAAGTATAGGGCGGTGACATTTAAATGTGTACTTATTGTTTCTTGCCACCTCTGCCGTGGTTTGACCAGCGTATCTGTAGTAGTTGGAAAGTACCTATTTTTTCTGCGCACACTTCGCATGTAGATTTGGCAGGCATCCTTCCACTTTCCAGTGCTTTAAATGACTAGCCACTTTGTGTGTCCCGCTGGTGGGGCCGGGGAATATGAGGCGACACTTCGTAGGGAAAGGCCCCTTTAGCGTGTTTTCAAGGGGAGGATCATTTAAGGCAAATAGCTCCCCCTCGCCTATAAAAGGCTAAAGGGCGTCTCTTCTTCCTCCACCGCTTAAGGCCTTCCCTATCAGTCTTTCCTCCCTCCTTCCTCACAAAGTGTTGTGCCGTCATTTTGAAGCATGGAAAACGCTCCTGAAGATGAGGATGGAGACGACGGGGGAGGGTTACTACTGTTTCGGGTCTGAAGGTGGTTCGACGGTCGGTGAGTGGGTCTCAGGGGGGTTCAACACGTGGAAGCATGTCACCTTCCTGTCCCTGTGCCGTCGATAAATTCTGGGGGGAAGGTAGAAGCGTCGGAAGACAGATGGGGGCAAACGGCAGTAGCTTCTCTTCCACCTCTCTCTCTTCCTCCTCCCTTCCTTCTCCGCCCTCCATCTCGCCGCCTCGGGGGTGGCCTCTCAAGCTTCCTCTCCAGTCCACCCCATCCAGTGCCCTTCTTTGCCCTGGATCAACCTCTTTCTTTTTCTGCATGAAAACAATGCTATTCTTCATCTTAGCTTCTGTTTGATGAGCTCCACACAGTCCGGAGTGGACCTCGTACATCATGGTCTTTGCTTCCTTAGGTGAAGGGCATTGTAGGAGGACCGATCGGTCCTTTTCATGAACAAGCCTGAAAAGCAAACCGTCAATCAGCTGATAGGATGTCCCTCTGCGTAGTAGTTGCACCCTCTGAGCTCGATCGAGGAGGGAGCCAGTCATTCTTTATCTTTATAATCGGCTCGCGCCAGTCTTCCTCTTCAGGAGCATTCTCCTCTTGAATGTTGTCGGCCTTGTAGACAGTGAGGCCGGACTCTTCATCGAGCACACTTGACATGAGCCTTCGGTGTCTGATTGTGATATTCAATTTTCCCTCAGGTGGGAGTTTTAAAGTTGCTGCCAACTTTGCCAGAGCGTCCGCCTGGGAGTTATTGCCCCTTAGGACGTGACCTATTTCAAAGAGGTAGAATTTTTCTTTCAGCCTCACGACGGCTGCATTGTAGGGGATGAGCTCTTTTTTCCGGACGTCATAGACGCCCAGGACTTGTCGAATGACGAGCTGAGAGTCCCCGTACACTTTGATGCACTTGATGTCCATCTCTAGTGCCAATTGAAGCCCAATGATTAGCGCTTCATACTCTGCTTCATTATTAGTCAGCGACTTCATGAGAGCACAAGAATTATGAAGAATGCCGCCTTGCGGAGATACAAAAACTATCTCCGCTCCCGAGACAGAGTCTGTGAGGCCACCGGCCCTTTTGATTGTTCAGGATGCACCATCAAAATACCACTCCCAATGTGGGAGGTCAAGAGTGAGGATGCCTGGCTCCATCTGTGGTGGGACTTTTTCAGAATGCTCCCCAGTTTCTTGAGAAGGTACCAACACCTCTTTATCGGGTAGCTTGAAGTTGAGTGGCGAATCTTCTTGCACAGGGTGTCCTGCTAAGAACTCCGTCATTCCTTGCCCCTTAATCGCCTGGGACGAAGGTGATGTCGAACTCTACAAGGATAAGTGCCCACTTGTCGAGCCTGCCAGAGAGGACGGGCTGGCTGAGCAGAAACTTGAGTGGGTCACATTTGGAGATGAGCTTCACCCGGTGAGCTAGAAGGTAGTGCCTTAGCTTTTTGACAGCAAATATCAATGTCAGGCACACCTTTTCCGTGGGAGCATACCGATGCTCAGGCCCGATCAGCTTCCGGCTGAGGTAGTATAATGGCTGCTCCTTGCCCTCTTCATTGATCTGGGCTAAGAGTGCCCCCAAAGAGGCATCCATGGCAGCAATGTAGAGGATAAGGGGCTTCCCCCTGACAGGTGTCCCTAGGACTGGAGGAGTCAGTAGGTACTCATTGATTTGCTCAAATGCCTTCTGACAGTCTTCATCCCATATAAAGGGTGCTCCTTTCTTCATCAATTTGCCGAAAGGTAGACATCTTCTTGAGAGGTTAGAAATGAATCGCCTAATATAGGCGAGTCTTCCTTGCACAGATCTGAACTCTGTCAAGTTCTTGGGCAGAGGGAGTCCTCTTATGGCCTTGATTTTGTCAGGGTCGATTTCTATGCCTCGATACCTGACGATGAAGCCAAGGAACTTGCCACCGGAGACGCAGAAGGCACACTTCATTGGGTTCATCTTGAGTCAGTACTGTCGAAACCTTTCGAAGAATCGACACAAGTCGGCCAAATGATCCTCTTGCCTTTTTGTCTTGACGATCAAGTCATCGACGTAGCATTCGACAAGGTCATGCAGCATCTCGTTGAAGATCTTGGTCATTGCCATTTGGTAGGTTGCGCCGGCATTCTTCAGGCCAAACGACATCCTTTTGTAATTGAAGATCCTCTTAGGAGATCGGAAGGCCGTATGATCTTTGTCTTTAATGGCCATGCAGATTTGATTATAGCCCGACGACCCGTCCATGAAGAACAAGGCTTCGTGCCCAGAGGTCATGTCAACCATTATCTCAGTGATTGGGACAGGGAAGTCGTCCTTTGGGCATGCCTTGTACAGATCCCTGAAGTCGATGCAAACTCAGACTTGGCCATTCTTTTTCTTGACGGGGACTATGTTGGCGACCCATACAGGATACATGCAAGGCTCTATGAAGTCCACGTCGAGCATCTTGTCAACCTTAGCATTGACTTTTAGCTGCAACTCGTGGCGCATACGCCTCTGGACTTGCTTGACTGGCTTGACTGTTGGAAGTATTGCCAGCTCATGTTCAGCCACAGAGAGATCGAGCCTGGACATTTCTTTACAAGTCCAAGCGAAGCAATCCCTGAACTCTTCTAAGAGCTGCCGATACACCTGCCTTTCTTCCTCGCTAAAGAGAGCACTTACGAAGGTTGGCCGATAGTCTTCTTTGCTTCCGAGATTGATCTCAATCAACTCATCCACAGTTGCTTGGCCAGCATCTTTGAGTTCCGGTGGAGCAAGTTGGAGGTCGACGAAGTCTCCCTCATCATCAGTGATTGCTTGGTAGACTCCAAATTCTTCAAAGCACTCTTGCTCATGACTTGAAGTCGAAGGACTTGCTTCGTCTTGCTGATGGTTGACAGGCTGGGCTGCTCCTCCCTCTAAGGGGTGGTCATTGTTGACTTCCGATGAAGGTGATAGTGTCACTGACATCTCATCGGACTTTCTTACAAAGTCGTCGGCCTTGGGCTCAGCATCAGCTTGCCCGTAAGAGGGAGGCAGCAGTCCTATGGTATTGACTGCGTAGTGGACCTCGAAGTCCCTCTTGTTGGCCCAGAGAGATGGCGGACAAGAAGGGGGGTTGAATTGTCCCCTTGCCGAGATGGCGGAATTTAAAAACTTTCTTAGCAGATTGTCACGAATATAGAATTGACTACGTTGATTAACTGAACCTCAAGTGAAATTACGGTGTTCTCTCAAGCTTTCCGATCTCACTCGAGTTAACAAGGCAATCAATCAAGCAATTCACTTCATGAGGGCGTAGGAGTTGTACAAAACCCTGCCCTGAGGAGTTAGGAAGATAATTCCCGCACCTGTCGCAATGACTGAGTTGAGGTTGCTCTGGGTAGTACCTCGAGAAGCACCATTGAAGTACAACTCCTAGCAAGGTAGGCTGGCTGTGAGGGCATCTTGTTGCCAGTAATGTAAGACATCTCTGCTCTATTTAGCCCATTATTGCTGTTGAAGTGTAAGAGACTCTACATCTGGAAGCATCGTGTTGAAGGGAGAATCATCTGGTACTAGATGGGCTGCTAAGAATTCAGCCATGCCCTGCCCCTTGATGGCTTTTCTAGGGACGTAGGTGATGTCGTATTCCATGAGCAGGAGAGCCCATTTCCCCAATTGTCTAGAGAGAACGGGTTGTCTGAGAAGGAACTTTAGGGGGTTGTGCTTGAATATGAGCTCAACCCGATGAGATAGGAGGTAGTGCTACAACTTCTTGACGACAAACACCAATGCCAAGCATACTTTCTCCATGGGGGAGTAGCGATACTCGGCAGTGATTAATTTTTGGCTGAGGTAGTAGAGCAACTGCTCTTTACCTTCTTCATTAACTTGTGCCAACAGGGCCCCCAATGAAGCATCCATGGCAGCAATGTAGAGTATGAGGGGTTTACCCTTGACAGGTGCCCCTAGGACTAGAGGAGTGAGAAGGTACTCCTTGATCTGCTCGAAAGCCGTCTGGCATTCCGAGTCCCATATAAAGGGGGCGTCTTTCTTCATCAGCTTGCTAAAAGGCGCACATCAACTGGAAAGGTTGGAGATAAATCTCTGAATGTAGGTCAGTCTGCCTTGGAGTGACCAGAGTTCGGTGAGGTTGTTGGGTGGTGGAAGCTCCTGGATCACTCTGATCTTGCTGGGATCCACCTCGATCCCTTGGTATCAGATGATGAAATCGAGAAACTTGCCATTGGATACGTCAAAGGTGCATTTCATGGGATTCATCTTGAGCCCATATTGTCGGAGACGCTCGAAGACCTGACGCAGATCACGTAAGTGGTCTTCTTGTCTTCTAGTCTTGACGATGAGGTCATCGACGTAGCATTCGACGATGTTGTGCAGCATCTCATTGAAGATTTTGGTCATGACCCTCTAGTAGGTAGCACCGACATTCTTCAAACCAAAGGGCATGCGCTTGTAGTTGAAGATCCCTTTGGGAGATCTGAAGGCGGTGTGATTCTTGTCTCGGAGGGACATCCGGATCTGGTTGTAACTAGATGACCCGTCCTTGAAAGACAGAGCTTCATGTCCGATGGTCATATCGACCATTGTTTCTGTGATTGGAACTGGGAAGTCATCCTTCAGACAAGCCTTATTGAGGTCTCGAAAGTCGACACAGATGCAGACTTGACTATTTTTCTTTGTGACTGGGACATTGTTGGTGAGCCAGATCGGGTAAATGCATGGCTCGATTAAGTCAACCTCCACCATCTTGTTGACCTCAGTCGCAACCTGGAGTTCTAGCTCATGGCACATGCACCACTGGGGTTGTTTGACTGGCGTGGCTGAGGGAGATATGGCCAGGTCATGCTCCTCTATGGAGGGATCTAACCCTGGCATCTCCTTGTATGTCCAAGCGAAGCAGTCTTTGTATTCGAGTAGGAGTTACTTGTAGTCCTGTCTCTCTGCTTTGGTGAGGAGAGCACTGAGGAATGTTGGCTGAGGGGCTTCATCTTTGCCCAGATTAATTTCGACAAGTTCGTCGACGGTTGCCTGGCCACCGTCCTCCAGCTCGGGTGGTGCCGGCTGGAAGTCAACGAGGTCTTCATCATCAGTGTCGACTTCGTACGCACGTGGGTCCTCAGAGCCAACAATTGAAGCTGATGGAACTGGAAGATTGTCGCTACTAGGCCCAGATAGAGGTTTCCACAGACCATCCATGTCGGACTAACAACTATCGGTTGGCACCCCGGAGGCTTGGCTGGAGTTGTCTGCCACTACCGGTGACGCCTCACAATCTTTGTTCTGGGGACCTTCCTCATGGGGAAAGTGCGGCGAGCTAGGTTCTAGAATTAGTTGAGAGGCCACGAGGGTCTCCTCCGTCTCAACATCCTCGTGGACAGACAAGGAAGCCTCATCAAGTGCTGGAACTGGGGTTCCGATCCTGGCAGGGAATGAGATTAAAATCTCCTCTCCCTCATCTCCCGAGCTGTCGAACTTGGTGTTGATGACAACCGAGTCGACGGCTGGCTGAGCCAGTCCTACGCCGTGGATCGCGTGGTAGACAAAGAAGTCTGGGTCTTGGTCATAGCCGAGACCTCTAGTATCATTTTGGGAGAACGAGGGTTGCCCCCGGACTTGTGATGGTGTCCACAAATTGTGAAAATGTCTCCGCTGTGTGGAGCCTTGCCACTGGGGAATATGCTGCTTGAGGCACATCTCCTGAATGCAAGACGATAGGTCATCTAGAATTTGCACGGCCTCAGGTACGTTGTCGTCTCGTCTGGACCAGCCAAAGTTATCTTCTGGTGGGGCTGGAGGGACCATGTCTCCTTTATGAAAAATGATGGACTTGTCACTTCTAGCCTTTTTCTTGGACCGATGTTGTAGTCTATAAGTGACGATGAAGGTTGTGAGCTACTCGACCCTGTGCTCATCTGAGGCACACACGAGCTGGATGTAGTTTGGTGGTAGGCATATGCTCTTGTCGATTGCTCGGCTAACGAGATTAGCCTCGAAATCGACTTTGCGCCTCTCAGGGCGGTATATGGTTGACTTGTCGCTAAGGCGTAGCCAGTGAAGCTTGGCCTTTTCTTCATCAACAGAGAAGAGGTCATCCTCCTCTTCTTTTGAGAGCCAACCATTACTCTTGCTCTTAATCACGGAGAAGGGACTAGTTCCCTTGAAGTAAAGAGTAGCATCTGCCAGGTTGCATTCTGCTGGAGTGAATGGAGATAGGTCTACGAAGACCGCACGCTACACAGACTACATCCTTTGTAAACCTTACTCAGACTCTTGGTCATTCTTATGATATCAAGATCGAGCTGGAACATGTGAAATTTTAGGTGAGTTTACTTCGACAAGACCAACAGGCTTTAAATCAGAGGATTGATGTAATGTCTAGTGAAGTTCATGGAAGCACGATCAAACTAGGAAACACTAATGAGAAATTAGATATTGTCCTTACACAAGTCAAAAGTTAGCTGATAGTCTCAAAACTATTGTCACCGAACAGGCCACTAGCTCTTCCACTTTCATGGCTGATAACTCAAGATTGGTTTGTAGACTTGACAACTCAAGTCAAGCTACTTCAAGTAGAGGTCCATCAAAATGATCAAAAAATCATGACCAAATTTGTTGCTCTCGGTACTAAAGTGGATAGACTTCCACACAACTTTCCCATGGCTATACCTCTGCGGGGTAGCTCCAGCGGCAGGCCTCCTAGAAGGTGAGGAAATTATAGAGGTAGCGGCTCCAGCAGATCCAGTCCGATAGATGTCTGAGTGCTCACCCATTTTTTTTATAATGACAAAGGGGGAGAAATGCATGTCTGACAACTCTAGGGAGATGAGAAGTGTCTGACAACTCTGGGGAGATGAGAAGCTGAATCTTGCTCTATATGAGAAGATGAATCTTGCACTGACTCTATATGAGAAGCTGAATCTTGCTCTATATGTGAAGCTGAATCTTGTAATACTAGTTTTGGCTCTGGTTTTGATTGTGTAAGAGGGTCACAATTTCAGAATTTCTGTACTTAAAGACGTGGTGTAATGAGATTTTTATTCAAACATTAGTTTGACTCTTTCTTATCGTACACAGAAATGGAAATGTCAGTGTTGCATATTTTCATTGTTGCATATTTGTTTTGAATGGTTTAATCTTGCCATGCATGTCAGTTTATGAATTTTGGAGAAAATAAAATAAAAATAAAATTGTCATCAATGACATGGTTCCAACCTTGATTGAATAATTGTCATACATGACTCATAGTTGTCATCATCAAAAAGGGAGAGATTGTTGCAACTCTGGTTTTGATAATGACCAACTACAAATCATGTTGAAACTGAAATGAATAAAATCCTCAATCAAATCTGTTTACATTCACCTGAGCATACAACATGTACAGGTCGGTGCATATTTCCCTTCTGCATATAAGGTCGGTGCATGTCTGTGTAAAGATGCATACAAAGGTCGGTGCACCTTTCTTCTTTTGCATATAAGGTCGGTGCAGTTCTTGTTGATTGCATATACAAGTCAGTGCGCATTTGCCCTGTGCTAAACAAGGTCGGTGCGTATCTTTCATTAGGCAAAAACACGGTCGGTGCACATCTGGTTCTTTGAGTTCTAAGGTCGGTGCATATAGGCTATCCTGCACATTTAACGTCGGTGCACATTTTGTTGTTCAGCATCTTAGGTTAGTGCACATTTGGTTGTTCTGCATACTAGGGTCGGTGCACACTCTTTTGTTCAGCATATAATGTCGGTGCACATTCTATCTGTTTTTCATATAAGGTCGGTGCAGGTTCTGCACTGTGCATATAGGGTCAGTGCACACTCTCGTTTCATCATATTAAGGTCTATGCACAAAATTGCATTCATGCGACACAAGGTCTGTGCACATCTTCCTTGTGTGATACAAGGTCGGTGCACACTTTACCCTTGTGCGATACAAGGCCAGTGCATATCTCTTTTTGTGCATTACCTAAGGTCTGTGTATGTTTGCACGTTACACTATAAAGTTTGTGCATCTTTTCTAAATTGGCATGCAAGAATCGGTGCATATTTACATTCTGAATAAGTAAAGTATGTGCACCCTTTATGACTCATGATCACAAGGTGTTTGATGAAACGACCTTCTTCCAACTAACAGGGTTAAAGCAGCATGTGAGGTCGAACTAAGAACAGGCACGTGTTCCCAAAAATGGCGGGTTTCTGGCGCATGGACCCAGGGAGCAAAAGGTTGGGGACGTGATCCAAGGCACTATGACAGAGGAACATTCTCGTCCCTGCCACGTGGCCCAATGATAAATCTGTGAAGTCAACACACTTATCCAAAAAGGTACTCAACGGAGCCCCTGTTCTATAAAGAGGGGGTCTTCCTACTCCGAAAGGTAGAGCGGCGAAAAGAAAGGTAGTAAAAGAAGTAGCAGCTCCCAGAGAAGAAAGCCAGCAGCGAAAGAAGAAGAGGGAAAAGAAGAATAGAGAGGCAGCCATCTAATTGAAGATCTGAAGATTAGTGTTCATCTGTTTCAGGATCAAATCCTGAACAGTCCTGCTCCTGTTGGAGCTACATTTTCTTTCCGTCATTTGTATTTGTCCCTTGTTCATTTTCTGATTTCCATATTGCTCTTCCGATTCTCTAGTATGAGGTCGGGTGCCTCCTGAGGATTCAGGAGAAGGGAGATTTTTCTCCACTTTCCTTCTGGGTTTCAGAGGAAGGGAGACTTGGGTCTCCGATTGTGAGTGGCTGGGTGTCACTCACGGTTTTTCCCTCCGATTTGGAGGAAGGGAGACTGTGTCTCCGATTGCGAGTAACGGGAAGTTGCTCGTGTGTTCCCTCCGGTTTGGAGGAAGGGAGGATTGGTCCTCCGGTTCCAGCAAGGTCAGGGTTGAGATCCTGTGGGTAGCAGGATCGGTGTTGGGGGACCTGTCTCCCCCAGGGCAAGCTGTTAGGCAGCAGTTGTTTGCAGACTGAGTCTGCTTCTTGCTTAGAGCAAGGGAAGCCTCACTCGGTTAGAGTGGGGGTGGACGTAGATCTCGAGTCTGAGATCGAACCACCTAAAAAACCCCGTGTGTAGTGGTTTGCCTTGATGTGATTGTCCTTGCCTCCTGTCCCCTTCTGTTGACTGTTTTACAGAGCTAGCTATTTGATATCTGTTTTGCTTGAGCTATGAATGTTGGAGATTACATCTAATCACTTGCTGATATAGTACATAGAGATTTCAGTATTGCATATTTGTCTTGAGTATTTGTCTTGAATGTCATTACCATGCGTGTCAGTCAATGAATCTTGATTTGAATAAAATGAAAAACAATGAATGTCATTGATAACTTGTGATCACACTTGATTGAGTGCTTAGTTGAATGATTGTCTGAAAAATGGGTGTTAAATTCATGTTTTTAGAATCATGCATGACTCATAGTTGTCATTATGAAAATGGGGGAGATTATTGGAACCCTAATTTTGATAAGACATTCTATGAATCATGTTGAAACTGAAATGCATAAACACCTCAATCAAATCCGTTTTGTGTCTAAGTATCAAAACATAGGTTAGTGCATAATCCTTCAAGAGCACATCAAGGTCGGTGCATATTTCTTTTTGTGCATATAGGTCAGTGCATACTTTGTGTGTCTGTATACAATATCTGCAAATAGGTCGGTGCACATTCCTATTGTGATATACAAGGTCAATGCACTTTTATCTTCTTATGCATATCAGGTTCGTGCACATTCTGATCGGTCTGCATACAGGTCAGTGCATAGCTTACGTGTTTACACATAAGGTCAGCATATAGGTCAGTGCATATATTATATGTCTGCACATATGGTCTGTGCACATCTTGCATGAATGCATACAAGGTCGGTGCACGTTTTTGAAGAAACGCATACAAAGGTTGGTGCAATTTTTGTAGAATGCACATGAAGTCGGTGCATGTTGTGCCTTACGTAAATAAAGGTTGGTGCATGTTTTGCTAAACACATGTAATGGTGGGTGCACATTTTCATCTATGCATATGTAGGTCAGTGCACATTTTTCATACACATGTAAATGGTCAGTGCATGTTTTGTCATATGCATGATCCTAGTTGATGCATATTTATGACTGTGCTTTATTAAGTTTGTGTACATTTTACCTTAGGTTACTAAGGTTGGTACATCCCTTGTCTTTGCCCTACTAAGGTCGGTGCATATTTACAGTGATCCCTTAGAGGGTCTGTGCACTCTCCTATCTGTACCTATCTAGGTCGATGCATCCTTGTCCAATTCTACTTATCAGGTCAATGCACATCTTGCATTCTTGTCTAAGCATATCCTAAGGTCTATGCACATTCTGGCTTCAAGGTCTACGCATAGTGTGCAATCTATGCACACGTAGGTCTATGCATGCTTTAAGTCAGTGCATCTTATCTTATACACTATGGCATTCTTCAGAACATCTATATGACGGGTCTGTGCATGAGTTGTTATTTCTTAATTTTCTAAGTATGAATTCTGTATGCTAGGTGTTTGACTAAATGTCCTTACTTTGATTGACAGGATTAATGCAAGTATCAGGTTTATGAGATAAGTGGAACATTAAGGCACGTGACTCAAGACTAAATGATTGAAGCACATGGTTCAAAGAAACTTGTTCTCTAAGAAGACTCAGCCTCGTGTTTTTCTTTCAACCACCGGATCTGACACGTGGACAACTTATTCCATCTGTTAGATAAGAAGTTTTGGCGGGAGTCTTCCCTCCACACGCCCGGAGAGAATTCAGTGGGGGTCCACCTTATCTGATTCTCTAGTATAAAAGAAGGAAGAATAGATGTTGAGGGCGAGTGAGACTGGCTGGAATTCTGGGAGAAGAATTTTGAGAGGAAGAAGAAGAAGTGAAGGAGGAAGAAAGGTGCTCAGAGAAGAAAGCAGAGTACCGGAGTTTCAGTGAGAGTTAGAGAGAAGAAGACAAGGGAGAATTACATAGCAGTGAGAAAGGAAGAGGGAGGCATAGACCAAAATTAGAGAGAGGAATCTGAGGATCTGAAGATCTATTCTACTGGTTCCTGGATCAAATCCAAGCCAGATCTGCTCCTGCGTGAGCTACATTTTACAGTTTGCATTTCTGGCTTTCCGTTGATTTAATTCACTCTTTGTTTTTCTATTTTTGATTTCTTCAAGCTATCAGTCAGTTGAGCAAGCTGTAATACTCAGCGGGCGAGGTGGATACCTCAGACAACAAGCTGTGAGGCTCAGCAGTTTGTAAGCAAGCTGTGAAGCTCAACAGACGCAAGCTATAGTGCATAGTGGTTCAAGCTGTTAAGTAGCAGTAAGCTACACTCAGGATTGAGTGTGGGGTGGACGTAGGTCTCTAGTAGAGACTGAACCACCTAAAAAATCTTCTTCTTCTGTGATTGCTTCATTGATTATCTATTTCGATAGTTGCATGACTAGGATCACTTCCAGTTGAGTTTAATTGTGAAAGAAAATTGGTTAAGAAAGTGAATCAATGTTTTAAATTCGTAAAAGTGCTTGTGAGATCCATTCACCCCCCTCTGGATCTTATTCTAAGCGGATCACCAATCCTAACAATTGGTATCAAAGCAGGTTTCTATGTCCTTAGATCCAACGATTTACAGATCAGATCCTGTATTCTTGGTGGATCCTTTGTGTTCTTGTCTTTGTCTTAAATCTGTCTCTATGGGCAATCCACCGAGATTTGATGGTTCTAGCTTTTACAGTTGGCTAGGGAAGTTTAGAGATTATGTAATCTCTGTAGACTCTAATTTGTGGATTTTAATAGCACACAGTCCATACTATGTTCCAGAAGATCAATCTACATGGACTGTCATTGAAAGATTTAAGAATGCTGAAAATGTTAAAGCCCTGAAGCTGGTGAAAAGGGCAATAGATGCTGATGAATTTCCTTGTGTTTCTGAGTGCAGGAGCGCTAAGGAGATTTTAGATATGTTGAAGGCCAGGACTGAAATGAAAGACAACACATGTCTGATGGCAAATCGAGGAGATCACAGTAGTGATCCGAATGAGACCTCATCTCAGGTAAATTCTGATACGGATGAAATTTCATTCGATGAGTTACTTGTTTTACATGAAGAATTGTCAGATAGATATAGGAAAGTAAAATCTGAAAATAAAAAATTGAAGAAGAAAATTGATCAGGACATAGCAATCTTTGAGAGAGTGGCCTAACATGCGGTGGTATGAGCAGTAGTTGGGATCATCGATTTTATGGGCTTTGTCTAGCTTGCGGACTTCCAGTAATTCGATGATCTTCTGGGCCATGCAGAGGTCGAAGAGCATCTTCGTATGTTCCTTCCTGAAAGAGAAGGGCATCTTCATACGCTCTGAGAAGGAGGGAGCAGCCGAATTATTAGCTAGCCTTTTGTCAGAATCACTCGTCCCGGCTCCCTTGCTGGCTTTAGTGGCAGGGGTGAATTCGATGATGTTCACCTCCTTGCCAGACTGGCGTTCTCGCATCTGCTTACCCTTTGCTGAAGCGTAGCTTGGGTTATTGGTGAAGAACATCTCTATCTCGACGACTGCCGAATTGAGCTGGTCGAAGCCTTTGACGTTGGTGCCGAGAAGCTTTTCGCTGACCTTGGCTGCCAAGCCTCGACGACAGATGGTGATGGCATCCTCCTGGACTGGTGGGTTGACGCACCTCATACTGAGGTCTCACCATTTCTTGATGAAGTCGAGGGCGCTCTCGCCCTTCTTCTATCGGAGGGAGCAGAGCTCAGCTAAAGAGGCCTTTCGCTCGACAGTTTTGAAACGATCGAGGAACTTCTTCTGGAGATCCACCCAGTCAATGACGGAATTGGGTTTCAGGCGGGCATACCATTGGAAGGTTGTTCCCGTAAGCGAGGTGGCGAAGTAGTGAAGGAGATAAGAGTCATCCAACATGAGTTCGCCCATGGCCGTAATGTAGTAGGCCAAGTGTTCACGCGGAGACCTGTGACCATCGAATTTTTGCAACTTTGGTGGCTTGGCGTGCTCCAGGGGAAGTTTCTTGAGCTGATGGTGGAGCGGATAGGGGACACTGTAGAGATCTACGGTCACGACCCCTTCTCCAAACTGGGCGAGCTTGGTCTCAATGATCCGCTTGATCATCTGGCACTGTACCATGAGATTTTCTGGCACCGGTGTGTTGGATGGCCATGGTTGAGCCTCGGCCAAGTGTGTATCGAACCCAGCAATTGTAGGGGTCCGAGTAGCTGCCGCTGAGGCATTAGCACAATTTTGCCTACCTGGCAGGCTAGGCGTCTCCGTCGAAGGCCCAGTGGGCGGCTAAGGATGAAGGTCACATTCCTGAAGCAAGTCTTGCAGAAGGGCCTTCAAGTGCTGGTTCTCCTTCATAAGAGTCTCAAGAGTCATCTCTTGGACTTCACCGGCCGGAGGGTCATTGTTGACCGGCTCCCCGTTGACGGGGGTGGCATGCTCCTCAATGGGAACTTCCTCTGCTCGTACCATTGCTTGAGGCCTGGCAGAAGTGCCGACGTGGCCGACCGGAGCTGGCGGCTGAGTCAGGTGACGAGGTCACCTGAGGTGAGATATGGGCTGTTTCAGATCGTCAGTCTGAACCTCAGGCTGGTGCCCAGTGGTGTAGCACCTACACACCCTGACCACATCATTGAGGAGCCAGACCATCCACCTTTTCTGAGAACATCTCTTGGGGAAGACGGGTGTCCCCAACCTATCAAAGACCGAGGCGAGTTGCAGAGGAGTCTCCATTACGGCATCTGCTTGAGGAGAACTCATGGCTGGATATTAGTGGGGCCCGAAACAAGCCCGTCTCTATTTCTGCCTATCTGAGCGAGAGGCAATGAGGGGCTGGGCGCTGTCAGATGATGCGGCTATAGGGCCAAACGCACCTTGCTTGGCACAGCATCCTATTACCTGAAAGGGGTTACTGAGACGTGCCTCCCTGACAGCTTGAGCTTCCTCTAGGGTAACCCAGATCCTTCTCAAGTCAGATTACTGGTCCCCCTTGTCCCTATTTCTCTGACAGGACTTGGGAGCTAGGATGTCGAACCGGCACTGGTGCCTTTGGGCCGTTGCTAAAGCGTCTGCCCTTTTGAGTTCCGCCTTGTCTTCCCGCGTTCGATGCAGGAGGCTAAAGCGGTTGGTAGTAGGGACCGTAGAGACGATCCATTTTGGAGGTACAATGGGTTCGCCCCAATCCAGGCGAATCCATAAGTCCCCGACAAGAATGGTCTTACCGGAGTTGCTGGTGGCAGCAGTGGGTCGCTTGCCTTTACGGCTACGATGATGCTTCTTCTGGGGAGCCGAAGATGATTCTGCTCCGAGGTGGTAGACCAAGAAAACTCAGTCTGTAAATGCTGGTGGTGCGGGGACACCCACCTGGAATACCGGAATAGGCCCCCAAGACGCAAAGTCTGTAGTGAAGGCCGGTCGCTAGATTACTTGAGTGTAGGCCTTTGCCCGAGCAGATGGTAGTGTTGCAGATGCTCGCAACGATGTGCTTGCAGCTGGAGCTGACGCTGCAGGGGGTACCGGGGTGTTGGTGACCCGAGGCCTTGAGCCTAGACTGGGAGTTGGCGAGACCAGAAGGCACGATAGAGGGCCCTCGGTTGATGCCGGGGTCATCGCGTCCCATAGAAGTAGACCCGCTCTGGGAGCCGATGTTCTCAAGTCGTGGGAGAAATGCCCCCGAGGTGGAACTGAGAGGTGCAACGCCTGACGCTGATCACTTACGCCAAGCCCCGTCCTCGGGAAACCCTTGGGCTGTATGCCCGGTCTGAGTGCTGAGATGCCTCGTACCAGGGGTTGAGAACCCAAGTGAGGTGGTTGCTCTTCCGAGGTTTGGGTCAAGAGCCCCAAACGGGATGCTGGGGAGCCATGCCCCCGGGTCAGGAGACCCGGGTGGGGAGCCGACTCGGTGGAGGCTCAGGGTTGACGGCCCGAGTAGGGTATTGAGGAGCTGAACACCTTAGGGTGGAGACCCACGCCAGATGCCAGCTTGGCCGGGGCCCAGGGCTGGAGGCCTGAGCAAACTGTAGAAGTGTAGACTGAAACTCGGGACACGAAGCCTGCGTCAGGAGTCGGTCGGGGCTGGGCCCGGGCGCTGGTGCTTGCCGGGGCTGGGACTGGTGCATTAGGATTAAGGTTGGGTAGTCTCAATTTAAGTTAAGATGGATTTTAGTGCAAATAAGGGTCCTTTACCCATAGGTTTGGATGCTCACGGAGAGTCCCACTCGGATTTAACTGACTTCTAGCCCATGCAGTCTATCGAGCGACCGCTAGGCTTCCGTAAGCGGTCCAACTGGTGACTGTTTTCACCCTTCATTCACCGCCTTACTCCTCACCACCTAATGGTCGTTTGAGAGACTATTTGCTTCCTTATGCAGTCTTACATTAGACCATTTTTTACCCTCTGTCAGGCTTTGGCCTTCCCTTTTCTCACTTGATTGTCAGTCCTATCTCTCTCTCTCTCTCGCCTTCACTCTCGCGTTCTCTCCCTCTCCCTCTCTCGCTCTCAGTCTTAGTAGTTGTTAGTTAGTAAGTTAGCATTCACTCATTTGCATCTCAATAAAAAGAAAAAAAAAGATTTCATTTTCACTATAACAAAAGTCATGTACGTGTATAGCTATTCAAAAAAAAAAGTACAAGTCATTCGGTCAGTCCCTCTTCTGGGCTGCCGCTGTCGTCGATACCCTCATGCCGCTTCTCCGATGGGCCCATGGCTGTGCTACCCTCCTCTCGTCGCCATCTCCTCTCCGCCTCCTCATTCCTCCGCTGGTCGAAGGAACTAGTAAGGAAGTCTGGGAACGTACCGCTCCGTGCATCACTCTGCGACGCACTCCTCTCTGGTCCTCGGCCGATCATACGGACCGTCTGCTCTACGGCCCATAGCTCAATCTTCAGCTCAAAGGCATGGCACCTCGCCTCCCTCTCCTCGGTCATATAGAGCTCGAAGTTCACCGCTCCTGTGTGAAGTCACTCCGCCTCAGCATGGAAGTGCTCCGTCTCGGCCCGAGACTGCTCCAGCTCTGCCTGGAGTCACTCTGCATCTGCTCTCATGCGCTCTGCCTCTGCTCTGGTGCGCTCTACCTCGGTCAGTGTTGTGGTCAGCTCTCTCGCCTATACACATTCATCATAGTTAGGCATTTGCATTGCATAAGCATCTAAGTCAAAAGGGAACTCAGTTGGTTTGTTTACCCTCTCTGCGAGAGTGGCCTTGGCCTCCTCGACCCGAGCAACTACCCAAGCGAACTCTACGTCCCACTCAGCTCGGCCTCCCACAGGTAGGGAGGAAGAGGATGATGCATCTAGTCTGCGTCGCTGCGCTCCCTCAGCTCACTGCATTTTAGAAGTCGAGGTTAGTCAAACTTATAAAGCATGTGCATGATTGGGTCTAAGGATTAGTAAAACTCACCAGAAGCTCCAATGTGCACTGGAACTCGTCCCTCTGCTACACGGTAGAGTGGAGGAGACCCTGGAGCTCTGTGATGCGTCCCTGGGGGTCTAGCTGCATATAGCAAGTCGAGGTGTCAATGCATTTAGGAATAACTCATTAAGGCAAAGCATGAGTTTAGGGAGTCGTACCGATCGTCGGATGTTACGGAAGACCTGGCTACCATACCTCAGAGTGTAGGCCTTCAGGTAGGCCTCATCGTTGGTGGCTCGGGCCCTCACCTCCTGACCTCTACATGACCAGTCACGTACCTAGTCGATCGCCCGAGTGATCAATCAATCTCGCCACTAAGTCCCTTCGAGGACCGCTTGATGCGCTCGTCATCTTTTGTGGGGAACTCAACCTCCGGTTGATGGATGCCCCTCATCCTCATGATCAGGTGGTGATGGAGCAGCTCGATGATGTTCATGCAATGTAGCCATATCTCTCATCCGGCGTATGCCTGGGCCACCTCCACCCAGGGCTGCCCCTCATAACCCTCGTTGCGATAGGGTGTCAAGCGCACCTAAGAAGGCAAGTAAGTCAAGTGTCAGCATTTAGAACAGCATTTAATAATCATTTCAATGCATTTAGAGAGATTAAATCTAGATGCTTATCGATCCATAAGGGAAAGTGTCCATCTCGTCCTGGACCGCCCGTGATAGGCACTGCAGCAATCCCATGTCCCGAGCCATCACCCACCATCTCGCGATAGGTATCTGGTCTGGAGGTACCTCCTTCCCTCGCCCTAAGCCAGGGAGGTACAGGTAACTCCATGCCTGCATAAGTTAGATGTCAGTATATAGTAATAATAAGCATAATTAAGCAGAAGCATAAGCATTTAGAAGTTAAGCATTTGTACCAAAAGAAAAGGGGAGAAGCCGCCCAGCATCATCCGCCGGTCGGTCTTGTTGAGCAAGTCGAAGAGGAATGCCAGTACTGCTGCTCCCCAAGCGTACCCTCCAACTCCATCCAGATCCCTCAGAAGTAGGAGGAGCTTGCAGCTCACTCCATCTACTCTCGTCGCAAACAATAGCTTCCCGAACAACAGCATCAGGAAGTGGCGCATCACTATATCTCCCTCCGGTCCCGGTCCCGGTCCCGCGGCCACTCTCTATCTCGCCTGGTCTGTCAATTGGCCCAGGTGCTCCTCCGGTAACTCAACCATGGCTATCGCCGCTCCCCTCAGTCCCAAGCTCTCTTGGAGTGTCACCCTCACCAGCATCGATGACTAGTGTCCCGGTCGAGTCAGCTCCAGATCCATCCGCTCCCTCGCCATCTCTCTATAGTCGGCATAGGTGGTCCCCGTCACTGGTGCTCTGTGGATCTAAAGCCCCGTGATCCTTGCCATATCCTCGAGCGTGGGTATCATGTGTCCCCATGGAAAGAGGAACGCTTGGCTCACTGCATCCCATCTCTCGTGCAACACGTACAGGAGAGCCGTGTCTATCCATATCACCTCGATCCCCAGGAACTCAGCGAAGCCCATCGCCGCTAACCTCTCTCTCTGGTAGTCCGACAGTGCTTGGTACACTGCCCGGACCTGTAGCCATGAGATCTACGTTCGTCTCTTCCCCTACAAACATTTAGAGCATTTAATCAGTCACAGGTCATTAATAATTCTTTGCATTACATAAAAAAAATCACGCCCAGGGAGGTGGGTGGCCTAGCCTTTGGCCGCCTTGCTCCCTGGGCTTGTGGAGTTTGAAAAAAAGGGGGGGGGGAAGGTGGAATGGCTTGGAAGATCTAATGGTTTCTTGTGTTTTTCTCTCTAATGTGTGCAGGGTCCAAAAAGAATATGAGCCCGAGTCACATGGGACTTGGTATGGGCTTGGTACCACGCTCTATCTCCTGGGCAACGAGAGAAGGTGGATAGAATGGGCTTTGGCCCATTCTTCAGGATCCGAGCCTTCCAGGTAGACGCCACCTTCCTGACAGCGTTGCGGGAGAGATGGGTGGATGGCGACAGAGCATTTGTGATGCCATGGGGGCACATGATCCCCACTCTTGAGGACGTGGCCTTCTTGATGGGATTGCTAGTGGTAGCGGCCCCGGTGCTCGGCCGTGAGCTGAGAGATTATCGTGATGAGGTAGAGGACTTGCTCAGGCAATAGCTAGCTCGATCTAAGGGAGCAGTGACCAGTGCTCCACCCAAGAAGATCAGTGCTGCAATGGGGCTCGCGAGGATGACACGCGGGCCACGAGAGGGCTTGGATGTGTTTTTGGGGTGAGTGAGACAGAGACTCAGATCACGAGGGAGGAGCGAGCAGTAGGAGTTGTGACTTTTCTTCTTGTACTTCTTTGGGAGACTGTTGTTTTCTACTGCATCAAACAAGGTGAATCTGAAGTATCTGTTGCTGGTGCGGGATCTAGAGTAGGGACCCTAGCTTGCGTGGGGAAGAGCGATGCTGGTGCACACTTCTCTCACTTGGATCTAGTACACCCAGGTTCGGGGAACCTGGGAGGTTTCACGCCCTTCTTGTAGGTACGAGTCTACCCTCTCTAGGCATGTTTGATTCAAAATTTTGATTGATGGATTGTTCTTTTTGTTGTGTTTTCAGATTTGGGGGTACACTCGGTTCTCTCTGGGTCGCGGCATGATCCCGCGGGCTTTGATGTAGGAGGTCCCTTTGATGGCTAGATGGGAGATGGTCAAGGATCGGTGCTTAGTGGCTACTAGACTCTCTGATCTCAGGACAGCCTTAGATGAGTTCCCTCCCCGCCAGGTAAGTGTTTTGGCTAAAAGAGGTTATGTGATTTGTTACATTTGTTATGTACTCAATTAGCAAAACATTCATTTTTCTTTGTGTATGGTAGGTGATTTGGACTCCTTATGTTACGGAGGACACCACCTCTCAGCCTTGGGTGAGGGAGAGGCGAGCTTGGTTCGATCGGGACAAAGTGCTATTCTGTGTGAACCTGAGGGAGCTGCTCTTCCTTCGCTTAGTGCAGAGGACACTAGGTTGGGATCAGCCACCCGTGGCGATCCTAGTTGAGCACGAGTCAGATCAGGGACGTCATCGGACTTCGGTGAGCGATCAGGATTGGGCATCTCGCTACCAATCTGAGGTAGAGGCATTACAGAGGGGACCCTCACTGGAGTGTGACTAGATCGTGAGGAGCAATGAGGCCTACTTGGCTAATTATCGGGACCGGTACGCTAGACAGCTTCGTCTTGACACTTGAGAGGTGAGTTGCTCCTTTAGCTCTCAATTGTGATATTCTTACTAAAGTACTGGAGCTAAATGAGTTTGTGAATTGATGTGCAGATGCTCGAGACTGAAGTTGTGAGGATTCTGAAGGATTGGATCGTCATTCTTGATCAGACGATCATGAACTTGCGACATGAGATCTGAGAGATGGTAAGTCAAAATGAATTGATTGATTTTGAATTGGAATTGATTGAATTTGACTAATCGCTTGCCCCTTGTGTTCACAGTGAGGAGAGCTGACCTACGTGAGGGCTGGAGCAGGAGGAGAGGCTGGCCCTTCATTTCGAGCTGACATCATGGACGAGCTGGAGGATTGCCTAGCCAGGGCAATCGAGCGAGTTGAGGAGCGGGAGGTCGAGCTGGCCGAGGTGGTAAGAACCTAACACTCAAGCTAAAAGTAGTTCTCTTCTTTATCATCTTTGCCTATTTTAAATTATTATTTTCTTCTGCAGAGGAAAGAGTTGGCAGCCAGCCTGGCCATTCGCTGGGAGCAGTAGGCCCGCATCGAGGAGCTAACTTGCCGACTAGGGGAGACGAGCATGGTTGAGCAGCTCGAGGGTCGCCTTGCTGAGGTGAAGGAGAGAGAGGCTGAGGCATGTGCTCGAGAGATGGCGATGGTAGCGAGGGAGCAGCGAGCTCTCAATCAGCTGGAGACCTTGTGGTGACGAGTGCTACGGAGGTATCAAGGCAGGGGTGCCCCAGGAGAGAGAGTCAGACCTGCGACTCCGTCTGAGTCACTGTAGATTGTGGGAGACGTGCATTTTACTATGGACGAGCTCATGGGCATGGTACAGTCTCCGCCAGGAAAGGAGGCGATTCAGCCAGCTACCTCCGATTTGAGGGCTTCGCTGCCATCACGGCAGCGAGACAGGGTGAGCAGACGTGGAGACGAGGCTAACAGTCGGCGTAGCCGACCTCACACTGATGTAGATTAGGAGGAGAGAGAGAGAGAGAGAGAGACGTAGTTGGGTTGTAGCTGCCCCTTTTATACACTGGGGGTATGACCCTAGGATGTTGTTGCAATGGAATGTAATGGGCATATTTGGCAATAAAATAAACTTTTCTTCAGTGTACTTGTCTTGCTTGGCTTGACGTCGTCTTCCCTTTTTACCTATTTCAACCACACTAAAGGAAAAAGGTTAGTGTAGTATGATTTTAGCCCCCTGCCAAAAGCAGATAGTACCTTTCTCGATGCAGGGTCAGATGGCTAAATCTTATTAACAAGATTTAGAAAAGGAAACGTAATATGCACATGTAAACAAGCGAAATGTAAATAGGAAGGGAAACATGATCATGCAAATGCTCATGCGGATGCAAAACATATATTTTTGGATTTTGGATTTTTGCATATTTTTTTGGGTGTTTTGTGGTTTTATGATTTTTTTTGGTTTCAGACCCGGCCGAAACCGAGTCCGAAACCGACACTGCCATCCTTGTCTCATCATGGGCAAGCAAAAGTTGAGCCCAAAATTGATAACTCTGTAAGGGAGTCCGATGAGGCGTCAATGACACCGTCATCCTCATTAGAAGTCAACAATGACCACTTCTTTGAGGGAGGAGCAGCCCAATCTGTCAACCATCAACAATACAAAGTAAGCTCCTCGACTTCAAGCCGCGAGCAAGATAGCTCCGAAGAGTTCGAAGTTTATGAAGCAAACACAGATGACGAGGGAGACTTCGTTGACCTCCAACCAGCTCTACCAGAGCTCGAAGATGGTGGCCAAGCAACTGTGGACGAATTGATCGAGATCAATCTCAGAGGCAAAGAAGGCTATCGGCCAACCTTTGTAAGTGCTCTCCTCAGTGAGGAAGAAAGGCAGTCGTATCGACAACTCCTAGAAGAGTTCAGGGACTGCTTCGCCTGGACTTATAAAGAAATGCACGGGCTCGATCCCTCTGTGGCTGAACATGAGCTGGCAATACTTCCAATAGTTAAGCCGGTCAAGCAAGCAAGAAGCGTATGCGCCACGAGCTGGCGTTAAAGGTCAATGTTGAAGTTGACAAGATGTTCGACGTGGACTTCATAGAACCCTACATGTACCTGGTGTGGCTAGCCAGCATAGTCCCCGTCAAGAAGAAGAACGGTCAAGTCCGAGTCTGCATCGACTTTAGGGATTTGAACAAAGCATGCCCAAAGGACGACTTCTCTATCCCGATTACCGACCGAGACAATGGTTGACATGATCATTGGTCATGAAGCCTTGTCCTTTATGGACGGGTCATCAGGCTATAATCAGATCCGCATGGCCATCAAAGATAAAGACCATACGGCCTTCCGATCTCCTAAGGGGATCTTCAACTATAAAAGGATGTTGTTCGGTCTGAAGAATGCCGATGCAACCTGCCAAAGGGCGATGACCAAGATTTTCGACGAGATGCTACATGACCTCATTGAATGCTACGTAGATGATCTGGTCGTCAAAACAAAAAGGCGGGAAGATCACTTGGTTGACTTACGTCGAGTTTTCGAAAGGTTTCGACAGTATCAACTCAAAATGAATTCAATGAAGTGTGCCTTCAACGTCTCCAGTGGCAAATTCCTTGGGTTCATCGTCAGGTATCGAGGCATAGAAATCGACCCTGATAAAATCAAGGCCATAAGAGGACTGCCTCCGCCTAAGAACTTGACAGATCTTAGATCTCTACAAGGAAAACTCGCCTATATTAGGCGGTTTATTTCTAATCTCTCAGGAAGATGCCTGTCTTTCGGCAAATTAATGAAGAAAAGAGCACCCTTCATATGGGATGAAGACTGTCAGAAGGCCTTCGAGCAAATAAAGGAGTATCTGTTGACACCTCCAACCCTAGGGGCACCAGTCAGAGGGAAGCCCATTATCCTCTACATTGCTACCATGGATGCCTCCTTGGGGGCACTCTTAGCCCAGATCAATAAAGAAGGCAAGGAACAGCCGTTGTACTACCTCAGCCGGAAACTGATCGGACCTGAGCATCGGTATGCTCACATGGAAAAGGTGTGCTTAGCTCTGGTATTTGCTGTCAAGAAGCTAAGGCACTACCTTCCAGCTCACCGAGTGGAACTCTGTGACCCACTCAAGTTTCTGCTCAGCCAGCCCGTCCTCTCTAGTAGGCTCAACAAGTGGGCGCTTATCCCCATGGAATTCGACATCATCTTTGTCCTGCGTAAGGCGATCAAGGGGCAAGGAATGGCGGAGTTCTTCACAGCGCACCCTGTGCCAGAAGATTTGCCACTCAACTTCGAGCTGCCCGATGAAGAGGTGCTGGTATCTTCTCAAGAAACTGGGGAGCATTCTGAAAACATCCCACCACAGGCGGAGTCAGACGTCCTCACCCTTGACCTCCCACACTGGGAGTTGTATTCCGACAGTACTTCCCAGACAATCAAAGGGGCCGGTGGCCTCACAGACTTTGTCTCGAGCGCGGGGATAGTTTTTGTATCCCCGCAAGGTGGCATTCTTCACAACTGCGCCCTGATTAAGTCACTGACAAATAATGAGGCAGAGTATGAAGCACTAATCATTGAGCTTCAACTGGCACTGAAGATGGACATCAAGTGCATCAAAGTGTACGGGGACTCAGCTCGTCATTCGACAAGTCCTGGGTGTCTATGACGTCTGGAAAAAGGAGCCCAGTCCCTACCATGCAACCGTCATGAGATTGAAAGAAAAATTCTACCTCTTTAAAATAGGCCACGTCCCAAAGGGCAGTAATTCCCAAGCGGACGCTCTGGAAAAGTTAGCAACAGCCTTAAAACTCCCGCCTGAGGGAAAATTGAATATTACTGTCTAACACCGAAGACTCATGCCAAGTGTGCTCGATGAAGAGTTTGGCCTCACTGTTTACGAGGTCGACAACATCCAAGAAGGGAATGCTCCCAAAAAAAGAAGACTGGCATGAGCTGATCATAAAAGTAAAGAGCGGCTGGCTTCCTCTCGATCGCGGTCAGAGGGTACAATTGCTACGCAGGGCAACATCTTACCAAATAATTGACGGCTTGCTTTTCAGGCTAGTCTATGAGAAGACCGATCGGTCCACCTACGGTGCCTTTCGCCCAAAGAAACAAGGACCGTGATGCACGAGGTCCACTCCGGGTTGTGTGGGGCTCATCAAGCAGGAGCCAAGATGAAGAACAGCATCAAGCTCAAGGGGTTTAATTGGCCCACCATGTACGAGGATTGCAACAAATACGCTCGTACATGTCACCAATGCCAAGCATTCGGGCCAGTGCCTCGGAGGCCGCCCAATCCACTTCACCCAACCGCACCTACTTGGCCGTTTGCGGAATGGGGCCCCTGTATCTGTTTTATTATCAACATCGAGTCACTGAACACCTGAAGCATCCGGATGCCTATGTCAGGGCGTGACTCAAGGATCGTGGGGTTATTAGGTCTAGTGGGCTGTCCAGAGTCTGGTGGCCGTGAGCCACCTGTTACTCTGTGTTACTCGCGATGGCTACGTGTGTGATTTTCAGTGTTCACATTTAGTGAGTCTCCACTAGTCGTAGCTTTCCTGTACACACGGGTGTGGACCCACTTGGGAGTGGTGGAGAGCGTGACCGGAGTAAGACGATTGTTAGGCTGGTTATCGTAAGGCCCCCGCACGTAGCCTAACATCGAGCTTCGGGGGAAGAACCGACTAGAGGGCTTGACCTAGGGCGCAAGGTCTGTGTGTGCACACGTGACTGGGGGCGTCGGACCTGCGCTGACGAGCGCGATCTCAGCTAGTCCTTGTTCTGTGGTTACTGTACGGTGTCTCAGTCTCTGCCTGGGGGGTGGTAGGGAGACACTTGAGGCGTGGACTAAGATGTCCGTGGACGTATCCGACCTTGCTTCTGGTGGGTAGTACTCCCGTCACGTGACGTGAGTTGTCATGTCACGGGTTTTCGTTTCCCATCTGTGAGATGAGGTTTCGCATGTAGCTTTCAGGTGTTTCTCTAAAGTCGAGGTCTAGGATTTTCGGTGAGCGTCACTGAGGGTTTTCCCCTAGACGACGTAGAGTTCACGACGGTGAGGTCGTGACCGTATTTGCGGACCGCGTGGATTCGGTGTGGGCCTTCGTATGTGAGCATAGGCCTCCGTGACAGAGGTGTCGTGACGTTTTTCTAGTAGCGTGGCTAGGGCGGTTCGTGGTCTGGTGGTCCCCCGACTAGGAGATCGGGGCGTTGGTTTCCTTTTCTGTAGGAGTAGCTTTAGAGCCGATGTTTTACCCACCACCGTGTTTACTATTCCAGCTGTTACTGTTGTTCTTGCTGTAGTTACTACTTTCCGTACCGCCGTTGTTTTCGGTTGGGATTCTGCGGGTCCCCTACTGAGCTTGTGATAGAAGGCTCACCCCTGATTTTCAGGTATTGTAGTTCCTCCTCGAGGTTCGAGGACGTTGCGTAGAGGTTCTTAGCTGCCAGCTCGCTGGGCCGAGTGTTCACTTGGCATTTGGTACGCTTTCCTACCTTGGACTGTACTTCTGTTGGACTAGACTCTATTATAGTTGTTGTTTATTTCTGTTAATTGTTGATTTGTCCTGCTTTATTTTCTATTTCTATGTACACCACACCTATCCTTTAGCCCTTCCGATCCCCCAGCTCATGGGCGGCAGGCCAGGATTCGAATGGTATCAAATCATTCCCGGTATCCGTATCTTGGGTTGTTACAGGCTCTGTGACGGTTCAGGGAGGACCGCCGCTTGGTTTTCGTGCCAGTTGTGTTTGTTTTACGTTGAGCCGGCTTTCGGTTGACCCGGTTGTGACCCAGTAGTCGATCTTCGACCTCGTGGATGTCCCGGACACCGTGAGTTCTGTGTTCATGATTTTGAGGTGTTCAGAGGTATCATTTTATCTCGATTAGCGTGCCCATGGATTTAAGGGTCCCGACGACTCTCTTGTGTTCCAGACTTTCGTGTTATGCTTGATAGAGTCACCGTGAGTCGGTATGAGTGCGGAGGGTTTTCCTAGCATGATGTGGGTTTCTCCAGAAGGTGATTTCTGAGTGGGCTATGTGAATGGCCTTGGACTGTGAGTCCAGTCAACTGGCCTGGGACTGGAGGTTTCCCGCTTGTCCCTTGGATAGGGGATTAGCTCGGTGACGTATGAGCTACCCTGGGAATCGTGCTACCGTGGTTTCAAACCTAGGGATTTGGCTAGATTGACGACACTCTGTCGTCACGTGCAGCGGTCTTGACCCGAGTCTCGTGACTCAAGGATCGTTGGGTTTAGAAGGTCTAGTGGGCTGTCCAGAGTTTGGTGGCTCTGAGCCACCTGTTACTCCGTGTTACGCGCGATGTGTGGATACATAGTTTTCAGTGTTCACGTTTAGTGACCCCCCAATAGTAGTGGCTTTCCTATGCACGTGAGTGTAGACCCACTCAGGAGTGGTGGAGAGCCTCCCTGGTGTGACGATTTTTAGGCTGGTTATCGTAGGGCCCCTCCGCAGCCTGACTCTGGGCTGGGGGGGACCAGCTAGAGGACCCAACTTAGAGCACATAGTCTGTGTGTGCACACGTGGCTGGGGGCATCAGATCCGTGCTGACGAGTGCGACCCCGGCTAGTCCTTGTTCTGTGGTTACTTGTACGGTGCCTTAGTTCCCGATGGGCTAGAGGGAGACACCTGAGGTGCAGACTAAGTCATCAGTGGACACATCCGGCCTTGCTCTAGTGGGCAGGTACTCCCGTCACGTGACGTGAGATTCTCGTGAGTTGAGTTACCATTTCCCGTCTGTGAGACGTGGTTGTGCATGTAGTTTTCGGGTGTTGTTTCGGAGCTGAGGTCTAGGGTTTTCGGTGAGCGTCACCGAGGGAGTTCCCCTAGAAAACTATGAGTTCACGACGGCGAGGTCATGACCGTGTTCTCAAATTGTGTGGTTTCGGTGTGAGCCTTCATGCGTGAACACAGGCTCCCATGATAGAGGAGTCGTGATGTTTTCCTAATAGCGTGACTATGGTAGTTTGTAGTTTGGTGGTCCCCAACTGTGGGATCGGGGTGTTGGGTTCCTTTTCGGTAAGAGTAGTTGTAGAGCTGTGGTTTCTTCAGTTGTCATGTTTTGGGGACTCGTGCACGGTCGTATTTTTCATCGTTGTTGTTGTAGCTACTCCTGATGTTGCTGTTCTTCTTCTTGTAGTTATTACTTTTCGCTACCACCGTGTTTTCAGTTGGGGTTCTGCGGGACCCCTACTGAGCCAGTGATAGGAGGCTCACCCCTGATTTTTAGGTGTTGCAGTTCTTCCCCGAGGTTCGAGAGTACTGCGTGGAGGTTCTTAGCTGCCAGTTCGTCGGGCTGAGTGTTCACTCGATATTGGGTATGTAACGTCCGTGATTTGGAAGAGGTCAAAGGTGTGATCTTTAGCATGTCTTCCGATAGTGCACCGGGCCCGGATGGCTTCGCAGGCCACTTCTCTAAAACTTGCTGGGATTTTCTTGAGCAAGATGTCGTGGCAGCGGTCCAAGCATTTTTCTGTGGCCATCCTCTCCCTTGCAGCTTCACCTCAACCCTCATTGCCCTCAATCCCAAGGTTGACACCCCGAGGAGCTGTGCGGACTTCCGACCAATCAGTTTATGCAACTTCATGTACAAGATTATTTCTCGTGTTCTTACCGATCAGATGGCACATGTCCTTCCTCGCTTGATCTCTGAGGAACAAGGGGCATTCGTCAAGGGTCGTCACATCATTGAAAACATCTCCCTTGCTAGAGAGCAGGTTCAGCACCTCAACAATCATTGCAGAGGCAGGAATGTCATCCTTAAGCTCGACATGGCCAAGGCCTATGACCGGATGGAATGAAACTTCTTATTTGCTGTCCTTCGCCAGTTTGGGTTTGGCCTAGCCATCATTTCCATCATTGAACTGTTGCTGACTAATTGTTGGTTCTCCGTACTGCTCAATGGACAGCCCCACGGTTTCTTCAAGTCATCTCGAGGTCTTCGGCAAGGTGACCCAATTTCACCGGCCCTTTTCATCCTAGCAGAGGATGCTCTTAGCCGCGGCCTGTCCGCCCTCTTTCTTCGTAGCAATGGGGGATACTACCAAACTCTTAGAAGATGCCCAAAGGTCTCTCATCTCCTTTTTGCCGATGACACACTCATCTTCTCCAATGGATCTGTTCGCCACCTACGGGAGCTCATGAAGTTTCTCAAGAAATATGAGCTAGCCTCCTGACAACTCATAAACACTACGAAGAGCTCCTTTCTTATTGCTTGGGATGCCCCTATTTCTCTTGAGAGATCCATTGCTCATGTGACTGGTTTCCAGAAGGCCAACCTTCCCTTCACCTACGTCGGTATTCCTATGTGTTTTGACAGGCCCAATCCAGTGCATTTCTCCTATATTCTCTCCAAGGTTGTGGCTAAACTACAAGCGTGGAAGACTAGATTCCTGTCCACGAGTGGCCGGCTGGTTCTTATCTGGCATGTTCTCTCTGTTGTACCGATCTATACATTCTCTTGTGCTGCCATTCCAACTTCCATATTCAAAGGGTATCGTAAGCTCCTTATCAATTTCTTTTGGGGCTCCTACGAGGGATCTCCTAAAAGGCATTGCAAGTTGTGGGATGACATCTCTCGCCCCACTGAGTGCGACAGACTGGGTGTCCTGAACCACCACAACATGCAGATTGCCTTGAGGATGAAGCTCTTGTGGAATGTCGTCACCTCCCAGTCTCTTTGGGTAGAGTTCTTTTGCGTCAAGCACATGCACACCATCCACTATTCTGCAGCAGCCTTTCCTCTTGCCCTCTCAGCAAAGAAGCTCCTTGGCAGTAGGCTGCAAGCATCATTCACGCCAGCCATTAGGTCTTCACCTTCATCGATAGCCCTCGTACCTCTTTTTAGTTGGATGTTTAGGTGGGTGAGGCCCCTCTCAAGGTGTTCCTACCAGATCATGTGTGGTCTGCCCTACCTTGCCATCTGTGCACCATCTAGGAGGCCCTCTCAGGTGTTGCCCATGCGTGCTTGGCGACTGTACATGCTCACTGCCCACCGGACCTACTAGCCAATGCCTTTGGGTCCTCCTCCTCTGCTGACCTGTGGTGCTGGACCCTCACTCCAGATGGGAAATTTTCTTCGCGGTCTATCCACATCATGTTGTTTGCTAGCTCCTCCCCAGGCTGGTCACTGCTATGGCACCAACACATTCCACTCAAATGGTCAGTGCTTTGCTAGCACCTCCTGCGCGATTGCCTCCTAGTTGATGAGGCTATTTCTGCTTGTGGCGTCCCTTTATGTCTAGGTGTAGCTGCTGCCCCTCCCCATCCATTGAGACCAGCCTGCACCTTTTCTTCCACAATGCCATTACCAGAGACATATGGTCTGGCCTTTACTACCTTTTGCGGTTCCACAACTCCACCACAGCATCTATTGGCGCGGCGGTCTTGGACTTCATGAAAAGTCTACACCTTAACTCCATGGCTAGCTGCCCTTCCAGGTGTATCATCATGGCCGCCATCTCTGAATTATGGTTCAGCAAGAACAAGTAGCGGTATGAAGGCTAGCCGATGAATGCTCGCTGCATCTTATCCCGGACCTTGCAGTCTGCCCGCTCCATCACACAGGCTTTCAAGTTCAAAGGAAGAAGCTTCAGCCCATCCCTTCGTCCGCTGCTTGCTTCATGGGGCATCTCTCTCTTGGAACCTCATCCTGCTGCTCCAAGAATTATCAAATGGTTCCCACCTCCACCAGGAAGGTTAAAGCTCAATGTTGATGGTGCATTCAAGCGAGGCATGGGATTAGCGGGAGGCGATGGTGCACTCCGTGACTCTCATGGCCACATTATTTTCGCCTTCGCTGCTGCATACCCACTCATTTTCTCCAGCTTGGAAGCTGAAGCTCTCGCACTCAGAGATGGGCTCCTATGCTGCCGGGATCATGGTGTCCACTTAGTCACAGTGGAGACGGACTCCCTTGTACTTGCACAAATCACCACTTGCAGGTTGTCATGCCCTTGGCGACTTACTATTGTCATGTGGCAAGTGGCGGTTCTGGCTAGGACTCTTCATGCCTCTATTGTTCATGTTTATTGGGAGGCTAACCAAGTTGCAGACATGTTGGCCGGTTATGGTTTCTTCTTGTCATCTATCTCCTTTTGGTTATCTTGGGAGGAGCTTCCCACTGTTGCCAAAGGGCCCTATCATCTTGATAAGATAGGGTGCCCCCTCTCCGTCCTTAACCAGATTTCGTAACCCTCTTTTGCATATGAATGAAATTTTCCTGTCTGACGGTTGGGGGTGGAGCACTCCTTCCCTATCCTTTTAGGGTTGATCGCTCCCTCTTGTCTTGGTTCCCCTCCGCTAATCCATCCAACCAAATTTGCTTCTCCCAAAACCCCCGCAATCCCCAATCTACTTTCACTCCATAGAACCCTCCACCAGCCTACGCCGCTCCACAAACCCTCCGCTTGCCTTCCCCACTCCACCAAATGCCTTATCTGCTCCACAACAACCCCCACAGCCTCCACAATACCATAACGTCCCTCCCCCTAACAGCTACAATAATAAGCGCCTGGCTCCGAAGAGAGCCCAATACCCTCCTTTACCGGAAACCCTCACCGACATTTTCTTTGCTCTCATGTCAATCAATGCTATACAACTTCTTCTCAACGGCCTATGTGGAATCCTGTTGTTGATCAGACAAAATACTGTATGTTCCATAGGCAGCCGGGACATACCATTGAAGGATGTTTTTAGTTCAGGGACTTGGTGTATGACCTCCACGAAGGGCACCATATTGACTGGGCCGAGATGCACAAGGCTAGTATTGAGATAAAAGAATAGAGAAGGCAAGCGCAGTGGCAGCAAGTGCAGCAGTAACAGGCACCGCTGACACAGAGGTAGCCGCAACAGCAACCACAGTCGGTTCAAGACTTGGGGATCCATCAGAATCCCATGCCGAGTCATCCTCCCACTCCGCAGCCTCGCGACTAGCATCTGCTTCGGTTAACCTTGTTCAACCCCCGGATCCTAACACTAGGTGGTCTTTTGAAGATGATGGTTTCACCCCACAGATAATGGCCCTCCACCATCGCTACCCTTCTCCCTCCTCTGCTTACACCATCCTTACGCCAACATACCAAACCCCTCCTCCACCTGCTAGACCACTCGTCCTCCCATCCACTAGTCCTTTTACCTCCTTCACTTCCACTCCACCATCAATTACCTCACCCGTCCTCCCATCTCACCCACCACTTGTTACCCCCGCTATCATTACCATGCCTCCATACAACCTTCCACCCACACCTCTGCTAGCCTTTGCACCCTCATCTCCCCTAGCACCCATCATCACTGCACCTACCACCAACCCCTCACTTGCTATCCTATCTCCACAAACTGTCACCCCTGCTATCATCCCTTCCAACCCCATCATCTCTCCCACACCCTCTTCTATGCCAATCATCCACCCCATCCGGCCAATCATACCATCATCAGATGTCGTGCCGGCACAAAATTTTGCCCTATGGAGCGGGCGTTTGTTTCATTGAAATTATGCTTCTACTTCCAATCCACAGTCTTCTCAACCTGCTACCGAGCAAGAAGAAACTGAGCCACTCCCGGGTACCCAATATGACATGTTGCATCATCTAGACAGGGTGCCTGGTAAAATATCTATGATAGAGCTTATCAAAAGATCCACCCTTCACCAAGACGCATTGAGGAATTTTCTTCAGAAGGTGATGGTCAGTAAAGATGTGGCAGTCGACAGTTTACCCATAGCATTGGCAACAATCTCCAGAGGGCCAACAATTACCTTCCCTGAAGTCGAGCTAGCACCTTCGGAAGCACGACAGATGCCATTGTGCATTACTATTATTTTGAACAAAGTCAGTGTGGATGTAGCTTTGGTTGATATAGGGACATCTATCAATGTTTGCCCGCTCGGCACCCTCAGGGCCTGTAATTTATCCGAAGAGCTCTTATGCCCAACACCGACTACCATAGCAGCTTATGGCAATTGAAGAAGCGCATGTCATAGGGTTGTCACCATTCAAGCTGAGCTTGGGCCTCTTACTATGCCCATTGAATTTTATGTGCTAGACATTGACCCTATGTTCAAAGCTATCCTGGGTCATCCGTGGATCGATACTCTCAGTGCCGTGCCATCCACTGCTCATCAGTGTCTCAAGTTCCCTTTTCAAGGGAGGGTGGTTAAGGTGAAAAGTTTGTCCATTGTCCAGTCAGTTAAGGCTATATCGGAGAAGATTTTGCCAACTCTATGACCCAGCAGTCGGCTAGTGATTTCAATGCTCGATCTTGACTTCCCTTGGGCGTATGCACCCCGCAAGCCCATTACTGCACCTGTTAATGTAAAAGAGAAGCTAAAGATCTGGGATTCAAAAGGTTGGTCTATTATTCTGAAGCTAGGCTATCAACCGGGGAGGGGCCTCGGTGCACAAATCCAAGGGCGAACTAAGCCAGTTCCCAAAGGAAGAACGATGAGTAGACGAGGTCTCGGCTATCGAGAGTCTGCCTTTTCAATATTGGGTGACTCAGGACCTCTTACCTGGGACTATCACCAACATTTTATTAAAGGCCCTCTCTACCCAGGAACTTTACAATCGACACAGTCAGAGAAGAGAAGTACAGCTTGCACAATTGTCGGTCTGCCTCTACCGCCGAAGGGGCCAGTTGATGACATGCTTGATTTTAGTCAGGTGTTTGCCAGGTTATTTCATGAAGAAGATTGGTGCCAGAAAAGTCAAGAGGTTCGGCTTGTATTGTGGAAGCCGAAAAAGCCAGCTGACAGTCCGCGGGAAAGGGCGAGCTCACCTATTCTCTTTACTTGGCCTCTTTCCCGTATAAAATCCCTCATTCAACAGCTAAGCTTTATTCCTCATTTGCCACCCCTTCTTATTAATCCATCCAGATTTCAGCCTCCCTTTCGGCCTGAGAGGCCGATCGAATTTCTTATTATCAATTGTCCATGGAGACGCTGCCCGTCGATTGATTTAACATCCAGGTGGTCACCCGACTCACCTGCTGATTTGTCCAACATGTGGTTTCGATCTTCCAATCCCTTCTTTGATTTTATCTTTCCATCTCTCTTGTTGGATTTAGTAGATGGTGCAAACCGGATTCAAAGGGGGGGTGAATGAATCCCTCTTAAAAATTTCACTCTTAAAAGAAATTAAGCAAATGAGCTCTATCCAGTTCACTCTTGCGGAATTAGACTGATTGGCTTAGTTAACTAAACGACTTACTGAATAACTGATCGATGGCCTAAGAACAACTAGGCATCCACGTGACTCTCTTAAATTATATTACCACCTGAATGAATGTATCTCCATCCACATTCCGGTCCTAGTCTTCCCCCGCACCACTCGGTGTGTGTGTGTCCAGCACCTCTGGCCCCAGTAAACATATCCCAGTCAAACGCGAGACCATAGCTACGGAATGCTCTCGGCCCTCTACCCATGGCTTCAGATACATACAGGCTTCTCTTTAGCATAGAACGAAGGTGTTCGGTTTCAATCCGATATAAATAAACACCGACTGCTTGCGATCGGTGGGGAAAGACGTCCAGTACACGATCCCCCACAATCGCCTGTGCAGTCACACCTGTGGAACCTCCCTTCTCTCCATGTCTCACCCGTCTCCCGAGTCCATGTGCCGCATCTTGGCGGTGCTTCCCGGTCAAGCCTTGGTTCCATAGTTGATTGTCGAGAAATCGACTGGCACATCTGCATCCTAGCCACGTTTCCCCAAAACCTGAAAACCTCCCGTGCCACTCGAACCTCTCTCGACTTTTCGTAAAAGGTGAGTGCCTGGTACCACCTTGAGAAGGATACGGCCATGGGAGGGGATACCCGAGATACATCAAACTCTGACATCTCCCCTATTGTCTTATCCCGCCCCTCAGTCTAGTCACCGAACACACACCCCACGCCTGGGGCGACCGATCCAGAGGGCATTCCCCTGCGGATCCGACCCGATGCGCGTGAACAAAAAGGATGGCACGCCTAGTGGGATGTCTCCCGCCTTCCTTCTTTTTTTTGAGGAGAAGCCTATGCCAGCCCTGAAGCCCTAGTGCCCTTTTCCTTTCCTTGCAGGAGAGGCAGGGTAGGGCACTCGCCAGGCTGCATTCGATGACCGTCGCCTCCACAACATTCAGCACTCAAGCAACCTAGCAGCCGTCACCTACGGTCCCATCGTCGTCGCCACCCATGCGAGAGTGGGCTACTTGGCAGTGCCAATCGCCTTTGACAGCTTCGCCCCAGTTGTTGGATCACCCTACTTCCTGGGTGTGGTCCCCGTGGCTGCTTCGCAGCTATCCCCAACCCCTATTCTCGTGGACACAATGGACGTGCCACACCAACTCCCAGCCTCAACAACCTGCTCGAGTGTCAGGCTTGGGTCTTCCACCACTGGCCCTCGCAGGGGCCCCGGACCAGTTCCTGCCTAGACAAGCATCAGCCCTCGGGCCCAGTTTTGACCGACTTCCAATGTGGGCCTCGCACCCCGAGCGTCGGTCTCCACTGTAGCAGCTCGCTCAGGTTTCCAACCCAGAGCTCCCACTAAGCCGACAACCAACATGGGTTTCTACCCCAGGATGTCTGGCTCCTCAGCATTCCGCTCGGGTCCCCAACCTCGAGCTCTAGCACAGCTGACACCCCGCATGGGTTTTCTGACTCAGGGCCAAGGCTCCCCAACACTCTGTTCGGGCCTCTCGACCTGAACCTCTGAAGAGCCGCCACCCAGCTAGGGTCTTCGACCCCGGGTTCAAGGCTCCCCAGCATCTAGACCGAGCACACAAACCTGGGATTTCTTAGGGTCAGTCCCTGGTGTGGACTCTCCACATTGGGTCCCGAGCCTCTCAGCATCACTACGGGATTTTGTCCCCTACCACTCAGTGATTCCAAATCCCAGCACATGTCTTCCTTTATGGGATGTGGCAGCCCTGATGTTGGCCGTGGGTCCTCTATCCCACTCTCCAGTCTCGCCAGCACTCGGTATAGGCTCACAGCCTCGGGTCGTCGGCACCTCAGCACCTCCAACAATACTGGCCTCTAGTGCCAGAGCGTCGTCTCGAGCATCGGCAACACTTCTATCCGCTCAGGCGAGAGCCTACACCCGAGTCGCCCAGCCACCGGCTTTAACTACAGACTTCGTGCCTTGGGGGCCAATTCCAGCATTCCCCGCTGACGGTCTTGTGCCGCCAGCTGGCATGAGCCTAGTCTTCTCGGTCTACCATCTTGGAGTGGGATCTTCTTCGGGCGCCTAGAAGAAGCGTCTCCATAGCCGCAAAGGCAAGCGAATCGCCACTGGAACCAGCAACTCTGGCAAGATGATCATTGTCAGTGATCTGCGGATTTGCCTCAATGGGGGTGAACCAATCATACCCCAAGAACGGATCGTCCCTACGGTCCCCACCTCCAACCGCTTCAGCCTCGTGATAAATGCGAGAGGACAAAGCTAAACTCAGAAAAGTAGGCACCCCGACAGTGGCCCGGAGGCACCCACACCAGTCTGATGCACGAGCTCCCAAGTGTCGTCTGAGAAACAATGACAAGGGAGACCAACAACTCGACTTGAGAAGAATCTGGGTCACCCTGGAAGAAGCTCAAGCCGTTCAGAGGGTGCACCTTAGGAACCCCTGTTATGTCCCTATGTTTTAATGATAGCAAACACTATGGTTCAACATGCGTTTGCTGCATGATACACTATGAGTCATTGCGTGTTTGATGTATGATGCACTATGTGTTTGCTGCATGTTGTCCTGTTGATCATGGTTTTGTTCATTGCATAGAGTTCAGTCTCATGCATGCATATAGTCAATGAGTCAACGAAAAGTCAACACTCTGCACATAAAGTTGGAGAGGGAGATTTCCGTAGCCCATGTATGAGCGGACAAACACGGTCCTGCCAGACCAAACGAGGCCCAGCTCTCCTAAGTGACAGCTCGTCGAGCCCACTTATTATAAAATAAGCCCAATAAGTCACTCAGAATCAAGTGCTTCCTAGGCGGCCTCCAAGCTCGGAAGTCTAAGCGTCGGTCCGGTCGTGAAGATTGCCCACCGCGACCTCCTGCCCCTCGCCCGAGCTACGCCTCCATTACTCGGGTAGGAGCCGGCACTTCATGCTTGGGCCGACCGACGAACGCTTATCTAACCTGCCTCTGAGAGTCCTCGAATATCAGGAGGTTATAAGGATAAGGGATGCCAAGAGTCCTCAGGCCTTAAAGAGCCCACAAGCTACTAGGGCCTTCAAATTGTACCACCTCCCATGCTTTGAAAGGCTCAATAGTGACAGCATCGAGGCTGAATATCGGCCTGGTGAGACCTTCTAGGATTTCAATAAGGTCGTGGTGCTACTGGACCTTGGCTTCATTAGCCTCAGGATAAGTGGCGGGGGGTTCTACTCTGCCCACGTCTCCTGTGCTTGCAATGTGTGAGACCGTCTTGGGGTTGGCATATCTCGATGGCAGCAGTGGAAATCGGTTATCACCAGCGGTGCTTTTTAACGTCTTGACAGGGCCCTTGGCTTTGGAGGTCTTTGGTGACGTCTCCGCGTATAGAGAAGAGTCGAGCAAATGACACTCGAACACTTCAAATGGGTGAAGATCAGCAAATATCCTCTCCTCCTTTCCTTCTTGATTGTATTTGATACATTGATGTAGTGTGGATAGTACTACCATATTTTCATGTAGCCAAGGACAGCCAAGCAATGCCTTGTAGGAGGTGCTGGAGTTGATGACATGAAACTGCACCCTAGTAGTGAAATCTGCCATGGTTAAGGTAAATTCTACCACACCCAGTAGCACTTCGAATTTTTGATTGAAGCTATCGATACGCATATCTCTGACTTTGTCGAGGCGCACATTGAAGTAGTACCTCTGATATATTCTGTAAGGCAGGATATTGACAACTGCTCCAGGGTCCACCAAATTTCTGTTTATCTCCCAACCATTCAACTGTCCCTTCATGTACAGTGGCCTGTTGTGGCTGATAGTGGGAAGCAACATGTCCTCCTGAGTGAAGGTCACATTGGCCTCTAGTAGTGTTTTCGCCAAACATGTCTCATACCGGGTAGGCGTCTGCAGAGTAGTGATGATCACCTGTCAGGTCTCTTCACTCAGGGAGAGGATTTCCCAGATGGTGAACCTCACCGGAAACCTTTTGAGCAGCTTCATTATCTTGCTTCCAACTCAGACATTAGATAGCTTCATTTCTTCTACCCAGTTGGGCTTGGGAAAGCCTTGAACTGCGGCCTCTGACGGGCCTACTTCATCAGACTCCGAGTCTGCACCTTTTTGCTTGGTGTCATCCTCTTGCTGTCCCTCGCCTCCTGTCGTCGGGTGGGTCCTATCTTCATCTGGGACATCAGAAGGCCACTGAGGCTGCGGGTGAGTACCCCTGGCTGCAGGGTTGACATCTTGGCATAGCTGCTTGCCCTTTGACATTTTTAAGAATTCTAGGAAGGAAGGGGTGGCAGAGTTTCCCCCACTCTAATTGTATAAACCATAGGGAGGGGGAATTTGGACTCCCTTGACCTCTAGAGGAGATATTTTATAGGGTTGCTCTCCCATGAAGATAATATTATGGTTGGCGGGCGACTGGCACCCCCATCTTTAGCTTGACCATGTTGCATGTGTAGCGGTTGTGGCTTCGGTTTGCCTTGCCCCAGCAGCGGGTGTAAAGTATATTTCCTCATCATCTTCCTCACTGGGCAGGTTGAAGAGAGCAGAAAGGGTGCTACAGGAGAGCACTGTCTCCCTCCTGACCTTCCCAGCCATTCTTTTCCTATTTTGTTTTTTCTTCTCACCTCCGGCTGGCGCTTGCCCCCAGAACAAGCTGTCATCCTTCTCGGGCATCCTGTCAGCCTTTCCTTCTTGTTTCAGTGAGAGCTGCTCTAGTTCTTGCCACGAGGCATGGTCTCGTATCAGCAAGGGTTTCAATTTGAGCTGTTCATATTAATCTAGCCCGTTTATGTAGTCCTACAGTTGTCAGGGTTCTAGACTAATCTCTTTGACAACTGGCAGCGGAGTCTATCTTCGCCGATTGTGTGTAGGCATTCTAATGACTACAGGCAGGCTGTTCCACGCTAGTGCTCTCACTGGAGGGATGGGCCATGGTGTAACGCCACGAACATGTGCCCCCACCTTCGGGCAAGGTGTGACTTTCTTCTTAGTGTTTGCAGGGACCTGCTGCCATCCCTGTTGCTCTCTTATCAGTCCCAGGAAATAGGCTTCATAAGTGCACTGAGTGCTAGCCTCTGCTATTTCCTCAGACAATTCCTAATATAAAGAGACCATATTGGTCGCAGCTCTTCTCAGAGGCGCCTCATGAGGTTGTGGAGGGTCGACCTTGTACTCCCCCAATTCTATTTCTTCTTTCTTCACCATGCCTTCAATAATATCCTTAAACACATAGCAATCTTCAATTGGGTGCCCCAGCATTTGGTGATAAGGGTAGAATTTAGGCTGTCTCTTCTTTTCAGGTCTTCTGGCCTTTTTGGCTCTGGTAGGGTGACCTTATCATATTGGGTGACCCAGTCAAATAGGACCCTGGTGTAGATATATTTTCCCCTCGTCTCTTTTATTCCTTTCCTTTCTTTCAAATCAAGATACACAAATAAAATGATAAAAAAAGTGGAAGAGGGTGCGAACAACTCGTGATCGCCACCAAGGTATCAAGTGCAAAGAGAGGGCACCACGTACCTTGGAAAAGGGGAGGCGGATGAGGCACTCTCCAATGAATGCAGTGCTGGAACAGGGCGTAAACGGTCCTATGGAGACCGAGGCAAGAGATAGACGGTCGCTCGACAGGCCATGTACAGCATTGCAGAGAAACGTGGGAAGAAGGCCCGACTGATACTTACATGATTCGTGGTAGGCCGCTAACAGAGTTTGAATGGTCTATTGAGGACCGCTCACATTTGCAAAGGGACAGAGGTAGACCGCGTAGAACCTCCAGACCCCGAGATGCGAAACTTGATCCTCCACCCCTTCCGGTCAGCCAGAGGGGATGGGCCTTGTGCTTAGACTTCTGTTGACCTGCAAAACAAAACAATGGACAAGAAAACACAACCCAAATTAGCCCACAGACGTGCAATATCTATAGAACAAATGAAAGTACTAAACTCATAAATGGAATGGGGGATACCTGGGGGTTGGGTTTTTTAACCCCTATGGGGCGTGAAACAGGAGGGTTGGATTCATCAGAGGCCACTCTTGGAGGCCTAAGTATATTGCCAATCGAGGTATGGAGTGCTCCACCGCCTGTCTACAGCTCTTCTTGTCATTTTCAACTTGGCTAGTTGACCTTTATATATATGATGCAGGCTGAGGTGGCACCACTGACTATAACGGTGCGGATTCCCCTTCTGGATTTAAGCGTCGGCCAACCGACCTTTCCGCCAGTGCTGTGGCCCATCGCCTTATGGCTTCCACAGACTTATGCCGCGGTAGTAGCTTCTGGATGGCCGGGGGTGATTGTAGAAGTTGGCGGCCCAACGGAAGTTGCAGAACCTCAACCTCCGACTGTCGGTAAAGAGTTATTGTTGGTGCGGGGGAGCCTCCCAGCGATAAAGGCAGGAGAGATTATCGGAGAAGAGGCCGATGCTTCTAAAGACTTGGCTGTCATTGAAGAATCTTCTCCCTTGGAAGCTGGTGGGACTGCACACGAGGAGCGAGTATCCTCAGCTATAGAGATGGCCGACACGGCTTCGCCTCAAGGGGTAGGTAAAGAAGTTGTTGTAGTTGAGACTTCTCCAGTTGTATCAGCTGCAGCTGTCGAGTCTATTGTTGGTGCCCTAAAAATCATGCCGTCGACGTCCTCCGAGGCGAGTGACGATATCTGGGCTGAGGTGGACAGCCGAGTGGACTTTTAGCTCCCCAAGACCTCGCCATTAGGTTTGTAATTCTCTAGCGACATGGTGTGGCAATCTCTAGATAACTTCAGTGAGCGGTGTCAGCTTCTTCGAGCTTGACTTATGTGCAGCTATGGAGTCTGATAGAACACCTCTCCCACTCATTGTTGGCATTCGGGTGCCCAATGGATGATTGGATCTAGCGGGTTACCATGTTGTTGAAGCACGCCAATAGACGAGAGTATCTTAGCCGGGAGGTATCCGATTAGCTGGCGGTTGTGAAACTAGAGAAGGCTGATTGCCGAGCCACTGCCATTTCGCTGGGAAGGACCATGGGACAACTGAGAGATGCTGCCAGCACCGCTTCAGAATGCCGGTCCTCCCTCACAGCGCGGATAGTGGAGTTACATGCAGAACGTGCCAAGGCCGAAGCTGAATTGCAGGAGTCCGAGCATCTGGAGGTTCAGTCTATAGAAGAAGCTGACCTAGCTGAAGGACAGCTCGCCTCTCTAGGTGAAAAGTTATCACAGCTGGCAGCTACTGAGTCTCGACTACAAGAGCTGACTTGGTATCCCTCCTTGGGCCTCTTGGAGTTGGAAGACATTTTTCGGTGCCCCCTACCGTAATCTTCCTTTTTATTCATGTCCTTTATTGACTTTTGCTCCTTTTTATCTTCGGAGCTTATGTACCTCGGGAAAAGCCCTGAACAAGGATGTATTCTGACGCTTCATATCAATGAAATATCCTTATTTGTCGCTTCAATCATGACTTCTTTCTTTCTTTTCTTTTCTTTCTCCCTCCAGCCGAGTAGCTCAGTACAGGGATATAAGTTACTAGCGCAGGAAAATGCTCACCCCTTTAGCGAAGGGGTGAGGAGTTCGCTCCACCACGGATTAACTACTCCCGAAATCGATCTTTGGCCAGGGTGGGACATAGATAAAGTAGGCGTATGAGCCCTAATCATTTCACCGATGGTGACAAAAACCTGAGAGTGTGGTTCATTCATCGACATGGTTAGAATGTCGAAGCACTAGTAGTCTGTCTATTAGCGAGGACGGAAGGTCCAAGTTAAAAGGGTGGTTGACCGGTCTTGCCGATAGTGACAAGGGTCGAAAGGGTAGGTGGCCAATCTTGCCGATGATGGCAAGGGTCAAAAGGATAGGTGACTGGTCTCGCCGATGGTGACGAGGGTCGAAAGGTAGCGACCGATCATGCCGATGGTGACAAGGGTTGGAAGGGTGGCTGGTCTTGCCGATAGTGACAAGGGTCGAAAGGATAGCGATCAATCTTGCCGATGGTGACAAGGGTTGAAAGGGTAGTGACCGATCCTGTCGATGGTGATAAGGGTTGAAAGGGTAGCGACCGATCTTGTCGATGGTGACAAGGGTCAAAAGGGTGGCCAGTCTTGCCGATGATGACAAGGGCCGAAAGGGTGGCCGATCTTGCCAATGGTGACAAGGGCAGAAAAGGTGGCCGATCTTGCCAATGGTGACAAGGGCCAAAAGGGCAGCGACCGATCTTGTCGATGGTGACAAGGGATGAAAGGGTAGCGATCGATCTTTCTGATGGTGACAAGGGTCGAAAGGATGGCCGGTCTTGTCGATGGTAACAAGGGCCCAAAGGGTAGCGATCGATCTTGCCGATGGTGACAAGGGTCGAAAGGGTAGCGACCGATCTTGCCGATGGTGACAATGGTCGAGAAGGTAGCGATTGATCTTGCCAGTGGTGACAAGGGTCGAAAGGGTGGCTGATCTTGCCAATGGTGACAGGGGCCGAAAGGGTGGCTGGTCTTGCCGATGGTTAAAATGACCGAAAGGGTAGCGACCGATGCTATCGATGGTGAGAAGGGTCGAAAGGATGGCCGGTCTTACTGATGGTGACAAGGGCCGAAAGGATAGCGACCGATCTTACCGATGGTTACAAGGGTCGAAAGGTAGCCAGTCTTGCTGATGGTAACAAGGGTCGAAAGGTAGTCGGTCTTGCTGATGAGAAGAAGTAGAATGACGAACGAGGGTGACCTCACTACTACATCATCATTTTTTTTACATCACATTACTGACTTAAGCACCCTTTTGGGTTTTCATCGAAGCCAGCCCCCTCTTGCTTTTGTCCACGCGCCCTTTCAGGTTTTTACGTGGCAGGGTACCCAATTTTACCTGCAACGCCCTTGCGGGTTTTCGCTGCAGCTGGGTTATAGCCCTTTTTGCCCTTGCCCTAATGTAGGAACAAGGCCGACGGGATATCTCTATTTTTAACCCCATTTTTCTTTCTTCTTTTTTTTGTCTCACTCAAGTACACATGTATTCATCGTCTGCAAGCATAGAGTGGATACATGTAGCATAGTCTCTTGTATCAGGGATGGGATAAGGACAGTGCCCACGAGTCACGGATAGAGTGCGGCTCACGGAGCACAACTAAGGGAGATCTGTACACATAAAGGGGATGCCGCGTAGAACATATGCATAGCATGGACTATAATCTACACCCAGGACTATTCCTCCATAGTGTGAAAGTGTAATTATATGGGTAGTGAACCCTAGATATAGGGATGCGCAGACGTTCTGAGCAACACTAGAGGATTACTTCATCGCCTACACATTCATTCGAGGATCGTGACTTTTTGGCAGCTTCACACAACCCCCTTATTTATCCTTAATTCGAGATTTTATCGTTTGGCGTGAGTCTCCTCATGTGTCTCAATGGAGATTTTTGGTTACTTGCATTCATCCTTCTATTCACATTGTTATTATAGACTTCACCATTTAGCGCGAGTCTCCTCATGTGTCTCAATGGAGATTCTCAGTTACTAGGATTCATCCTTCCATTCATAATGCTATAATGGACTTCACCGTTTGGCGCGAGTCTCCTTATGTGTCTCAATGGGGATTCCTTGCTACTAGGATTCATCCTTTTATTCATAATGCTATAATAGACTTTATCGTTTGGCTCGAGTCCCCTCATGTGTCTCAATGGAGATTCCCGGCTACTAGGATTCATCCTTTTATTCACATATATATATATTCTCTTTTTTTTAAGGGGGGTAGGTAGCTTTTTCCTCACAGTCACCCTTTATGCGAGTGTAGAGATTTGAGCATCCATGAAGTGTTAAGAAGAATTTATGACATCCCTATGACTAAGGACCATTGCTCATATTACGTGCGAGGTGTGAGAGTTTCGTCTAGGGTGTATCATGCGAGTTGTGCTAGCAACATAGCTACGACTCTTCCCCTGGCCGTATGTACTCATCGAGAATTGACTTTTCATTCCTTAGCGTGTGCCATGACGCACGCAGACACAGAATCTGGGCAGTGTTATTTATCAAGGAAACATGTGATCTTAGAAACATGAAGGAAGTGTATTAATGGTATACTACAGGTAAACATGCATGCGAAACAAGCAAGCAAGCAAACCATGTTATACTCTTTTTTTTGTTTTTCTTCTCTCTCTCTTGTTCTTTCTTTTCTTTTTTTTTCTTCTATTTTTCTTCTCCTTTTTTCTTTTTTTTTCTTTTTTTTTCTTTTTTATATAGGGCTTAATAGGCACACCCGTAGGTTGACAGTTTGAGAGGTAGGTGGCTGATGCCGTGGCAATGGAGAGAAGATGTTATATGTTGTTGTGAATCTCCGGAGGGATCAAGAGTTCGTTTGGAACAAAGGGAGGGGCCTTTTCATTCACTGGTTCAGATGGTAATTCTGGGCCAATAGTAGGGTGGTAGTCAGCCTTGACTGAAGGTCGTGACGTTGAAACACTTGGCTTGGCCATAAAGGTCTAATGCCAAGGTAGAAGGGTCTTTTTGTTCATTGGGTTGCATGATAGTTTTCAGGCCAATGATGAGATGACTATCGGCTTAGACAGAAGGTCATGATGCTGAATGACTTGGCTTAGGCGTAAAGCCATGATGCCAAGGGAGAGCACTCACCGGCTTAGACAAGGAGCCATGACACCGGACCACTTGGCCTAGACAAAAGGTCATGATGCTAAGGAAAAAGATTTACCAGTGTAGGTGGAGAGTCATGATGTCAAACAACTTAGCTTAGACATAATGTTATGATGCCAAGGTACAATATTTACCAGCATAGGCATATGCCCATGATGCCAGACAACTTGACCTAGACTGTATGTCATGTTGCCAAGGTATAATATTTATCGGTTTAGGCAGAAGCAGCCATGTCGCCAGACAACTTGGCCTAGACGGTAAGTCATGTTGCCAATGTAGAATATTCACCGGCTTAGGCGAAAAGTCATGACGTCAGACAAGGATATTTAACGACTTAGACATAAAATCATGACATTGTACAACGTAGCTTAGGCAAAAGGCTATGACACCAAGGTAAAATATTCACCGGCTTAGGTGGAAAGCCATGACGTCGGAGAAGTGTATTTAACGACTTAGACGTAAAGTCATGATGTCGTACAACTTAGCTTAGGCGGAATGAGCCATGATGCCAAGATAAAATATTCACCAGCTTAGGCAGAAGGCCATGACGCCAGATAAGGATATTTAACGGCTTAGACATAAAGTCATGACGCCATACAACTTGACTTAGGCGAAAGGAGCCATGACACCAAGATAAAATATTCACCGACTTAGGCAGAAGGCCATGATGTCAAACAAAGATATTTAATGGCTTAGACGTAAAGTCATGACGCCGTACAACTTGACTTAGGTGGAAGGTCATGACGTCAAATTAGAATGTTTACTGGCTTAGACAAAGGGCCATGATGTCAGACAAGGATGTTTAACGGCTTAGACATAAAGTCATGATGCTGTACAGCTTGACTTAGGCAGAAGGCCATGACGGCAAGATAGAATGTTTATCGGCTTAGGCAGAAGGAGCCATGATGCCAGATAAGAATATTTAACAGCTTAGAGATAAAGTTGTGATGCCGTACAGCTTGGTTTAGGCGGAGGGCCATGATGTCAAGATAGAATGTTTACCAGCTTAGGCGGAAGGAGTCATGATACTGGACAAGGATGTTTAACGGCTTAGACATAAAGTTGTGATGCCGTGCAGCTTGACTTAGGTGGAGGGCCATAACGTCAAGATAGAAATATTCACTGGCTTAGGCAGAAGGAGCCATGATGCTGGACAAAGATATTTTTATTGGTTTACGTGCCAACTTAGACAAAAGGTCATGATGTTGGCGATAGAAGGGGTCTTTTTATTCTTTTAACTGGACGGAAGGGCATAGCCGAGGTAAAAAGAGTCTTTTATTTCTTGGCCAGACAAAAGTATAATCAATATTCTTAATGTTGGGTTGAAGAAGGTTGGGAGTATACTTAGAAAGGGAAAATCAAAGGTTTTCTAAAAAGGTGCTACCTCAAGTGTTGTGTTTTGTATGAGGACTTTAGTCCCACATTAGAAAACACAAACAGATGAGGGGACCTTATAGTTCCTAGGGCCCCCTAGACCATGTCTTATAGACAATAGTGGAGGTATGCTAGATCTTATCACACGCACACACGCGTCGGGCTAGGCGGGCACGCGTGTGTGAGGTGCAGATCGAGCCGGTTTCCCCTGACACCTTTTTGTATTTCCTTTTACTGTTTTACTCTTTCTTGGAGGGAAAGAGGGGTCTCCAAACCGTTGCGGGCGTGGGTATAAAAGGGGTGATTAGCTTCACCCTAATTATGGGTTATCCTATGCATGCCATTTTTACTTCCCCGAGGAATCGCTCGCGTTCTGCTCTCTCTCTCTTGTCTCCCTTAGTCGCGGCCACTGCTTAGCATCCCTCGCACATTGCCAACGCCGCTCCGCCGCCTTGCTGTACGTCGTCTTCTTCGTCGCCATGTGCGCGCAAACTACGTTCTCTACTGCTGTCTTAGCAGTCCTCTTCCGTCAGTGATCAGTGCATGTTCTTCAACCTCTATAATCTCACTTTAAGAAGGGATCTATGTTTCTCGCATAGCATATTTATAAGATTCTTAAGAGTGCAATTAATAATCTTGTGTAAGTAGTCGTATCCTAAGGGAAGATCGCCATACTCGTCGCACCGCTCTTGTGGGAGGCGATATCTTCTCTAAGGGGAGTCTCTTTGAGGCGCTTCTTATCCATATTATTTATTTCATATTAACTATTTTATTATCATGCTTCACACTATAATCATGCTCATTAATGTTGTTTCTTGGTCATCTTTGTTTGAATCAACCCCGCATGTATTTATGCTATGGTTTGCCTAGTACATGTTATTGTCTGATTATTGCCATGATGTTGCCCCATTACACTGTTTACTTCCAACAGCTTTGTCCTTTCATACAAAGTTGCATTCTTCATGTATTGCACTCTGAGTGTCATTGAACAAAGCACAACTCATCTGCTCCTTGCCAAGCTTTATCACGAAGTTCTTTAGCCATACTAGATAAGTGAATGCCATTGTCGTTGCAACATATTCGGCATTAGTTATGGACAAGGAAATTATTCTGTGATGATGATGTCATCGACGTAGAAGAGCAAGTAGAGCAAATTGTTGTCTCGGTCAAGAAGAAAGAGTGACGGATCACCAGTGGAGCCATGAAAGCCCAGGGATGCATGCGAGGTGGCCATAGATGTGGAACAACCATGCATTCGTGACCCTCGTTTGAGCCCGTATAGGGCCTTGTGCAGCTTGTAGACATGAGTGGGGTGATTTTTGTTAGTGAAGCCCGTTGGTTGTGGAAATATGCACACGTGAAAAGCTTCTTCCCTCTCTTTTGTGTGTCGAGAGGGAGAAGAGATGTTGTATTTGTATAATATGCAAATAGTTACAACAGAGATGTAATTACAGAGGAAGGACTCTCAGTGGATAACAACCTTCTAATATCACTACACCAAGAAGAACCTATACCTACAATAAAAATCATAGGTAAAGACAAAAATCATAAGTATATACTTTACCTACGACTCTCCCTACGCACCTGTGTCATCGGTAAAAACTATGTAGGTAAAATTTTACATATGCAAAAAAAATCGTAGGAAGAGAGATGTCAACACCTACGGTTTATATCTCATAAGTAATTAACTACGCGACATAAAACCATAGGATTGCATAACTAATTTCCTACGATTTTGTCGCGTAGGTAATGTCCAATGATTTTATGTCACATAGCAAAAACTTTATCTACATAATTTTTAACTATGATCGTGACATTTCTTGTAAAATCATAGGTAATGTATAACTGTAGGTAATGTGAATAAACTGTAGGTAATCTGTACTAACTGTAGGTAACCCATTTGAACCTAAATAACATGTACTGATCGTATGTAACTATTTGAACCATTGGTAACCTATTTGATCCATAGGTAACTCACACTAACTGTAGGTAATCCATTTGAATCGTAAGTAACCTATAATCTGTAATAACATTCGCAGGTAAGTCATAGCATACACATTCACAAATTATATACATTTATAACCACTTAATATATATCTATACTCTTAAAACTTTATCTCCAATAGAGAGTAGGACACTTGGGAGATAATGTACAACAATAATCAGAGAACCAAAAAATAACAAATGATTGGATAATATGCTAATAGCCTCCCTCAAGCTGGACACTCCAAGGAGTGGAGGTGCATCTTGCTTACGAGCAGGTTGAATCAAGCATTTGACAATGGCTTCATGAACACATCAGCTAGCTAATCCTTGCTTGACAATAACTTAGCTTCTGAGAGACTAGATCACACACAAAATGAAAGTCAATTTCAATGTGTTTTGTGCATGCATAGAAGACCGGATTAGTTGTCAGGTAGGTAGAACTTAAATTATCACACCACAAGGTAGGCAGAGCAGATGACAAGAAGCCAACTTCACGCAATAATGATTGAAGCCACACTAACTCAGATGTTGCATTGGCAATCATGTGATACTCAGCCTCCGTAGAGGACTGAGCAACGGTATGTTGCTTCCTGGCCGACCAAGAAACAAGATTAGACCCAAGGAAGGTAGCAAAGCTGCTATAGAGCGGCGATCATCTGGACTTCCAGCCCAGTCTGCATCTGAGTAGGCGTGAATGTAAGAGTGTAAAGATCGTCGAAAATGAAGACCATGGGAAATAATGTGCTTGAGATAATGTAATATGCATTTGATAGCTTGCCAATGGTCTTTACATGGATCATTCATAAACTAACAAACTTTGCTCACAAAAAATAAGATATCCAGCCCAGTCATGGGGAGATATTGGTGGGTGCCTAAAGCACTCTGACAGTCTCCCCCTTCTCCCAAGGGAGACCACCACTCCCCAAGCAACCCTTCACACTCCCAAGACACCCCTTCCCATCCCCTAGGCCAGCATTAACCACCACTATTACACCCATTCATACTTGAGAGAACCCACCCCCTACCGTAGATAGCCCAGCACCCCAACCTCCCTACCCCTGCTAGCACCACCCCCCCAGCCCCTCCCCTCCCTTCTCCTAGTCTAGTGGGGCCCTCCCTAGCCCCCTTCCATCAGAGAACTTCCCCAACCCTATTCCCCTCCATTTCCTCCTCTCACTTCCCCCATTAGCACCTCCATCCACCACCATACCCAGAACAGGTTCACAGTAGCGGAGTACCACAAAGTTGTAGAGCCTGCCCTGCCACGACCACGAGGTTCCATAGGCAAGTTATATACTGGTGGAAATCTTATCCAAGCAGCTTCTCAGCCGAAGTGGTCCCGCCTTCATCCGACGTCCGTGCTATCGGGTGTAGCCATCCTTGCCAGACTGTGCAACCTACCTCCAGCAGACATCCAGAAGTGACCAGGTTCACTTGCAGAGCCTGCCATGGCCACACCGCTCACCATCTAACTTTCTCCTCTAGAGGAGGTCATATAGGGTCACACAGATTTCATCCAAGCCTAGCCTCGGACCGTTCAGAGCCCCTGTTGGAGAGCACTACCTATGGGAAGCTGACCCTGATCTACAGTCCAACCTGCTAGAGTCCTGAACTAGAGGTCGACCACAGGAGGTATCACGTCAACCTCCCACCTCTTCTGCTCAGACCCTTTGGAGAAGATTAGCTTGGGACTCCCAGCTTTCCACTAGAACTAGTCTTGCCCAGATCTGAGTTCCCAGCTAGGATTTATCCCCCCGACACGGCACCCCTATTTGACTGGTGGCCCCACCTGTGTGACCTCTGGAGAACAGATGGCGCTGGCATTCCCCAGGTCAGATTGAGGTCATTCTAGCTCGGTGATCCTTCTGGAACGTCCCTCTTCAAGTTGACTCCAGCCCCGCATCATTCCGGCACCGAACCTGGAAGATACGCCCCTGGTGAGTTGAGTCTAGTTTCCTACTTCAGCACACTGTCTGACGCCACCGGCATCCAGGATCTACTGCCTAGCCGTTAGGGCAAGTTCGAAGGAGATTTCTGGTCGAGGACAACTAGGGTCGATACCCTTTCAAGCTGAGGTGGTCCTGCCTCAATCTGACATCCCAGCTAATAGTACGACTCTGACAAATAGCTTTTTGGTCACCCATAATTGTCACATGTGCAGCTCCGCGAGATTCGGTGGCCTGGCATCGTATGAGCTCAGAACATGGTCTCTCCATTCGACTAGATTTCCAGCTACACCAACCACACCTCTGTTGGAAATCCCAATAGAGAGTATTGCCTCTGACAAGGCGCTAATTGCGGATAGTTAGAGCAGTGGCTCAGTCCGCGTAGGCCGGGTACCGATCTCCCTTGGCCACACTGATTCCCCTCCCCTGCCTGGCCGACTGACCGCCCCTCCCTGTGTGGAGGATAATTTTGGTTGTAATTTAACCTTTCCCACTCTTAGTCCAACCCCTCTATGAGGGTGTAGTGATTGTACTAGCAGGTCGCCAATCGAAGCTACATCGGCGCGACATGCGAGTGCGTACCCACGCCTCCCCACTCGCCATCATCTCCAACTGGGATCAGTGTCTTCATGCGGATCAGGTGAGCCTCTGGTTCTCTCTCTTTGCTGGCTTATTTTGCTTAACTTGTATTATTTCTTAGCTCCGTCAGACGGTGACAGAGTGCCCGATCTAAAATTCATCTAATTGAGTGCCATCGTGGGGTGAGTTATCAGAGAGACCATCATACCCACGCCCTCGGCATGCTGGCCGCCTATTGAATTGGGCATCCCAGGCCCTTTGGGGATCCCTCCTAAGCCAGCCATACCCGAAAACATCAAGGTCTCACTTTGGACCCTCTCCACTATCACCAGCACGTCTACGGACCTGAGTGTGCGCTACGCGGGTGAGCCCGCTTGAGTGAAGTCATCAGTCTGTTACATTGCTTGCCAGTCTAGGTCTGAGGCTCTCAGTGTCAACCCCCTTAGCGTGAGTCCTCGATAGCAAAAGAGGTATATCAAAAGACGTCGCCGGAAGGATCGGTTAGGCCGGTCTGGAAAGTGGCCTTTCTAACGTCCAGGAAGGCTTCAGGCTTGTCCTTTGCCTCGCACCCTTTGCGGTATTGGATTCACTATTTAGGCGTCCATTTGGGCTCATCTCCCATTTCCGCTAGGTCGTCTCACGTTAATTGGTATCAGAGCAAGTTCTCAACTTGTCTATACAAGTTGGTCCTAGGGCGCATATGCATTTAGAGTCCCCTAGTGCATCAACCTTACCCTCTAGGATGTCCATTCCATATTGGTCCTATCCATACCTCTCGGCCCTCCAAAAGGGCCCGATCGACCCTCCCTTGGGCATAATCTATTTTGAGGACCTTATCTTTGACAGATCACGTTCTAGTGAGTATGTAAGGTGGGAGGCTACTGTTGAACCCCGTGCATAACCCTGTGTTAAGAAATTTTGATGATGATCAAATACCATGTGATTGTGTTTCATGTAAATAAATGCATATGTGGATTGTGGACATGAAAAGAATTGGTCACTTTCTATTTGGTTGAATGATGCTCAATGCAATGTCAATGTTATAGTTGAATGGAATATTTTACATCAAGGTTATTTGCTGAACCTGGCTTACATTGGGTTGCTATTTATACAGGACACTGTGAGAATGAATGGGCCTCAAGCCAAATGAGTTGAACTTACTTTATATGTAAATGGGTGATTCACATTACATTTGAGCTGTTCATCTTAATTAACATATGATATGCAGGGACTCAATGTGTGAAATTGAGTGTTTAATAAGAGTTGCATTTTCATTCTTTATAATTAATTGGTTTGAAAGATTGCTTATATTATTGAAGCCTATGGATCCTGATCCGTTGGATATCTAAAAAATTCGAGACATTATAGCCCTCCCCCCTTAAAGAAATTTCATCCTTGAAATTTAGGACAAACATGGGAATACCAGGGAAGAATGCCTTAACCAACTGACAACACCGTCAGAGCCCCAGCACGAGAAACCTCAATTCTCACGAAAGCTCCTAATCTAAGGGACACAACCAAACTATAACCACAAAACGACACATTGCTCCGCATGCCGTACACACCCATCATCAGAGCAGGCATACACCAAAGGACACAGTCTGGCGTCACCTCAGTCATAATGACACCAATCATGGCACCGCTGCCACCATCTCGTTCAATGAGAGGATACGGTCCTCGTCACGAGAAACAGCTACCAGTCCATCCTACGGTCGGCGGACAACCACACATCAGCTTCACAACCAGCTGCCTGGTTTCATCCCCAACCCGAGGGAACAACCAATACAGAGCCTCCATCAGCTTACACAGCCATCTCAACAGATCGCAACCAGATCACCGGCTCAATGCCAAGAACCACCTCACACATGGAAAGCCGATAGCCAGACATATCACTATGCCAACTCTGCCAGAAGACAACTTCGATAAAGCCCAGATCTCACCTAGGAGGCACATCACGGAGATGACTACCAAGGCCTCACCTATACGCGGCTCTCGTCATTCTCGAACCACAACCACCAGTAGCATCTTCTGTCTGTGAAAGACCACCCACTGGTCACCAAGCACTCATCAACGGGAAACCTCTGCTTGCTCAACTTCTTCCTTCTTTTCTAGTCCCCCACCAGATCCGAAGGAAACAGTACAACTCCCGAGGCCATCCGCTGACTCTCCACAGACCAACACCGCACCTCGAGCCAACTCTTACTCAGACACTGCATCCGATCTGGAACCTCATGCCAACTCTACCCTCTCAGGGGAGTACGGTGAAACCACATGACAGGACCCTGGTGTCTTCGGTCTTTACCTCACTCGACTCAGACTTACAAGGGAGCCATCCCATGTTGGTCACAGACCAAGGATCACCATCCAACGCCAAATGTCTCATCAAAGACCTTCGCACACACGCATCATCTTTCATCCTATCTCATCGAGACCCTCGACTCAATTAATCCAAGAGGACGCCTGCCAATCTCGACTTTTGCTCTTACCACAGAGCCATGGGACACGCAACCTCTTACAACTCATGGCACACAACTCCAAAACGGAAAGGTGCCACCTGCCACCACAGCATCCTGGTCGACAACGCCACGACCAAAGCAAATGGGTCCTCCGACAATACGCATCTCACCATGGTCGATCACTCGGCCAACCCGCTAGCCGCTCACAGCAACCAGTCGGGACCCATAATCTTGTCAGAGATCACTTCTCCAACAACCACCTATCTTACCCAAAGACACAACCTCCGACACATGAACAGGGTACTCATGCGGCACACTTGCCAACATATTTCCCCGATTCTCCACCCTGCCTGTGCCATGAACCACAATATCTCAAGCAACGACACAGCAATAACACGTCTCACACAGCCGGAGACAACGCTTACCGAGGAACCAATCCTCCAATGCTCTTCTCAATCTCGAAAATCCACCCGTAGCAGCCAATGCTACGATCTTGGACCTGTGGGTTATGGGCCCACCACGCTTCCGCTGCGCACTCTGATCCACGCGCACAACCATCACAGTGCCAACTCGAGATCCTTCATCCCGACAATCCTCTGCACTCCGCAGGCTCCGATCCTCGACACACCGGGGATCACAACACCAGTCTCGAATTCTCACGAATACCGCCCAACCGGCACTCGTCCTTTCGGAATAGCGCAAACACATCCTTACATAACAAGGGAACGAGCACAACTTCTTATAGGCAACCACCTTGTCAAGACAGGGAACACGTCTCGCACGGACTTCCCGGCACACAAAGGCCAAACAATCCGAACACACAATGCAAGACGGCGAACCTTAGCCAAGGACGATTCTCTCTAATCAAAGGAAAACCCAACGCACCTCCGACCAACGGAAAAACTCCACGCTCGACCTGACCTTAAACCTCGCGCATGCTGGAAACATCACCCTCCAGCATCGAGAAAAATCGTCACTTCCATCAGGTCAGCGTCCCGACACACTCGGTGAGTGTCACGTCAGACCACGATCACAACATCCCTGATGCACCACCACTGCAATTTCTCGAACTGCAACACCACGCCAAGGGCCGCAGCACGAGCAATAATCGGCAACTGCCAACGCTCATCCTCAAGTCCCGAGCTCGCCGCGGAGCCCTTACATCTCAAGTCAACTCCAGGGCGAACACAATCCATACACACACAGAAGCGTAGGAGCGAGAACTTGCTGGGTCAACCCTACCCAATCCTGCCTCGAAATCCGCAAAAACAATCGGGACCAACACGTCATTTCTGACGCCACAGAGCTCGACGAGGACATCAGGCTCGATAATCAGCAACTCAACAAAAGATCCTCCGCTCGCCCGAGCGCACCTCTCGATCAAAACATCCGCTCGACTGCCTCAAATCACAGCCTTAACATCTCAGGGGCTGGACAATCACAGACTGAGGCAGCCAAAACCAACAGCAACTCTCTCAGAGCACGCTTCCGGCCACTTAACTACGAACAATCCTCGCCAACCACCTGACCTCGCTGCAAATTCCTCGAACGCAGCACCGCAGCAATACACCTGCTGGCAACCTCTGCCCAACGCAGCATAACCCGGGCCACGACCCATCGGGAAGAAATCTCTCCATCACGTCCCTTGGGCCCCTACACTGGCACGAAAGCCGCGAATAGCAACCACCTTCATAGCGCTGCGCAGCGCACTCAAGCTCTCAAGTGAGAAATCAAATAGAAAACAAATACAAAATCCTAAGCCTGCTGCCGACTGTACTGGACCTTATGGACTTTGATCACTGTAATATCAACCCCTCAACAACACTTCTCAACCCTTATGGGGCCTCATCAGCCTCTTGGGTGGCGTCCCCAGGTCTTGGTATCGGCTTACCGGTACCCGGATCTCTGGGTCGTTACAAAGGCCTCATGCCAGCCATCCAAGTACCCGTTCCGGTAGTCTTTGGAGATGGGGCCATTCGCCCCCAGTTTTGGCCTGGGCCGCCAAGGAGCAGGTGGAGGCTCCCTCCGGAGGATCAAAGACTAGCGACGAGCCTGAAAAGATTCATCGTCCGATGAAGTACCAGACTCACCCGACAACATCCTACAAGGAAGCTCCCTCAAAGCTCACCAACTCAAAGATGACTATGAAGCCGCCTCGAAGGCCACTATTTATAGGAGAAGCAAAGTCCATAGAAATATGAGGACTCCTACCGCCTCAAGCAAATCCCCAGAAATCGAAGCGATGGATTCCCAAAAGTCGCGTCCGTTCAGAGTCCCCTCCTAAGCGCCATTTCATATCCCCAGAGGATCTGACGTTCAAAAAGGGGGGAGAGTACTCGGAAGAGATTTCAAGATTTACAAAATAAAGAAAAGTTTTCTATTCCGAAATAAAGAGGTTACAAAAGGAAGACTGCCACCTAGGAAGAAGCAGAAGGAAATATAAAAATAAGCAAGTAGGGGCACCCTTCTAAGGGTTCACCCCAGGTACATCGTCACGTGCCCCAGTCTCACCGGGCTCACGTGCATCAACGACTCCAGCAAGAGGCGAGTCCTCGTCCAAGTTCACCACTTGGCTTCCCACCGCCAAAATGTCTGCGGGTGCTAGCTCATCCGTGCTCGGCTCCTGCGCTGACTCCTCGGTGCCCGTGCCATCGATGCCAGGCTCCCCCTCACCATCGTTAGCCTCCGGGCCAAAGGGGTCGAGGGAGGAAGAAGAGGCAGAGCCACACGGCCAAAGCTCGCTGCAGTGGCCTTCACAACAGCACTCCAGCCCTCCCGAAAGCCACGATCGTGAGCCGGCCCGTAGAACTCTAGGGCCACTTTCGTCAGCTCATCTCGGTAGGCCGACAAGGAGCAGAAGTGCTCCACCGCTTCCTCGCCCACAGTCGACATCTAGGAGCGTAGTGCGGCTAGCTTTGCCTCGACCTCCCGAGCACGGGTATCCATGGCTCGGACCTCTGCCCCCAGCTTGGCCGTTCGCTCCTCGACTGCGTCACCTCGCTCCCGGAAGGAGTCTTGGCCACATTCCATCCCAGCGAGGGCTAGTCCTTGTCGAACCGATTGCCTACAGAGCTCGGCATAGGCTACCTCGGACCCCTTTAGGCGCTCCTCGAGCCCCACCTGAAGAGCCTGGCTGGACTCCAGCATTCGAGCAAGACCTTGGAAATGATGCCTCTACAAGCCAAAGGCACTAACGACCAGACATGCACTTCTCAAAGCCACCATTGTCAGCTCATTCTCAGCCCTAGGATCGAACTCACCAGTATGCTCGTACCATTGCACGCTCCTCCCCATGAGATTGACGATCGTGGCGATCCTGGCCAGCCCAGATGTCAAGTCCCCGGGTGGTGAGGATTGACTATGCTTAGGAGATCCTGACGGAGGAGAGACGTTGGCATCATCAGCCGCTGGAGCCTTGCCCTTGTCTTGTCCTCGTGCCGTGGGGACTAATGCAGAGGCAGCGGCCACTGACTCCCCAGCCAACGGCGGCGACGGAGCCTCAGAAGAAGGCGGCTTAGATGGCAGAGGGGGCGGGATGCGACTCCGAGTAGGGGTGGAAGTCCTCACCCTTTTTCTCACCCGACGCTAGGTGTCCAGCACCGCCAGGTCATCATCGGTCAGGGGGGGGCTACCACCAGCCATGGCGGATTCCTTACCAGCTGTACTAGCGACTCATTCGGGGGAGCCCCTCTGAGGACTAGGTCCTCGACTCGTCGCAAATGCCACCGGCGAACGCACCAGAGAGACGCCGACTGGGATTGGGTACTACAGCCTCCCCAGAGCAAATGCAACCTCTGCCTGGGGGGCAACGATCGACACCTGGTCAATCCTCGGAGCAACGTGATCCACGGGGCGAGGAGCACACCGTGGCAGCTCGACGATCTCGTAGGTCTAACCTTAAACTTCTGGCGCCCCTGAAAGTAGAAAAAAGTTGGCTAAGTACCACTCACAACCAAGGTGACCTCATGGAAGGAGAAGACCGGTACCCTACGGTAATGGAGGACTCAACCCCAGCTCCTAAAGCAGCACCGGAGTTAGAATGAAGTCCGCGTCAATGAGAGGATATCGTCCAATCTCCTTTAACTTTCGGCGATCCTCTACCCTGAGGGAGGGCCTTGTATCACGCCAGGTGGGACGAGTGCCACTGCACAACCACCTATCGGAGGCCTCGCGATCTTTCGACTTGATAATATACGCGTACCACTCCGACCAGCCCTTGTGGTTAGATGCGGTATAGGAGACTTGGATAAAATGCTGGTGGGTGCGAGCCTTGAAATAGGAAAAATAGGTGTTGGTCGGGCAACTCTGAAGAAGAAAGAAGTGTCAGAATAGATCGACACTTGGCCCCACCGATGCCCTATGACATGAGTAGACGAATCCACAATGGATGGTATGGGAATTGGGGGTTATTTCCCCAGGATGCCGTCCATAGTGATGGAGGACAGACTCAATGAAGGGATGGATAGGAAGGCGGAATCCCACCTAGAAGGAGGCCACCGGGACCATGATCCCGTCAAAAGGGTAATTTATTATGTCATCGCCCACGGATGGAAAGATGATGTCGTACTCGGGGGGAATCTGGAAAGCTACCCGCAGGCCATGGATCACCCTATACGCTACTAGCGGCAGAGAATTGGGTCGACTATGGCCGGCACCCGAAGTGCTCGGCACACTACCCCGACTGCGAGGCGCTTCTTCGGAAGAAGAAGAACTAACTTGAGGGACTCCCCTACGTGGAGGCATGACTACGGAAGATGGGAGTGTCACTGGCTCAGTAGGGGTCACGCGGATCCCCACTAGAAAATAACGCAGTAACACGGAACAATAGTAGGTAGTAGTAAAGTAGGAAAACTAAACTACAAAGCTTTAAAAGAAAAATTGGAAATGGAAGGAGTAGAGATATGTAGAGAGAAGGGGGGAGAAGCCGCACCGAGCAAACACGGCTGTCGAACTAACCTCGACTCCCTAGGCTACTCCAGGCGGCAACAGAAGGGCGAACTCTGAACTAGCAAAGTCAGGAGTCCCCGATCCATCGATGAGACACCAAGTAGGCAAAGACCTACAAGAAAAAGGGTAAAAGCCCTAGACAGACAAGACAGACCCTAAAGCATACATGACTCGATTGTCATGCACGTTGTTCTAGACAAGACCACACACACACGACTAGAACATCATGCATACTACACAACATGGACCTTGGGCAAGACCATAAGAGGGCTAACCCGGGAAGGTCACGACATGCGAGAAACATGAGAGTCACGTGTCACGTGACGGAAGCACCTCCTCACTAGAAGAACAACCAGCTGTATCCACTGACATCTTACACTACGCCTCAAGTACCTCTCTACGGATGCCTGGAATGACGGAGATCAAGGTACACACTGAATCGGAATAGGAACTATAGTAACGAGTGACTAGACAAGGTCACACCCGTCGGCAAAAGTCCTAACGCCCCTGACCACGTGTGCACACACTGGCTCGTTGCGTAGAGCCAGGTCTCTAGCTAGTATTCCCCTTCGTAGGACGCTATGGTTGGACTGAGGCCCACGAAACTAGCTTAAAAATTATATCTCGGGAACTGCCACGCCACCACTCCCAGGTGGATCGATATGCTGTAACGTGCCGTCAGGCTACGACTAGTGGAGGCTCACAAGACATAGACTCCAAAACACGAGTGCTGGAGTACAGACATGCAAGAAAGCACTATCGCACGTACTATGAAGCACAAAGGCAGTTCACCAATCGTCGATAGACTCAAGACAAGGTAGCTAGACCTCTCAACACAACGATCCTTGAGTTTCACGACTCGGAGGCAAGATCATCGTGGAACGGCAGACAAACCATCAATCGGTCTAATCCTAAGCTAGAGGAAATGACATAGCTGAAGGAAATGACTCACGGAGACCTGAGGGAACACCAAGAACCCTCAGCACACTTGGACACATAAACTGAGGTAAGATGATACCTCAAGGCATCCATAACCACTGTCTCGGGCTAGACAAAAATAGCCGAGACACACACAAGGTTACCTATCAACCACTGGGTCACACCGGGTTGACTAGAACCTGACACGACTTACAGAACATGGCACAATGCATAAACACTCCTGTCTACCTCATAGCGTGGTCTTAGCCCTTATAGGACGTTAGGAGACAACCACGGGAATGGCAAACCACAAGGTCAAGCCGAGACATTGGAGAACCAGAATGACGGGAAATGACACTCTGGGCATAAGCGATCAATCACTCGGTCGCTTAACGACGTAAGCAGTCAAGGAAAGAATCGCTACATACATAAAGGCAAGGATACTGGTGGTTAGGGGTAGGGCCATGAGGCGACTGTAGTGATCAAGGATATGACCACTAGGATCAGTCAACTCTAGCTGACCTTCCCAAACAACCACCAAATGGTCTATAGAAAACCTGCGACACAGACTGACTGACCATCCTAACACACGGACCTAAGATAGATGAACAATGGTTGAACCACTGGGGTCAACCAACAATACAACGGACTCATCCCATAGCGCGGTCACAAAGGGGCCGCTCAGGGAGATGAACAATCTAGGGAAATGTCGTTCAAAGGGGGCTGAACGGTCTCATAGAGGCTGCCCAAAGGGACTAGGAGGTCCAAGGGAACCGCCCAGATGAACTGACCTACTACAATAACGGTCAGAATGGTTTTGACCAAATCGCTCAAGGGAATAGGGCGGTTAGGGGCAAATCACCCCATGAACCGCCACAAACTGTTGACCCGAGGTCAACCATGCTAAGCGGTCACTAGTTGGCCGCTCAACACCAGGGGAAAATTGGCAGGGCTGGAAACCAACTACCCAAGGGAACAAAACGGCTCCCAACATGCCGCTCAAGCCCCAGCTCGATCTATCACGGGACTGCTCAAACCCGAACTGACACACATTGAATGGTCAGACATTGGACCGCTCAATAACCTAGACGGTCTCTGGTACGATCGTTCAGGGATCACGGTGAGTAAACCAGGGGATTGGTCCGATCATGGCCTTTCCACGCCCCGTACATTCTGAAACGAAGGGGATACAACCACAACCACACTACCGATCATTTAGACTCCGACAGGTGCCAGATCGGCTGAGAAATAGCGAGAAATGGTCAATTCTGTGGAATTGACCCAAATGGAACCACCGGACTTCCCGGGCTCCTTGTAGTCCCGAATGACTGCCAATCGACAAGAAATCAATGACTATGGAACGCTGACGTTCTAGGGAGTCGTTTGACACCAACTGATCGTAAAACCATCGTCGTTTTCCTACGAATCCTATGAACTCCCAAAAACCCCAACGAGCCCAAACTCGCTCATTCTACCACCATTCGACATGAAACTGGGGAGGGAACGTGCAGAAGAAGTAGGTGATCCGTCTCCCTACCTCCATCGAAGAAACCGTGCGCCGAAGTGACTAAATCGCGCCGAAAATGTGAAAGCACGAACCGTGTCAGCTTTGAATCCACCATGGGATCGTGTCGTGCCACGCTCAAACCGTCGCCCCATCCTACGTCCCAATCACTCCATCGCGTCCCCGCCTCGGCCAGCTCTGCAATGGTGTGCACCCCACGCCGAGAGACCCAGTGAGGAGAGAGAATGAGAGAGAGAAAGAGAGGTGAGAAATGAGGGAGGAGAGAGGGTGTGAGGGTTAAATAGAAGGGAAATTAGGAATTTTCCTAATTTTTGCAATTTTCTGAGAAGCAGACGGTCATCAGAGAGCAAATCATTTACCCAACATGGCTCGCCAATGTCGTCCTAGTGCCAAAAGCTTCGGAAAAATGGCGAATGTGTGTGGACTTCACTGACCTTAACAAGGCCACTCCAAAGGACTGCTACCCGTTGTCAGCATCGACCAGCTCGTCGACTCAACCTCCGATAATGAGCTACTCAGTTTCTTGGATGCCTACTTTGGCTACCACCAGATCAGGATGGACCCAGAGGACATTGAGAAGACCGCCTTTATCACTGACTTCAGCATACACTGCTACACCCAGATGCCATTCAGGTTGAAGAACGCCAGAGCAGCATATCAACGGCTGGTCAATCACATCTTCGAGGGACAACTCGGTCGAAACGTCGAGGCCTACATCGATGATATGCTCGTCAAAATGCCAAAGGGTGAAGATCATTTCGTCGACCTAGCCAAGTTCGACACCCTCCTGAAGTACAACATGAAGCTCAACCCCGCTAAATGTGCCTTAGGAGTAAGGTCTAGGAAATTTTTAGGTTTCTTGGTGACTCAGTGCGGGATTGAGGCCAACCCCGACAAGGTTTAGGCCATCCTGAACATGCGGCCACCCACCTGCGTCAAGGACGTCCAGTGCCTTACCAGGCGCATCGTTGCGCTCAATCGTTTCCTGTCCCGGGCGGTCAAACGATGCCTACCCTTCTTCACATTGTTGAGGGGGCCAAAAATGGCATCTGCCACGTTCGCCTGGGATGAGGAATGTCAGAAGGTATTTACAGAACTCAAGGGATTCCTGGCCTTGCCCCTGGTACTATCAAAATCGGTCCCGGGTGAAGCATTGCACCTTTATCTCCCGGTGACTCCTTCTACAGTATGCTCGATCTTAGTCTGAGACAACGCGGGAGTCAAGAGGTCGATCTACTACACCAGCAAGGTGCTTAACGAGGCCGAAAGAAGGTACCCTGCAACTGAGAAACTAGTGCTAGCATTGGTAACCTCAGCCAAGCGCCTCCGGTCTTACTTCCAAGGGCACTCCATCGTCATGTTAACTGGTGAACCCCTGAAGAAGATCCTCTCCCACCCTAAAGCCTCGGGGCACCTGGTCAAGTAGGCCATCATGCTTGGGGCCTACGACATCTCTTACCGCCCCCACTCTGCCATCAAGGGACAAGCCCTCACTGAGTTCATCGCAGAGAGCACCGTCCTGACCGAGGAAAACCTTCCGTGCACGACCGGGCCCACTTGGGACTTGATCGTCGACGGGTCATCCAACTCAGCCAGAAGTGGCACTGGAGTCCTCCTCAAATCCCTCGAAGGGGCAGAGCTACAGTATGCTTTGAAGTTCAACATCCCGGCATCCAACAATGCCTCCGAATATGAGGCCCTCATCTCGGGAGCCCGGATGGCACGACGACTAGGGGTCGAGCGAGTCAGGATCTACACTGACTCCCAATTGGTCTCCAGCCAGGTCAACGGTGACTACAAAGCTTGAGAAGCACCAATGATGAAGTACCTCCAAATGGTTAGAGGGCTGGCCTAACTATTCGAGAGTTTTGAGGTAGTCCGAATAGCTCGGGAGGAAAACTCCTGGGCGGACGCCCTCTCTCGTCTGGCCTCCTCTCCCGGACCCGAAGGTACTCGATCAGTCTTTCTTGAGGAGCTAGAGTGACCGAGCATTGAATCCGAGCTCATGATCATTGACCCAGCACCCCCGAGTGACTGGCGGACCCCCTACATATCCTGGCTCCGGGACTCCCAAGAGCGCCCTGACCCTCGGGAAGCTCAAAGGTTGAAGTACCAAGCCCGGCGCTTCGTCATCCTGGACGACGCCCAATACTGTAGGTGTTTCTCCGGTCCCCTCCTCAAATGCCTCGGCGTCGACGAAGCCAGTCGAGCAATTCAAGAAGTTCACGAAGGCATCTACGGCGCGCATCAAGGAGGAAGATCGCTAGTCATGATCTTGCTTCGACAGGGTTACTGGTGGCTCACTCTTCAGCGCGACTGCTTGGCCTACGTGTGAAAATGCGATCAATGCCAATGCTTCGACCACCTGGTCCACCAGCCTGCCTCGGAGCTCGTCACCCTTACCGGGTCGTATCCCTTCACTCGGTGGGGAATCGACATCCTGGGGCCATTCCCTATGGCTTAAGCCCAGAAGAAGTTCATCATCGTCGCCATCCACTACTTCACAAAATGGATTGAAGTCGAAGCCACTACTAGGATTACCGAGTCAGTCGTATGGAGCTTCATGTGGAAGTTGATCATTTACCGTTATGGTATCCCCCGAGTGATTGTGAGCGACAATGGTTGGCAATTTGATTCTCACTACTTTATAGACAATGCCGACCTAAATATTCGCAACCACTTCACTTTGATAGCCTACCCTCAGGCCAACGGACTGGTCGAAAATGCCAACAAAGCTATATTAAAAGGCATTAAAACCAAGCTCGGCCAGGCCAAGGGAAGCTGGCTCAAGGAATTACCAAGTGTACTATGGTCACACTAAACTACTCCCAGAACAGCCACCAATGAAACCCCTTTCCAGTTGGTGTATGGCACGGAAGCCGTGATTTCGCTAGAGATCGGCAACCCCTCTCTCTGAGTCACCAACTTCTTGTCTGAGGTGAACGAGCAGAAACTACTGGAGAACCTCGATTTGGTGAGCGAGATCTGAGAGATCGCCAGCATCCGAGCCATGGAATACCAACGGCGCCTCACTCAATACTACAACGCTAGAGTTCGAGATAGACACTTCCAACCAGGAGACTTCGTCCTAAGGAAAGCCAAAGCCTCTCGACCACTAGAGGCGGTGGGCAAGTTGGCCCCTAATTGGGAAGGCCCCTACAAGTGGTCGAGACGCTCGGGAAAAGGGCGTATTGTAACACACATAGTTTAACGGATCCTTAGTAGTTCGGATCTAGGTTCCGTCCGACGAATTTTGACTATTTTTAGGAATTTTCATTGCCAACATATCCACTACATTCCATTGCAACAGCATTCTAGGGCCATACCCCCAATGTACAAAAGGGGTAGCTGCTACTCAGCTGCATCTCTCTCTCTCTATCTCTCCTCCTAATCAGCATCTGTGCGAGGCTGGCTACGTAGACTGTCAGCTTCGTCTCCATCTTCGCTCACCCTGTCTCGCTGTTGTGATGGCCACGAAGCCCTCAAACCAGAGGTAGCTGACTGAACAATCGCCTATCCTGGCAGAGACTGATCCATGCCCATAAGCTCATCCATAGTGAAGTGTATATCCCCGATGGTCTGCAGTGACTCGGATGGAGTCGTAGGTCTAGCTCTATCTCCTGGGGCACCTCTGCCCTAGTACCTCCGTAGCACTCGCCACCTCAAGGTCTCTAGCTGATCAAGAGCTCGCTGCTCCCTCGCCACCGTGGCTATCTCCCGGGCGCACGTCTCGGCCTCTCTCTCCTTCGCCTTGGCAAGGCGAGCCTCGAGCTGCTCAAATGAGCTCCTCAATTTCTCAATGCGGGCCTCATGCTCCCGCCGAATGGCCAGGCTGGCCGCCAATTCTCTCCTCTGTAAAAATGAACATTCACTTAGAACAGGCAAAGATGATAAAAAAAGAGAACTACCTTCAGCTTGAGTGTTAGATTCTCAACGCCTCGGCCCGCTCGGCCTCCCGCCCCTCAGCTCACTCGATCGCCCGGGCTAGGCAATCCTGCAGCTCGTCCACAACACGGAATGAAGAGCTGGCCCCTCCACCTGTTCCTGCCCTCACGAAGGACAGCTCTCCTCGCTGCCAATACAAGAGGCAAGTGGTTAGTCAAGTCCAATTCAACCCAATCAATTCTAAAGCCTTCAAATGTTTGGCTTACCATCTCCTGGATCTCGTGTCGTAGGTTCACGATCGTCTGATCGAGAATGACGATCCGACCCCTGAGAATCCACACCGCTTCAACCTCAAGCATCTACACAAATTTTCAAACTCATTTTAGCTCTACCATTTCAACAGAACATCACAATTGAGAGCCAGAAGAGTAGCTTACCTCTCAGGTGTTGAGACGAAGCCGTCTGGCGTACCGGTCCCGATAATCGGCCAAGTAGGCCTCGTTGCTCCTCATGGTCTAGTCTCGCTCCAGTGAAGGTCTATTCTGTAATGCCTCCGCCTCAACTTGGTAGCGAGAGGCCCAATCCTGATCACTCGCCGAAGTCCGGTGACATCCTCGGTCCAACTCATGCTCAGCTAGGATCGCCACTAGCGGCTGGTCCCACCCCAGCGTCCTCTGCACTAGTCGAAGGAAGAGCAGCTCCCTCAGGTTCACGTAAAATAGCACCATGTCCCTCTGGAACCATGCTCGCCCCTCCCTCACCCAAGGCTGGGTAGTGGTGTCCTTCGTCACATAGGGAGTCGAAATCACCTGCCATACACACAAAGAAAAGAAATGTTTCGCTAATTAAGAAATTAACAAATGCAATAAATCACAACTCTCTTGGCTAAAACACTCACCTGGTGGGGGTGAAACTCATCTATGGTTGTCCTGAGATCCGAGAGCCTAGTAGCCACCAGGCGTCTATCCCTGACCATCTCCCATCTGGCCATCAGAGGGACCTCCTGCATCAGAGCTCGTGGGATAGTGCCGTGACCTAGAGGGAACCGAGTGTACCCCCAAATCTGGAAACACAATGTAAGAACAATCAATCAATCAATTAAATTTGGAATCAACATGCTTAGAAGGGGTAAACTATATACCTACTAGAAGGGCGTAAAACCTCCCAGGTTCCCTGAACCTGGGCGCACTAGATCTAGGTGGGCGAAGAGGTGCGCCAGCATCGCTCTCCCCCACGCGAGCTGGGGTCCCTGCTCTAGATCTCGCACCAGTAAGAGATATTTTAGATTCACCTTATTTGATGTGGTAGCAAACAGCAGTCTCCCAAAGAAGTATAAGAAGAAAAGTCGTAGCTCCTGCTGCTCACTCCTCCCTAGTGATTTGAGTCTCTGCCCCACTCACCCCAAGAACGCATCTAGGTCCTCTAGTGGCCCGCATGTCATCCTCGCGAGCCCCATCACTGCACTGATCTTCCTGGGCGGTATGCTTGTCACTGGCCTCTCTGATCGAGCAAGTTGTGGCCCGAGCAAATCCTCTACCTCATCACGCTAGTCTCTCAGCTCACGACCGAGCACTGGAGCTCCTACCACTGGCAACCCTGTCAAGAATGCTACATCCTCGAGGGTGGGGATCATATGCCCCCACGGCATCATGAATGCTCTGCAGCTGTCCACCCATCTCTCCCGTATCGCCGTCAAGAAAGTGGCATCCACCTGGAAGGGTCGGATCCTGAAGAACGGGCCAAAACCCATTCTATCCACCATCTCTCGTTGCCCTGGAGGCAGAGCGTGGTACCAAGCCCATACCAAGTCCCATGTGACCTGGGCTCGTATTCTTCTTGGACCCTACACACATTAAAAGAAGAACACAAGAAATTATCAAATCTTCCAAATCATGCCACATTGCCCTCACATTTTTCCATTTCCATGTTCCCTGGAGTAGGGCGGCCAAGGTTCTAGTCGCCTACCTCCCTGGGCGGCCAGAACCCTGGCTGCCCTCACCCCATAAGTGTGCGACTAGCGACATAGCCTCCCAGGATGGTGGGCGGCCAAGACCCTGGCCGCCCACTGACTCCACCCCCTCAAAAACCCTCCATCCAACCTCATCTCCTCATAAAATAAGAAGATCTAATGAATTTAGGGTAGGGGCATGAAGCTTACCTTCCCAGATTGCTCCGTTCCTCTTCCTTCGGGCTCGCCATCATCTGAACCCTCATCTTCCCCATCTTCTTCTCCATCATCACCATCCTCATTCCCCTCGTTAGGAATAGCTTCTTCTTCAGCACCTTGATCATCTCCACCTCCTTCCAAGCTCGCAGAGACTGTGGCTGAGGAAGAAGACCGACCGAAGCGTTCCCAGATCAAGCCAATGGTGCGAACTCGCACCCCGTCGAGGAGCAGAAAGAAAGAAGAAAAAAAAAGGAAGGGAGATTCATGGGCCAGCATGCGAAAGTATGTACGCGAATGATTTTCTATTTCAAAAAGGAGGGATACACATGCTTCGGGACATACCCCTAGTTACATGTCAAAAAAAGGGGGAAAAGAAAAGAGAAGAGAAAGAGAGAGGGGTAGAGTACAAGCGGAGGGTCAAGGAAAGCGGTGCTCAATCTATCCCTTAGAAGATCTCCTCGAGGGGGAGGATCCCGACACAGGGGAATTCTGCCATGTCGTACAGCCGATACCTCTGCTCCTTGAGACGCGCCAGCTCAGACGTCACGGACGCCGTTTTGACCCTGGCGAAGGCAATCTCCTCAGTTTCTCTAATCACGGCGGCCTCGGCTTCAACCAGCTCGGCCTCAGTGGCAGTGAGATATTTCCTCAACTTTTCTACCCTGCCTGTGAGGGCACCGACGCGCCGTTGGTTGTCTTCCAGGGCCCTTCCGTGCTGCTCTTCCTTGTTTCGCCACACGTCCAGCACGCGGAGGTATTCATCCTCCTGGGCACTAATGGCGACGAGCTCATTGGGAGCCCGGGCCTCGAGGAACTCACGACGGTTGACATACTTTAACAGCAACATGACCCGCCGCGACCATTCCTCCAGAGGGCAACCCAGCATTTGCAACGCCCCGGTCAGCTGTGCCACCATGGCGCACACCCCCCGGTATGTGAGGGAGGGGTCGGCGAAGATCATTGACCGCAGGACCAGCAGTATTTGTCAGACCGGTGCATCCTAGCTGACGTGACCGATGGAGGGCACGGCCGGAGGGTCAAACTCTACCAAGTCGTCCACCTCCGCCCACAGATCCGCGTCCACCGTGCCCGAGGAGGATGGAAGACCAACGGCTAGGTCGCTTGGGTGCCCGACCCCTATAGACGACTCCCGGCTGGTCATCGCCAAAGGAGCTGGTAGGGCTGCAACTGAACCGCCTGGCTCCGCCATCGCAAGGGACTGCTCCATCCCGCTCTCGGTCGTAGGAAGCGCAGGAAGCGGAGCTGGAGCAGACGCTGCTATTGAAGGACCCGCCGCCTCTTCTGCCTGTGCTCCCTCTTCCTCGGAAGTCGCAAGGCTGGCAAGCGTCTTTCCCAGGAGCTGGCCCTTCTCGGGTGTCATGAGCGGTCGGGGAGGTGGAAGAGGAACCATGAGTTTCAGTCCGCTCCCCGACTGCAGGAACGATACCAAGCGCTCCACCTCCGACGTTGAGAGGAGTTGCGGCTCGTCAACCTCCGCGGGGCCCGCTGCCTCCCTCCGCTTTGCGACGGCCTTCCGAGCTTTAGTAGTGCGCGCTTCGGGGAGCCCTCCTTCCTCCTGAAACACAGAAAGCGGGGTTAGCCTTCCATCGATTGAGGTAGACTGCTCCAAGCCTCAAGGAGATTTAAGAGGAGGACTTCTTTGTATTTAAAGAAAGATACCATGGTACTTGTCCTTTAATCATACAAATCTTTTCCTCATTTAAAATCCTATTAAAAAGTTTAGTTAGCCACCTCAAACTAATTTTTTCTGCACTTTTCCATACTTCAGAATGTGTATTGTCTAGTACCACGACCTTACCGACTCATTTTACGGCATTCTTTACCTCTGGTGAAGTCCTAAGCTACCAAATACATTGATGGTTTCCTAGTTTATTTGTCTCATCAATTCTTCTAAAAATAGGTCTTTATGTGCACTGCATCTCCTCAACCTCAAAATCTTCAACTAGAACCTTTTGGTCCTCACTTTTAATCCATCTGCATGGTCTAAAATTTTCTTCTCCTTCAAATTAGCAAGTTTAGATGTCTCTTTTCCCCTCTTGAGCTTGGAGGTTGAGATTTAGTTCATTGGAAGCCTTTAGTTTTGCTTTACTGACTATTTGTATTCTTTTAAAGTTTGGTCATCTCTGTTCTTTTGCCACACTTTAAAGTACTGTCATTTTTCTTTAACATCGCTTTCATTTCATAGTCCACCATCAAATCTCCTTTTCCTGAGATCCTTTTACCTTAGATTTACCTGGAAGTTCTTTGGATACATATTATACAATTTTTCATTACTTGTACACTCTGTTGTTTCCTCTTTTAAGTTTCATATTCGATAGATGTCTTTTAGATGCATCTACTTTTTATCTTTTTAAATTCCGTCATTGTATCTTGAGACAATTGTCCTGTGCACTAGACGAGAAGTGTGTGCATTAGGTTGATGGCCACTATTAAGTAAAACTAGATAGATCAATGAGTAAAATGGATATTGTATCGTTACTGGAGAAATGTATTGGATATTGGGGTTGGAATGAGGTTTATCGGTACTGATTTAGAAATTGTGCCCATTGCCAACATGGATAATAGATTGATTTACACATGCTATCTCAAATCTGATCCAAAAGCTATGAATTGGTTGCATAATCAGGTTGGCGGTTGTCATGTGAAAAAAAAGGTTGGCGGTTGTCATGTGCATTCCTACAACTTTATGCCGGATTGTTTTACTTTTGGTGATGCTACCATTCAACTTTGGAAGAATGGGGGACTTTTATCTGATCTTTCTTTTCCCTTTTCTCTTCCTAGCGGTTAACATGAAGCATAAATCTTTTGCAGGTGTGTTGCTTGATGACCTACTTGTTGCTGAAGATCTGGCTGCTGCCGAGACTACAACTGCAGCATCACATGCTGCCGCAGTTTCTGCGTCCACAAATCTTCAGCAAGGAAAATTGCCTGGAAGATATGGCTTTGTTAATGAAAAAACAAGGCAAGGTATTTCTGAAGCAGTTCAAGATGGTGCAGTTGTGCTGGGAAGTCCTGTCGCTCCCCCAGTAAATGGAGATATGTATACTGACATAAGCACTGAAAATGCGATGCTCCAGGGTCCCAGGTAATGAGTGATGATTAAAAGAAACATACTCTGATATCGGGTGTAGCCCGACACTGGCAAAGTTAGCACTAAGAACCACGCACTGCGCCTCCGAACTGTGAGGAAGAAGAATCGCTACACCTAAAAAGTCAAGGGTGAGTCTCGTCTCATTGGCTCAGTAGGGGTCCCGTGGATCCCCACCATGAAACAACAGCGATAAACCACAGTGCTAAAAATAACACTGAAGTAGGAGTAACAACAACAACAATAAAAATAACAGTCATAACGACAATAGTCGAAGAAACCACGACTGAGCTGCAACCTACTCCTGTGGGCAAGAAAAACAAGCCTGATTCCACCAGCTGGAAATGCCGAACCAACACAAGGAAACTCTAGCTACTGAGCTAGAACATGCCATGGCACCTCAGTCACACAGGCTTATCTACAGTGACAAAGCCCAACTCAAGACCACACGGTCTAAATGCACCAACACATACATGACCTCACTGTCATGTACTCTACAAAGACTACGGCTGAAGCTACGGTGTTAGAAAAACACAAACTACACGAAAAACCATGCCAAGAGGCTCACACTGCACGAGAACCACACGAGTCGTGAGAGTTAGGTGTCATGTGATAGAAGTACCCTCTCACTAGAAGTAAGGCCAGATGCATCCACTGATGTCTTACACTATGTCTCGGGTGTCTCCCACTCACCTCGAATGTGGTAACTGAGACACCTTAATAGTAACCAAGAAACAAAGACTAGTTAGGGTCACGCTCGTCAACGTAGATCCAAAGTCCCTAACCATGTGTGCACACACAGGCTCAATGCCTTGAGCTAGGCCTCTTGCTGGTTTTCGCCTCCCGTCAGACTCTAAAGGCAAGGCAAAGGGGCTCTCGATAACCAATGTAAAAATTGTCTCTACTGGGACTGTCCTACCACCACTCCCAGGTGGGCCGACACGAAGTGTCATCAGGCTACTACTAGTGAAAGCTCACTAGACACAAAGACTCTCCAAAGGAAAACACCAAAGTACAGAAAAGCTACACATGCACCTATCACAAGTACCACTAAACACAAGGTAGCACGCAGCCACCAGACTCAGGACAGTCAACTAGACCTACTGACACAATGATCCTTGAGTCACACGACTCAGGTCAAGACCATCGTACAAAGCAGCAACATGTTATCAAATCAGCCTAGTCCCTGGGTCAAAAACCATAGTAAAATATTATGGAGGTGACATACAACAGTCAGATCCATTCATCAATCAAAAGTCCTTGGCCCCTTGGGCACTCATCGGACTCACGATTTCGCATAACGAGGAGGCACGAAACACGAGAGGTCACTTGAGCCCTCAAACCACATGAACACATAAACCGAGATAACATAATACCTCCTAGTGTACAAAACACATTCTCGATCTCCATGGGACAACCGAGACATTCACGAGGTCAAAAGTCAACCACTAGGTCACAACCCGGTTGACCGGAGACCAAACTACAAGAAACAGATGAATGAAATCTAATTGTGGTTGCCACTAGACTGCCAACAATGATAGCGGTCGAGACTGGACCGCTATCACAAGGTTGCCGTCAAGATTAGACCACCTTCACCAAAGAAAACTGACAGGAGGTTGCGGTTACCAAAGTACCGCCACCTAAGATCAGTGTCAATGGTAGACCACTACCTGCCATGGATGGAAAACACACGGCTTCAAAGGAATGTCTAGATTGCAGTCGCGACAGGACCTCTACCATCAGGTAGCGATTCTCCTTAGACCTCTATCTGAAGGGGATAACATGGGTAAGGGCTTCTCAGGTCGCGGTTCCATCCCAACCGCCACTTGTAGGTAGCGGTTGGTCACCTAACTGCTACCTCACAACTGCCTTACCTATAGTAGTCAAAAATAGAATGCGGTCCCAACCAGACCGCCATTAGATGAATGCGATCTCCACTGGACCACTACCAGAGGATGCGGTCTCCACCAGACCGCCATCAGTAGACGTGGTCTCTGGGTCGACTGCGACCTGCTTTAGGTATGAAAATCATAAAACCTTGCAAAACCCAATCATTCCACTCCCCAATCATCCAAAAACGATGGGGAAACAATTACAAACCCAATGCATGCCTTCCACAAGCCAGAAGGGATCAAGAAAACCACAAAACGGCAAGGAAACAAGTGATTTCCTCCGAATGCCCTAAAATGACCCACATGAACCTATGGTCTCATACCAGACCCAAATCGTGAGCAAATGGAACCAAGTTGATGGGAATCAAATCCTTACATTCCAGGGGTTCGAGATCTACTATTAAAATTAAAAATCATCGCCCAGAATGGTGATTTCGTCTCACACCCCCAAAATTTGCATTTTACCCAAAAATAGGAAAAACTGCTCAAACTCGCACTAATCGGCATGAAACGTGAGAGAATGTAGGACAAGGGTAGAGAATCGATCCCCCGACCTCCACCGATGATCTTACGTTCTGAAAATGCCAAACCCTGTCGAAAATATCACACGAACCCCGCCGGCATCGAATCCACGAATGGGATCGCACCGCACCTTGATCCACGCTCCGTCCACACTCCGCGTCATCTTTACGGCACCTCCGCCTCGTCCGACACCTCCGCCTCGTCCGACACCTCCTTTGTCGGCCGCCCGGAGAAGAGGGGAAGAGGGACAGCATGGTAGGGAGAGGGAGAGTGAGAGAATTTGAGTGAGGGAGAGGGAAAGGTGGGTGAGGGTTTATAAAAAACATAAAAATATTAGTAATATTTTTGAAATCTGATTTTTGACGAAAAATTAGAAAAATGTAGAAAATTTACCCCCGTGATCCTCAGAACGAGCACAATGCTATTGTAGTGTCCTGTAGTTTGAAATATCAACGGTTCACCCTCCATGGGGATCCGAAGATAAAACAGCCTGAAAAACCAATTAAAAGGCCAAAATCCACTCAGGACCCACAAAAGCACTCCGAACACTTGATAGACCCTAACAGCATTCTTTTTTTCTCCATACATCTTTTCTAAGAATACCCACATGTCTCTAGCTGTCTCCTTCCGCATAATCAGTTTCCTCTGAGCATCTTCAACGGAGTTGACTAACCAAGTCATCACAACACTATTCTGTTCAGCCCAGTTCTCAAAACCAGCACTATCCTCATCTGGTTTCTCAATTTTACCATTGATAAAACCAGACTTCCGCTTTGCTCCAAGGTACATCTTGGCTGTCGCTGACCATTCCACATAATTGGTTTTGTTCAGCTTGATTGGGGTAATTTGCAGGGCATGGAGTTCATGACCCGACATAGGGCCAGCCACCCGTTTTCCTATAGAACCGTCCTCAGCATCTGTGGATGTGGACTTGGAGACCGATGGAGAGTGATGTGTGGCCATTAGTACCTCCCCTTCTTCTCGATGCAGAATAAAACCTAACAATACCTAGGAGACAAGCAGCGACTGTCTCCATAAGGGCAGGGTTCTGCAGCTCAACAGAAGAAGAAGCAACCGGGAGGGGAAGGGTGCAGTCCCTGCTAGACAGAGAGAAAGAGGGGGGTGCATGCAAACATTCAGACTAACCCCCTTGAGATCCACCACCGACCAACCTATTGCTCCTCTATGCTCTTTAAAGACTTCTAAAAGTTGAGATTCATGAATTGTAGAAAGATTAGAAGTAATAATGACAAGAAGAGTATGGTCAGGGCCCAAATAAGCATATTTTAATGAGTCCGGGAGATGTTTCAACGCAAGAACAGGAGGATGCTCTAAGATGGAAGAGCAGGTTTAGATTGAAGTGCAAGAAGAGGCTCTACCCTAGAGTAAGGTGCAGAAGAGAAAAGAGAATTTTGCGGCATGCTACCCTCTTCTCAGGTATTCTTAACTTCATCTAGATTTTCATCGATCAATTCCTCAAAAATATCAAGCACATTACATTCCTCTTCTTGTTCCGGATATTGGGATGCCTTAAATACATTTAAAGAAACTTTCTCCCCTCCAAAAGAAATATCCATCATTCCTGTGGTGCAGTTAATATTGGCCTTACCAGTAGTCAGAAAAGGACATCCCAAAATAATAGGTGTATGTTTCAACTTCTGAGATGAGGTCATGTCTAAGATTAAAAAGTCCACTGGGAAATGGCATTCATGCACCTTGACTATTACATCCTCCAATAAGCCCCTTGGAGTTTTTACCGATCTATCCACCAATTGAAGGATTATGGAAGTATGTTTTAACTCTCCCAGATCAAACTGCTCATATATAAAGGTGGGTAATAGATTCACACTAGCACTTAGGTCTAGCAATGCTCGATCAAAAGTGATTCCACTTATATCGGATGAAATTAACAAAGCTCCGGGATCCTTTAACTTCTTAGATAAATAGTTCATCAAACTGCACTTACGTCCTCAGACAAGCGGATCTTTTGAGTTGACGCTTTTGGTTCCCTTTTCGGTGTACAAAGCTCTTTCAAAAATTTTACATAAGCCAACACATGCTTAATTGCTTCCAAGAGTGGAATATTGATATTCACTTGTTTAAATAATTGCATCAATTCTTCTTGTTGAACCGGCTACTTCTTGTGAGTTTTAGAGTTCAAAGCATCAGGGAACGGGACCTTTGGTGCATACTCATGGGGTTTTTCTTCAACCTTGTCTTTTTCTTGGTCAAGCTCCTCCCTTTCACCTTCTGGCTTCTTCTTTTCAACTATTATGGGCTCATCTTCCTCACTATCACTCTCTTCTCGAGCCCCTTGGGCCAAGCTACTACCAACTCCTCTTGCCTTATAGGGATCATCTAGAACTTTCCCACTCCTAAGAGTAGATATAGCCTTGGCGTTCTTAAAGTGGGGACCTACAGGGGGGTGAGGTTGAGGTAAATTTGGTTGAGGAAGGAGAGGAGATCTTTGAGGGAAGCTTGGATGTTAGTTTTTAGGATTAACCACAGATTGGCTAGGAAGTTGACCTACTTCTCTCCTCATATTACTTGTAGCCAATTGCCCTATTTGACCCTCCAACTTAGCCACAGATTATTGTTGAGATAGAATGAGTTGTTGTTGAGCAAGAATGGATTGATTCTAAGAAAACAGAAGTTGTTGGAGTTGGTCGAATTTATCCTCGAAGTTGGGCTGAGGAGGTTGAGATGGCTGAGGTTGATACAGATCTAAGCTTGATTGAATTTATTATAAGGAGGGTATTGTTGATGCTGGCCCTGAGAAAATTGAGCTTGATGATATGGGACCTGAGAATGTTGAAGTGGAGGTTGAGGTTGTTGATATTGTTGTTGAAAGGGTGCATAAGCAAGGTTTTGTTGAGATTGAGCTGGAGCTTGAAAGGGTTGCTTTTGGATTGGTTGATGAGAAGGATTAGACGTCAGGGATAGTCCTTGTTGATTTTTCCAAGAAAAATTAGGGTGATTTCTCCAGCCTGGATTGTAAGTGTTGGAATAAGGATCATAGGCAGGCTTAGAGACGCCCTGAGTAATGAAAATTTGTTCTTCGATTAATGAGGGAAGCTGGGATGCCGTAGGGCAATCAGTAACAGCATGACTCGGGCTTGAACAGAGAGCACACAGTTCTTGATGGCTAGAATATGAGAAGTGTTGAGATTGAGGGGCAGAAGAGAAAGAAGGTTCTTGCATATTCATAGATAGTAATTGATCTAGCTTCTGCGCTACCAAATCAACCTTCTCCATCTTTTGCGCCAATATGTCTATTTTATTCAACTTCTATGCAAGAACATTAATGTCCATTCTGTTCTCAGGTTCTACTTGATTTTTAACTTTAAAAAGTCTTGCCCTCTTAGATGGCCCAATCATTCTCTCATAAGATGACAGCGAGACATGACTAATTAAATTCTCACTTGACATTTCGAATAACTCATAAGCTTCATCCTCGCTTTTACTCATAAAAGTGCCCCCACATGACGCATTCACCATTTGGTATAGTCTCTTATAGATAGTCCTCTTTATTTTAAATATTCTAGGTAAATATTACACAAGAATATCCCCACAAACTAATTTTATGTCAATGATAAATTTCATGCAAAATAAAATTGTCCCAATTCTAGCAACTTTTGTAATGCCTTAGTTTCTTCGGATCTGAGTTTGTGGGTCTCGGAACGCCTTTACGAGTCTCAGAACGTGTTTTACAACTTACTCTAATTTTCTATCTAATGAGCCTTTGGAACCTATGTAGGGTAAACCAACGTGTTGTCGGGCTCTGAGATATTGCAGGCGTATTGTGCATTTTCTGAGGATCGTGGATAGTATTTTTTCCGATTTTATATTTTGTAGATTTTAAAAACCCAAAACATATTTGATAAATAACCGCCACACCTCTCTTTCTCTCATTCTCTCCTTCTCACTCTCTCTTCTCTTTCTCTCCCCCTCTTCTCCGGGCAAACGATGGAGGCAGAGGCATAGGTGGGCTAGGTGGAGGCAGCTTGAGGGCGAGGAGCACGAGGATGGGACAAGGATTGAGGCATGGAGGTGCAACGAGGTTCGTTCGCGATTTCATGAACCCGATGCCATTCTAATGGCATTTTTATGGTGCATCAGAGTCCACGGTGCATGTAATCTTCGGTGGAGGTAGGGGGATGGTTCCCTAACCTGTGCTCTTCATTTATTGTGGATTTGGTAGGCTGAGGTGAGATGAGTTGGGTTTATTTCACGTCGGGGGCTGAAAACCAAGTTTTCTAGAGTGCGATAGTTTCATCGGATTGAGTGAGATTTTTTGACTTATTTTTCTTCCTTTTTGTGTTTTGGGACCTAAGGAATGGTGGTCCCTGATGTTTTCCCCCTTGATCGGAGTCGATTGGGAGTGGAATCAGGCCTCCAAGGTTGAGGTTGGACGTTTCCCCGCCATTTTCGGTCTACCAATCGGTTGGCATTGGTCGACCAAACGGCATTAGCCACGGAAGGGCGCTAAGGCCATTTAGGTCGACCGAACAACCCAGTTCGATCGACCGATTTAGGCCAGGCGCCCAAGGGGACATTGGGCGGTCGACTGCCTGCCTGGGGTTCGTCAACCGACCCCAGTGGTTTCATCGACCAAATTCCCTTGTTTGGCTTGTTTTGGCCCCCGGTCGTATTGGTTGAGACCCATTAGTCGACCTATGTCCCCGTGGTTGTACCAAACGCCCCTTGGGTACTGTGATTATATTTTTGGCTGTCTAGAGGTAACGTGTTACCTCGATTAGCATGCATGTAGGTTTTAAGGGTCCGGGTGACCCTCCTGTGTTCCTGGCTTTCGCGTTTCGCATAATCGAGTCCCTGTGCATCGATTTAAGTGCGGAGGGTCATTCTTGCATGCCGATAGCTTTTCCAAAAAGTGGTTTCATGCCATGCATATGGCCTGGGATTGTGAGTTCAGTCACCTAGCCTAGGGCTGGAGGGTTTATTAGCCACCCTTTAGAAAGGGATTAGGTTTGGCAGTTGTGAGCCGCACCAATAATTATTGTACCATGGTTCTTGACATAGGGATAGGCCAGATTGACGGCATGGAGCTATCCTGTGCGACGGCCTTGACTTGTGTCCCGTGACTCAAGGGCCGTGGGATTAATAGGTCTAGTGGACAACCTAGAGTCCGGTGGCATCGTGCCACCTATGTTTCAAGCTAATTATGATGGGCTTGTGCGCAACCTATCTATATTTCGGTGATTTCTGACGAGAGTCGTTTGCTTAATGGCCCCCCACTGGTCGTAGGTTGCCTGGACACACTTGTGCTTACCCACCTGGGAGTAGGTGGAGGGCTACACCCAGGAGAGATAGTTTCTAGGCTAATTGTCGTAGGGCCTCCTCTATAGGGGCTCTAGTCTAGGTCTGGAGGAAAACCTGCTAGAGGGCCCGACATAGTGTAGTCAGTCAGTGTGTGCACAAATGGTTGGGGACTATGGACACGTGCTGACGAGCACGACCCCGACTAGACCCTTGTTCTATGGTTACTGGTATGGTGTCTCTGTTTTACTTGGGGTAAGGAAGACACCTGAGGAGCGGACTAAGTAATCAGGGGACACAGTCAGCCTTCCTTCTAGTGGGCAGCACTCCTGTCACACGAGATGAGTTCTTTCGTGTTTCTTCGGGTGGTTTCTGAGTGTCTTTCTGACACTGAGGTCTAGGGTTTCCAGTAGGGTTACTGTGGGTTTTCCCTAGACAGCACAAGGCTCACGACGGTGAAGTCGTAACCATGTTCCCAGACTGCATGGTCTTGGGCTTGGCCTTAGTCACCGACGATAGGCCTCCATGATAGAGGTGTCGTGATGATTCTTCTGCCAGTGAAGCTAGGGTTTTCTTGACAGTCTGGTGGTCCCCCAGCTGTGAGATCAGGGTGTTTTTTTGGTGCCGTAGGAGTAGCTTATAGAGTCGAGGTCACATCGGCTACCATGTTTTCTATTACGCTGTCCCATTCCATCATTGTTGTTGTCATTCCTACTCCTACTGTTGTTGTTGCTCTTATTAGCGCTGCTTTACCTTACTACCGTAATTTTCAATTGGGGTTCTGTGGGACCCCTAATGAGCTAGTGATAGGAGGGTCACTCCCTATTTTTCAGGTATGGCAATTCCTCCTAGAGATCTGGGGGTGCAGCGTAGAGGTTCGTAGTTGTCAGCTCGCCAAGCCGAGTGTTCACTCGATAATGAGTATGTTCTCTTTTCCTGTAGACTATATTTTTAATTAGACTGGACTCTGTAGTTAGATTGTTTATTGTTATTATAATTGTTGTTTCTGCTTTATTTCCTATTTCTATGTACTTTTACACACATCTTTTAGCCGTTCTGAGCCCTCCGGCTCGTAGGCGACGGGCCAAGATTCAAATGGTATCGGGTTATTCCCAATATCGGGATCTTGGGTCGTTACAACTTTCTCCCAAAATAGAGGTGCTTTAGGCCCTCTTACCGTCATGAGTATATGAAGATTTGAAGGTCATTTTTTCCTATCCTGATTTTACTACTTACTCCTATTTTAGTTCTTGTATCTCCTTAAGATAGACTGCGTTTGTCCCCTCAACTCTCGCAGCGCTATGCTAGGGGGTCCCATGTGACCGCTGATACGAGACCTCTTAAATTAATTTTCCTTTCTTCCCTTTTGATGACCTCTCTTATCACATTATGCTTGTCCATTCCTATGCGAAGCTCAATCTTTGCTCAAGAATCTCCTTGAGTGGGATGTCCATATTAGGCTTGTTTCTTTACCAAAACACCCATTTATCAATCCACCAGGCTCCCCTGGAAAACGGACGTTCTGGAGGGGCATTTGTAGATGCCTAATTTTGGACATCCCACAGACTACATCTAGCCATCATGAAAGTGACTCTTTTTCTTAGTTGATTGAGTGTGTGGGGCCTTAGCCTTGTTTAGGTAAATAGTTGGCCGCCCAGCCTCCAAGGTGGCTAGATGGTTGGCCACCTTCACCCTCAAGAAGGCCATCGACCTGGCCGCCCAGCTCCTTGGATGGCCAGAACTTTGGCCGCCTCCTGATAACTACTAGTCAACCCCACGATCTGCCCACTCCAGGCACGTCCTCCAGAACTACTCCCACACCGGGAGGTTCGAGGCTCACGTAGCTTGCACGTAATCTATTTTTGAATGGTTTTGATGGAGGGAAATTCCCCACATACGAAACCCAATCTTGAACCATCTCACGGGGAGATTCCACGGGGAGGAAGTTGAACACTTGGGAGGTGGGACACTTCGTGAGGGGAGAGTTGGACATTCTCTGGAGGAGGGGAGGAGGCTAGTTCCTGGGAGCTCAGAGAGAGAGCTGTGAGGATGAGAGCACCTTCTCGACCTTCCCCTAGCAGCAGAACCTGGCTTGGAGAGCTCCCCCACAGACGAACCCAGTTGCAGGGGGTGGCCATTGACATGGCTGCCCACCACCCTTGAACGGCCACCAAGTTGGCCGCCCTCTATTGTTGACGGGCAAACCCGTCCTTTCTTCCCCTGTTCCTTGTCTTGCTACACTTTCATTTACTTTACTGCGTTGCATGCATATTAGATCCTCCTAGCTCCCTATTTTAAAGTGGTTTTTCCAATCCCAAAACATAGGGAAGGCAGATGGTCGAAAGTCTCGGCCATCCCCCTTCTCGCCCCCCTCCCCGGTACGTTCACCACCATTTGCATGCTTTTCTCTTTGATTTGAACACATTCTCCACTCCTATAGTCTAATGGTATCTTCTCTTTTTGCTAGACAATTTGCAGGAACTTCATCCTCGATGCACAGGGCTCCTTGTTCTTGGCCGATAGTGAGCGAGGGCAGAAGAACCCACCATCTCTCGACTTCGAAGGTATTCACGATCATCCTACCCCTGTGAGGCCCAAGTATAGGTCTCTGGCGATCACGTTATTTCTATTTTTTTTAACCTTTGCACTGTAGGCCAAAGTAGTAGATCAGAAGAGGGAGGACACACCCACGGCACGCCATCGTACCCATCCATCAACCTACCTTTCCTTTCTACCTACGAACCTACACCTATCACCAAAAGAAGGGGCATCCCATTGAGGACTGCTATGTATTCAAAGATATCATCGAAAGCCTGATTCAGAAGGGCGAATTACAATTAGTGAATATAGGGTGGACCCACCTTGCCCTCACCAAATGCTCGTCTTCAAGACGGCGGCCAACATGGCCTCGCTGTGTAAGCTAGGATGATACATGCTCTAAAGGGCATTCCAAGCCCCTCAAGGCAGGGCAGGAAGCTAGAAAAATAAATACAAGATGCAAATTGTGCTCTATTCTGGGGGTAAATGTTGAAAACTAAAAAAGCTAAAGACAAAAAGAAGAGCTGCTACTCCGCTTTGCCCGCTGGCTTCACTCAAGCTGACCGATTCAAATGAAGTTAGCTGATATTAGGGCTGACAACTAAATGATGAAGTTGTGGAGAGGAATCTATGACCAATGATTTCTCCGGATGAAAAGATCTAGTGGGATGCAACTGCTGCTTGCACGCTCCGCCACATGGTGAAGGATGCTCATTATTGGGTCCTAGAGTGCAGGAAGATGGATCTAGAGGGGGGGTGAATAGATCCTTTAGAAAATTTACCTAATTAAAAGTAGTTCGATCAATATGCCACTAATATAATACCTGAGATGCGAAAGAACTTAAGAAAATGTTGAATCTCAAGGAACACATACAAGGCTAAAGCACAGCAGAATTAGTTCACCCTCATAAGGTCAATTGAACAAACCTCTAAAATGACAACTATTAGATAGATATGTGTGTGTGTGACTCAAATGCATGTAATAATAGATGAGCACAACTATTGGCAAACCATCCTGTGAATGGAGATAGAAGATATGGAACAATCACATAGGCATTCACGATGATACAATATTTTTAAGGTGGTTTGGGACCACGACGGACTCCCTATGTCCACCCCTCACTAAACTGAGTGAGGTTTCCTCAACACGCTGCGAATGCAGCAAACACGGGGATTTCTCTCCACACACAGGGGGTAAAACCCCAACACACACGCTGCGAAGATAGCACACACATAGGGACATGCCCCAACACACGCGGATGACCACCACACACAACGATGCACAAGCGTCAACATAAACACTGGGAGAATCGACTCTCTGAACCCCCACACAAGATAATCGTTCAGAAGTAGATGAAATGTTCACGAATGAATACAATAAGCCCAATACATAATCTTAAGACTGAAATGAAGAAGATCTCTTAAGCATAAAGCTCTCCCTTCCTCTAGAAGATATGGTTCTCCTTGGTGATGATCACGAAGATGACATCATCTTGTTCCTCTCCTCAATCTGCTCATCTATTCCTTCTACCACGAACATCAAAGATGCATGGATGTAAATGATATCCCCTTACCAAGTCTTCCTTTCATGAACCTAAAGAAATGTGTATTTGGAGTATCATCAGGAAAACTATTGGGTTTTATAGTTAGCAAGTGGGGGATTAAGATTGATCCAAGCAAAACAAAGGCCGTCATGGATATGCCACCGCCGAAGAACATTACGGAGCTTCGAGGACTGATCGGGTGTTTACAATTTATTAGGAGATTCATATCACAACATTCACAAAGGTGTCGCCCATTCTACGAACTGTTGAAGGCGGGAACTAAGTTTGAGTGGAACGAACAATGTCAAAAGGCCTATGAGGATCTGAAGATTTATTTGTCTAATCCCCTAGTTTTGCAACCCCCAGTCCCTGTGAAACCTCTGATTTTATACATTTCTATTATTGTGGACTCCCTAGGAGCTGTCCTAACACAAGTGGATGATGAAGGTAAGGAAAGGGCAGCCTACTACCATTCTATGTTGTTTAATCCTGCTAAAGCTAAGTACACCACCATGGAGAAGACCTGCGCAACGTTGGTCTGGGTAGCTCAAAAATGGAAACATTATTTTCTTGCCTATGAAGTCAAGCTGATCTCTAGAATGGACCCAATCCACTACCTCTTAGAAAAACCTATCCTCTCTAGTAGATTGGCTCGCTGGTAGAGTTTTCTATCCCAATTTGATATTACCTTCATCGTTCAGAAAGTAATCAAGGGATATGCTATTACTGAACATCTTGCTCATTCACCAGTCCCTCGTACAGATTCTATCCAGGATGAGTTCCCCGATGGACACCTTGTCGTGCTCACTCATCACCATTTTTGGTCCCTACATTTTGATGGCGCACTTAATTCTCAGGGCCGTGGGATCAACGCTGTTCTCCGCACTTGGGAGGGAGTAACCATCCCCTTCACATACCAACTCTCTTTTCCTGCTACAAACAACATAGCCGAGTATGAGGCTCTCCTTGCAGGATTGAAGCACGCTTATGTTCTAGGTGCGCGATACTTGAACATCATAGGAGATTCTCAGTTGGTGCCACGTCAGGTCCTTTCCACCTATCGCACCCGTGACCCTAAACTCAAACCCTATCAAGATTTGGCCACTATCTTGGCTAAGCAATTCCTCAAGCTCATTTACATCCATACCCCTCGATCTCATAATATTCTTGCCGATGCACTTGCCTCGCTTGCTTCTTCTCTCTCCGTCCCTCTCAGTCGTCCCACTGAGACTATTGTGGTCCAGCGGTTAGATGCTCCTTCCCTTCAGGATCCATGGTTTGATAACCTTAGGAAGTTTGCCGAGAAGAAGGTTGAGTTGGAGGATTTAAGAGAAGTATCCTTAACTGAGCTTGAGAAGATTATAGAAGAATAAGAATTACCATGGTATCATGAAATTGAGCAGTATTACAGGGATGACTCATTCCCAGAGTCGGCCAATGCCGAGTAGCACAAGGCAATTAGAAGAGCCACCTCGAGATACACAATTATTGCAAGAGAACTATATAGGCGTGCTCTTAACGGAATTCTTATGAGGTGTTTAGACGATGACGAGGCTTAGAAGGTAGTCGAAGCAGCTCACTCGAGTGAGTGTGGAGGGCATGTCAATGGTCAGGCCTGGGCAAAGAAGATTCTTAGACAGGGCTATTACTGGCCAACCCTAGAAGAGGACTGCTCCACCTAAGTTCGTAGGTGTCTTCGGTGCCAACTCCATGCTGATAAGATTCATGCTCCTGCTTTATCTCTCCATCCTCTTTCTGCTCCATGGCCATTCTCCATGTGAGTTTTTGACATTGTTGGTCCACTAGGTGATCCTAACTCTCAGACCAAGTAGAAATCCTTCATCCTTATCACCACCGAGTATTTCATCAAGTAGGCCGAAGATGAAGCATACACGGAGATCAAAGCTACCATAGTATGCCGCTTCATCCTGAAGAACATCATCTCATGGTTTGGAGTGCCAAGCGACATCGTAACCGACAACGGGCCTCAATTCGTGTCACAAGAACTCCGAGACCTCTGTAAGAAATATAACATCTCATTACATCATTCATCACAATACTACTCCCAAGGCGACGGCCAAGCCAAGGCCACCAACATGACTCTTCTTAAAATCATAAAGAAGACATGCGAGTCACATAAATTCACTGATTGGGCTGACAAATTGATAGAAGTTCTATGGGCTTATCGCACCTCTATCCGTACTCCCACGGGACAAACTCCTTTTGCTCTCACTTACGGGATGGAGGCAACACTCCCATACGAAATCTTGATCCCTTCCATAAGAGTGTAGCTTGATAAAGAACTTAATCTCGACGAGCATCAGTAGGCGTTGCTAGTGTAGCTGGAACTCTTGGACGAGAAGAGGCTTAATGTGGCCAATCATGTTTCCATTTATCAAAAGCGTGTCTCGCGTCATTTTTAAAAGAAAGTCCTTGAAAGAAAATTTCAAGTGGGTAATATGTTTTTGAAACGTAAATTTATTAGATCAGGAGGTCCGAGGTCTAAACTATAACCTAACTGGGAGGGTCCGTTTGTAGTCAAAGAAGTGTATCCTAGGAGTGCCTATCACTTAGTCAACGTTGAGGGTGAGGATTTGTCTCATGCATGGAATGGGCTATACCTTAAGCATTTTTTTCCTTAAAAGAGTCTGGCTAACAAACGGCTGGGTAGTGAGGTAACCTTTGCCTTAATCACTAGGGAAAGATTCCTTAACATAGCGCCCACACACTACATGACACCCCCGGTCAGGGTTTTCCTCCTTTGTATAAAATCATTTTTCCTTCGGCCATGCTCGGGGGAGGTGAAGGTCTTTTACTTTTCTCTCTTCGGTTAGACATAGGGACAAGAGATTGACGGACTAGATAACCAACTTAGGCACTCCCCAATACGAGAGCGATCTCAAATAGGGGCAATCTTCAAAAATAAAACAAGAGAAAAACACCATGAAAAATACCCTTGATTCTAGTAACCGGGCCTGTTTCTCCTAAGACAAGACTGACTCATTAGAATCAAGTGTTCAAACACAAATTGAAAATCAACCGTCCATTAAAAGATTAGGCAATTTTTTGAACTCCTTCCATGTTTTTCACAACTTCAACTAATTGACCATATTGGATTTTTTTCACGCTTTTCTCAGATGCTAGTAGTCACTGGGTTCTTTCCTTCCTTTCAATAAGGTATCATTCGCATGGAGAATTGTAACAGTGAAGATGTGCTAGCTATCACTGGGTGAAGAACAAGAACTTGTTAATCCAAAGATAATCACTCCAGTTTTGGTGGTCTCCAAAAGCTTGCCATCGTAGACCAACACCTAGCACACCATGTAAACCACCTAGAAGCAGATAGACCAGAAAAAATGATGAGAAAGAGAAAGAATATGAGATTCTTACACACCCCAAGGCAACTAAGAGCATCAATCGTCAAAAGCTGGGTAGAAATGTAAAGTATAACTCCTGCATAGGACTGAATTTTTTCTATATCCGATTATAAATTACCACCTACAGCAGTAAGGGACAGCAAATGAAGTTTACAACAATTGTATGGATCCCTACCCTGCTAAAACTACCATTACCAGTTATAGGGGTAGAAATATAAGGAAACAAAGATGAAAATGTTGTAGTCTACATGTGTCTTCAAGTCATACCATCTTCTCAATAGGTATGCCATTCATGACTTGAATCCCTTGATACACATTTCGCATGTACAATAGGACCCTGCACCTCTTCCTTATCCATCTGCCTCAAATTCCCTTCCCTAGCTGGTTGGTTCATATATACTGTTCCTTTGTACATCCATTCATCTCTCCGCTCACAGTAATAGTCTTCAAATGGTTCACCACATAGCGCACATAAACATTGATTTTCATCTGCAGGAACCATTGGTTCACATTTCTCTGGATCTGAAACAGTTGTCTCAAGAAATTGGTACACAGATTCACGCAATGTGTCTGCATGTCCGGCCACCCACTCATTTGAATTTGCAAACCATTTCCGCGAAACTCGGTCAAAACTACTCATATCAGACTTTGATGCGTGCCAATCGAAGTGTCTATGAATGTCCTCTTGAACTCTGAATCTTAACCCGCATTTGACGCACTGATGCTCCAAATCATCATACAGGCAATCAATCACCAATGGATGAAATTCACGTACAACATCTGGCTTAAAGTCTAGGCCTATCAGGCCTTTCACTTCTTCTGTTACAGCCTTTGACGAGACATCACCTTTTGGAGAGAAAGATTCTGGCCTAGGAGGCTCATTTGATGATGATGCAAGAGGTAGCATTGAGGAAGCTGAAGTTGTAAATGGCATGGATGTGCTGGCAGGAAGAATTGAACTTCGACTGGCAAGCTGGTTGGGCATCTCTGTGTTGACCGAATCAGATGCCTTGGTCCCCGATGAAGATATCAAACCTTTTGCAACTAATGAGCTCAAGAGACTTGAGAGGGGATTTGGATTTGTGCTCGCTGTGTTTATAACCTGTGGTGAGGTACCCACTAAGGATGATGAAGGTGGAGGCCCAGGTGGCAATGGGGGCAGAACAGGTATTGGAGGATGTGGTACAGGAGTTTGCGAATAACCCCCATGAGGAATCGGGGTGGGTGCAGATGATAATGGAACTGAAGATGGTGGTGTTGACAAAACTTGGACAGGAGGGGGACCATTTGGTAGAGGAGGCTGAATAATCATCTCAAGGCTGGTTGCCGGAGGGTTTGAAATAAGTCCACTCTTCATGATAGCAGCTAATAATTTACTTGCACTAGATTGGTCCAGGACATCCCCACCAGAGTTGATTGAATTACTCATTCCACTTGAACCATTTGCCTGAGTAGAACCAAAACTCGGAGGTGGATGAAGCGGCTCCTGGGAGTGAATGGAGGGGTGAGACTCCCTCTGCATCTGCTGTACTGGGAGATCAGTCTCTGATTGCTGTAAGAAAGGAACATGATGCTGGAGCTGAGAAAAAGGAGTAGAAGAAACTGATGGCATTTTTATATTCTGAGAGATTTTGGGTAATAATTGCTCTGAATTGGATAGAGAGTCAGACTGCTGAATGTCATTTTGAACATTGGAAGAAAAAGGGTCCATGGTGACTTGTGTTGTTACTGCTCGTTTCGACTGCCCTGGGAACTGCATAGGCTTTTGAGGCTTCAAGTAATCACGATCAGATATGTCATGAAAATTCTGAGGTTGAAGAAGTGCAGAAGACGCAGATGCATCAGCTGACGGAGATGGTGATCTTAATGGCAACTGATGTTTTTTATCCACCATTCCGCTGCATGCTGAGGCTGGATTTACCAAAGAACCCAAGTTGGAAGAAAGAGCAGCTACAGACGGGCTCATGAAGTGCATTCCCATCCTGGGGAACGGCAGATCTGTGCTTGTTGATACCTCATCACTGCCAGGAATAGAGTGGCCTTCCTGTTGGCTTGAATGTCTTGTGGTTAAATGGTCCAAACCTCCCAGTGAGACGTTCATCTTTTGTGATGACCATAGTCCTGGAGTTCGATGTCCTAAAACAGACCCTCCTGTTGGTAAAGAATCTGCAGATGGTTCCCCATCAGCTCTTGACCCAGAATCGTATTGAAGATGAGTTGTTGGAATGTGTCCTTCAGTTCCCTGAACAAATGTAAATCAACAACAGTCATCAGTGTTGGCCAGTAATTCATAAAAACAATCTGCCGCATGTCAAAAAGATGATCTTTCTTGCTGATATCTTTCCTACATATATATGACGAGAAAATGAAAGTAGGTATATGAGAACATTAGCATAGTGACCTGGAGAATAAGTTTCTCTCAATGTACAAGTAAGCATTATTAGCAGACCATGCTATAAATGCATTCATAGACTCTTCATTTTTGAAAGAGCCCCCCCGCGGTCGAGGCGATGACTTGCGTGAGCGTCGTTCATGTGTCCGAGGCCGGGAGGCAATAGGAGGCTAGCCCCTAGAGCAAGTAACAAACCTAAAGGGAGAAAACACGACCAACCTCATCAGTAGAACGCGCAGCTGATAGGCGATCGGAATAAGCGAAAAGCAAAGAAGCAAGCGAACTAAACTTCAGACAGGAACCTTCAGCCAACCAAACCGAGCGAACAGATCAGAGAAAACCTTCCAATTCTGAGTGGAATACTCTCTCTTATCCAAAACCATGGATGTACGGTTACCCACTACCAATGAGACATTCTAGACAGATCAGGGGACATGTATGCTCAAAGATGCGTATGAAGCATGTTGAGCTAAAATAAAAGAAATCGTTAAAACGAATGCAAAGAAAGCCAAAAAATAAAAAATACTCAAGAATAGTGTTGCTAGACTAGAATAATTAGGATCAAGACACTATCTGCAACCACGACGTGTAAGATAGAACCATCATCCCCTAATTCCTACAACCTAACGGCCTATCCAATGATTAAACATGTGCACCTAGATCATCATCATGTTTGTTAAAAGGGGAACATCAGATCCCAGAACACATGAATGACCACCCGGTTCTCGAGATAATATAACATAGATACCATATAGTAATGCATTAATGGGGCTAGGGATCGAGATACTTACCTAACTTACCTGCCGGATCAGTGGAAGTGACGTGTGGCATGATGAAACAGAATGTATTATGGATTTGCAATTCAACATTAATCAACCAGTCAAGACATCAAAAATAAGCATAATCATGCATGGAATGGAATCAAAAGACTGCGCAGGCATGAATCAAGCATAGAAACACTACAAATGGGGGTTCACAACTGATACAGTCTTGCAATGACCGCCTCCTCTAAGGTAACGGCCAGTCGTGAGACCACTACTTGGAGGTCGGTTTCAAAAAAAAAATAAAAAAAGAAAGAAACCTCCTTCGTCTCTCTCATTCACGCACGCACCACTGCCAACCCGTCATCGTCGGTGAACCCACCACCGCCTACACCAGACTCCACACTGAGCTCCCCCCTCTGAGCACTCACGCGCGCACGCAGATGATCAAGAAGAGCGCCATGAGGCGATTCATACGCCGAATGGCGGGAGAGGTAGCCAACCCGTCGCCGGCAAACCCACCGAAAGAGGAAGGGCCGCCACAGGCCGTAGTCGAGGAAGAAGAGCCTTCCACGACTGTCGGAGTGCCTGAGGAGGTGGAAATGTAGGACGAAGGTGAAAAGATAGAGGCAGTGGCCGAGAAAATGGCCGGAGAGACTCTGTCGTCTGAGGTAGGCCGTGAGCCTTAAATCCCCCCATTTTCAATTTTGAATCAAGAGATGAGCATGGGATGAAGGGGAAAGGGGGGTCACACAGTCCTTGTGAGACAATTGTAGGGCCTCTGGGGCCATTCCCATGAGTGGGGAAAGAGGGGAGCACCATCTGCAACGACAGGAAGAAGGCGGTCCTTTCAGTGACCGTCAAGTGAAGAGATGGTCGGCCTGAGGCCGCTAAGACATGAAACGGTCCATAACGGGCCGTTAGCTGGATAAAATGGCCTCCAAGGGGCCGCCACCTTCTGAGGACTACCTTTTTTTTAATATGCATGCATTTGTTGAATTACCTGAGTCACTGTCATGAATGCTCAATGCTTGCAGGGAAAATGCCAGACAAGGATCTCGTGGCTCCAGGTCGGGGCAGTATACTTGGCACTGCCAGACTTTCAGCGGGAGAGGTTGGCCACAATGGGATTCATAGAGTTCCTTAGCATGGAGGTGCTGAAGCTAGACACGATGCTCCTCCCCGCACTACACGACCGGTGGGACCCGGTGAGCTGAGCGTTCGTGTTCCCATGGGGGCACATGATCCCCACGCTACAGGATGTGGCGAGGATTACCGACTTATGGGTGCATGGCGCACCAGTCAGCAGGTAGACATACTCTAACTACCGAGAGCTGACTCAGCGGTTACTAGGGCTTGAGCTACTGAGGCCAGGGCGACACTCCTCAGTGCTGTCGAGAGCAGGGCTTCAGGAGAGCCTAGGTTTGCGAGGAGCCGCGATTGCTGTAGGGGAGCTGCTAGAGCACCACTTGGGGCATTTGACAGACAGAGCGTGATAGAGAGTAGCAGCAGGACTGGGACCCGAGGCAGACATGGTCCTTTGGTGGTTCCTGATGCTATTGTTTGAAAAGCTGCTCTTCGCGACGAGAGCTGACGGAGTGAGTTGTAGGCTCTTGCCCTTGCTAGAGGACGTGGACACAATGGGCGAGTATGCATGGGGCGCAGCCGTGCTTGCCTTCTTGTTTGACACACTCAGTGCCACCAGTAGGCGGACGATGCTAGGTGGATTTTCACCACTACTTCTGGTAAGACCCGACTTCTACATGTTCGTGCAATTGCTATGCCCTTACAATTGCTATATGATGACACCTTGATGCATGAAATGCAGGTATGGGCCTATGTGTACCTACCTGGACTGGGGAGAGGGAGAGAGGTGCACCCTGATCGAGTGCCCATCGCGAGGCTATGGATAGCGGTCCGGGACACAGGCTCGCTACGACACCACGTACGGGCCATCCAAGATGAGATTGGCACGCTACCCTATGCATCGATAATACCTAAACCCGAACTTTATAGATGCAACTATATGCCTGGACACTAATGCTTGACCTGCCTACCACGTTGCAGGTCCGATGGACACCATACCAAAGTGAGGGATATGAGGGACAACCATGGGTGGAGACAGCTCAGGCCTACTTAGGATGTGATGTTTGGCTGCACTGTATGAACGTGGTTAAGCCACTACACTACCGACTGATCATGAGGACCCAGGGCATTCACCAGCCAGAGATGGACTTCCCTACGCGCGAGACGATGGAGGAACGTGTGGGACGACACTTGCGTAGACTTACAGTGGAGATAGATTGGATTACTCGAGCGGCAGACCAGATTCGGGACTGGACCAGGTGAGGGCAAGTGTATGAGCCCGAGCTACCAATGACGAGGCCTACCTGACCGCTTATGCACGACGTTATGGGGACCAAGTCTTCCGTGGCACACGTCAACCGGTACAGACTCTTAAACATATGCTTTCTAAAATGCTCATGATTACGATGCATTGATGATCGACATTCTGTATGCAGCTTGACCCCCAGGGATGGATTGCAGAGCTCCAGGGGTTACTTCACTCGACGGTCCAACAACGGGATGAGCTCCAGCGCTCCCTGGATCTCCTAGTAAGCTTTATTCAACCTTAGACCTAAAATGCAATGATATGCTTATGAGACCGACTTGCTTCCATATGCAGCGTGCCGAGGGAGCTCAGCGCCAAGGATCAAGTGCCCCGTCCTCCTCCTCCCAGCCACCAGCGGATCGGGCTGAGCGAGATTCAGATTTTGCACGAGCAGTTGTGCGGGCCGAAGAGGCCGAAGCTTCACTCGCCGAGAGGGTAAGACATACCAACTTCCTTCACAATTTCTTCTAGATAGCAACTGTGAACTAAAGGATGCACTTGCAGGCGAGGGAGCTAGAGGCTATCTTGAGTGAGGCCACCCGAATGCGGGACGAGTTGGCTAGATTGAGGGCCGAGGCAGTAGAGGTGATACACCATCGTGCGGAGATGGAGCGATTCCACGTCGAGGCGGTGTAGGCAGAGCACCTTTGTGCTGAGACAACAGAGCAGGCCCAACGGCAGGTTGCAGAGTTAAGGGGCAAGTTAGAGCAATCCTGACTGTAGGTTGTAGAATTGAAGGGCGCAGTGGGAGTGTTTCAGCAATCTCCAGGTGATGAGCAGGAGATCGGAGCATAGCAGGACTCCGAGCGGCGCGCACAGTAGCGCCTATAGAGGCTACTTTACCAGTTCCTCCGACCATCGGAGAAATAAGGATGTGGAGCGATGGTTACGTTGCGAGGAGGGGAGCACGACTATGGGCCTGCCAGGGAAGAGACATGAAGGCACTGGTGATAGCGGGGGTCTTGAAGAGGGGCCGGCTTGATGTACTATATGAGACGCATGCGTGTACATGAATTTGACATAGTGCAATGAACATAACTCTTTTGACTAAAAAATGAGTTCATGTATGCTGACATTGACTGAGCTAACCTGACGATGACTCCTACGACCGACATAGAAAGAGCAAGAGGGAGAAGGACTTAGGCGAGAAACTAGATAGGGCGGGACTCGAGGAAGAGACAACACACAGAATAGAAGAGAGAGGCGGTCATGGTAGGGCCGCTAACTTTATTGGCGGTCCTGCGATAGACCGCTATGGGATAGATGAACCACGACTAAGAGAAAGCAAGAGACGGCCTATGTAAGATCGCTATATCAGATAAGACGGTCTCACGTTGACCGTTTCAGGAGATAGACGGTCTCACCGAGACCGTTACGTGGGTGGGCGAGAAGAACAGTGTAGAAGAAGGAAGAAACGGCCACGGGATGACCGCCAATTTTGTTAGCAGTTGCGCGATAGGCCACAAACTCGGGGACCCTATTAAATCTGATCAGGACTCTACTGGAGAGTCCCAATCCATGGATAATGAAACCCAAACCATGCTGAGACCTAATAGAACTCTAATTGAGGCTTTCTAGCCTTAATCCTAATGGAAAGGGACTAGAAATCTGGGCTCTATAAATCAAGAGGCAATCTGATCCCGTAAGTCACACAAAATCCACTCTTTAAGTCTTGAAAACCTTAGAAAAACCACACAAATCACCATGAAGAGGTCCCTTGAAGCAAGCACGATGGGCGAGGGTGGCTACAACGGGCCGAGACTTTCTAGAAAAGAGCACGGGACGCTGCAACGGCTGACCACTATCCCTAAGCACCTAAGCACTAGCTCTTCAAGGGATGTAAGTTAATGCAATTATTTTTTATATCCACCAAAGTTTCTTCAAAATCTTACATCACCCCTCCTCTTCTTCTTTTGTTTTGTTTTTCTTCCTTACCTCAGCTTCTCCCTGGCCCGCGATGCTATTCCAATTTGAAATTGGTGGCTCCCAAGGTAAAAGAACTCCCAATAGAAGTGATCACCATACTAAAGGCCTGGCACCTCTATCCCCTGCTTGTCTTAGCCAAGAATTACCATAATATATCTCTTGATTGGCATAGTATATTGGCCTTAATAGAGCTTTGGCATCCCCAAACACACACCTTTGTCTTTCCAACATTCGAGGCCACCATCCTTCTAGAGGATATTGAGGCACCATTAGCCCTCCCTAGGATTAAGGTGGGGGATGAAGACCTGGTATGCCACACGGTTGCCCCCATAGACCCCTCTCTTATCCTAGGGGAATTCCTACCAAACTCGAAGGATATCAGGACCATGATCAGCTCCTAGCACATTCACTTGCTCCCCATGGACCAGTGGATTACCTCCCACTGCAAGAATAAGTGTGGGTGGAATGAGACTATGGCCAAAGCCACTTCTATTTGCTTATGTGGAGCTATACTCTTCCCTACCACTGGCCACCTATTAGACATTCCAAACCTTAGCATCATTAGTGGGTTGTGACGAGGGTTATCTATTTCACAGGCCATCCTTTCTTACTTGTATGAGGGCCTTAGTTCAGCTTCTCTTGGGGGTCCTCTTTTCGGATCCATGATAGCCCTTGAGTGTTGGATGGGGATTAGATTGAAATTCCTACCCAAGGAGGATGTGCCTTCTCTTAGCCGGATCTTCGGGAGCCACCCACTCTTCTACATTGGAGGTGCATCTAGGTTCCCTTAGCAGATTGAGTGCCAGACAGCAGATAAGAAGACTAGAGATGAGTGGCGGGTCTGCCTCAACACCTTGCCACTCGATCGGTTCATGATGCGACCATAATCCTTGCAAGGCACCACTCTTCGGCTACCCCGACGACTGGGATTGGACCTTCAGCTGGTGGGGAATACTATTCTGGCGATGTATAACCCTCACAGGTGCAACCTACAGGTTAGCCTTCCCCGGATCATGGTCCCACCATTGTCGCACCTTCCTCCACTACAAGCTAGGAAGATCGGAACTGAGGATGACGAACAGGCGGTTCGGAGCATCCTGATCATGTGGGAGATTAGTCGAGTCCGTACCTTACCAGCAGAGGTGGTAGAGGAGCACGAGAGCTACCAGGCGTATTTGAAGGAATTACGCGAGATCCGACCTCGCGGGGACGCCCTATTGATGATTGAGTGATGCTTGATGATGTAAAGGGTCCATAGCTTGAATTTGATGTACTTGACATCAGGGTTTGCCTCTCGAGAAGAGAAGAGAAGAGCTACAGGGAAGGTCTCCTCCGGGGGTCTAATGGAAATCTCACTCAAGCCCAAGGGTTACTAAAGAGTCATCCAATTGGTACAACCTGCCTAGCGACCATGTGGGAACCCATAGTTCGCGAGGACTCACGGAGGTTCCTGGCTAGAACAAGTTAGTTACACCCGAGTGGGAATCCTCACGTGAAGGGCTTGATTCCAGCAGGAGGATGTTCCTATACAGTATGATGCCATCTCTTCCTAGTCCCACCCGCGTGTAGACCTGCGTAGAATATCAAAACACATTGATACATGCAAAGCATAAAAGCTATAAACAGGATATGGGAAGCAGAATAGGGAACACACAGAGGGCGGCCAAAGCAATGGCTGGTTAGATCCCTGGGCGGCCAGGTCGATGGGTGCTCAGGGGAAGTCGACGGCCAAAGTGCAGGTCATGGGATGTGGGGGAGGGTGGCCAGACCGGTGGTCACCTACCAATGGCTCGGGCGGCCAACGAGTTGGACGTCCACGGGTGTAAAAGGTTAAGAGTCTGGCCATTTTCTGAGAAACGCAAAAATAGAGACTAAGCTAAAAAATTAAAACAACAACGCATGGACCTTGATTTCTTGGATATTGGCATTAGGACTCACAGTTAGCAGTAGCCGGTCCCACTGTGATCGCTAGTGTGCTGTAGGCACCCGATTTCGGCCGACGAGTTTTCTCTTCGCCGGTCTACTGCCTTAGCTTGCAATGGGGAGGGGATGAGAGAGGGAGATGTAGTGATGATGTAGTCGGACTCCCTCCTCCAAACCTTGCTGCTGTGCCTACAATGTATAGGTTAGAGAGAGAGGGAATAGAGTGATCACCATAGACTTTTACCTGAGCCTCACAGGAGAGAGATGATCACTTGAAAGATGCCTCAAGTGGGGAGAAAGTTAGGTCCCGGCTTCTCCATCCTCGACCGGCCAAGGGTGGAGAGCCATGCTTCGTCCTGAATGCCAAAATCCTGCAAACAATCACAAAACTCACAGAGGCAAAAAAGAGAAGGCCATTAGTACTGCATTATGTAGTATCAATCCAAAGAATGAATGAGAGATAGATTATGGCGCTATGATTAGCTGGGGGTGGTGGGAAGGGGGGATGGTCGAGGCTTTCGACCACCCATCTTCCTGTTTATTTAAAAGGGAAAATCTCTTAGCAAGGTTCTAGTAAATCCTAGTATGGTATGAATGCAAGTAGGGAAGGAAAATACAAAGTGAAATAGAGAATTGGGAGATGGGTGAACCAAACCCGGGATGACGGGAATCTCCGACGACCAGCATAGGTGCAAAGGAGACGGAGAGCAACCCTCCTCAGGAACTCAGCGGAGCATGGGCTGCCCCTCTCACTGGGGATGACCTTTGATCCCTTCCGCAAACCTGCAACACAGGTGGGAAGAAGAGCACACACACACATACGCATACACACACACAGAGAGACAGAGAGCACATACACCCACCTTCCTCTGCTTTGTCGAACTCCAATTCACCAACCCAGCGCTCTGTCAGCCTGGGAATGGTTTGGTACTCCAGGGATCCCTCTAGAAACCTCGGATAGGGCGTGCGGGAGGATCGTGGGGTGATGGGAGAGGTGGCTCTAGACATGGTGGGAGGACAACCCACGTCCTTTGACCAGTAGTTACCAAAAGGCGGCCAGAAGACTGGCCTTTTACCAAGGAGTAGGCGGCCATCAATTTGGCCTTCCACAGACCTGGGCGGCCAGTGTGGTGACCTTCTAGATGGGGAAGGGCAGCCAGGGGTTTGGCCTTCTAGTGACCTGGGCGGCCAACCTAGTGGCCTTCATGGAGGGAAGGGCGGCCAATGGTTTGGCCTTATTCAGATGGAGGGCGGCCATCAGTTTGGATTTTTAGGGGAATGGGTGGCCAATGGTTTGGCTACCCAGCCCATGGGCTTTTAACCTCTTCCAGAAGGGTGTCCCATTAACGAAATGTACTTTGGGATAGATTTTAAAGCATAAAACACCGTTAATACCGAGTAAAATGAGCGTGTTCACTTATATGATGGTCTAACTGGGGATCTACGGGACGTCCAAAATTAGGCATCTACACCAACGTCGACCGAAAAAGAGGAGCAGAGCTTCTACCCCGGTCTGTAGTTGGACCTTGTCATCATCACCGTCCAAAGCTCCTCCTCCTCCGCCCCTGGTTCCACTTCCACCGCCGTCGGCTGTAGAACCTATGATCACCCCTTCGGTGTCGACCCCCTTGAGGGAGGCACCGAATAAGGGCAAGGCCCCAGCTCTGGATGAGTGGCTCAGTGGAGAGGAGGCACATGCCCGCCTTCCGCCACCCGATGTTCCCTCAGGTCCCTGGTTCTTGTCAGAAGCGTGCCCATCCTCAAGTCTCACCTCTGGATGGAAGCGAAGGCCTTCATTAACATGACTATACACCCTCGGGACTGGATCGGGGAGTTCGGCCTTGGGGCCGAGGGCAAGCTAGTGGACTTGATGGCGAAGAACTTCATTGCAGTTGCCAGAGTGTTCAGCTTGTATCAATACCACTTCGGTGGCATTGCGAGGGACTTGGAGACTAGTTGAGCCAGGCAAGCAGGGTTGGTGGCCAAGTGCGAGGAGCTTGAGGGATGCCTAGGGGAGTCTAAGGTGGAGGCTGCTGGGCTCCCGGAGTAGTTGGAGCAGGTGGGGTTAGCCCTCGTTAGGATGGAGCGGGACCGTGACTTCTTCAGGGTTCGGGCTGAGACAGTCGAGGCCCATGCGTCCAAGCTGGGGATGCAGGTCAAGGCTATTGAGCTCCGGGCCCAGGAGGTAGAGGCGTTGTGGACGCACTTATGGGGACCCTTCGTTCTTTTCGTTCGTTTATTCATCTTTTCGTTCGTTCGTTAGGTTTATTGAGTGCGAGGGCGTGCCAGTCACCGAGGTGACGATTTATGCGGGCTTAAAGAACCAAATCCTTCCTAGGGTGGCTACTTTGTCTTTGCATATTTCATGAGAATCAAGAAGGTTGTCCTTAAAGTAAATGTCCTTTCCTAGGATGTCGTTTGTAATGACTCCATTTTGCGGATCTGACATTTTTGGGTTTCGGAATAATTCCACAGGTTTTGGATCATTTGATTCAAAAATTAAACAACAATTAATTGTGTTATTTTGGAAAATGGATAAGAGAATGGGCATAATCAAAATTTTGGTCTTTTAGGGTTGAGGGGAAACCCCAACCCATTTTCCACACCTTAGCTGCACTCCCCTTTCTCCCCCACATCTCTCCTCTTCTCCTCCCACTTCTCCTCTCTCCCTTACATCCCTCCCTCTCTCCCTCCCTCTCCTTCACTCTAGTGGCCAACGTAGGCGTGCAGATGTGTGGAAGTGTGGCATGCACAAGAGCGAGTGTGGTGGCAGAGGTTCGAGGATTTTGCAAGATGGAGCATGGTGGATACGCGTGGAATCAACTTCCTTAATGTGGTAAAGTGTCGTTTAAGGTAGGGGGATGGATCCCTAGGTCTCATGTAGTGGTTTCCCACAGTTTCACAACGATACTGGAGAGAGAGTGAGTTTTGCTATTTTTGGGTTGAAATTCATGCTTTGGGTTGAGCGATGATTTTTGCAAATTTAGGCTGTGTTCTTTGATTTAATTACAAGTTCTCGAGCTAATAGAATGTTGGGGTGCGATTCCCCTTAATTTTGTTACATTTTCCTTGCGATTTGAGGCCGAGATGAGGCCGAATGTGTTATGCGGAATGGCTTAGATGTGCATGGGGAAAATGATGGAATCAACCATTTTTATGGTTATTTTGTGTTTAATTAAGTCCTTTTGGCATGTGCAAGGCCAAGGAAGAGTTTTTATGTAATTTTCCCTTCGTGTGATATGAACAGGGCTAGGAACGAGCGATTTTGCGCTAGTTCTCAAAATTTTGGATTAGAAATGAGAATGCGGTCGACTCCCCAACCGCGTTCAGCTTCTGGATAGTGAACGTGGCGTGAACAGGCACCGAGTTCACTTGAGAGGTGGTTCACTGACATGATCTAACAACCAATAGCATCTATGGACATTGTGGTCCTCAAGCCAACTATGATCACCTCAACACAGCAAGACACCCAACCGCATTTAGCCAGGACATCTGTTGAGTGGTCTTCGATTTAGATTGACTGACTAGGGGCCTAGTCAACCTGGTTTGCATCTGGGATTTGGGGTTTTATTGTGAAACATTAAAATGTCATAGAAATTGGGTTGTTTTCTACCCCCAATGGGCAGCGTTTGCCCGAAGTGTGGTATAGAGATGTGAGCCCTAGGATGGATCACAAGAGGCCGTCCATATAACTTAGTTTTCGTATAAACCTTGCATGTGAGTGTGAGTTGTCAGGGATTGGCAATGGTTGAGTCATGTTTCGGCTTGAAGTTGTGATCCCTGTTGAGTCTCGTGTCATGGCTTGAGGTTGTATTCCCCTAAATGGCAAGTGCATGCCTAATGTTTTGTATGTGCGATGGATGCTATGTGATTCCATATCGAGTTACCCACGGATGGTTATTCCAATGCGGCATTGTATGACCATGTGATGGTCATTTCTATGTGACCGTGTGAGGGTCACTCCTGTGCATGTTAGTGGGCCGGTGTGGCTATGCAACCCAGTTTGGGATCGAGATGGTTGATTATTCTAGAATTGTCAAAACTACATGTGTCCTATAGTTCTGATCAATTATATGGTGATTGTTTTCTATGTGATTGGTCATGTGGACCTTGGTAGAACAATCATCATGACGAATGCTTCGTCTTTTACTTTTTGGGTTGAGCTCCTGTGTTTCTGCTGACTTGTGAGTTTGTGCATATTTTAAGCAGTCCTTAGTTGGCTATTTGGTATACTGCTTATGGGCTGGTGTTGCCTAGCCACCTGTGACTATGCCTGTGTGATGGGTACATGTGTGTTTCTGATAGTAGCAGGTGAGAGCAGCCTATGGACTATTGACAGACTAGGCGGGGACAGCCTTGTGTATGCAGTGCTCGTAGAGTAGAGGCGAGGACAACCTCGAGTGTAAGCACCTTGGTTAGGATAGGAGTATGTTGTTGATGGGTGTAGTGGCACGCACCCCATGTCAAGGAGCAGGACATAGTCACGTTGTTGGTTGTAGTAGTGTAGATCCAAGCTAGTCCAAGGGAGTGGTGTGTATGAGTGTCTCTGCCCACTCAAGGATAGGGTGTGGTTGTGTACAAGATCCCCACTAATAAACAGGGTGTGGGCTACATACGAGAGACGTGAGAGAGATCTATTGCCATTTGAGGTTGACGTTACCGATAGTGTTGTCGAGGCCCTCCTGGCACCGTGAGATAGAGCTGACACAGTGGTGAGGTCGTGGCTCCCTCTAAGGTTGAGACCAAGATTTCTGAGTTTAAGGTCAAGGTACTCTTGAGAAAGAGGTTGTGCTGGTGACTGTGTAGTCCTAGCTCGAGTCTTCCATCAGTACGGATGGATTTACACGACTAAGGCACCACAGGTTTTTGTTTAGCATAGCCACGTTTATCTAAGAGTTCGATGGGTTGATCTCCATCTGTGGTGTTCATGAAGTAGCTATGGAAGTTGTGATTCCATTGTTGGTTGTTTATAGTTACCCTTACTGTGTTTTCCCAGCTACGCCAACTATTGTGGCTCTTCTTGTTTAATTAGTTGCTGGTGCTATTACGTTTTATATTGATTATTGTTATTGCGGTTTCTATTACTGCATTTGTGTTTAGGTAGGGCTCCGTGGGACCCCTACTAAGCCTATGAGATGAGACTCACCCTTTTTTTTTCAGGTCTACTATTCTGCCACGTGGATCAGAGGGCGAGTGTTGCGCCTGTGGTGTTTGTAGCTGCTAGTTGCTAGGACCAGAGTAGGCTCAATTAAGTGTACGTACTCTTTCTTGGGCTAACTGGTTAGGGCCCTTGGCTGGCCCCCACAGAGTTGTAGAAAGAGTTGGGTAGCCCATGACTTAAGGGTGTTCGGGAAAATTCCCAGACCCTTGTTCCTTGGCATTTTGTCGAGAAATTATCTGGGTATAACAAATGCCCCACACGGAGCGTGCATCGGAGGCAGAGACGAGGGCGTATGGCCTGTGAACCCCTCTTTCCGAGTTGTTGTAGTTGTATTTTGACACTTCATGTGCCTTTTGCTTGTTGCCTTGTATATGTTACTTTCTGGTGTGCTGATTGTTTTTCTGTGCTTTGTCTTGCAACTATAGCACGATTTGGCAGAGACGAGCGGGTCCCGAGGCGTATGGCCCAAGATGATGATCACTGGGTAGGGCAAATGGAGTGACCCATGCCTCCTTTAGGTCCACCAATGATCACTACAGCTAGTGCAAATCAGTTAGACCTGGGTCATACGACAGTGGCTGAGGGTCCGGTTGGCGAGAGAGCGACTGGAGTTGGGATCGTGGAGGTGGCCGGGATCTTTGAGGCAGCCAGCTTGTACACTAATGACGACAGAAGAGGTTACCTTGTGGAGTTTCCTCTAGATCGCCACATGTTCGAGTTCATCAGGAGCTATGTCCCTCCTGGCATGGAGGAGGGAGACTCACAGGTTGCAGGAGCACGTCGCCGACTTGAGCTGGCGATCCTGATAGGTAGGGACAGCCTACATAGAGTGGCCTTCTATAGCTATCTGAGCATTTCTGGGGACTACTGGACGTAGTGTCAGTTCCCCAGTGCTAAGTGCTTGGGTTTTTTTAGTAGAGCATAGCAGTTCAGAGATTGGGTCGTGCCGATGGGTCCCGCTTCTTGGGACCTACATGGCCATCATCGGACTACGATATAGGGGATAGTCAGATTGGTGCTGGAGCCTACGGGATTGCAGTATGCCAGAGAGGGCTATGATGACCACAGCATCCTAGATGGGGGTCATGCGGCAGACCGTCATCAGTTGGCACAGCTGGTGGGCAGTAATCTCCTTGCACCGAAATCGCCAGGGGGCCACCGAGTGGCTGATGGGGATAGTGCACCACTACCAGGTGCTATTCGATAGAGCTGGGATTAGGTATGTGCCACTGCGGCTCTATACGCATACCCTTGCTACATGGGGCTATTGTAGGTGCTACTAGAGCGCTTCATCCGCCGATGGAACACGGTAGTGACAGTTGAGGGAGAGACCTCACTTGACTTATGGTCTCTGTTATGGATCTCCGGGTTGCCGATCAGCGACGAAGGATATGAGGAAGTTGTACTGGATGACCTCCACCATAGCCACTCTGACGGACAGGGATGATACCGTGTTCTGTATAGCTATCGATATCTTCTGAAGACCTGGAGGGATCTAGCCCTGGCTGGGAGGGATCGGGCAGCATAGACCCCTAGGGTGCCATTGAACGTGTGGGTCTGCCACTTCTACAATGGGCCATTCTGCTTCTATCAGGAGTTTGCGAGAGGCTAGACTCCTGTGGGACATAGATGGACGATTAGATCTAAAGGAGGGGTGAATAGATCTACCCTCAAAAACTTTGTCTACAACAAACTAACAAGATGCAGAATTAGATAAAGACTACTGCACATCTGAATTCAACCAATAGATGGGGAATACTTAAACAATTTAAAGATTTAACAAATGAGTCAATGCAGACTATCATATGATAACCTTTAGTTGATTTGATCAATCACAGAGATGGCAAAGTATGGAATGTCACTCATCCAGATATGATACCTAGTGAAGGCTAGCCTCACGCAAGAGGTGGAATTCCAGATAGGCGTGACCTATATTTCCAACCACGCCTTTTTATATACCTACTGGATGATAGACGTAGTTGCAGATACACTAACTAGATCCAGTGAGCAAATATGCTGTGTGTGATCCTAGGCATTCATCTAAGTGGATAATGGATCAAAACACGAGCACTTAGAGGTCACTCACATGAATAGCAGAGACCAACCAATCACATAATGCACCAAAAATTTTAGGTCATTCGGCTTTCGCCTACATCCACCCCACACTCAGACTGAGTTGGCTTACTACTGATTCACAGCTTCAATCTGCTAATCCACAGCTTTGGGGAATGAATCCCTACAAATCGCTGATCTACAGCTTTGGGGAAACAATCCCAGACCACTGAGCTTCACAGCTTGCTACCGCTGAGCTTTACAACTTCGTTGTCTGATGTTTTACCCTCGCTCGTTCATGCACAGCTTGACTGACTTCAGAAATAAAAATGAAAAGAACAAATCGATGAAACAATGTAGCTCTCTTAGAGTAGATTGACTTTGGATTTGATCCAATAGTCAATTACAGAAACCGAAACTCACAAACTCTCTTTTCCTCCAATACTTTACTTTCCTTCAACGCAGGGCACTCCTTTTGGCTTTACCACTGAGAAATCAACTCTCTCTTCAAGCTTTGAAGGATTCTTTTCTCTCTTTCTTTCTTCTTCTTCTAACTCTTCTTTTCTTGATCTACAAGCTCTTACTTGCTCTCTCGATTCTTCTCTAAGGGATGCTCTGCCCTGTGATCCTCCTCTCTAATTATTTATGTGTATCGAAATTTGGGCAATCTGTAACTATTTATAGGCCGCAAGCGATGGGTGCGTGGAAACCACATTTCCCGCCTAATCTTCCATGCAGATCTGATCCTTAATCTTTTCACGTGTAACAATCACAATGCCTTTGCCTTCCACGTGGCAGGATCTCTTGCTCTAAGCCTTGCATTGGATCACATGCCCAATCATTGGCGTTGATGAATCTAGGACCACGTGACTTCTTTAAAACTCACGAGCATCTTATCCGGGTTCTCTTGGGCCTTTTCACGATACAGTCCTTGTCAGCAAGGTAAAGGATATTTCGTCAAACACCTTATAGTTATTTAACAGAAGACTAAATGTTAGCACAATAAGATGATACCTTGCATACCCATAGCGTGAAAGTAAGATCCTGAAGCGAGAGATTAATCATCGAGCTTTGAGGAGCGCGAGCTTTGCATACCTTGCTTGACAGGTCCAAAGGGAAAGGATAGCAAAGGAATGAGATATTCCTGTACACGGAGGAGCGGTAGACATCAAACTGGACGAAGAAGGATAAAAATGAAGAGAGACGGGGGCTAGAACTCCCTCGTTAGGGCGCAGAGGCCCTGATAACAAAGAACCAAATACAGAAGAAATCAGATCAGTTGAGATCAAGGCAGACTAAAGCCTCAAAAATAGTAAGAAAAAGGGTGAGAACCCTGAAAGGGTGAAACAGACGGAATAAAAAGATAATGGGGAGATTGTTGCAAAGACAAGGAAGAAAGGGAGGGACCATCCGACGGGGTCGGAAAAGAAGAATAGTCATCCGATAGAGTCGGAGAAGGAGAACTGTAGACATCCGACAAGGTCGGAGAGGAATCAGAAGTAGGGCCCGAAAACACCGCGGGCGAAGAATCAGATGATGTCCCAAAATCGAGATGAGGAGATGACATAGGCCGAATCCTAGATTTGTGAGTATAAGAAAAATCTGGAGAATCTGGATGAAAAGACGAAGAACGAGGGTTCATGAATCGAGGAAGAGATGAGAAAATCCTAGAGAAAGGATTGAAGGGAGGAAGGTACACCACCCAAGGGTGGGAGCTGAGTAGAAGAAATGATGAATGAAAGGAAGAAGAAGATGAAGAAGTGACCCTCTGAGTGTACAATCGATGACCCTTGATCTTGTGCCGCCACCTCTTCAGCAAAGATTTCTTGAACACGGACCCACATGACACAGGCTCGGACCTTCGGGCATCTTAATTTGCAATGCCTTCTCAAATAACGGGCCCACCTGATAGACGACCTAGCCTAGTTATGAACGTGCAGCCTCACTAGGGAAGTTTCCCCTAGACATCCAGTGCTACCATCACGTCGATTTTCATGAACAGGTGACTCCTTCAACAAATCAGCATTGCAGAACCATGGAGTGTTGTCACTTGGCACTAGAAGCATAGGGTTCGGCAACTCCCCTTGGTAATCAACCTTGAAGCATAACTCCCTTGCTAGATGGGAAGGATGAAACTGAGAGAGTGTAATGCACGGCATTGACATGGCCAGTTTACTGACGAACCGAGAGAGATTGCATACAAAGTGCAGAATATCCTTGGAAAGTCTTGAAGATACGACAAATTGCCCCTTGAACATGGAGTGCATCAATCCTTTGGCAGTCGTATGCATTAGCACGATCCGAGTAGAAAACCCCTCTTGGCCAATGAACTGAATTGCAATGGAGTGAGGGGAGATAATAGCATCAATAATAAACTTGACGGTGAGCAATAAGATTGCCACTGGCCTCGCTTGCGAAGAAACTGGCACGAGTGCAAGAGAACTCTTCTGGACAACTATCATGGGAGGTGTGGGCACATCATCCCAAAAATAGCTAGAGACCAAGACACGGACCGGCATGCGGCAAATAAAATCTTGAACCTTGAAATGTAAAACTAGTCCCGGACCATCCTAACTCGACTCATCTTCACCTTGGGGACCGAACCCAAGGGGTACAATAGGAAGCACACGCCCACTCCGTGGGGTGGAAATAGAAGGAGAGGAAGTAGCGGGTGTAGAAGGTTTAGCAGGAAAAGGGATAGTGGCAATGACAGGCTCAGGTGGTGGTAAAGGTGTTGGTGAAGGCAAAGCTTGCTCAGGCCCGGGGGATGATGGCGGAGAGGGTGGAGATGGTGATGGTAATGGAGAAGGGTTAGGGGATGAGGATGGTGACAAAGGTGGAGGTGATAATGAGGGTAGTGGAGATGGTGAGGGAGATGAAGAGGAAAGTGATGGTGAGGGAGAGGAAGAAGAGGAAAGTGATGGCAAAGGAGTAAAGGAGGAGGAGGGTCGTGGTGTCCACAGCCGACGTATCGACATGACATGTCGCATGGTGTTAGGAGGGGAAGCGGTGGTGGAGGCAACGGGAGTAGGAGTGGTAGTAACAGAAACAGGAAAGGTGGAGGAAGTGGGAGCAGTGGGAGCTATAGGAGTAGGGGAGGGAAAGGACGGAGCCTGAGTAGAGGCATGGGTTTGTGGAGTTTGTGGAGATGGAGAAGGAGGTCATGAAGATGGTGGGGTGGATAGAGATGGAGATCGCAATGGGGTAGCGATGGCCTAGGTGAGGGAACGGGTGTTGGAGTAGGCGACGGGATAGGTAATGGAGCAGGTGGAGACAGAGATGGTAACGGGTTTGGTGATTGGATAGGTGAGGGAGTAGATAAGGGAGTAGGTGCTAGGGCGGGTGATGGAGCAGGTGCTACACTAGATAAAGAATCACAGGGGTGGCCCTAGCCTTGTAGTGATGGAGATGACTACTTATGTGGCGCTTGCTATTGCTGCTTGCTGCGGAGATGTACAATAACCTTATGAATGGCAGACCAATCTATCATCTTCTTGAATTCCAAGCCGTAAACATGCTCTCGGAACTTGGGGCAATCCTCAACTAAATGCCCCTGCTGGCAATGATAATCACATAATTGAAGCATATTCCCGACCGCAGGTCGACAAGACACAATCGAACGGAGTGGCAACACGTGAGTGGCCATCAAAGTCTGAAAAATATCAGTAAAACACTACAGGAATGGAAGGTAAGGGGCCCACTTTGGGCAAGGAGAATGCCGAGGTGTATGGGGTGAAGTGGAAGGTTGTGGCGGATGCGTAGGCAATGGTAAATGGCAACTGGTGGAAGGACTAGGTGGAGGTGCATATAGCACCCTAGAAATTTAAATAAAAAATATATAGTATAATATTAGTCATATAACAATTACGGAGAATGAAATTTTGAAAAAAAAAATTAAAGTGGAAATAAGCTAAAGTAGATGATGGGCCTTAATATACGTTAGTGTGTTTTAATGGCTATTAGAGGTATAAGTGGAGAGCGAAAATGGGGCCAGGGGGAGTTGGTATCTAATCTGGCGCGAGGAAGCATAGGGAAGGGGGTTAAATGGCACGGGATGTCAAATGGGCTAAAACGACGCAGGGGGGTAAGGAGCGCGTCATTTCAAGCCGGGCCAGGTGGATGCATTTGGGGTTTTAAAGGCTTTTGAGTGTGAGGCTAATCCGGCGCGTTGGGGGTGGGCGCCGTATTAGGGCACGCTGGTTTAGGGTTCTTTGCCATTTTTTTTTGAATTTGTGAGCTTTAAGTTTGTTTGAATTGTATAGCAACTCAACTCATTTTTGTTGATGATTGGGGGGGTTGATCATTGGGTGAATTCAAGTTCCAATTGCCCTTTAAGCATGGCAGATCAAGACTTGTGCGAGGTTCATACTCAAGCACAGTCTACTCTCAGTTCTAAGTGCATCCACAGTCACCATAATTTGGGTTTTAGCAGAACTTGGTTAAATTGACCAAATAAAATTTGGGCAGCATCTCCCCATACCCGGAGGGTCACGGGGGAGAAGTGGAAACATACCCATAGAAACTGGGGTAAGCTCCTAAATGCCGGGAGGCCAAGACGGCGACCGACGGACCCGATCGGATGGAAACCCGGAGGGCTAACCTACGAGAGGCACCAACATTCCGTGGGTCTATAATTTGCTCGACGGGATGGCCTGAATGGAAGGAGATCCTGAGGGCTAGCCTACGAGAGGTTCTGTGACCCATGGCCACCACAATTCCCCAGAGGAATATGGGTTTAATGTTGGATCAAAAAGACCCATTTCTATTCCATGCCACAGGAGGATGAGACCCTATGGCCGTCTGGTGATTCAAAGGAAAATTGGCGGTATGAATGTTTGATGGGGGATGTTCCCCCTCCCCGGTTAGTGGATTGTTACTCTCGAGAGAAACATAGTGATTGCAATGGCATCTTGACACCACCCGTATAGCAGGAAGGGGGAATAGGCCACACTGGAAAGACCCTCACCCTGTCCTTTTCAGGGCAAAAGAAATTACAATGCTCAGTCATTCAATCATTAAACCATCGATGGTTAGTTAGGCATAGAGAGGTTAGCTGGTTAGCATTTGGGGGTTAGCTGTAGGCATATGAGCTACGGGCTCACAAAGAGGGACGACATACAGTTGGTTGGATGAAGCAAATGTTCTAACAGTTAGCAAGTGGAAAATAGGAGAATGATTGTGCCATTAGGCACACTGCGCCCAGGTTGTAGGGATGGTCACACTCTCTCCAGTTCATAGTTGTGAACGGAGGAGCAATGAAGGAGCTAGTCTCGGGGAGGGTCAGAGATGCACATACATATATGTCTCCGACGATGAAACCCACGATGAACATGCGGTATATTCGATATAACCAATACATTGGAAGGGCCCCGGGGAGGGGGATGACATTAATATGGCCCTTGGTTAGTCCAGGGCGTAATTGGCGTTGATGGAGGAAATCAGACAATAGCACGCATGCAACGTAAAAATAGATGCAGTAGAGAGGAAAGAAATACTCAAACACACACCAATACTCTCATTCAGACCCGGGGGTCATCACATAGCTTAGGGGATAAATGAAATATTGCATACACAGACATGGCCTAGCGTTGTCGCACAAAGGCCGATCAATTACATCCTTGCATCAGAAATGGAAGGGGATACAAGAAGCAAAGTTTTAAAAGAACTAAAGGGGAACTGGGGGCTCATATCATCGCCCATTTGGGTACGTAGCTTAACAGAGATATTGGTAAGAAGAGGGGAAAGAGATGAAAGAGATAGCTCGCCAGAGCCCACCTCTATCCTTTGCAATAAAAATAGAGTATCGGAATGATGGTTACTCTCCTCGCTCTGGCCCTCTCTCCTCTGCAAGAGAATGGCAAAGATGATGGCCCAGAGAAACCCTCACTCTCTTTGTTTTTCCCCAAGTCTTTCCTTTTCGATCCCTCTTCTTTTCTTGACTCACTCTGTGTGTTTCCTATCTCTCTGTGAAGCTCCTCTTCTTATAGGCTTGATTGGCGTGACTTAACCCGGCGCAGGGGTGAGTGCAATGGTTAATGGCCGCTGATATGCTATTTGCACGCCAGATCTGGAGGGCACTGGTGGCAGGGGAGCGCGTCAGGTAAGGAGCGCGTCGGATTAACCCCTTACCATATCTGTTTGGGCCAGGGTCGGCCTGTGGGTCTCAGACTGGCTCCGGGAGTCACCTCAAACTTTCATCTCATCGTGGCCCTACGGAACCAGCATGAGAAGTATTGGGAAACTCTTCAGGCCATTGGACGACCAACTTCAGCGTTCATCGTGTCCTTAATTCGAACACTCGGGTTTTCCACTGACATGGCCTTCGGCATTGTGATTTGTGCAACCAGGCCAACTTCATTTATACTTGTAACATTCCCAGGGAGTGGGCCACTACCCGAGGTACTTTCGCCCTGGCTGGGCAGCTATTTGGTTGCTAACGGACCTATCCATCAAGAAGATGTACTAGTGCCAGATTACTCAGGTCTTCTACTGATACGGTCTTCAGCGCCTTATTTTGAGAGGTCAAAGATGCTCCTTCACCTCAGGAGGGTTTCTTATTATGTGACAAACCACCAGGTACATTCTTGTCCTGATCGAATGATGGATGGGTTTTGTTCGGCACGATCGAGTCGATACTGATTCATTGGGCAGGCAAAACGACAATGCTGGTTTGTTGTGGATTTCCTTCTACCATCTTGAGATGAAGCCCCTGACGCTCTCGTCATGACCTAAAGCTTCAGCTGTCTGCAAGGACCCTTGTGTGTTGATTTTCTTTGGCTTTTGCACTTCAGAGGGCCACAGTCTTTTTTTGTTGAGGCATGATTGCCATTGATCATATTTCGGGTGCCAACAGAGGCCAGGCGAGAGTGGGCATTTGCTCGGGAGTTTTCATCCTGAGCTATCTGGATTACGAAGCCGCACAAGACTATTAAAATGTTGCACCCGTGTCCACTGCCACACATCTGAGACCACCTACACAAGGCCTGGGTGCTCGCACCACATCTTCTGAAAAACAAACCGGCTAGGGCCTGCAGAGATTTCTGGCCTCGACACCAACAACGGAGAGAGATCTGAAGGCCCTCGAGGAAGATGTTTAACCTGGAAAGATGGAGCACCCACCTGCCACTGCCTATTGAATAGAGCACGATCTAGCCGAGCTCTGATCTCTGCGTTCCCAGTTCGGTTATTGCACCAGGTAAAAGTCGGCCCAACATATCCAACGCCTAACAAGCCAGCAGTTGTAATAAAATTGTGGAAATCCTCCATGGACAACATGTTCACAACAACCACTTCTATATTCTCAGAAGGCCTCAAGACGGAATTAAAATCTCCTCCAATCCACCAAGGAACATCAATGGTAGTGGCAAAAGATAGAAGGTCATTAAACAGCACTCGCCTGTTACTACAGTCGCAGGCTGCATAGACTATAGTAAAGTACATAGACAAAGTACCTCCTGATCTCTTACCTAGAGTGAAGAACTGAGGCGAAGAATCTACCACCTCCAACCCACAGGAATCCTGCCAGAACACCTAGATTTTAGAAGAAGCCCCTCAGTTGCCTGCCCAAAAATCCATGTTAAGCATCCTATCCAAAGCTGCTACTTTATCTAAGGTAATCATCAGTTTTGAGACACCAACACTCCCCGATTTGTACTTCCTAACCAGCCATCTGATACTGCGACAGGAGCCACCATTCCCTACCCCACAGATATTCCAAATCAGAGCAGGAATCATTAAGGCTGGTTGGAACGAGGCCCATCCGCTGATCACACACGAGACCTAGTGATAACTCCACCCTTATCTCTTGGTAAAATGGTCACAGAGCTGTCTGACGCTTTCAACACGAACAACGGCATGAGAGCATTTTCTACCTACGCCACAGCTGCTGCTCCTACGGACCTTACTGCACTGGCCACTCCAAAGCCTAAATCATCCGCACCCCCAGAAGAACATACCATCTATGACACTAACGTAGATCCACCATCACCCCCAGGGGGACCACAGTCCCCTTCCTTCGCAGAAGCCTAATTCTTTGAACCTACCTGGGTCGCTTGCTTGCCTCCCTGCCCCGCCGAGGAAGCCGAATGGACCACAAGACCAGCACCACTCTGTGGATCCTCTGGATGACTAACACCACCCCTGCCGTCCTCCTGAAAGCTGGCGGATATCTAAAGCTGACCAGCGACACCGTCTTGAGCACCCTAGGTAGAACCTTCCTTGGGAGAACTCACCTCCCCCGGCGCCTGCTCAATCTGCAATCCAGGCCTCAGCCTGTCGAATACATTGTGCACCTCCACGGCTTCCGGCACCACAGCCTTTCCACAATGACCCCCCTTGACAACACGCAACTCAGCCTGAGCCCTAGTATCACCCTTCACCACCTCCGTAGGCTTCGAAGACCCTAGGGTCTGCCCCCCCTAGGAGGATGAGACTTAGCCTTCTTCTTGCAAGCATCCACAGCATGACCAATCCTGCGGCAGAAAGAGCACACCGTCGAGACCCTGTGAAAAACCACCTGTTGCCAAAACCCTTCCTCACCATAACCAATCCAAACCCGATCACCAAGAGGCTTGGATATATCTACATCCACGCAGACCAAAGCTTCTACCATTTATGTCCATGCCAAAGTAGACTCGTGGATACACAGGACCTCCCCAAAATTCACAGCAATAGACTTCAGGTAATCCTCATTGTACAGATTCACCGGAAGGTTGGGAAACCCAACCCAAATAGGAATGCAAGAGGGATCCAAATTAAAATCGAAGTCCCTGGACCACCGAAAGAACCGAAATAGATAGCCTTTGATATACAGGTTCTTGCGCACTAGAACTTTTAGGAAGTCTTCTTCCTCCTCAAACCTAATCAGCACATGCCTGGGATTAAGAATGCTAATGACAAAGGAACTCTTCAGTCCAAGCCGTAAAGCTAGACAGGACTTGATATCAGGGATGCCAGGTCTCCCATAAGAACGCTTCGCCATGATGGACAACCTCAGAGGTTCCTCAGACCTCCTTACTTCTTCCTTGGAGACACTAAGGTCATGGCATATTTCTCATCATGCATATAGTTGGTCAATGCACATTTTCATATAACATTCTAAAGTCGATGCACATCGTGGCCTAGTAATACTAAGGTCGATGCACATTCTATCTTAGTTATTCTAAGGTCTGCGCACATGCATTGTTAAGGTCGGAGCACATTTGCATTCTACCTCATATAGGTCCTAGCACATTTGGTCTGTGCATTTGCAAGTCTGAGCACATTTGCTAGTGTGCAATAAAGGTCAGAGCACATTCTGCATCAAGCATATAAGGTCGGTGCACCTTTTTCAAATCTGCCTATAAGGTCGAGGCACTTGTGTTAGACATAGGTAGAAAGTTTATGCACATTCATGCATGATGTCAATCCAGGTCGATACACATTACCATTTGCACATAAGGTCTGTGCACATCCTTTTTGGCCTTCATACAAATCAATGCATATTTTTGTAAATTGCATATAAAGTCTGTGCACAACCGATACAAGGTCGATGCACATTTTTAAATGTGTCTTTTAAGGTCTACGCACATATTGCATCATGCCTTCTGAAGTCTGTGCACATTTTATAGCATGCATTCAAAGTCTAAGCATAAGTTCCACTGTGCATATCTTAAGTGTAAGCATATGTCCTAGCATGCATTGAGGTCTGAGCACACTTGCATCAGTCCTCTATGAGGTCTATGCATATTGTGTTGCTTAGTACATTAGAATCAGAGCATATGCATTAAGTCTCTTTCACCAAGTCGGAGCACATTCATACTTAAGGTCAGAGCATCTTCTACAGGGTCGGTGCACATGAACAATGTGCTTGTATGACATGTCTACTGAGCAAGGGCAAGAATGGCTATAACCTGACTGTGGTGAAAACTCGAAAGGGCACTGCAGGCAAAATTGGGTATCCCGTCACGTGAAAACCTGTAAGGGTGCGTGGCAAAAAGTAAGAGGGGGCTGGCTTCGGCAAAAACCTGAAAGGGCGCTTGGATTAGTAATGTGATAATTAAAAAAAAAGAGGATGAATGAGACATCATTATTTTCAAACCCTACCATGGAAACACCTGGCATGATACTTCCCCAACGTCCCACAGGGAAATCCAAAACTACTATCGATGTCTTGACATCATCGTCAGGATCGATGCTAAAACCCACCGGTGTAGGCCTTACACCTATGCTACTAAAACAAAACTTTGCCTTGCTTCAGCATTTATCTATGCCGATGAACTAGCTACCATCGATGTCTCGACATCATCGTCAGGATCGATGCTAAAACCCACCGGTGCAGGCCTTACACCTATGCTACTAAAACAAAACTTTCCCTTGCTTCGACATTGATCTATGCCGATGAACTAGCTACCATCGATATCTCGACATCATCGTCAGGATCAATGCTACAATCCGCTGGTGTAGGCCTTACGCCTATGCTGCTAAAACAAAACTTTTCCTTGCTTTGGCATTTATCCATGCCGATGAACTAGCTACCATCGATGCCTCGACATCATCGTCAGGATTGATACTAAAACTCACCAGTGTAGGACTTACGTCTATGCTGCTAAAACAAAACCTTTCTTTGCTTCAGAATTTGCCCATGTCGATGAACAAACTACCATCGATGCCTTGACATCATCGTCAAGATCGATGCTAAAACCCACCAGTGTAGGCCTTATGACTATGCTGCTAAAACAAAACCTTTCCTTACTTTGGCATTTACCCCATGTCGACAAGCAAACCATCATCAATTCCCTGACATCATCGTCAGAATTGATGTGGAAACCCATCGGTGTAGGCCTTACGCCTATGCTACTAGAACAAATCTCCCTTGGTATGGGTCTACCCCAATGTTAAGGAATAAACTAACATCGGTCCTTTCTACCATCAGTGGGATCGATGAACATTATGCTCCTACCCACCCTGTTAGCATCTCTACAGAACATTGGGTCAAGCCATCCATTCGAGCCAACAAATATCTTCCTTGACCCACCAGGGTGTCAGCCCGTGGCCGCTCGTGTGATTGATGTGGTGGAATGAGCCCCTCGTCCCTTCCCTGAAGGGGTGAGCATTCTCCCACGTAGTCACCTAAATTCCTCTTAAATGTCAAGCAAAAAAAAGTGAAACCCCTGCCATGCAGTTACCAAGAGAACCTCCCTCCTACCATTACATTCCAAAGGCCATAAATAAAGGGGGGAAGGAGTTGAGCTGCATGAAGAAGAAGAGGAAGCCAGATTTTCATTTCTAATAAAATTCTCATATGCTGCCAGGAGTTACCTCGGACATACAAAAGGATGACAATCGTCGCAAAAAAGAGAAAAAAAGGGGTACATCAAAAGAAGCAATACGCTCAATCTATCCCTTGAAGGATATCATCGAGAGGGGAGAGCCCAAGGAAAGGAAATTACATCATCTGGGTTAGCTAACCTTCTTGCTCTTCAAGGTGACATAGCTATGATCTTAAGGACTCCATTGTCCCTTGGGTCATCAAGATTTGCTCGATAGTTGCATCTTTGACCGCCTTAAGAGTTTCAAGCTCAACTAGCCTAGGCCGATACAAAGATGGCCTCGAGCTTTTCAATCCTAGCCGCTAAACAGGAAGCACGACTATGGTAGTCTTCCAAGACTCTCTGTTGCTGCTTCAACCCTTCCTCTTGAGGCTTTAACGCTCGTTGGTAGTCGCCCATTTACATGTGGATAGCAGCAAACTAGTTAGAGATTTGATTTGCAAGGAACTCGCGTCGGTTCACATACTTCAATAGTAAGACAACATATCATGACCATTCCTCCATGGGGCAGCCCATTATTTACAGCGCCTCGGTTAACTTCTCAACTATCATCTTCAGATGTTCATATGTCAGCTTCAGGTCTGAAGTCACCATCATCCGAAGCACGGCAAGGTTTTGTCTCACTGGGAAAATTGAGGAGGTGAGACCAACTGGGGTCGTCGATGGAATAGAAATCACCACACGGCTGTCCACTTCAGCCCAGATTTCAGGGGTTAGTACGGCTGAGGAGGACGGGTGGCTAGATATAGAGTGGTCTAGCGCTTCAAGTTTCGGGGAGGCCTCTCGTGCCACTATAGCTCTTGAACTTGGACTTGGAAGCATTTCCTACTCCATCAGGGCTAACGCAGGAACTTCAAGCGATGAAGCGGCTACAGCAGTCACAGAAGGTCGGATGCCGGGTGTGAAACTACTTGGCACCTCAGATACTAGGGAGGCCTCTCATACCGTTATGGCCGCTGAGCTTGGACTTTGAAACATCTCCTACTCCATCAAGGTTAATGCAAGAGCTTTAGGCAATGAAGTGGCCACAACGGCCACAGAAGATGGGGCATCATGCACAAAGCTACTTGGCAATTCGAGTCCCAGGGAAGCCTCTTACGCCACTACAGTGGTCGGGCTGAGGCTCAGTTGTCTCTCTGGCTCTGCTAAGACTGATATGGGAGCCTCGAGCCCAAGAGTCACCGTAAAAGATAAGGTGGATGCTTCTTCTGATTGACCATCTTTTGGGAGCACTCCTTATGCTGTTGGAAATGGCAAGACTCCCTGCAAAAGACGCCCAAAGATCTGTGCATCCATCAGTGTATCCAGACGTCGAGGCAAAGGATGTACTAGTGAGGGTAGTCCAAATAACACGGGCCACAATAGGAACAGGGGGGCCATCGTCTCCGCTCTTACAACTGGCATTAAGCTGGGAGGAGGCATGGGGCCGGCAAAGACCCGAGGCCTAACAACAGGAATCAACATCAGAAGAAAAGGAGTTTCCCCGAGCTTAAGACCTATCTAGGCATCATGTAGCAAAGCGGCTCCCTCCGGGGATCAGCAAGCTGCCTAAGTTCGACAAGTTCAATAGGAAGCGATCTCCGAAGGAACACGTCGCATATTATATGACCATCATGGGTGACCTAGCCACAGACGAGTCATACCTACTGAAGTTTTTCGGGTCCTCACTGACGGGGCTCGCATTTGAGTTGTATTCTAGCCTCCCAGTCAGGTCAATCAGTGACTGGCCGGATATGCAAAAGAAGTTCAGGGAAAGGTTTCACGTCACCGAGAGAGAGGTCATGGTGGCTGAACTCTACTCAACCAGGCAAAGCGTAGATGAAACAGTCCTCGAATACATCAAGAGGTGGAGGAACCTCGGAATGAGGTGCAAGTGACCACTGCATCAAGTGAACACTGTACAAATCTGCAAATAAAACCTCAGGAGGGAGGTACTAGAAAAGATGATTGGCATGGAAATCTGATCATTCGACCGCTGGAACAATGTAGTGGCCGAGGTGGAAGCTTTCTTGGCAAGGCCTGCCCCTACGTCAACCGCTATCACCGCACAAAAGGCAAAGGCAGTAGAGCGGCGCCCATTGCCTAAAGAAGCAAGCACTCTTGATATCAAGGCGTTTGAACAGCAAAGAGATAAGGGCAAGAAGGCAGCTGCACCTCAGCCCGCCTGAACAAAAGAGAAGAAGGAGGGTCCCTCGCTCAGTGACAAAATGAAGAAGTCCTATTCTTTCCCAAAGGAGAAGACTAAGGTTCTATTTGACTGGGTTACCAAGTACAATAAGGTCACTCTGCCTGAGCCAAAAAGGCCAGAAGACCTAAAGAGAAGGGACAGTCTAAGATTCTGCCCTTACCATCAAATGCTGGGGCACCTGATTGAGGACTGCTATATGTTCAAGGACATCTTCGAAGGCATGGTGAAGAAGGAAGAGATAGAGTTGGGAGAATACAAGATTGACCCTCCACAACCTCATGAAACGCCTCCCCAGAGAGCTGCGGCCAACATGATTTCATTGTACCAAGCATTGCCCGAAGAAGTCACAGATGCCAGCACTCAGCACACTTATAAGGCCTACTTTCTGACACCAATGAAAGAACAATAGGGATGGCAGTAGGTCCCTGCAAAGATTAAGAAGAAAGCCACACCTCGCCCGAAGGTGGGGACACAAGTCCATGGCACCACGCCGCGACCTACTCCTCCGACGCCAGCACCAACTTGGACCAGGCCGCCTATAGTAGTCAGAATACATACCCACAATCAGAGAAGACAAGCTCCGTTGCCAGTGGAGAAAGAAATCAGTCCAGAGGCCTAGTGGCTATAGGACTACATAGACGGGATAGATGAATATGAACAACCCGAACTGAAGCCGTTACTGATACAGGATCATGTCCCACGGCAAGAATTGGAGCAACTCTCGCTGGAACAAGGAGGAGAAGAAGATAAAGTGCCAGAAAAGGATGACAACCTGTTCTCGGGGCAAGCGCTAGCTAGAGACAAGAAGAAGAAGCAAATGAAGAAAAGAAGAGCCTGCAAGGCCAAGAGGGAGACAGTGCTCTCCTACAATACACTCTCTACCCTCTTCAATCCGCCCAATGAGGAAGATGAGGAGAAAATATGCTTTGCACCCGCTGCTGGGACAAGCCAGGCCGAAGCCGTGACCGCTACTCATGCAACCCGGTCAGGCCGAAAATGGGGGCGCCAGTCACCCGCCAACCACAACATCATCTTCAGGGGAGAGCAGCCCTATAAGATACCCTCTCCAGAGGTCAAGGGTGTCCAAATCCCTCCTCCTTCAGGGTTGTACACTCAGAGTGGGGGCAGCATCATCGTCCCTTCCTTCCTTCCTTGAATTTCTAAAAATGACAAAGGGCAAGCAGCCATGTCAAGATGTCAGCCCTGCGGCCGGGGGCACTCACCCACAGCTTCAGCAACCTTCTGGTGCTCCAGATGAAGACAAGGTCCACCAAACAGTAGGCAGCAAGGGACAGCAAGAGGATGACACCCAGCAAGAAGGGGCAGACTCAGAGTCCGATGAAGTAGGTCCGTCAGGGGCCGCAGTGCAAGGCTTTTCCAAGCCGACATGGGCAGAAGACATGAAGTTATCCAACGTCTGAGCTAGGAGCAAGATAATGAGACTACTTAAAAAGCATCCGGCAAGGTTCACTATCTGGGAGATCTTCTCTTTAAGTGAAGAGACCTGACAGGCGATCATCACTGCTCTGCAAGTGCCTGCCTAATATGAGACATGTTTGGCCGAAGCACTACCGGAGGCCAATGTAACTTTCACTCAGGAGGACATGTTACTCTCCTACTACTAGCCATAACAGACCGCTGTACATGAAGGGGCAATTGAATGGTCGAGAGTTGAACAGGAATCTGGTAGACCCCGGAGCAGCCATCAACATCCTACCGTATAGAATATACCAGAGGTATTATTTTAATGTATGTCTCGACAAAGTCAGAGATATGCGTATCGCCAGCTTCAACAAAAAGTTTGAAGTGCCACTGGGGGTGGCAGAATTCACACTCACTATGGCAGATTTCACCATGAGAGTGCAATTTCACGTTATCAACTCCAGCACCTCGTACAAGGCACTACTCGGCCGCCCCTGGCTACATGAAAATATGGTGGTACCCTCCACACTGCATCAATGTATCAAATACAACCAAGAGGGAAAGGAGGAGAGGATATTTGCTGACCTCTACCCATTTGAAGTGCTCGAGTGTCATCTGCTTGATGCTTCTTTGTATGCGGAGTACTCACAGAAGACCTCTAAAACCAAGACCCTGGCCAGGGCATCAAAAAGCACCTCCGACGATGATTGGCTCCCACCACCGCCACCGGGCTATGTCAATCCCATGATGGTCTCACACATTGCTAGCACAGGAGACGTGGGCAGAGCAGGGCCTCCCGCCACCTACCCTAAAGCTAATGAAGTCGAGGTCGATCAACATCACGACCGTATTGAGATCCCGAAAGTTCTTAACAAGCCAATACTCGGCCTCGATCATGTCACTATCGAGCCTTTCAGAACATGGGAGGTGGCACGGTCCGAAGGCCCTAGTAGCTTGTTCTACATGGCTGAAGAACACCGTGCACAGGAAGACATCGACTGTCATCTCCCTAAAGATATAGAGAACCCGTTAGTCCCCGTTCAATGGCTGACGTTTACAACAAATCGGATGGCTAAGATGTTTTGGATGCAACATATCCCCTCCGGCCAGCCTCACAAGGAGAAAGAAGCATTCCAAAGACTTTGGCATCCTACCAGCCTAGACAAAGAGTTGAGACGTGTTTCCCAACATCCAGGGTTAGGCTTCACCCTTGAAGAGTATTATTATAGTTGGCGCTATAAAGTGGACACCATCTCCGCTTTCTTCCCAACAGGAGACACTCACTGAGGGCAACTTTTGATGAATACCCGGCAGAAGCTGAACATATTGTGCCGACTCAGTCAAGAGACTCAGAACTAGAAGCCATGACCTCTTGCAGGTGCTGGGAGTAGGTCTACCCTAAAGAAATAGCTCTCCAAGCCAAATTTGACATGGCCAGCAGTAGTGAAGCTGAAGATATCGAGGAAGCAGGGATATCTTTCTCCTATAGTTCCCCCTGGCAGAAATATCACCACCCCTTATACCGATCAAGGAAGTTTCTATTGAAACTGATCGATAGATGCCCATTGCTGGAAAAGAATGGGCCATCTCCACTGAAGGCAGGGTGACTCAAGGAGGCGACGGGGCAAGGTTGTCTTCATATGCCGAAAAGTTGTAATGTTGTCCCTCTAGCTCATCAACAAATACTATCGATCCTTCAAGGCTGCCAATACACTAGCAGAGGTTGAAGCTGTTAGCACGTCTGTTAAAACCACGGCCATAGAGGACCTGTTGATAGATCAATTCATACAACCACCACTAGCTAAATTAGAAGCTCCTGATGAACTCTGGGGGAAACAAGGCAAAGAAACCAAGGTGCTCGAGCTCGAAGATGACATCCCAGACTTTGTTGATCTTCAGCCAGTGCCCTCAGAAATAGAAGATGGAGGCCAAGCCACGGTCGATGAGTTGATAGAAGTCAACTTAGGAACTAAGGATGATCCCAGGCTGACTTTCCTCAGTGCTCAGCTGTCGTCTGAAGAATAGAAGCTGTACATCTAGCTGCTACAAGAATGCCAGGATTGCTTCGCCTGGACTTACAAGGAGATGCCAGGACTTAGCCCTACAATTTCAGAACATGAGTTGGCTATGAATCCTAAGGTAGAGCCGGTAAAGCAGTCACCACGACGTATGAGGCCAGAGCTTATCACTCAGATATGCAAAGAAGTGGACAAACTTATTGATGTGGATTTTGTCGAAGAAACCCAATATAGCACGTGGCTGGCTAATATTGTGCTCGTGAAAAAGAAGAATGGGTAGATCTGGATATGTGTAGACTTCCGAGATCTGAATAAAGCATGCCCCAAGGATGACTTTCCAGTGCCAATAACAAAAGTCATGGTTGATGCCACAACCGGCCACGAAGCTCTGTCATTTATGGATGGGTCATCCGGTTATAATCAGATATGGATCGTGGAGCATGACTGGGTCCACACTGTCTTCCAAACCTCCAAGGGCATTTATGACTATAAAAGGATGCCGTTCGAATTGAAGAATGCCGGCGCGACTTACTAGCGTGCAATGACCAGAATATTTGATGAGCTGCTCTATCACAAGGTCGAGTGCTACATAGATGACCTAGTGGTCAAGACCAAGAAAAGAGAGGACCATCTGCAGGATCTTCGAGTCATCTTTCAGAGGCTCAAGCAGTACGAACTAAAGATGAACCCCATGAAGTGTGCATTCGGAGTGTCGAGTGGTAAATTCTTGGACTTTATTGTCAGATATCGGGGAATTGAAATAGACCCCACAAAGATCAAGGCAATTCAGGATCTACCTCCACCGAGGAATCTCTCTGAGCTGAGATCTCTACAAGGCCTTCTGGCTTACATCCGGTGATTCATATCCAACTTGTCAGGGCAGTGTCACCCCTTTCATAAGCTGATGATGAAGGATGTTCCCTTCTATTGGGATGAAGAGTGTCGAACAGCTCTTGACAAGCTGAAGGACTATCTGAAAGCCCCTCCAATACTAGGTGCACAAGTGAAAGGACGGTCGTTGATCCTATATATAGAAGCCACACACTACTCCCTGGGGACAATGTTGGCTCAGAATAATGAAGAATGGAAAGAGCAAGCCCTCTACTACCTCAGTCGAAGACTGGTCAGAACTGAGGAAAAATATACTTTCATTGAGAAGGCCTGCATGGTGCTGGTCTTCGCAGTCAAGAAACTTTGGCACTATATGTTGTCGCATGAGATAAAGCTGATATCTAAGGCGGATCTGCTAAAATACATCTTGTCACAACCAGCACTCAAAGGCTGCTTAGGCAAGTGGGTAGTGATTCCCATGGAGTTTGATATCTCCTATGTGCCGCAAAGAGCTGTCAAAGGCTAAGCTATCGCAGACTTCTTTGTTGCGCACCCGGTACCTAAAGATTGTCCATTGGAGACAGAGCTCCCTAAAGACAAGACCCTAGAAGTCGACCAAGTGCATCCCACCTTGTGGCAGCTATACTTCGATGGCGCATCTAGAATTGACACTCCAGCGGTCGGAACAGCTAGAGTTAGGGCCGGGGTGGGCATAGTCTTGAAGTCCCCTAAGGGAGAGGTCATATATACCTCCCACTAAATAAACAAGCCCTACACAAACAATGAAGTAGAATATGAAGCCCTGATTATCAGGCTACAAATTACTCAGTCCATGAAAATTCAGATGCTTGAGGCATTCAAGGACTCCACACTAGTTATAAAATAATTGGAAGGTGAGTTCGATGTGCGGAAGCAAGAACTCCTCCCTTATCACCAATTGGCACTGCGTCTGATGGCGAGATTTTACTTCGTCAAAGTAAGACACATCAACTGAGGACAAAATGCTCAGGCAGATGTCCTCACAAAGCTGGCCAATTCTTTGGCAACCCCGCCAGACGTAAGCTTGAATATAATAGTGATTAATGGACGTCAGGTCCCTAGTGTGACGGAAGTCCTAAGTAATGAAGAAGAAAATGAGGTGGCAATTATGGAGAAAATCGAACAGCCCGATTGGCGGGAGCATCTCCTATGCTCGTTCCAGCACCAACAGCTCCCGACAGAGAAAGAACAAAGAATGAGGTCGACACTTTTTCACTGGATTTTTATTTTTCTATCCAAATAGAACATTCCAGAAAAAAGGTCGACCCAATGGGTCAACACTTTTATTTGTGTCTTGTATTTTTATCTTCAAACAGAACTATCGTGAAAAAAGGTCAACCCATTGGGTCGACACTTTTTCACTGGGTTTTGTTTGTGGCAGAACTAGTCTGCATGAAGGTCGACCCACTAAGGCTGACACTTTTTCTGGGTTTTACGAATGGGGTTTCGGATCTTAATGCGAACCCATGGTTTATGGATCCGATCTGCTTGGGGTTTTACCCTAATGTCCTTAGGGTTATACCCTACTATTAGGAGTGCATTTGAGAGGGTTTTTAGAGGGGCTAATGTGTCTTTTGGTCTTCTAATTCCTGCCCCTTTTATAACCTACGATTTCCATCTGATGAACCAATCCCAAGTGCTAACCTTGCCCTATTTGCTGCAGGTGAAAGAGGGAGGAGCTAGAGAGGACTTCCACGCCATATCTGATCTATTTCCATTGAGATTCGAAGCCCGTTGATGAAGAGAGTTGCAAGTGGAATGAAGCGGCGAATCTGAAGACGTCTTCATCGCAAGCAATCGCTCACATCAACCTGGAGATCAAAGGAGTTTGCAAAAAGAGAAAGTCTCTATATCTGTCCCTTGTCCATTTGAGATGTTTATCATGCTTCATTCTATATCTGGATGCCCTTGAGATCATATATTGATTTTTTGTTTAGCACTTTTTTGCTCCATGTATTGCTGCGATTTTCATCTTTTGAAATAGAGAAAAGCTAATGTGTTCCATCTTTTTGCTAGGGGTTTTGTGAACTAGGAGGAGGTGCTACGCACCTTGAAGGAAGAGGAAGACAAGGAGGATGCCACTGGCAAGTCTCTATAGATTGGAACTTATTTGAACGCCACTGCAATATATTCTGCTAGGGCAGCTCCTGCGGTTTCGGCCGGATTCCACTTCGTGATTAAAAGCATCCAGATCACCCATCTATCCTATCCATGGGATTCATTAAAGATTTAAGGGAGTTTCCTTAGTCATTCATTCCTACTCTTCTTATTTGATCATAGATCAATTTTCTTGTTGTCATTATATATGCTTTGTGTTTGTTAAACCTTGAATATCATTGTGTGTGTGGATGGAGCTGCGTCTCCGTGCGGGCTAAGTGTCCACGGTGTGATCCCCGAACGTGTGTGTGTGTGTGCTGCAGTGGCAGCGTGTTGGGGCTCATCCCCGTGTGGTCATTGCTGTAGAAGCAGCGTGTGTGGTTGGGGTTCATCCCCGTGTTGCTACATTTTGTAGCCTGGAGTGAAGCCTCACCCGGTTGGGTGTGGGGTCGACATAGGGAGCCCGTCGTGGTCCCGAACCACCTTAAAAACCTTGTGTCATATGTGATTACTTGTGTGATTGTCATTTCTTCTATCTCCCTTCACCGGTACATTATATAGGTTATTAATTCTCTCCACTGTCACACACTGCTACCTCCGTTATCCGTGTTGAGCGTAATTACCTTGATTAGTTGCTTTATCTATCCGTGTGAGATCGAGAAGTTTGAGAGAATGTCTTAATCTCACTTGAAGTTTTCGTTAATCAACGTTGCTAAGTTTAATTCCATTGTGTTAAGTAAGAAAGTTTTTAAAATCCGCCATCTCGACAAGGGGATAATTCAACCCCCCTTCTTGTCCGCCATCTCTCTGGGCCAACAAAAAATATCCCGAAGAGGGTTAAGAGCTGCTCACGGTGCCGTATGCCCAAGCAATTTGAAGCATGATATATGTAATGATGTGTATAATACTGGACTTAGCATACCCAGTCAGTTCGATAAATAGATACCAAAGGAATCATGATCCAGCACATTAGGAAGTTGTTAAAAAGATTATGAAATACCTGAAAGGAACTTTACACCACAGTCTTGTTTATCAAGCTGATATGCTTTAGGTGCTTAGTTATTTAGATGCGAAATTTGGAGGAAATGAAGATGACAAAAAGTCCATATTGGGCCTTTTGTTCATTTTTGGTGGTGTTGATATTTCTTGGGGAAGCAAGAAATAAGGGTGTGTTGCTCGATACACATAAGAAGTTGAGTACATTGCATGTAATTCAATTGCTACTAATGTAGTTTGGATTAGAAGATTCTTGAATGATTTGAATCTCAATTTAGTAGATGGACCAATTAAGATATATTGTGATAATCAGGCGACAATTAACTTGATTAAAGTCTGACACACTTAGTTTCTTCTTTCTCTATTTGCTTATTGTTTTATCATCTTTTCGTTCTTGATTTATTCAGTTTATTAAAGTGTGTGGGCATGCTAGTGACCGAAGTGACATTTATTTGGGCTTCAAGACTAAGAGGGTCTGAAACCACAAGTGCGCTCCGTCTGACTAACCAGACGATTAAGGTATCGAGTTGGGACTAAGAACCCGCCGTGTCATAAGGGCCACGACGTTAATTACATCCCCTCAGAGAGGGGAAAACTTTTGATTAAATGCCAGGAGAAGGAGCCCCCGGGCCTTAAATTGACATTAACTAAAGAAAGGAATGAAAATTTCAAATTTCAATTGAAATAGCCCCTGCTGTGGGGTAAACAGTTGAGCAAAGCCAGTAATTGATTGACCAAATTATATCTGGACAAGAGTCCCAATTTATAAACATATGTTTACTGAGAATATGACAAGTTTGATATCCGGGATTGGATCCCGATGAAAACTTGTTTAAACACGGCGTGCTATTGGCTCAGAACGGGGTCAAACTATGACCATGATGGGAGGATCCCAAGGTTCAAGCATGACCTGTGAAGGCCTTATTAATATCCACATGCATAGGTCCGAGGGAAGTGAGAGCCTTTTTATTTTGTTCTTTTATTTTTGTTGTGTGTTTATTGATTTTCTTTTCTTTTGCTATATGTGCATTATCAACTTTTTATAAAGGTTCACACCAAAATTTTGAAAAATCAAAAAATCATTCAAAATTTGGAAAACCTGAGAACCAAATCTGTTCTTATGGGTGTAGAATTACCTTCAAATCGCATCATCTTGCTATTTAAGTTGTTCCCCATGTCTATGCTGCCTTGCTATGAATGCATGATCTTTTATCAGGGGAAGAGAATTGGTATCAATGTTGTGAAGGTCTGTACATCTTGTGCTAATAATATCCTACATTACTCCTTTCATTCCTCATTGTGCCATATATTCTCTCTGTTATGTTATTTTGCTAAGGTCGAAGGGGGAGAGAATGTTAGATATATGTTGTTTTGATGATGCCTGACTATGACTCATTGACGAGTCTTATTTGCATTTGATGATATCAACACTCTTACATTTCAGGTCAGTGTAAGTAAAGAATAAGAAATCAAGAATGGCACAGAAAATGTGGCAAATGGATGAAAAATCAAGGCACTGGCTGCACAGAAATTGAGGCAAGAGGTTGCACATAAATCAAGGTTGAATTCAAAATATAGAAAATTAAGAGCAAGAACCCTCAAAGTTGAAAGAGAAACTCAAGATACATGGGGGCACAGAAAATGAGGCAATTGACTGCACAAAAATCAAGACAGGTCATATTACTGATGGGTGCACAAAAAATGAGGTAGTTGGCAACACTGAAACCAAGCTGAAAGCTTCATGATGATTAGGTTAGTGTAGCAGCTACTATTCACAGAGGGACTAAGGTCGATGCACATCTGCTTTCTAGCATGCCAAGGTCAAAGCACATCTAGCTAGCATAGTAACTAAGGTCGATGCACGTTACTATTTCTGAAGAACAAAGGTCGATGCACGTTACTGCTTCTAAAGAACAAAGGTCGATGCACATTCTGGCACAGTAACTAAGGTCGATGCACATGCCTAAGTTGAAGCACTAAGGTTGACACAAATTCAAGCTTTGGAGAAGTAAGGTCGATGCACATGCCAAAGCTGAAGGACCAAGGTCAACGCACATGAACATTTGAGGCAACAAAGGTCGACGCACATTGTTAGGTCTGTGCATATGTGACTATTAAGGTCGGTGCATATATCTTCTACTTTCCAGGTAAGGTCGATGCACATTCATTCTTTGGCATATAAGGTCAATGCACATTCCTATTCTTGAAGAAGTAAGGTCGATGCATAATTGTATCTTGCATTAGTAAGTCGGTGCACATTTACATAATGGTCAATAAGGTTGATGCATGTGTAGAAGTCTGGCATATAAGGTTGATGCACATTTGCGTTTTGGACTAGTAAGGTCGATACACATTTGCAATGTGGTGTACCAGGTCGATGCACATGTAGAAGTCCAGCATACAAAGTCTGTGCACTTTTACCTAACCAAGTCTGTGCACATTCACTCTTGCCTAACCAAGTCTGTGCACATTCACCTTTGCCTAACTAAGTTTGTGCACATTCACACTTGCATAACCAGGTCTGTGCACATTTGCATTATAGCGCATTACCAGGTCGGTGCACATTCTCCTTTTAGCCCGTCAGGTCGATGTATATCTTGCCATCACTACCACAAGGTTGATGCATGCTTTACGATCACTGCTATGTAGGTCTGTGCATGTTTGTCTTCAACGTGTATAAGTCTGTGCATGTTTGCCTTTAACACCTCAAGGTCGATACACATTTGTCCTGTTGCATAGCAAGGTCGATGCACATTATGTTAGATAGCACATAAAGTCTATGCACACGCATTCTGCTTGATGAAATGGCTCAGTGAGCCCAATCCAACTGCATTGACCTCACTTGCTCAAGTCCTCATATGTAACGACCTCAATGAAGTAGCTGCACCGACCTTGCAGAAGGCAGGTCGACCTCATAAGTCATGCCAAGCCACTACACCGACCTCATTAAGAAGAAGAACATGTTTGTTGAAATGCCTCAGTGAGCGGCTCCCAGGGACATTTTTAGCAACCTGCAGTCTTGTTCAGAAAAGGATCTAGAGAGCTAAAATAGGAATCGTAAATGCCTAAAATCACGTCTTTTGAGGTTGGAGGGTGTCCTTGGTCAGTCAACCACCCTTGTCATCATTGGCTTGCTATATCAGTCCTTTTGGTCAATGGAAAGATAGGTTGCCATATCTAGGAATAGTCCCTTTCCTAGTACCCAGCTTTTTGCCACCATTCAATCAGAGCTCTTTGTCACTAAGATTGCACAGGACAAGAGGACGTCCTTGACTATCCTGCCAGCAGAAGAAAAGGATGCTGCAGAGCTTCTTGGGAAGCATCTACTCACATACTGTCTGGTCAATCTCAGTAACAAGAAAGCCAAAAAAGATTGATGCCTCTCTAGCCTATCAGAGGCCACCAAGTCAAAATCTCGCTCAAGACAAATAGTTATTTATGTGAAGCCAATCTCGTTCAGCCTGAAGCCTCCTACTAAAAGGGATTTCTTGCGACTTTAAAAGGAGTAGCCCATGTATGATGAGCTGCTACTGTTGAGAAGATAGAGCTGCTGTGGCTGAAGTAGCTGTTGCCCAGAAAGAGAGAGAGCCACGCCATTTAGCATTCAAAGAAGAATATCTGAGAAGAGAGAAAAGAAGGAGAGAGAATAACCTAGCCCTAGTTCGAGCTAAACCAGTGGTGAAAGAGGAAGAATAAGTTGATGGGAGTGCAACCCATCTTTGCAGCCAGCCCCAAGCTTAGTAGTGCTTCATCACATTGATCAGAAGCCAGCCACAGTGCTTCCTTCTTGCCTTGCCTTTAGGCTTTCATTTTGCTTTTCTGAATCAATATTTCAAGTGTATGTTCGGTGCTCTGTTTAGAGATCAGGAGTGCATCCTTGGCTATGCTCAGCCCCATGTGTTCTTGGGGGTTTGTCCCAAGTGTGGTTGCTGTACTTGCAGCTTGGTGTTATTTGTTTTTGTGAGTGTGTTTGTGGGGGGGCTTGTCCCCATGTGTGGTGAGGACTTCGATTTGATTAGAGGGCTACAAAAGCTAAATTTTGATGAAAATAAAATTTGTAATGCTTGTGCCATAGGGAAATAGACCAGAATTTCATTTAAATCAAGAAACATAATTTCTACTTCGAGACCTCTTGAGCTCCTACACTTAGATTTATTTGGTCCCACTAGGACTCACAGTCTTGGCGAGAAACTTTATAGATTTGTGATTGTTGATGATTACTCTAGATATACCTGGGTATTTTTTCTTTCTCACAAAAGTGATGCATTGTAGGAGTTCGAAGACTTGTGCAGAAAAATTCAAAATGAAAAGGGGTATAGTATTAAATTCATTCAAAGTGACCATGGTAAAGAGTTTGACAACCAAAATTTTGATGATTTCTGCTGGAAGCAAGGGTTTGCACATAACTTCTCAGCACCTAGAACCCCACAACAAAATGGAGTTGTAGAAAGAAAGAACAGAACACTTGTGGAGATGGCGAGGATAATACTAGCTAAGAACAGGCTACGAAGGTATTTTTTGGCCAAGGCGGTCAACACGGCCTACTATATAATCAACAGAGCCATGGTAAGACCCTTACTTAAGAAAACGTCATAAGAGCTATATAATGATAAGAAGCCCAACATTGCTCATTTAAAACATTTTGGGTCACCTTGTTACATTTTAAACAATTCTAAAGATAATCTGAAAAAGTTTGTAGCCAAGAGTGATAGAGGTATTTTTCTTGGATATTCTTTATCTTCTAAAGCTTATCGAGTATACAACCTACGCACTCTTGTAGTTGAAGAAAATTCTCATGTAGTGATTGATGAATATACTTCGAGGTTAGCTGATAAAGAATCACATTTTCTTGATGTAGGGCCTGAAGAGAAAGGAGAGCAGAAGCATGATGAAGAGCAAGTTAATGTGGATGAAGTAGAGTCAAGCAAAAAGAATGAAGAAGCTCCAACCCAAGAAGAAGTCAGGCAACAAATTCAAATTAAGAACTTTCCAAGATAGTGGATGTTCCACTGAGATCACCCACAAGACAATGTGATAGCAGACGTGAAACAAGGAGTGAAGACAAGAGCTGCATTCAAGGGAGTACTTGAAACTGATTACATAGCTTTACTTTCACAGTTTAAACCTAAGTCCATATAAGAGGCTTTAAATGACAATTCTTGGATCTTGGCTATATTGGAGGAATTACACCAATTCCAAAGGAATAAGGTGTGGTTTCTTGTGCCTAGACCTAAGAGTCACCCTATGATAGGAACTAAGTGAGTTTTTAAGAACAAACTTAGTGATCAAGGGGTGGTAATTAGAAATAAAACTCGGCTGGTAGCCAAAGACTATAGCCAAGAGTTGGGAAATGACTTTGATGAATCTTTTGCACCTGTGACTAGGCTAGAAGCAGTGCGCATATTACTTGCATTTGCTTGCCTCGCATTTCTTCTTTCTGTCAAAGAAATCCCCAAAATCTTCTTCAAGGTTCTGATCTTCCCCTCTTCCTCTTACAGGACGAGAAGAGGAGGGCATATTTCTCTGCTCACTTGAGAGCTCTTCGTGCACATCACCACCACCACCAACAACAATAACAGGCCGATGGACGCTGTCACCTATGGCCCCCAGGTCGTCGCCAAGTATGCCAGGTTCGAATACCTGGCAACTCCACTGGTGTTTGGCGACTTCCCAGCGGTCGTCGATTCGCCCTTCTTTTTGGGCATTATACCTGTGGCTGAAGCCAGTTCAGCACCTGCGGCAACAGCTATTGAGGGTGTCAGGCCCTCCACTTCAGCAACTGGCTGTGTCCGTCCGGTCAACAAGACAACCGTCGGGGGTGTTAGGCCCTCGGCTCCAACAACTGACTGAGTCCGCTTGGTCAACAAACCAACTACTGAGGATGTTAGGCCCTTAACCTCAGCAATTGGCTGAGCTCGTCCGGTCAATAAGCTAACTGTCGGGAGTGTCAGACCCTCGGCCTCGACAATTGGCTGAGTCCGCTCGGTCGACAGATCGACTGCCAAGGGTGTCAAGCCCTTCGCCCCAGCATTTGGCCGAGTTTTCTCGGTCAATCAGGTTATTATCGGCGCCGCTCCTGCTCAACGGGGGCAGCGCCGTCGCCGTAACGGCACCAACTCCACTACAACCACCCTCAGAGGTACTGCTCCTGCTCAATGGGGGCAGCGACGCCACTACAACGACGCCATGCCTATGGCAGGCGTCACCAACGCCGCCCCTGCTCAACAGGGGCATCATCATCCTCGTAAGGGTGTAAAACCTACAACGGCTACATCCCGCTCCGACAAGACTATAATTGTCGGGGATCGTCGCATCCAGCTCGATGGAGGCGAGCCGATTTTACCCCGGGACCGACACGTCCCAACCATTTCTACCTCCAACTGCTTCAAGCTTCTCCGGCAAGTCCAGGAGGATGGAGCGAAGTTGAAGAAGCCCGCCGTACCGGCGGCAAGTCAGGGTCCAATGCAGCGACCCAAACCGCTAATTTCCCAACCAAAGTCAGGGGGAAACCCAATTGAGGAGCGTCAGCTCCGTCTGAAGAAGATATGGATAACCAAAGAGGAGGCTCAGATCATTACACATGTCGGATCTGCAACAGATGCGGAGTTCGAGGTCCACAACCCAGCCACCATGCGGGCAGAAGCGCCGAGGAGCCAGCAAAAATGTACGGTCGACCTCTCCGTGGGCCAGTTCAACGCACGCGGACGAGGATTGCTCTGCCCAAGCTTCCATATCTCGAGTATCTGTTTTTGATAGACTAGGGATGGCGCCCAAGCTTGGCAGACAACCGCCCAGGAAGAAGCGGGTGGTCCAGATGACCAACGACACTGTCAAAATGTTCACATGTTACACAACCTCCGCCGACAAGCAGCCGGAAGATATCTCGAGAGAGCTAAACTAGCCTCTTCAGTATTTAAGGAGGTCGAGGCCCGTTTCCCGGATCCTGGCACAGACGCAGCGAAGAGATGGGGTTGACTTGGTGGTTGGGTTGTTGGTGCTCCGGGAGTGGATTGTGAATGATCCCCATGTTGGGTTGCTGTGGGGGTTGCTGAGGCTGATGTTGTTGCTGGGGTTGTTGTTGTTGTTGTTGCTGGGGTTGTTGTTGTTGTTGCAGTCTGGGAGGAGGTCTCCTGGCCTTCAAAGTGGCGACGCATTGCCTCATTTCATCCCAATCGATTATACCTTCATCATTCATATCATAAACGTAATCTCTGAAATGAAAGTAGTTTTCCACTGTATGGCCTGGCTGCCTATGGAAAACACAATATCTGGAAGTGTCTACATGCAGTGTCCATATGGGTCTTTCTTTAGGCTGGATGAGTGCATTAGTAGCCATGAGAGCATTAAAGATGTCCAGTAGTGTTTCCAGCAACGGTGGGTAATGAGCTCTCTTCGGGCCAATCGGCCTTCTCTGTTGTTGTACAGGGCCGTAGTTTCCCGGGGGTGGAACATGATGGTACTGAGGTGGTGGTTGCTGTTGCTGTTGCTGTTGGGGGCGAAAAGGTTGAGGCATATTATCCTGAGGGAAATTATTTTGTAGGGGAGGATGATAGGGTTGCCGACCTTGTTGGTTCGGTCGGAGAGTGAGTTATGGGGTTTGTGGAGGCCTGGGGTTGACCAACTGATTGGGGTCAGCAACTGCACTCACCTACTCATTTGTGACGACTCCTTCCGTCACGCCACCTTGGACACCAGTGTTTGGCTTCCTAAACAGTCTGGGCTTTGGCAGCTTGAACATGTGCATGAGGGGGAACAATTACAACTGTGTTTGAATATATCGGGCCCTCTCATATAGCTCTTCCATCGTGATGAGCTTGTTCATGGCTAGGATATGCCTAAACTGGGGTATGACATTAGACATAATCATTTTAACCTACTCCGGCTCTGAGAGGGTGTCTCTTATCCTTTCTGCCAGAGCCCTTCACCTATCACCATTTTCTTTAAGCCCTGGAATTACTCGTCCATCTTATTCAGTTTGTTTAAGAGGGACTGGGTGAGCGGGTCAATCGGGGAGGGTGGCGCTTGCCACGGAGAAGGGCAGGCCTTCTGGAGGCCTGAGAAGGAAATCTCATACGGGAGGGGTATTAGGGTCTACCAGTGGATAGACTGGGCTGGATTGGTGTTTGAAAGGCAACTAGTGCCAGGGGTTGTGAGGGGAATTGGAAGGAGGGGGGCTATTGATTCACCTACCTGAAAGGTGTGGAGGAGGGAATAGCCTGTGCAGGCTCCTGGATGGGTGTAGTGTCCGGATTCTGCTCTGGGGGAGAGGGGGAAACTAATTTCCCTTTCAGACTGGCCTGGAAGGCCTGGAGTTACTCAAGGTTGAGCTGGGTGTTGGCAAGGACTCTTAACAGGGAGGAGATGTCCTAGGTAGGGGATGCGTCCTCGACTGTGGTCTACACCTCATGGGAAGGCTGATGGGATGGACCGACATCCATAGCATGGACGTGTGGCTCACCTTGGTGGCCTTGGTCCAGGTTGTACTCTCCATACGCATCATGGCCTTGGCCATACATCTGGGGCTCATAGCCGAAGGCCCCGGCCTCGAAATCCTCATAGCTATATTCGGCCATCTTTAGTACCTTACCATAAGATAATAACATACACTATCAAGCAAATAATAGAGATTAGCAAGTAAGTGGATGCTTTACGTCCTTTTATTTTGTTGTGTTTTTTTTATTTTTTTCACCAATTAGAAGTTCACACAAAAAGGTAGGACCCTAGTTAGAATTTTGACCACTATCGTGTCAGCTAAGGTCACTTGTCTCACCACGAATGGGTCGACTAACTCCAAGAAACTTCAATGGTACAAGCTGCTCAGTGAACGAAGAGGGAATCCTTCGCTATCGGGGACTTACAGAGGTCCCAGTGGAGGAGATCCTAGTCCGTCGAGAGGAGTTTCTGAACAGAGAGTCATTCCTTTACCGAGAGAGGGTAATCCTTTGAAAAATAAAAAGAAAGGGGGAGATGCATACAATGCAGTGCTGTATAACAGAGATATGTGAAACACAAGTAGAACATGGAGAACAGGAATTATGTAGGATAGAATAGAACTAAATAATTTTCACAAGATAAATAAGAACAAAAATTGTACAGGACAGAGCAAGATTGAAATTTTCTTTCTTTCTTTTTTTTTCAATGGGACATGCCTTTGAAAGAACACATCTACTTGTCAAAACGTGTCTACACAAAGACTGACAGTTGCTAAGGGCGATGATGCTGAGTTTGCACCTGGGACTCCAGACACGTCCTCAAGCTGAAGCCCACTTTTCAGAAACGACGGAGGAAAGAGCAAGACAGGATTTCCACAACTCAAACACACACTGATATGATGGATTGCTTGGAACAGAATCTCCTTTTCCACAACAGTATGAATCTCTTGAGAAATCATAAGGGACGGTGGGGGAGTGCACATGGTGCACGAGGGATGAAAATAAAGCAAAGTACTGCTTGGAGCACAACTGTAGCACGTGCAAGCGCAATAAGGAGTGGTACACGTGGGTGCCGAATGGAGGGACACACGCGGATGTTGAAAACACATGGGTAACCGAAAGAAAACAAAAGAGGTCCCACTGTAATCGTCAAGAGATGTAAACGACGTCACAACGAAGGGAGAATGCGGGGAGGAAAACACACGTGCTTAATGATGATTGCGGAGAAAGACTCCCGAAGAGGATTGTCTCTACTGGGTTAATGAAGGGGAAACACACGGAATGAAAAGGGTACAATTTGATAGAACTGGAGATGACATAAATAAAAATGACGTTAATGAAACATCCGCGAGAACTTGTTCTCCACGAGATTTTGAACTGAAGTGAAAATAATAGAATGAAACCGCCGCGAGAACTTGTTCTCCGCGGGATTTGAATAGAAATGAAATGACAGATTGAAACCGCCGCAAGAACTTGTTTGGTGAAAGAAAAATGATGGAAGAGATGAAAAGATAATGAAAATGATGATCAAGATCACGATGAAGAGACGGTGAAGATAATGATCAAGCTCATGATGAAGAGATGACGAAAGTGATGATCAAGATCATGGTGAAGAAATGATGAAAATGATGACCAAGATCATAGTGAAGATGATGACCCAAATGACAACCAAGATAATGAAATGGTGATGATGAAAAGGATGAAAGAATGATGAAGATGATATTCAATGGTAGAAGAGCAATAAAGAATGATGAATGTTTGGAAATGATGATCAAATTTGGCGGCACCCATGTCGACAGATATCCAAAGATACTCAGGATGATAAACTATCGGCGTCTAGACCGACAAATATTCAAAAAGAAAGAAGAAGAGAAAAAAAGATGCTCGAGATAGTCAATCATCGGTGTCCAGACCGACAAATATTCAAGATGTTCAAGATGTTCAACCATCGGCATTCAGGCCAATAGATGATTCCACAATTTCAAAGATGCTCAACTATCGATGTCCACACCGGTAGATATTCAACAATATTAAAAGATGTGCAAGCTGTTCGATTATCGGCGTCCAAGCCGATAGATGTTCCATGATGTCACAAATATTCAAAGATGTGAAAGATGTTAAACCATCAGCATTCGCATCGACAGATGTTCGAAGATGTTGAAGATGTTAAACCATTGGCGCCCGCGTCGATAGATGCTCTGCTGATGATGGTGATGTTAAAGACATTAAACCATTGGCATCTACACCAACAGATGTCTGACGATGATCAAGATGTTCAACCATTGGTGCCCGTGCCGATAGATGTTCAATGATATCAAAGATGCTCAAGAGGTTTAACCATCAGCGTCCAGGCCGACAGATGAACGGAGATGTTCACAATGTTCAAAGATGTTCAACGATGTTCGAAGTTGATTTGAAGATGTTCGAAGATATTCGATGATGTTTGAAGATATTTGATGATGTTTGACAAATGGTCGATGATGTTCGGGGATGCTCGATGATGTTTGACAGACAGTCAGTGATGTTCGACAGATGGTCGATGATGTTTGAAGATATTCGATGATATTCGACAGATGGTCGATGATGTTTGACAGAGGGTCGATGATGTTCGAAGATATTCGTTGATGTTTGACGAATGGTCGATGATGTTCGAGGATGCTCGATGGTGTTTAAAGATATTTGATGATGTTTGACAAATGGTCGATGATGTTTGAGGATGCTCGATGATGTTCGATAGATGGTCGATGATGTTCGAAGATATTCGATGATGTTCGACAGATGGTTGATGATGTTCAAAGATATTCGATGATGTTCAACAGAGGGTCGATGATGTTCAAGAATGTCCGATGATGTTCAAAGATATTCGGTGATGTTCGACAGAGGGTCGATGATGTTCGAGAATGCTCGATAATGTTTGAAGATATTCGACGATGTTCGACAGATGGCCGATGATGCTCGATGACGTTCGATGATGATCAAGATATTCAAGATGTTAAATCATTAGCGCCCGCGTCGATAGATGCCTGATCAAGATGTAGATGTAAAGATGAAGATGTTAATCTATTGGCACCCGTGCCAATAGATGAAGATGAAGATATCAAACTATTGGCGCCTGCGCCAACAGATGTCCAATAATGACAAAGATGTTCGATGTAAAGATGAAGATGTTAAACCATTGGCGCCCGCGCCAATAGATGAAGATGAAGATATCAAACCATTGGCACCCGCGCCAACAGATGTCCAATAATGACAAAGATGTTCGATGTAAAGATAAAGATGTTAAATCATTGGCGCCCACGCCAACAGATGTCCAATAATGATAAAGATGTTAGATGTAAAGATGAAGATGTTAAATCATTGGCGTCTGCGCCAATAGACATCTGATGATGATAAAGATGTTCGATGATGATAAAGATGTTCGACGACGATGGAGATGTTAAACCATTAGTGCCCGCGCCGACAGATGCTCTGATGATGATAAAAATGTTAAAGGTCATAAACCATTGGCATTCATGCCAACAGATGTTCGATGATGATAAAGATATCCAAAGATGTGTGAGGATATTCAAGATGTCGACCATTGGCGCTACTGCTGACAGATGTTCCTCGACAAAAAAGTGTGAAAGCTGTTCGATATTTGGCGTTAGTGCCAACAGATGTTCGATGATGTCCAGATGTTCAAAGATGGGCAAGATGTTTGGCCTAGACCTTTCATCTAATTCAGAGAAAGCCAAATTTCTTGCATCGTTACAATCCCAACACTGATGAACACACATGACTCAGCGCCTAAGGCCATTCGGGGTCTCAACTGAAAGCTCTGACCTGAACCTTTCATCTAAGTCAGAGAAACCCAAATTTTTGTACATCAGTGTAATCCCAGCATCGACAAACACGCTTGACTCAGCGCCTAAGGCCTTTTGGGGTCTCATCCGAAAGCTCTGACCTGGACCTTTCATCTAAGTTAGAGAAACATTAATTTCTTGCGTCGGTGCAATCCCAACATCGACAAACACACTTGACTCGACACCTAAGGCCCTCCAGGGTCTTAGCTTAAGAGCACAACCTAGACCTTCCATCTGCGTCGGATCAACTCAATCCCTTTGCGTTGGCATGGACCCAATGTCAACGATATTACTATGCCCTTGTAATCCGGTCCCACCGTGATACTAAAAAAAAGGAGATAAAAAATGAAAAAAAAGAAAAAAAAAGAAAAAAAGGACAAAGAAAAAGAAAAAGAGAAGAAAAAGGAAAGGAAGGAAAGAATTCCTTAATATTTTCATTTTGGTGCCCATGACCTTTCGGGGTCTTAGCCGAGGGGAACGACCTAGACCTTTCTTCTAAGTCGGAGAAACTCAAATTCATTGTGTCGATGCAATCCCAACATCTATGAACACACTTAGCTCAGTGCCTAAGGCCTCTCCGGGGTCTCATTCCTATATAAATTTCAGAGAATAATCAGAAAGGAAAGTACTTTCAAACAGGCGAAGTAGAAGTTTTACTCCATAACTACTAAACTTCGGAATTCAGCCCGACTGCCACAAATCTAAAATTAAGCTCATGCAAAACTAAGTAGATCTCCCAAGTCCAGACATGCCAAAGTAACTTCTATGTGCTTATAACATGATATTCTTAAATACTAAATTAAATAAAAAACATTATTCACTTAGTTGCCATGTTCTTTCCAAGTGCTAAAAAGAAAGAGGTATATTGAGTAAAGTCATTCAATTTTTATAGAAATAATGAAGGATATAAACTTTATACTATTTCTAATATTGATAGTATAAATTCTGCATCAATGCGGTTGTACCTACAATTGATGTCCTGGGGCCTAACTAACTTATCAAACTATGAGAAGTTCTAAAGGGGACCAATTCAGTAGGGCTTCTGGTGCCCTGCCCAAAAATACCTCTTCATAACACATTCAGCTGAACGAGAGGAGCAGCAAAGGAAATTGAAAAGTGACGTATCCTACAGAATGGCATGCACCCGACCCCCCAGATGCCTGAAGACAAGCAAAACTGCCTTCTTTCGCTGCCCCCACTTCCACTTTATTTACCCTTCAGATGGAGACAGCCCCTTGCTTGCTTATCTTGCCGGAAGCAAAATGATGGTGGCATTATAGTAGGTGTAATGTCTCGGGACTTCGGATCTGGTATCTCGGACTTCAGATCTGGTATCTCGGATTTCGGAGCGTTTCCATAGATCTCGGATCATGTTTTCTAATTAAAACGGAATTTCTAAATATTGGATCTTCAGATCTCCAAATACAAGGTAATAATTTATTTTGGGGCGTTGTGGCATAACGAGTTACGCGTTTTCCGAGGATCACGGGGTTAATTTTTGATAATTTCCTAATTTTCAGAATTTTTAAACCCCAAAATAAAATCTTTAAAACCCCCAATCTCTCCTTTCTCTCGTTCTCTCCCTCACTCTCTCCCATCACTCTCCCTCTCTTCTCTCCTCCGAGCAGCCGACGGTGGTGAGGAGGCGAGCAGGCGGGGCAACAACGACGGCGTGTGGCGAGGACAGGAGCGGGAGCGTGGTGGAACAACACGGTGAACCCGTTCGCAGGCGTGGGAGCCGGCGGTGGGAAAAGCACGGTGTTTTCACGTGGGTTCGTTGGTTTCGGCATAGTAAAGCTTCGTAGAATGTAGGGAGACGGATCCTTAATCTTCCCATATTATTTTCCCACAAATCCATGTCACAGTGAGACCGCGAGAGGGCATATTTCTTGCTTTGGTGAAAATCCATGCCCGGGGTTGTGAGGCGGATTTCTATCGATTCGGGTGACGATTCGTATCTTAAATTGTGTTTTCCGGTGGTAGGAATGTCTAGGGTGCAATCCCCCACTGTTTCCCCTTCGTTCGGAGATGAATGGGGCGTGGAACAACACCCACAGAGGGTGTTTTGTCCAGTTTAACGCAGCAGAAGGCGGCCAAAACGTAGGTCGCCAGGTTCTGCAGAGCGGCCAAAGGGCTGGCCGCCAACTCTAGTGGGCTGCCACGCTGGCCGCCCAGCCACTGTCCATCAGGTGGATTGCTGGCCGGCCAGCCTCTTTCTCCATGGTGGGCAGCCAGAGTGCTGGCCGCCCAGTCCAGGGGTTCCCAGGAGGGCGGCCAGCAATCTGGCCGCCCAAAGGGCATTGCCCAGGTGGGCGTCCAGAGATGTGGCCACCCAACACTGAAGGGCGGCCACCTCTTTGGCCGCCCAGTGGAAGTGCTATTCTAGGTAACCAAAGAGATGGCCGCCTAGCCCTGGAGGCGGCCAACAGAGTGGCCGCCCAGCTACGAGCAACCTGGACACCCTGTTAGTCCAAATTCGCGTTTCCGAGTGTCCGTTGCTATTGTAGTCCTACAGAGAGTATGTCGCGTGTTTCTTTGTATCAACGTGAGTTGATATAGCCAATACTTGTTGGCTTATGTGTCCGGTTTACGTATCAGCCTGGGGCCGTGTTCTACCTGTTGCATTCTATGTGTTTTGATGATGTCAGTACAATATGATTTTTAGTTAAGTCAACAAGTCTTAAATGCATGTGCTCATTTTAGATAGTTCAGATTGACTAAAAGATTATCTAACTAATTGCAGGAATGACAGATCAATTTGCTTAGAAACAAGGTGGAATTTCCAGAAGAGAAGTCAAAAGAACAAGTGTTCTGTTAGCTATTAAAGCGTCGAAGCAGGATCACCACTGCATCGACGCAGTCATGCTCACAGAAGCAACTTCCAGAGTTCAGTCTTCATTGGAGCATCGATGCAACAGAGTACTGCATTGACGTAGTCATGTTCCCAAAAGTATTACAGCATTCAGTCTTCATCGGAGCATCGACGCAACGGTATAGTGCATCGACGCACTAAGCCAAGAACCAGAACTCGAACTCCACCACGTCGAAGCATCAAGGAACTGCATCGGTGCACCTAGTCAAATGTCTGAATTTGAAGCCTTCGGCTCTACATTCATACCGCATCGACGCATCAAGCAGTTGCATCGACGCAGCTTCACTCGATCTTCAACATCATGAGAAGTGGCGACGACCTGAAGAAACTAAGGGTGAATAATAAATGTTAAAAGTGAAAAATATCTCCAAAATGGTAAAAATAAATCAGTTGAGTTATAAATGGCTCCGCAACTCTGAAGAACGACCGAGCTCTTGAAGAACTTAAACGAATCACGTGCCAGCGAAACTTTTGGCGCGCAAATTTCAACCCACGTGGTTGAGTTCAAGAAGATTCAAATTATCTGAATATTCTCCTTACCACCTGGACCAATGGATTGTTTTGGCTATGGATCAATTTTTCAGTAGAGCGGGAACTCTCTGCTATATATATCAGTCGCTCAAAACCAAAAGGTGTTGATGCCGCTGCTGTATTGCGATCTCCAAGCTGAAAGAAGCAGAATCAAACTTATCATTGCTTAACAACACATCTATAGTAACTTCAAAATGCTCACTTTCACATTCCCCTACAGTTTGTGTTGCGTAGTAAGTATTAGTACCTACCGGTACAATAAAATCTTCAGTTAATGGATTCGTTCCATTTTCAGCATCTTCTTCAGTAGCATACCATGTAATAGTACCTTCTGCTTCAAGTTCAACCTCATATAAGAACAATCCGCCTGTAGCATCTAATGTATATTCTATAGTAGCATCTCCAGTAGGAGCATCCACATCAGCTACAGTAACCATGAAAGAAGTTTCATCTGAACACATACCACTTTCAGACATTGCATAAATGTATACCATCATAGATTCATCTATGGCATCACCCGCAGAAAGCTCGTCTCCCATACCACCTGATTCTGTGAAATAAGTACCATTTTCAAGTTCCGGCAGTATATATTCTGAACAGGTAGTTACATCTTCAAGCTGGTCTGCAACAACGTTTACTATAGTAATTGTAAATGAACTCTCAGCAGTACATATATTAGGTTCAGTACCTTCTTCAGCATAAATGTGTACAGTACTTGTTTCAGTAATAGCGTCACCTGCCATAAGCATTTCCCCTAAACCTGAACCGCCAGTGTAATAATTACCATTTGTTAATTCAGGAAGTATATAAGAGCCACAAGCCGTTACATCTTCCATTTCATCTACCATAGCATTAAGTATAGTTACCATAAATGAATTTTCGGCAGTACACAGAGTAGTTTCATCTCCGCTTTCAGCATATATATAAATAGTACCCGAAGCATCTATAACATCTCCGGCTTCAAGTATTTCGCCCTGACCTCCAGCTGCAGTAAAGTAAACACCATTTGTTAATTCAGGAAGTGTATAAGACCCACATGCTGTTACATCATCCATTTCATCTGCTATAGCATTATAAATAGTGATGGTAAAACTGTTTTCTGCAAAACATGTAGGAGAAGTACTTGCATAAACATAAAGTGTTGTTGTTGCATTTACTGTTGTTCCTGCATCAAGCATATCACCTGTTCCGCCGGTAGCGGTATAATAATTACCATTAGTTAGTTCCGGAAGAGTATATACTCCACATGAAGTAACATCATCTGGAGCATCAGCTTGTGCAGAACCTATTGTTACAGTAAATGCATTTTCTGCACTACAAGTACCCGAAGTTGCATATACATATAATGTAGTTGTTTCTATAATCTCAGTTCCGGCTGCAACAACATCACCTTCACCATTCATTTCAGTATAATAGGCACCATTTGTTAATGCCGGTAATATATAAGATCCGCAATCTGAAACATCCGCAGGATCATCTACAGGTACAGTTGTAATTGTTACTGTAACAGGAGTCCTGGTTAAACTTTCACATCCTTCTGTTTGTGTTGCATAATATGTTGTGCCGTCTGTTAGTGCAAGAGTAGGCAGTAAAGATGATCCGCCGGTTTCCGCAGCATACCATTTTACAGCAGTACCCGTTACATCAATATCGGCAATTGTAGAGCCGCCACAAAGGGTTTGTGCTGCATCAGCAACAGGAGCTTCTGTCATACACGGCTGTATATCTAAAAGATAATCTTCTACCTGTCCGTAACCAAAATCTTCTGTGCCACATGGGCTATCAGGATATACATTGTATAGCTTAAACACCCTCATATACGTAACTCCGGTAGTGGCTGTTAACGGTATCTGTATCGTACCTGTAGCCGCTTGGCCGTCAGTACCTGTAGATCCCGTAATACTACCTATTTCAAAAGATTCCCCATCATCATCAAGAGTCCCATTCTGATTAAAATCTATGAATACTTTAAAATATGTAGTGAAAGTCGCACCATTTGTGTTTCCTTCCAGCGAAATAGGATAAGTCATTCCTTTAGTTACTACAGCCGGAGGCAAAGAACTATAATCTTCTACTGCCGGCCAAGCATTTACTTCGTTAGATGAAGTATTATCTATTGAGGCAAAAGTAACATTAGTAATAGGTTCAATATCATAATTAAACTCAACCTCACAAATACAGTTAAGTCCGCTGTTTAACACCTGTACAGGTGTACTCGTAACAGATAACGTACTTGCAGTACAGGTAATAGTTGCCTTATACCATGTTGGAACCGTTTGGGCTATAGATAATGTTGCAGATGTACCATCGGTAGTAACATCTGTATAAGTAATACCATCTGTAGATTTTTGCCATTGGAAAGTTAATCCTGAAGATGTATAAGCAGGAGAAAGCGACAACATAGCATTTTCCTGATTACATATAGAAGTACTGGCAGCCACTGCTGCTGAAGCCGGAGGAGTACCGTCACAAGGAAGTAATTCCTGAACAACAGACACATCATCCAGGAAAAAATAAATATCTGTTTCAGATATACTACCGGGAGTCGCAACAACTCTTAAATATACTCCCGTCCCTGTTGGAGGTGTAAAGTTAACTGTTTTAACAGCACAGTCAGATGAAGAAACATGATTTGTATTATTTATAGTTTGTAATAATGTCCAGGGACCTGATGCAGAAGGGCCATATTCTACTGTGAAATTTCCCCAATCAACATCATTTGTTACAGCTTCCTCATCACTGTAGTTTAAAAGTTTATAGCTATAAGTTAAAGTAGCAGGTAAGCCGTTTGAAGTTCCTAATAGAGGCGAAACAGTTTCAGGAGCGTATGAGAGTTCACCAAAAAAAGGATCATTATAATAATAAAATTCGGCAAAAAGGCTTGATTCATCACAAGAAAGATAACTGGTGGAATAAAAATCCAGGTCATCCCAGCCGCCTTCATCATCATTAAAGTTTTCAGAGTAATTAACCTGTGCATACCCCGTACTGACCATACCAAGGGCACATAAAAGCATAAAACTGCTGAACCATAATTGTAATTGTTTTTTCATAAAATTCAGGTTGTTGATTAATAGAATTCTAAATCTCGCCGCCGGCGCCCTGGCGACCTATGCGCCCTATCCGCTGCAACTGACCTATCTGCTGCTGTTGGTGGTGTTCCTGGTCCAGGCCGGGCTGGTCGCGCCCAAGCGCGTGAAGCAGTGGACCTTCTATAAGCGCGACGAGACCCGCATCCGCGCGGCCAAGGACCTGATCGCGGCGCGGCTCTAACGGCTTCGGTGACCTGGCCTTAACGGGCTGCCGGGCGGTCCCAGACGAGGCCGGGGATGAGCCAGGTCGGGCGCGGGCCTGCCTGGCCGATGAGCGTGTTCAGCCGGGCGAGATCCGGTTCGCCGCCGGGCTTCCAGGCGAGGTCGTCGGCATGCAGGCCGGTTGCGGCCAGCGCGCTGTCGATGCCGATGCCGGCGGCGCCGGCGATATCGGTTTCCAGATTGTCGCCGATGGCGAGCACGCGGGTGCGGTCCGCCAGGCCCAGCAGCCGGAAGCAGGCGTCGTAGACCGAAGGGTGCGGCTTGCCGTGCCAGCGCACATTGCCGCCCAGCTCCTCGTAGCGCCGTGCCAGATGGCCGGCGCAATAGATCAGGGAATCGCCGTGCATGACCATGATGTCGGCATTGGCGCAGATCATGGGCAGGCCGAGCCGGGCCGCCCGCTCCAGCATCGGCCGGAATGCGGTGGCGTCGTCGTCGAGATCGTCCGGGCCGGTATTCAGGATGAAGCTGGCCGCTTCCGGCGTTTCCACCAGATCGAGATCGAGGCCCAGGACCATGCGGCCGTGCCGGGCCGGGCCGAGCCAGAGGCAGCGCGTGCCGAGCGCCTGGTAGAACGGATCGGTGCGGGCCTTCAGCGCCTGCCAGACTTCCTCGCCGGAGGTCATGACGTGGTGGAACAGCGCCCGCGGCAGGCCGATCGCCTCGATCCGCTCCGCGACGGTCTCCGCCCGCATCGGCGCATTGGACAGGAGCGTGATCCGCTTGCCGCCGGCGATGAGGCGGCGCAGCGCGTCGGCGACGCCCGGATAGGGATCGGTGCCGTTGTGCAGCACGCCCCAGACGTCGAGGATGAAGCCGTCATAACGGTCGACGAGGGCTTCGATCCCATTGAGGACCTGGGGTATCGGGGCGGCGGGCACGGGGTGAGACGACATGACGATCCGGAAGAGAGCCGCTGACGAGAGGCCCGGCCGCAAGCCGGTCCTCTCGCGTCACTATTGCCATAGCGCAGGCCGGCCGTGCCAGCCCTGATCGCGCCGGGCAGGTCAGCCCTGGCTCGACTGCTCCTGGGCGTTCAGCAGCGTCGAGTACTGGCCGGCGTTGGAATTGCTCAGAAGGTTGCTGCTGCCCGAGGCCGAGGTGGAGGATTGGGAGGTGCTCGGATTCGGATTGGCCTCGGTGGTGGTCGAGGTCGAGCCGTCGGCATAGGTGATCGTGATGGTGATCGTGCCGTTGGCGTTGGTCTGGGTCGTGGTGCTGACCACCGTGGTCGAGCTGTCCGAGGACGAGGAGCCGCCGCCGGCCGAGGCGCTGCCGGAAGCCGAGCCGGCCGCCCCGGAATCCGAGGTCGTCGAGGCCGTGGAGCTGTTGGTGTAGTAGCTCAGATCCGAGCCGCTGATCGAACTGATCGACATGGAAACATCTCCTGGATGAAATTGCCGCTCTTAAGTATTCGAGTACCGCTTTCGGTTATTTCTTCAAGATAAGACGCAATTTCCAAGCCATATATTTAAATAGCCGATATCAACGTCTTGGCATCGGCGATACCGCGTGCCGGAGTTTCCGGCGGGCAATCCTTGCCGGGCAGGGCGGCGGATGCGGTGCTGTTCATGCGCGGCCCGGCACAGTATAAGGCGGACAACCGCCGGACCACCGGCAGGTACCGCGTTTTCGAGGGAGAGACCTTTGCCCGTTTCGAGCATGACCGGCTTCGCCCGGGTCGAGGAGCAGTTGGACGGCTTCCAATGGGTCTGGGAGCTGAAGAGCGTCAACGGCAAGTCGCTCGACATCCGCTTCCGTCTGCCGGGCGGCTGGGACGTGCTGGAGGCGCCGGGCAAGGCGGCGCTGGGCGAGGCGGTGAAGCGCGGCTCGATCAATGTCGTCCTGAGCGTCGCCGAGCGGGAGAAGGCGGCATCGCTGCGCATCAACGAGACCGCGCTCGCCCAGGTGATCGCCCTCATCCAGTCGCTCGAAGGCCGCATCGACGCGGCGCCGCCGCGGCTCGACGGGCTGCTCGCCATCCGCGGCGTGATGGAACTGGCGGAGGACGAGCCGGCCGAGGATCTGCGCGAGATCCGGCTGGCCGCGCTGACCGGCAGCCTGATCGTCGCGGCCGGCCTGCTGGTCGAGGCGCGCCGGGCCGAGGGCCAGCGCCTGGAACGCATCCTGGCCGAGCGGCTGGGCGAGATCGAAGGATTGGTGGCCGAGGCCGAAAACGCCGCCCAGCGCCAGCCGGACGAGATCCGCGCCCGCTTCGCGCGTCAGGTCGCGACCCTGTTCGAGAGCGTGCCGCCGCTGCCCGAGGAGCGGCTGGCGCAGGAGGTGGCGCTGATGATCGCGCGCGCCGATATCCGCGAGGAGCTGGACCGGCTGGCCGCCCATCTGACCGCGGCGCGCGATCTTCTGGCCGAAGGGATCAATATCGGCCGCCGCTTCGATTTCCTGTGCCAGGAATTCCCTCGTATCGTGGAATTTTGGGCCGGGCACTCCTCACGTGGCGCTGCAGTCGGAGCTAATACTAAGCAAGTAGGTGGAGTGGCGAACACACATACCTAGCCATCCGAAGGATCGGCTCCGGTCGGAGATGATGGCGAGCTGGGGAGCATGCGCACCCGACGGACACACTGCGTCGGGGAGGCTTGATGTCATTCCTGCTATTACATGCACTACGCTCCATGCAGGGAGGGGGGGTTCGCGGGGAGGGGAAGCAATCGTTACATTCACTACCCTCGCGTAGGAGGGGGGATCGTGGGGAGGGGTAAGTGGTCATGAGTCCCTTAGGTGAGGGCTGTGGTGGCGATGCTGATGTCGAGGTGTGGGATCCGCAGTGCCTCCGCACGGAAGCGGGAGACGAAGTCCCACAATGTTTCTTCTTTGCCCTGCTTAAGGGTGAGCAGGGTGACCGCCGACTTGGCTACCTTTTGACAGCCGACATAGTTCTCCTTAAATAGCTTCTTGAGCTGCTGAAAGGAGGAGATGGTCCCCGTCGACAGGGACTCAAACCATTCCTGGGCATTCTCCCGAAGGGTCATGACGAACGCCAGGCACTTCATCGTGTCCGAGGCCCGGTGGAACACCAGGTGGGACTCGAAGCTGTGCATTTAATCGACCGGGTCAGTGGTACTGTCGTAGGAGGTGAACGACGATAGCAGAAGCTTGGGCGGAATGGGGACTTCCATTATTTCCCTAGAAAAGGGAGCATGGAAGTCCAGATTGTCGTCGATTAGGCCGGGGTTCTTCGCGGCTAGGAGGACGTCATCCAAGTAGCGGACTTTATCTTCTATCTCCTCAAAACGCTGGAGCTGACGATCCATCTTTGGGTTAGAGTGGAGCGGGCTGCGTGCCCTCGGTGCAGGCATGCTACGGGATCGTCGGGTCCTTGTGGCCGAGGAGCGGGAGGCATCTCGCCCCTGGCAGAGGTTCTCCCCAGCTTGGCCTCTCCCGTCCTCCCGTTGTCTGGGTAGGACACAGTGGAGATTAGCCCGCTGCTCCTTGAGCTCTTGGCAGAGTTCTATCAAGGCATGGAGTTGTAGTCGTATCTCATCGATATCGCCCGAGGTGACCTCCTGTCGGGGGTGAGCGGAGGAGGCGTCTTGAGACTCTCGATGGGAGTTGGGCCCTTGATGGGACCCACACCCCCGGTGGCTAGCATTGCGAAGGCTTCCACGGGGCGCCATGGCTTCTTGCTCTGGATTTCCACAGACGGCGTCAAGAAGTGTAGCGGCAGGAAAATGGTTCCTAGGTCACATACCACCTTCTCTATTTATTTGTTAGGGAAATCGTCTCACGCCCATGGATGCCTGCAAATACCAGAAGCTAAAGAGGCGTCAGAAGGAGCCCCGGGTGTTACCCCAGGGGACAACCCTCCGATGCTTAAGTCAGTGACTGGAAGCAAAGTGCAGAGGAGAGCAAAAGGAGAGAGAGAGAGAGATCGTCGCGGTCAACTATAGGCCCGCAGATAGCTTCCGGACGAGTGCTCGCCGCTCCCGGTGGACACTCGGTGAGTGCTCGCCGGGTGGTAAGGTCACCGGAAGGAGACTCGTAGAGCGTGGGCAGGAGTTCCCTTCTTCTCTCTGTGTTGCTGGACTAGTAGCTCTCTTCTCTGAGGTAGTGTTTTAGCGGAATGAACCACTATCCCCTCTGTCGTCTGTCTCTCTCTTTATATGGGGTTGTCCTAAAATGGAGGCCTCATCCCTTAGTAGAGAAAGACTTCTATAGTAGAGTAACGTTCCTCTGCTACGATGGCGGGAATTGCCTGTTGGAGGGCGGCTTCCCCGGCGCTGGCCGGTCCCTGGGTGAGTCTTACGGCGCTCATGGGGCGTGCTCGCCCGTTTACGGGGTCAGGGTCGAAGTCGTGGGGAGTAATGGTCGGTTGTCGGAGAATACTCCAGCGGTGACTACGCGTGGGCCGCGCTGTAGAATCCGAGGCTCTTCTTGGGCTGGGCCTTCTTTTAATGGGCCAGGCGTGCGTATCCGCTTCCTTAGGAGGGTTCGTTGCGCTCGTTCCTTTGTGGGCCTAGGCGTCATTGGGCCACTCTTGGGCCAAGTCGATTTTACCTTCCTCAGCACCTATTTATTTTTTACGGTCAATCGAGAATCAAGCAAAAAAAATTACTCTCTAGACATCACAAAATGGCATAACGTTGAGAGCGCTTCGACGACCGAGTCAAACTCAGGCTCCAAAGTCACTCGTCGTATCACAGGGCACAACACAAAAACGAGAGTCACTCCCAAACACATTGTAAGCAGCACAACGCCAGTGACTCTCCGATGTGGACGTGCAAAATCGCACGCCCGTATGTCCCCGCCAGTGCAGCAACAATGACGGTTTCGACAGAAGAGACCCTGGAGGACACGTCCCGTCCGGACCCTCCGAAGAGACGCCAGGCCAACGTGAAGTCATCTCCGGAATCACAATGGCGAAAAGAAGTCAATCCTTGGAGGACACGTCCCATCCGGACCCTCCGAACGACCACCCTGCTGCCGTGAAGCCATCTCCGGAATCACAGCAGCGAAGAGAAGCCAACCCCTGGGGAAGCTCACCGCTCGTAGGCCCCCGAAGAGAATCAAACGGATCGTCAATCGAGCCCAGAATAAGTCGTGGAATCCACTCCGAATAAAATTCAAGTGCCTTCAACGGCACCCTCAACTGGCCTTCAACGCCACAACCTTGTGTCTTCAGCAGCTTCACCTGCCCACGCGCTGCGTTGACCTTGCCACGCCCTGCGTCGACCCTGCCCACGCCCTGCGTCGACGCAGGAAGGCGCTGCGTCGACGCTGTCGGCCCCTGCGTCGACCCTGCCCACGCCCTGCGTCGACGCTGCCAGGCCCCTACGTCGACGCAGGAAGGCACCGCATCAACCCTTCAACGGCACAGCCCAAGTGTCCTTCAACGGCACGCCCTCTATTGCCCTTCAACGGCACGCTACTGTGCCCTTCGGCGGCACACCCACAAGCCCATTCAGGGGAACCCAGCGAAGCCTTCAACGGCACGCCCCTGTTGCCCCTTCAACGGCACGCCCCTGTTGCCCCTTCAGCGGTGTAGGTAGAAAAATCCACCCCTCTTGTACCTTCGTCCTCCTTCCTTAGGTTCACTTGCTTAAGGCTACCGGTATGCGAGAAAAAGAAATGATGACTAGTGAACCAAAAGAGGAGAAAGAACACAGACCGTGATCGCCACCCGGACGCTGGAGTATGCAGGAACACACCCACAATCTTATATATATCTATTGATATATATTCATATATATCTTTTTAACTTATTAATTGTGGCACTCGAAGTCCGTAAACGACGACTGAAGTAGCACCCGAGTCGACCGATCATCGACAGACGTTCCGTACTTTAGGGGTGAGAGTGTCCACAAGTCTTCCTGCGAGGAGAAAGTCTGATCTGATTTATTCCCCTGCGTGGAAAAGTTTTCAAATTGAGTGATTTTGTAATAAATGTAAAACCTCTTTGCGCGGAGTGAATTCATTGTAACCACGAAGCTTCGTCGACGCCGTGCAGGCACGCACGTCCCTGCTCGCCCTCGTCTCCGGTCAGAGTTAGACTTTTCAGTCTAGCTAGGTACGTGCTCCAAACTTGCTCATTTAGTATCTTTTCAATTGTCGCGCGATGAAGTAAGAGAGAGCCCTATCCATACAACCAGTCTCCTGAGTGCATCGCTGTGGACGGAAAGCAAGAGCGTGTATGTACCTATCCTTGAGCCTTAAACTGTCACATTAGGGCACCCTAATTGTCAAGAGGTAGTTCCACAACTACTTCGCCTACGGGCGAGTAACTTTCCCTGACCGGTCCCTTCGAATTGACCCTTAGCGTCTCAGCCAATCAATCGGGTCCACAACTTGCTAATCTTCGGTCCCAGGGTTGCATCATTTAAGTCCAAGCCCGTGCATACCACGTTGGTGTAGGAATTTATCAGGTCATCTAGAGCGCATTTCAACTCTACAAACACCCATGGATCAGGAAAGATATATGGTAGATCCTGACCTCGTCGCCCAATTTGAGGAAATGGATGTAATATTTGATGGCACGCATGTCGAGTACATGTAGGTTGGAGACATTACCGGGAGTTCTAGCCAGAAAAGATTGGGCATAGTTCGTTGTATCTCGACACCCCAGGAGGACGATTGGCGCCGAACCTCCATCTTTCAAACCTACATCCAGGTGAAATCTCATCCCTGCAAGGTGATCCTTGACAATGGGAGCTGTATCAATGTAGTCTCTTCAGATTTTGTCACCCGTCTAGGTCTACCTACGCACCCTCATCCAAGGTCATATCACGTGACTTGGGTCGATGACACTTCTATCCTAGTCATCACCACATGTGTCATTCCCATCCAATTCCAGTCCTACCAAGGACAAATCTTATGTGACGTAGTGCCTATGAAGGTCAGGAGCGTCATCTTAGGACGACCGTGGATCTATGATATAGACCTCGCTATATTTGGTCGGTCCAATCAGTGTTCCTTCTCCCACAACGGGAAGAAGATTCAGTTGTACCCGACACCCCCAAAGGTGACCCCGGGAAAGAGTTCCACCTCCACCCCCACTGGAACTCCCAAAATTCAGGAGAATCCCCAAACTCCAACTGAAGGGAAACCTCCCCTTCCCTCTTCTCCTACATCTATCACACCTGTTTCTGAGGGCCCTAAGGTTGGTCATGACCTAGTTAGGCGCCTTGACTCCATAAGTGTCGGTGAGTTAAACAGAGAGGTTACTGAGGGTGCCCCTGTTCGGGCTGTTGACGTCACCATCACACCCAAGGAGTCCCGGGTCTCAGTCCCAACTGAAGTCCCAGCAGTACTGCAGGACTTCCAAGGCATCGTCCCCGAGGACTTGTCTTCTTGACTCCCTCCCATGTATGATGTACAACACACTATTGAGCTTGTCCCCGGATCCACCCTACCTAACCTTCTCCATTACCACCTGAACCCCCAGGAGCCTGTTGAGTTCCGAGGAATTGTCGAGGACCTTATTCAAAAGGGTTTCCTCAGGGTGAGCACGAGCCCCTGTGATGTCCTTGCCTTGCTCACACCAAAGAAAGATGGCACCTGGCGGATGTGTGTTGACAACTGCGCCATCAACAAAATCACTATCGAGTATAGATTTCCAATTCCCCATCGCGATAACATGCTTGACATGATGAGTGGAGCCACCATCTTTTCCAAGATTGACTTGAAAAGTGGCCACCACCAGGTCAGAATCTGACCAGGGGATGAATGGAAGACAGTCAATCGAAGTTTAGGGAATCTCTTGAGGTGTCTTGTAGGGGATCATTCTGGCACCTGGGATCTTCTCTTGCCCAGGGCCGAGTTTGCATACAATTGCTCTATCAATAGGTCCATAGGTATGAGTCCATTTGAGGTCGTGCATGGCTAAAAACCTAGGAAACTTGTGGATCTCATTCCCCTCCCACTCGAGTCTAGGTCATCCAAGTCAGCTGAGGAGTTTGCACAGCATGTTAAAAGTTTGTATGAGTCCATTAGCAAGCAAATAAGTCTCAATACTGAGACCTATAAATATTTGGCTGATTTGCATAGGCGTCACAATGAATTTCAAGAAGGTGACTTGGTTATGGTATGGGTCCGACCCGAACAACTCCCCTTGGGAGCCGTTAAAAAGTTACAAGCCCGTAGTGATGGTCCCTTCCCAATCCTGCGGAAGATTAGAGCCAACGCTTATGTTGTGGACTTACCTCCCAAATATGGGATTAGCTCTACATTTAATGTGGCGGACCTAGTGGCCTACAAGGAATCCACAGCACTTCCTAGTGACCCTTTCGAGCCTTCTCCTCCCATTGAGAGTGAGCCCACCCCTGTGTGTCCCATAGCCTCGAGAGCACCGCACGAGTAAATTGAGAGGATACTGGATGAGCAGGTGACAACTACACGGAGCAGGGTGTACCAGCGCTACCTTGTCCACTGGGGGGACCGTCCACCATTCGATGATTCCTGGATCATCCGGGAAGATCTCCAGTGCCTCGATCCAGATCTGCTGGAGCACTACCAGAGCAGTGTTCCCCCTTACTCGACGGAGTCGAGTTCCAGCCACCCCGGGAGGGTTGGTGGGGACACCGGGCCCACTACCAGACGCCGCACCGCCGCACCGAGCTTGTGGCTCGGAGATTCGGCTTCCTGAAGACTCGGCGTCACGTATTTAATACCACTTGTTGGGAGACCGGAGATCAATCTAGAGGGGGAGGGGGTGAATAGGTTGATCTAAAGACCAATTAAAAAAATGATTCGCAATAGAAATAGCCTGATTCTGCTTTAGTGAGCAGACGATCGAAGGGATCTTAACGCAAGCCTAATTAATCGCCTACTAAGCAGAGAAGGACGCAATCAAGAGCAGAAGAGTTTTAAGGTGGTTCGATCTCTCTCTAGAGATCTACGTCCACCTCCTCACACGAACCTGTGAGGAATCCTGCTGAGCAAATACAGCTTAAGCTATACCAAGAACAGATCCTGGTCCGCTGTCTCACAGCTTGACACCTTGAGGATCACGATCCTCAAACACGCTGAGCAATTACAGCTTAAGCTCTTCTAGGATCAGATCCTAGACTGCTGCCTAACAGCTTGCCTCGAATACAGTATTCAAATTGAAACAGAATAAGGAACAAAAATGGGGCGACCCTAGCGGCGCTAGGGTTTCTCCCATCCGGCACAGGTAGTGGCGTTCCTCAGCGTTTTTGGCGACCAGGACAGCCTCCCACGGCAATGTTCTCGACGACGGCCATGGCGATCTCGGTATCGGGGCGACCCTATTCCCTCCTCCTCCACAAAACCCCACCTTGATCCCTTTCTTCCCACCGATTTCTGGGCGACCCTAGCAGGGCTAGGGTTTCTCCCATCCGGCGCCAGGCAGTGGCGTTCCTCAGCGTTTTCGGCGACCACGACGACCTCCCGCGACAATGATCTCGACAACGGCCATGGCAATCTCAGTATCGGGGGGGCCCTGTTCCCCCCTCCTCCACAAAACCCCGCCTTGATCTCTTTCGTCACACCGATTTCTGGGCGACCTAGCAAGGCTAGGGTTTCTCCCATCCGATGTCAGGCAGTGGCGTTCCTCAGCATTTTCGATGACCTCGACGGCCTCCCGCGACAATGATCTCGACGACGGCCATGACGATCTCGGTATCGGGACGACCCTGTTCCCCTCTCCTCCACAAAACCCCGCCTTGATCCCTTTCTTCACACCGATTTCTGGGCGACCCTAGCTGGGCTAGGGTTTCTCCCATCCAGTGCCAGGTAGTGGCGTTCCTCAGCATTTTCAGTGACCTCGACGGCCTCCCGCGATAATGATCTCGATGACGGCCATGACGATCTCGGTATTGGGGCGACCCTATTCCCCCCTCCTCCACAAAATCCCACCTTGATCCCTTTCTTCACACCGATTTCTGGGCTACCCTAGCGGGGCTAGGGTTTCTCCCATCCGGCGCCAGGCGGTGGCGTTCCTCAGTGTTCTCGGCGATAACGACGGCCTCCCGCGATAATGATCTCGACGACGGCCATGGCGATCTCGTGTGGAACGGGAGCTTCAAGATGCTAGACCAGGAGACTGGACATCCATGCAGCTTGCTTTCACTTGGCATTTTCACTGGCAGCGGTTGTAAGAAGCTAAACATCACCCTACGTAGTAACCTGTAAAACTTCAGTTTCTCTCTAAACCGCCCGAGTAATCTCGCCATTTTGTGGATGGAAGATGACACCCTTCTATTCTGTCGAAGAGTGCTGCCATGTTGAACGGAGAAAAAGATGATGTAAATTAAGGAAATGTGCTTGGTGATCCGTTTTATAAGTATCTATTTCTTATTGTTGAAGAAAAAAAAAAAGAATAAGGAACAAAAATAGAAACATTCATATAGGATGAAGTGGATAACCGATTATCAGATCAATCTGTGGAACAAGTTCTTCGACAGCACATCGAACTCATTTGATTCTTCTTTTGAATTTCGTCTACCTTGCTGTAGCTGTCTCGTCCTCTCTCCCGTTCCTTGTTCGTCCCTGTCTTTGACTTCTTCGAATCTGCTTTACTTAATTCCTCTATGCTGGCTTACTTATGTTTATATATCCCCACATCTTGTTTCCAGCACTTCCAGATCCCCTTCTCACTCTCACTCTTTTGCTTTCCCGCCCAGAACTGGGTCCCGCACGAAGGTTTCCATATTACCCCACGTGCGCACGGTTCTTCGGAACTAATCAGACAAAAGTGGCCCCCACTCTATCTGAATCTTTTCTTTAGGTACGACGAGCTATAGCATCTGCGTCCACGCCTTGGGCTGAAGGCGTTGACGCGTTGTAAGAGTTTTATTTAGTGCTACAAGAACAACAGCAAGCGTCCACCTTGACCTCATACGTGTAGCAGCAAGCGTCCACCTTGACCTTATACGTGTAGCAGCAAGCGTCCACCTTGACCTTATACGTGTACCCTACAGCGTCTACGCAGCCAATCCACTGCGTTTACGCCGTAGTAGCATTTGCCAGTGCCTTGTAATCAGTTTGCACAGAGTAACATCAGGCTTCCAGCTGTAGCGTCCACGCTTGCATATTGCAAAGCATCAACGCCTTGGAGCTTTAGCATCTTGATCTTGATGAAAGCTCCAGTTGCAGCGTCCACGCTGCTTGATGCGGAGCGTCAACGCTTTTGAGCTTTAGATGATTGATCTTTATGAAAACTCTGGTTGCAACGTCCACGCTGCTTGATGCTGAGCGTCAACGCCTTGGAGCATTTGATGTTTAATCTTCATGAAGGCTCCAGCTGCAGCGTCCACGCTGCTTGTTGTGGAGCGTTAACTCTTTGGTGCACTTGAAGTTTGATCTTCATGAAAGCTCCAACTGCAGCGTCCACGCTGCTTGTTGCGGAGCGTTAACTCTTTGAAGCTCTAGTGCACTTAATTACACAGGCAGGTACAGTAGCTGTCTTGGTAGAACACCACTGCGTCCACGCTCTCACTTAAGTGAGTTAACGCCTTAGCATACTTTACCAGAAGTCTTCAAAGACATTTCAACTTAAGAGAACAAGTTAGTAATCCAAAAGTTAACTTCTCAATTCAGTTTATCATATTAGAACCCTTTGGTTGTCATCATCAAAATCCGAGGGACAGCAATCTAGAGCCCTAACTCTTGGCCTAAACCCACTAGGATTGAGGTAGGACAGCCCCAAAATGGGTTAAGATAGGCTTTAGCATGGATTAGGACTCCTTGCCTTCGGATTAGGACTCCTTGCCCTCGGATTAGGACTCTCCAAGAGAGTCCCGATCAGAGCTACTAGGGTTTCATAAGCTGTAGTCTATCGGGTGACCGCAGTATCCTAAAACTGGTCCTCAATGGACTGTTCATACACCTTCTACATACTTCGCCTCTCAGGCGAACTGCACGGTCTTGGGGAGGCTGCTCATTAACTCAAACGGTCAAGGAAGAACTGTGTTTTCATTCTTTGCGGTTCAATGAGCACCATTCAGAACCTTCTTTGGGCTCTTGGCCGAACAACTCCCCGCGATTGATCACGAGACCGTTTGGTCCTTGGAGCGGTTGTTTATATTACCGTTTATCTCTCTGCTACCTTACTTTTGTCTTCTTTGCACCAATTATGCTTGAGTCCCTTTGTCTCTCTCTCTCTCACTCTCCCGTGTTAGTCTATGATTCGTTGTTAGTCAGTTAGCAACAAGCATCCACCCATTCAGCTGCAAAATCAAAGCATGTTATATCATAATATCATAACAAAAATGCATGTGTGTCGTAGGGTACATCAGGCCTATCCCTCTCCTAGGTCTCCACTATCATCCATGCCCTCGTGCCTCTTCAATGGTGGGGCCATGGCTGAGCTCTCCTCCTCTCGGTGCCATCGACGCCACTCCTCCTCCTCGTTCCTCCGATGGTCGGAGGAACTCACGAAGTACCCTCGGTAAGAGCCGTGCATGCTGTGCGTGCTGTGTGTGCCACTCGGGGCCCCGCTGCGCTCTGGTCTCCAACTCATCGCTTGGAGAGACTATTGGTATGCCTCCACGGTGCCCTCCAGCTTGGCCACCTGGAGTCAGGATAGGTCCAGCTCTGCACGGATGCGCTCCATCTTTGCTGCCCCTACCTGACGGTGCTCTAGCTCCGCTCGCAGGAGTGCTAACTCTGTCGTATCCGTTAGGCGGCTGCGCTCCACCTCCCTCAGCTGAGTGACCTCGCTCAGCGCCTGTGCTAGCTCGATCATCTCCATATACACACAACATAATTAGCTAGTTCCATTTATAATCATAATCTAAAGGGGAAGTACAATTGTCAGCTTACCCTCGCAGCAAGCGCGGCCTCAACCTCCTCGGCTCGTGTGACCATCTGCGCAAACTTCGCATCTCGCTCGGCGCGATCCGCAGATGGCTGGGAGGAGGAAGATGGTGCGTCAGCTCCCCGACGTTGGGCCCCCTGGACATGCTACATTTAGAAGTTTAGGTTAGTCAGTTCATAAGCATAACATAAACATTCTAAGTCTGAGGTTAAGCAGAACTTACCAGGAGGTCCAGGGATCGCTGAAGCTCATCCTACTGCTGGACGGTGGAGTGGAGTAGCCCCTGGTGCTCGGCAACCCATCCCTAGGGGTCGAGTTGCATGAAGAAGATTAAGTGTCAATGCATTATAATCATAAGCATATTAAGAAGCATAAGGTTAGAGTCGTACCGATCGTCATGCACCACGGAAGACCTAGTCTCCGTAGCATCGCGAGTAGGCTGACAAGTAGGCCTCGTCGCTCGCAGCTCAGGCGCGTACCACTCGCCCAAGTCCCGTCCAGTCCTAGACCTAGTCTACCACTCAGGTGGTCCAGTCGCCCTCATGTGTGGCATCCCACGCACTCCTCCGGCTTCTCGCTAGCCGGGAACTCAACCTCCGCCTGGTGGACGCCTATGGTCATCATGACTAGCTGGTGGTGGAGTGACTCCACCACATTCATGCAGTGGAGCCAAATGCCTCGACCCGCTTATGCTAAGGCCGCCACCACCCACGGCTGGCCCTCGTGCCCCTCTCCCTGGTACGACGTCCACCGGACCTATCAAGTAGGCAATTGCATCAGCATACAAGCATATAGTAACATTTGAACAAGTTTGAGTTTAGACCTTACTAAGGCATAGGGAAGGGCGTCGATGTCATCCTGGATCACCCAGACCTGACGACGCAGGGAGCCCACCTCCCGGGGTGCTATCCACCGTCTTGCAATGGGTAGACGGTCAGGGTACATCTGCTGTCCTCTCCCTAGCACGAGGAGGTACACATAGGCCCACACCTGTATTGCATTACAAAAGGAGTCAGCATATAACATTTATATAATTTATAGCAGTTGCATAAGCATTTTCGAGGTCTGAGTCATACCTGGAGTAGTGGAGAGAATCCACCGAGCATGGTGCGCCAGCTAGTGGAGCTGAGTGTGTCAAAGAGGAAGGCAAGGACCACTATGCCCCACGCGTACTCTCCGACCTGGTCTACGTCCTCTAGTAGAGGTAGCAGCCGGCAGCTCACCACGTCTGCCTGAGTGGCAAGTAGCAGCCTCCTGAACAGCAGCATCAGGAACCTCTACAGGACGACGTCTACCTCCGGTCCCGGTGCAGCCGCCACTAGCCTCCGCTCGGTCCACTAGCCACCTGAGATGCTGCTCTGGCAACTCTCTGGTAGTGAACCTGGCTCCTCGCAAGCCAAGACTCTCTTGTAACTTTTCCCTCGTCAATGTCGTCGACTGTCACTCTGGCCTCTGCAGCTCTAAGCCTAGCAACCTTTGGGCCAGCTCCCTGTAGTCCGTGAAGGTCCTTCCACTCACCAGTGTGTTGGGTTCATAATAGCTCTGATACCACGTGTTGGGTTACACGACCAGCAGGTTGAACCATTTCCCCAAATTAGAAATTAAATGCAGCGGAATAGAATCAAATTAGATCTAAATGATCAAAGCACGGCCTAAGCATGCATCTAAACGATGACAGATTAGAACAATCAAACCACAGGAACACAAGAGGTTTTTAGGTGGTTCGGTCCTCCAGACCTACGTCCACCCCACACTCAAACCAGAGTGTGGATTCCTGCTGCGCAACAGAAGGAAGTTTCTGTTCCACATGATGTAAGTTCTCCATGAGGTAATGTAGAGCAGGTGTAGTTTGAGACTGTTAGTTCACATCAGAGACCTTCCGATCAACATCACTTGTAGAATGCTCAGGTGCCTAATACACCTCAAGTGGAGGACCCCATAAGTTCAGTAGTATCCTCTTGTCCAAGATAGGTAGAGAAGAGAGACTAGACCATCTATGAGATATGACTATGCAAACATTGTTATTTATGTATTGTCTATTGCAGAAGAAACACTTGATGCTAATAAGCCTTCCAAAATTTCGGATGCTATATCTCATGTGGATGTAGATAAATGGCTAGTTGCTATGGAAGAAGAGAATTTTTTTAACTAAAAAGTAATACTTGTAAGGGGGAGACGAGGTATTCCGTTCATCCCTTCATTGCGGAAGGGAAAAGACATTCCACCCCGGCCACCAAGCAAGCAGATTTTTATTAAGAAAAGTAAAGGAAGAAGGGACATAACAGGGGAGGGGGAGAGTAGGGCACTCTGCTAGAAGGCAAGAGGCCGATACACAAACAGGTCAAGGCCCAAGAAACCCAGAAGGAAGTACAACCAGCAGCCCAGAACCAGAGACAGTCAGCAAACAACAACAAATCAAGCCCAACAATCCACAAGAAGAGAGGGCAGCAAGCCCCAGACGTGACCACCGATGCATATGACAGAGCGGCCTGCCGAAGGCAGGGGAGCTGAGCTACGACAGCTGGAAGGCAGCAGGTCGAGGTGACGGGTCACCAGCGGTAGGTACGGGCAATAGCGCAGAGATGGGTGGGGCGACGCCCCGGAACCAGAGATGGTCGGTGTCGTGTCGGAGTGGCAAAAAATGTGTCGCCCACTTGGGAGGTGAGCAGCGATCGAGGGAGCAGGGGCACCGTCGGAGGGACCCCTGAGGAAGACGACCGGGGGCCAGGTCCACCGGAAGGAACCCTAGCGCCGTCCGCTGAAGAAGGAGGACCGACCTAGGGCCAGGCCCACCGGACGGCACCATCAGAAGAAGGACCGACCGCCATCGGCAAGGACGACGACGGTACGAACGGGAGAGATCCTGGAGCGAGGGAGGTGGTAGGCCACGCACCGGCTGATCTCAGCGCCAGAAGAGAGCCCACCAGACAGGGCTGGAGGTGGACGATCGCCAGCTTGTGCGGAGAAGCCACCAACAGAAGGAGACGAGGGGGGAGCAAAGCCTGAAGCAGAACCGCTAGGAGCGACCACCAGAGCTAAAGGAGAGGCCGCAGACGTCAGAGGAAGACTACCGGCGGCGATGGCAGGCGACGACAGCAAACTGGAGACCGGCGGGGAGAAGGCCAGAGGGGTAGCACGACAGGGGGCTGAACAACCAGAAGGAACCTGCGTCGAGACATCTGCAGAGGGTGGCGTGCGATGGTGGACAACGCTGGCAACGGGCACAGACCCGGACGAAGGACAACGGGTGGCCGGCCACCAGAGCCGAGGAGGGAATAGCCGCCTGGAGCTCAGGGGCGGCTCAACCAAACACACCGGAGGGCGGAGGCAGATCAACGGCAAAGGTGGAAGGAGGACAAGCACCGGCAACGAAAAATAGAGTACCGTTCTCGGTGGCTGTCCCATCATGGGCAGGGGTGGGCGTGAGCGAAGACGTTGCAGACGCATCGATGGGCACAAGAGCATGGGAGCTACCCTTCGCTCCGGCGGCGACCAAAGGCAACGGGATGATGACGTCCGTACAGCAGGAGCCAAGGCGGGTTGCAATGCCGGCGAGGGGAAGACCCAGGGTAGGAGAGATGGACGATGGTCCTTCCACAGGAGGGGGCAGGAGCGGCGAAGGGGAGCTGGTCATCCCTGGAGTGCCGTCTCGCGGTGGCGTGAGGGAGTGGAGAAAAATGTGTCAAGCTCCAGGCAACGGAGAACCGCCCAAAGACTCGGTGGAGACGCCGGAGGGAGCATCAGAGAAGGAAGAGGAGGCCCCAAGGCCAAGACCACCAGAAGGGACCACATGGGGATTACCCTCCACACCGGCCGCAAAGGCATGCGAGGAGGAGCACGGCACGTTGATAAGTGTGTATTTTCCATCTTAATTCATGTCATTTACATTAGTTTATGGGCTTTAATAATAATACATATGCATTTATCACACTTATTTATAATTTAGAATACAATACTTAATTTTATGTAATTAAAGGAGTTAAATAAAGATATTTCCTCATTTATCAAACATTGAAAACCATAAAAAGAAGAAAATATAATTAAGAATAATAATAATGATTAAGGGGTTGACATGGGCCAAAAGCACATGGAATTGTTGAAAAAGAAAATAAAAAAATAAAAAAATAAAATCAAAATAATTTGCTTATTTTTTGGAGTTTGTATGCATTTATAACAAATATATATGATATATGTTATATATATATATTATATATATAATAATACTTACCGTAAAACCGCAGGCACAGGAAGAAATGGAAGAAGGGGGGGCGGCGGATTCGATCTGCCGCCCTCCTTCTAGCGCGCCCAGGAGCGTTGTGAGGAGGGGGGGCTTCTACCTCCGTGCGCCACCCGCGGCCCCCCCGTGCACCGCTCACGCCAAGAAGAAGAGAAGGAGAAGACGGCGGTCCACTACGCCGCCGCCTCCCGCGTGAGCCAAACCAAGCAACGGACGAAGAAGGAGGGGCGCCGTGCACCCCTCCCCGTGCCTTCACCAGGAAGTCAAGAAGATGCTATCTGCACACCAATACACACCAAAACAAATCAAATTTGTAATCATTCATCAAAGATTCCTTCCAACACAAATGAAGCAAGGCATCTAAGAGTGTTTTGGGCCTATAAATAGAGCCCTATTGAGGTTGTATGGAGGCATGTAGGGAGGATGGTGGGGGTGTTATTAGTGTAGTTTCTTTTATGCTTAAGGGGGTGTTAGTGTTGTACTTTCTTTTGAGAGTTGATGGAATAAAATACTATAAATTTAGAATAACGACTTCAAGTAGGGCGTTATTTATGGATATGACGCCTCTGTGTGAGGGCGTTCAATTTCAATATGACGCCTTACATCAGGGCGTTATTTCGATTCTTTCAGTAAGCTGGTCATGGAACAGTAATAATAATTTATCAAGAGAATTTTCTGGAATCAGGAACATGATCATGTAGAGAGCAATCACAGGAAACCAGATCTATGCTTATGCAGGAATTATACTGTCATGGGTTAAGGTTATTAACTTTTAAACATGGGTGAATTTATTGTTAATTTGATAAATAACGACTGTAGGAGAGTTGTTAATCAATTGACGCCTTAGAGAAGGGCGTGTTTAAAGAAAATAGCGCCTCAGATCAGGTCGCTATTTCTCTGTAAACCAGAACTATATAAAATCGTAATGGAATCATGATAACTATACTCACATGCATGCATGATCTTATTAATTTATGGTTTAATCCAGAATTTGAGATATAGATCCTACCTTTCTGATGCTAGCTTAGTGATGAACTGGGTGATCTGGGGAAGAGGAAAACGACACTCTGTAGCAGTAAAAGAAGGCTTCTAAGCGTTCTTCCTTAGCAAGAGCAGCTCGCAGGAGGGAAGAAGAAAGAAGATAGAAGATCACGCCAAGAGAAGAGGAGTATACAGCAGCTCTTCTTGCTGTGGCAGCTTGCAACAGGAAGGAGAAGGTAGCAGAAAGCAGTCGGTAGAGGGTCGATTAGCCTCCTTCGGCTATCGTTCCTGTATCACACAGGGAACCTATAAGAAGAAGAAGAAAATACAACAACAGTAAAGAAGACCAACTTCCTTACTGTAACCTTGGGCAGCGATTGACGAATAGGAGGTTCAAGGGTCATGGCAGGGGTATTTATAGGCTTAGAAAACCTCATTAGGCTAGAGTTTGATTAGGATTTGAGATAACAATGAAAGAAACCTACTAGTATTTGCCCCTTCCACATATAAATCCCTTTCCTAGATTAACGTTAACTTTTTTGACCTTATCTTCCCTGTTTGAACCCGTCACGGCAGCGTCTTGCCGTTTTTACGATTTACAGTGAAATAGCGCCTTGCTTGAGGGCGCTGTTTAAATGGCACCTTGAATGGGGGCGTTACTTATTAAATTGACGCCTGTCCACTGTGTCTTCATTTTAATAATTGGCGCCTTGAGTTAGGGCGTTAATTACCTCCCTAGTTTAAGTAGGATTCTTACCGTTGTTTCAAAATGTATTGACGCCTTATAAAGGGTCGTTAGTTTCTTAATTGATGCCTTTTCACAGAGCCGTTACTTAATAAAATGGCGACTTGATGGAAGTCGCTATTTATAATTTTATTTAAAATTTTATTCCAAAAATTAAGGGTTGCTACAAAAGTACTCACGTGATCGGCATTTTCCCTGTACCCTAGTTAGTTGTGACCATCAGGTGACCACCACTATCAAGCAGCGGCCCTCCCGTGACCGCAATCTTCTAGTTTATTCTACTGCGTCGACCCTTTCCCTCTCTGGCGTCGACTCCATCAAGTAGCGGTCTGGACCCCAACACCTTGTTCAATAAGCTGTTAATAAATTTCTAAAGTTAATGAATGCACTGGTATGCTGTCAGATTCCTTCCGTGGCATGACCTTGTCTTTAATTTGTCCTTGAATTCTCATGATCTTTTGGTACGTTCTTATCTTGATTTACTTGTCATGAACCCTATTGTTTGACTTGTTAATTGCTAGCTATACTTTATTGTTATATTTTGTGGAAGTAGCTTGATTTATAACATGATGATGTAGATCGGGCACTGATTGTGTCCAAGGACTCGATGCTAGCCCTCTCGACTGATTGCCAGAAACATACTATAAACTATGGGGTATGATGAATACTGGCGTCGCATTACGCCGGAAGTACCTTGTTTATAAATGGGTGAAATCCACGAATCTTATGATTAAATTTACAGGCTTGCTTGTTACATGACTTTCTAGTGAGTAACCAACATGGTTATGAAAAGTACATTCTTGCTACATGCTAGTACATTCTCGTTCATGAAAGGCTAAATTATAATCATGCCTGATCAATCTTGTTCACACAATCTTGAACTATCTTGTTATATCCTTGTTACTAGTTGTTACTATGATTTTATCTGCATGCTTTATCGCATTGTTATTATCTTACTTCTAGAGCTAAAATGTAATGACCTAAACATTGCATTCATGTTGATACGAAGACACCTACTGAGCAAGTGTGCTCATTACCTTACTTTTTCAATCCTTTCAAGAAATATTAGCGGGTCGGATTTGGACTATACAAGTGGCAGATCCAAGAGTGACTACGTTCGAGAGAAGCCCTAGTTTGTCAAGAGTCATAAGTCTAGTGTAGTCAACGAAAGTCATGATTATGTAATTTTCTTTTTATTAAGTCAAGTCGAGTGTTGATGTAACCTTTGATTATTATGACTCAATAAAAGTTGGCTTTTGAGTATATGTCCTTGTGCATTCATCTTTTATGTGGATGTTTATTACGCTATGATTATATTGTTAGCTTAAGGTGTATTAAAAGTCCGTGCTATTTAGTAGCGAAGGTTATCCTCTCTCTAGAATTCTAGAGTGAGAAGCTCCCGTTTCGCGTGGTGGACGGAGCTTCTTCCTTCCCTCCCGGCCGGCCATGGCCGGTGCGGAGGGGGTTTCTCGGCCGTCTTCTGAGGGTGCCGGAGTCTCTAAGATTGCTATGGCCTCATCCTCCAATGTAGATCGCAAGCCAATGGTAGGGCTAGGTCCTCTGTCGACGGCTATGTCTGGTGCGGAGAAGGAGGTACACATCGCCCCCTCATCTTTGGAGGCTCCATCTGTCGATGTAGGAACTGCTCTCCCTCGGAAGACCTATGCTCAATCGTTACTGGAGTCACATCGTCGTCCTCACCTCCTCTTGCAAGCAAAGGTTCCGTGGGTGTGTGAGAGAGGGACCTAGTGCCCCCAATTGGCACCGGCCAGCCCCGTGAACCATGGGCTACGTACCTTGGTAGGGCCACCTCGGCCCTGCTGGCCTTCTACCAGCAAGGGATCCGATCCACCATCTCTACTCGGCATCACCGAGTCAACCGGGATCGTGTGTGTGCGACGGTGGAATCGGCCACCACCGAGGACTTGTTTGTTGCGTGTGCTTGCGTAATAGGTCCAAGGACCCCATCATATACTTGCTGTCCACCCTCCATTGTCATGTCACATCAAACGAAGTCTATGCAAATGTACAAGGTTAACAGACGGAGTCCGTGCGGGTGTTCAGGTTGCGGGATGGAGTCTGTGCATATGCACGGATGTAGGTCTTGGGTGAAGGGGCTAAGTCCAGGCATGCTAGGGGCAAGGTCAGTGCAAGGTCCGTGTGCAGGACTTATGCAAGGTCGGTGGACGTATGAGCAGGGTCCGTGCGGGGGACGAAGGCCAAGTCAGTGCATGGGCAGGCAAGGTCCGCGCACATGGGGCTAGGGGCTGAGGGAAGGTCAGTGCACATGGGAGATAAGGTCGACACACACGCTGGCCAGGTCAGTGCACGTGCAGGCCAAGTCAGTGCACCTATGGAATATGCCAAGGACGAGGTCAGTGAACATGCTGGCGAAGTCAGTGCACATGCAGGGAAAGTCAGTGTAGTCAAGGAATATGGAGAGGGCAAGGTCAGTGCAAGGTCAGTGCACATGCAGGCCGAGTCAGTGTACATGGGATGAAGTCGGTGCACGTGCAGACTAAGGTCAGTGCACATGCAGACTAAGGTCAGTGCACAGGGACTAAGGTCAGTGCACAGGGACTAAGGTCAGTGCACATGCAGGCTAAGGTCAGTGCACATGCAGACTAAGGTCAGTGCACATGAGGTAAGGTCAGTGTAGGGTCCATGCATATGCACGGGGTTGAGTCTATGTGATGCTGGGCAAAGTCCATGCATGTTAGGGGTGAAGCCCATGCAGGGTCCGTGCAGATGCGTACAAGGTAGGAATGGGGTCCGTGCAGGGTCCGTACACATGGAGGCCAGGCGTTATGCAAGGCCAGTGTACATGGGGGGTGAAGTCAGTGCACATGCTGGCAAGGTCAGTGCACGTGCAGGCCAAGTTAGTGCACATACTAATAAGGTCAGTGCACATACAGTGCATGCAAGGGGACAAGGTCGATGCGAGTGTTCATGGGGTTGGAGCTGCACGGGGTTGAGGTTGGCTAAGGGATGGGCGTACCGGGGAAGGCCATGGGCATGCCAGTGAACAGTGGGGTTGAGTGTGTCAGTGAAGGAGGTGTACTGGTGGAGGGAGAACTGGAAGGTGTGCCGGTGAAGGAGAAGGCGACCTGCACCGATGAAGGGCCCACTCCTCCGTTCTTTTTAAGGCCTTTCTTTTCTTCTTTTCTTCTCCTCTTCCTTCTCTTTTTAATTAAATTTCTGTATGATTCATGAGGGGTCCCTCTCCCTGTCTCTTGATCATTTTATGTTCCTTCCTTCTTTCAGCATGAATGTTCAAGGTACTTAGCCATTAGTCAGTCTAGTCCTCTTCATGTTGTCCCTACCTTTTTCACCTTGGTTAAAGTGTTTTGTTATTATTCATTTCATTTGTTTGTTGCTCCCTTTGGTCTTTAGTATATTATTATTTCTGACAAAAATTCGACAGCATCTCCCCTTGCCCCCGGGCGTAAGGGAGATACGGGGAACGCGCCCACATGGATTGGCAAAACCCAACAATAGGAGGTGGACGTCCACAGATGGTGACACCTTTGATTGAACCTCGAAAAACATGGAGGGGATGATGAGAGAGAGAGGCAACTCTCAGGTCAGCTATGGGTAGCTGGGGTAAAGGGCAAGAGAGGGGGTACTGGCCAAGGAGCTCAGGCGTGTACCAGGGAAGGTGAGCAAGGGAGGTTAGGGTGGAGGGTGCACCGGCAAAGGGGCTGTACCGATGAGGGGTCGACTGGGGGTGTGCCAGTGAAGAAAAGGCTGAGGGCGCATCGGACAGAAGCTGTACCGATGAAGGATGGATCGGGGAGGGTTCCACGGGGCTGCACCGATGAATGGGTGAGCTAAGGGTGTGCCGTTGAAAGGATATGGAGGGCTCAAGGTGAGCTGTTGAAGAAGTGGCTAGGGGTGCCACTGAAGGAGGGGCTTGGTGACCTGAGGCTAGTGAGAGGAAGAAAGTCGTGGGGCCTCTAGTGTTGTAAATCTTATTTTGATGTTTTGATGATGGCCAACAATCTTGGTTTGTTGATGGCCAACACTTATGTCTTGTTCAGAGTTCTTTTGCCTTAGCTTTGTAGAGTCAGAGTTTCCCTTCAGAAAGTCCGTGCATGGTCCGTGCACAGCCCACCGAATAGCATGTCTTAAGTCCGTGCCGAGTCTTCAAGGTGCATCATATTAGGTTAAGACATAAAATCATAAAGTCCATGCATATCTAACACTAAGTCCGTGCATGTACAGTGTCTCCATATAAGTCCATGCATGTATAAGGTCCATGCATATTTTGGACTTAGACATTTTGCTGATTGAGTTGCATCCAAACCCCATGCATGAACAGTCTTTGTAATGTAAGTCCATGCAAGTTTTATGTTGAGTCCGTGCATGAACAGTCATGCCTTCAGCTAGTCCATGCACATTTTCACGTAGTCTGTGGAAGCCAAACCCCGTGCATATTTAGTTTTTAACACAAAGTCCGTGTACGCCTTCACACGGTCCGTGGAAGCCTAACCCCGTGCATGTTCTACTTTTAACACTAAGTTTGTGCACTCCTTCACAATGTTCGTGCACGTCAAACCCCGTGTATATTTCCTTATGTGTGCAACTTGTGTTAAAGTCTACACATATTTTGATGTTTTCCCAAAACCTACATCCGTGCATGTTTTGGTTGCTTTATAAAAAACTTGCATCCGTATTTAATCACTCAATCAAGTCTTAGCACAAATTTTCAATAACAGTCATGGTTTTCATTTTATTCAAACTAAGACACATGAACTGACATGCATGACAAGAATATTCAAAACAAAGATGCAATACTGACATTTCTGTGTACAATAAGAAAGCAAACTGATGTTTGACTAAAAATCACAGCACACAAGTGATTTAGGAATAGAAATTCAGAGCCCTTGTCTTTCTCATTCAAAACATTCAGAATAACAGAAACTTGACTTTCATCAGTTCTCTTCCCCACCACGTACATCTATTTTCTCTCCCCCATACAGACATCTCCAAAAATTTCTCCCTAAAAAATACATGACCAAAATTACTCCCCAGAACATACATGACCCAAAATACTCTCCCCTTTGTTATTATCAGAAAGATACAAGGGTGAGGGCTTTAGACATCAGCTGGACATGTTCTACTAGAGCTGGCACCTCTTGTTCTGGGCCTTCTGATGGAAGTTTTGCTAGAAGTGTCCCTTAAAGGCACTGCCATTGTAAATGAGTTAGGAATTCTGTCAACCTTAATCCCGAGGGCAGCAAATTTAGTCATAACTTTTTGGTCATTTTGCTGAACTTGGGCCTCAAGTTGCTTGACAGTGGTAGTCAAATCCACAAACCAATTCTGTAGCATGGTACACATGTTTTCTAATTGAGAGGTCTGCTGGTGGTGAATTTCAGCCATAGAGGTAGATGCACTTGTGGCTTGAGTGGTAACTACATCTCTCAAACTGCCAGCCAAATTTTGAACTTGTTCTTGACCAACATCCAGTTTGCCATAAATATTACCAAGTTGTATAATGCTTCCCTGGACTTCATCAGAAATTGTGTTTATCCTTTGTGATAGGGCTTGTTGTTCTTATTGAATTGCAATTAGCTGTACTCTAATGGCTTGTTGTTCCCTTCTAATATCAAAAGCATGAACCAACATTTGTGTAGATTTTGCATAAGTTTCTACTTGGGTCAGTCTCATATCCTTCATCAAGGTACCAACTTGCTCACAAACATGCAGAAGAGAATCTAAGAATCCATGAAGTCTTTCATCTGATTTGTATTTAACTCTAACAAACTACTCCCATTGGCTATTAACAGTTTGCTCCACATGCATCATCCTGGCATCTAATCTTTCTACAGCTAAATTCAAGTGCATAAACTGAGCATTCATTATCTAAATTGATTCATTAGAAGGCTTACCAGTGTAGGATGTACATCTGCAGCATATGGTCCTGAGCGTGGTCTGGCTGAGCTAGAAGCTTGGAATTCTTGTGGAATGAAAGGCTCCTCAGGTGACAAAGGTGGCTGAATCCCTAATGCCATCACTGGCCCTTGATAAGGTCCATGATAAGTGGCAGGACCTACAAAATCCTCTTGTTATATTTCAGCCTCAACTTCTTAGTTTTCCTGAGGTTGTTCTTCTGGTGGCTCTTCCACTCCTTGCTACTCAAGTTGCTGCTTAGATTGGTTCTCATATAACTGCTACTGATGCTGCTCTATTTGCTCAATGAGATTATCAATGTGTTGATCCAATTGTTGCATTACTTGTTCATCTGATAGGAATTGTTCTTGAAGCTCATGGAGGACTTGTTCATGATGTTCTTCTCTTTCCATCTCTACAGGTAGCTGCTCCTCATGAACTGTCTCTTCATCAACTTCCATTTCTTCCCTTACATCCTCCTGCTGATCAGGTTCCTATTCTTCCTCAGCTATTTCAGAATGGTGCTCTTCCTGGAGCACTGGTTGAGCTTCTACTTCTGGCTACTTGCCACTTCCAGCTCAATTGGTGGTGGCTGATCCTCCTTTTAACACCCTTGCCCAGTACTTCCGCTACCTAGTATGAGCCTTCCCAATTGGGTGCAAGTTTTGCCATGACAGCTCTAGGGTCCACCACGCTTGCTCGCTGTAGCATCAGATCTCCGGGGAGGAAGTGCCGTTCTTTAACGCGAGCGCTGTAGTACTGGGATAGCTTTTGTTGATAGATTACAAGTCTTACTTGGGCGCGTGCTCTATCTTCCTCGAGCAGATCCAAGTTCTCTCGCATGGCTTGGTTGTTCCTGGCCTTGTCAAAGTATCCCACCCATAGTGATGGCTTGGACATTTCTACTAGAATCACTACCTCTATTCCGTATGCGAGGTGGAAGGGCATTTCACCCGTGGTGGCTTTGGTGGTAGTTCAGTGTGTCCATAGGATGCTCGGGATGGAGTCCACCCATGAGTCTCCTGCCTGCTCTAGTCGAGTCTTGATGTCGTAAAGGAGTGTCCTGTTAGCATTTTCTACCAACCCGTTGGCCTAGGGGTGTCCCACTGAAGTATAGTGATTCCAGATCCGCAGCTCTGAGCATTTTCCCAAGAAGGCAGTGCTTGCAAATTGTCTGCCATTGTCGGTTGTGAGTACTCGTGGGATCCCAAACCAGTATATGATATTTAAAAGCATAAATTTCTAGGTCATTTCACTCGTGATTTTTCCAGTGGCTCTAGCTCGACCCATTTGGTGAAGTAGTCGATGGCGACCATGAGGAACTTCTTCCTCCCTTGAGCTTCAGGGAAAGGACCCAGTATGTCTATCCCCCACCAAGCAAATGGTCGAGGCTCCATCAGGGTATGTAGCTACGTAGTTGGTTGGTGGTGCTGGTTGGAGAACTTCTAGCATTGGGGGCACCTCCGGACATATTCGAGGCAATCTTGTTGTAGGGTGGGCCACCAGTATCCCTGTCGAATTAAAGTCAGCGAGAGTGCTCGCCCCCCCACATGGCTTTCGCAGAGTCCTTCGTGGACTTCCTGAATGGCTTGCTTGGCCTCCATGGGGAATAAGCACTTAAGTAGCGGGGTTGAGAGGGATCGATGATAATGACAACCATTGACCATCGTGAAGTGCGCCGCTCGTGCTCGCGTGTGGTGGGCTTCAGCGCGGTTGCTCAGGAGCTGCTATCGTAGTAGGAAATCCAGGAGGGGGTCGATGCATGAGGGTTCATAGTCGATGCCATGTACCTAGGGTGTTGGCTCTTTTATGCTCAGTGCTGATAATTCCTCGATCAAGATGGATCTCGAGTTAGAGACCGTGGTTGCTGACACCAGCCGGGAGAGAGCATCTACTCGGACGTTCTCCTCCCTGGAAATGTGGACCATCTCGAAGTGAGAGAATTCCTTTGCTGTAGCCTTGGCCTTCTCTAGATATTATCATGGATGCTTCACATGCCTCGAATTCTCCCTTAACATGGCTAGCTACGAGCATGGAGTCATTGTACACTCACACGTTGGTCGCCCCCAGGTGCTTTGCCATTCATAGCCCCAAGAGAAGCACTTCATATTTGGCCACATTATTTGTGTATGGGAAATTGAAGCGAAGGGCGTATTGTAGCTCTTTCACCTCTGGTGATAGTAGGACCAATCCTACTCCACTACCTACTGTGCAGGATTATCCATCGATGTACAGTTCCCATGTTGGGCCTGAGGACTGCTTGGGCATGTCCTTAGTGGGTATGGTGCATTCCGCCACGAAGTCTACAAGGGCCTGTGCCTTGATCGCGATCCTCGGGTAGAACTTGATGCCAAACTCGCCCAGCTCGATTGCCCACTTAACCAACCTTCCGAATGTGTCGGGGTTCTGGATGATCTGGCACAGAGGCTAATCAGTGAGGATGGTGATTAGGTGAGCCAGGAAGTACGACCGCAGCTTGCGAGCAGCTGTGATTAGGGCCAAGGTGAACTTCTCAGCCCGTGAGTACCGAAACTCCATACCCTACAGTGCCTGGCTCACGTAGTAGATGGACTTCATGATGCTCGATTTCTCCCGAGCGAGCATGGCACTCATCATGCTTGGCGTCACTGATAGGTACAGGAGTAGCTGTTCTTACCTTTGTGGCTTGGAAAGTATGGGGGGAGTCACCAGATAGTGCTTCAGTTCTTCGAACGCCTGCTCACATTCCTGGTACCATTCGATCTATCCTCTCTTTTTTTTTAACTAAGCTAATACCTAGGTAGATCCGAGGATCAGCTAGGCATTTTTATTAATATAACAAAAGTAAAAACATACAAAGGATCGGAACCAAAAGGAAGACACCCTACGCAGAGGGGCTATATTGACTAAAGACCATGGCTTAGAGATAACAAAGAAAACAACAACGAGGGCTGACAGATACAAAATCCTCCAAGAAGGAGGAGTGATTACAACAAGGCCCAGCCTAAAGAAAACTAAGCAGCCACATCAAGCTATAGAACAACCAACAGCCACCACAAGAATATGTCAATCTTGATCGCGAGAAGGGCTGGCGGACTGTGATCGGTGCAACGAATGGCGAGGTCGAATAGGGTTAGGCCTGGGTAGCAGCCTGGAGCGATCAATACCCGATCCACCAACCCAATTGGCGTGGATTTGGCTGAAATCAGGAGGGCGAGATGGCTCAAACCCGGGCACCATGAGGACTTGGTATATAATAGGTAATTTTACAGGTCTGGAAGAAGAAGGAGACGATGACGCAAAAGAGAATGAGGCACCTGACGAAGAGCCACCACTAGAGATGGGAGGACTGGCCGCGACAGGAGGACCTTGAGAGCAGGGTGGTGCAGCAACAATGCGATGCCTAACAGATCATAGAAGGGCCTGGGCAAATGAGAGATGAGTAGCACCAAGAGTAGTAGTTGAGATGGTCGGTTGGGACCCAGCAAACGGAGTAGCACCATAAATGGAGGGCAGGGAAGGTGAGCCCTCTATAGGAACATCACTAGCTACAGATGAATCTAAAGCCGCTTCCACACGTCCAGCCTCAACACAAGGCAAAGGAGAAAGAGAAAGAGCGTAGGGTACATGAACGGCAACAACAGAAGGATCAGCAGGAGCATCAAGCGCTACCGTCAGGGAAGGAGCAGTAGGAGCCTTTGTAGGAAGCCATGGAACAGTCACAACATTAAGCGAAGGAGGCGCCCTCTTAGTAGAAGAGGGGTCAACACTTGCAGCAGAGGGGTCGACCCCTTCGAAAACACCAGCAGCAATACCAGAAAGAGGGTCGATCACTGAACCAGGAGGGTCTTCACAAGCAGTAGAGAGACCGACCCCTTCAAGAACACCAGCAAAAATAGGAGATGGCACCAACTCAGTCGTAACACCAATTGAAGGAGGCATAATAGCAGCATTTACTTGGTCATCCAAGGAAGGCACCGGTTGGGACTAAGGATCACCAACAGATGCATCAGGGGTCACCGAAGGGCCAGCTTGATAGCCAACTACGCAGGGGATATGAATAGGCCTAGTAACAGCCCTCCAAACCTGAGCAGCCGTGCGTGACGGAGCACCACCACGGGAGGCCAAAGGAACACCGCCAAAAGCACCATGAACAAGAGAACCAGAAGCACCAGATTTTTTACAATTGTTTGAGCAATGGCGAAGGCGATGACATGAAGAACAATACAACGACAGATGGGGGTAGGCAACAGGTTGCCAGAATCCATCAGAGCCAATGCCAACCCAAACTTGAATAGGGACCTTCTGTGACACGTCTAAGAGGACACACACACGGGCAGCATGAGAACGAGATAACAATGCAGTGTCAGGATCAACCTGTAAAACTGACCCAATGCTCCCTGCAATTGATCTAATCATGGAATACAAGAAGTTTGCAAGAAGATTAGGAAACTCTATCCACACCAGGACAACAGGGGAATCAACATCCGGAGAAAACTCCAGTGACCATCAAGAGAACATAAACGATCGGCCAAGAATGAGAATTGAGCGTTTAGGAAGAATCTAGACAAAGTCCTCTCGATAGAGAAACCTGAGGAGCAGATGAGGATTGTCCAAAGCGCTGATCATAAAATCCTGTTGGAACTAGAACCTTTGGACAAGATGAGCAGGAACATCAGGGAACTGTGGCTGACCTTGTGGTGTATATGCGACGATGGAGTGCTCAAAAGGCTGGCATGAGGCGTTGACCTCATGCAGTGAAAAGAAGGTTGCAGGGTCACCACTATTCGTGTAGGATGGAGGATGAACATGCACTGGAATGGCCGGAGGGGCCAAAGAATGTCGAACGGCCTATGCGTAGGAAGAGCAGCCACCATGGCCTGGAACGGATAGAGTAGCATCGAGAGGATGTACCTGTTGTGCATATGTTGTCTAGCTTTGATGATAGCAACATATCATATTCTGTTTTGATGATTCTGTTTTGATGATAGCGACGAACGCCTGATGGCGTATTTGTTCCGGCGTTCCCTGGACGGAGTAGCCTTGGAGTGGTTCTACACCCTGCCTCTAGAGGAGGCCGAGAGTTTCAAAATTGTGAAAGAGAAGTTCATACAAAGGTTCCAGGACCGGGTCGGCCCCGAATATTCATTCACCGACCTGGTAGCCGAAAAGATGAGAGCAGATGAAGATTTTGTGACGTATGCCGATCGGTGGAGGCAGATGGCCTCGTGAGTACCAAGATAGATTCCCGAAGAGGAAAAAGTAAAGCTGCTGATTTCTAATGGCCAGATTAAAAAAAAAACTCCAGACCTAGACGACCCTGTGTTAGGACCTCCTAAACAGGCCCACAGGGCCCCAGTGCATCCCATGGGAATAGCCTCAGAACGATGGGCTCCAACCATAGCGCATTCCCGTCAAGTGCGGGAAGCTTCCCACGCCTCCGCTGCGCGGGCTCGACGACTACGCAGCTCGCTGCACCAAGGATACATAGTCTGCTATACTCTAACCGGTAGATGGACCAGCAGCTTTAGCATATCTACGAGATCGAAGACAAGGTCCACTACTTGGACGACGTCCTGCTCGCTGCCAAGACCCGCGGACTCATCGACGATGACTTGGACTTCCATGCTCCCTTTTCTAAAGAAATCATGGAAGCCCCCATCCCGCTAAAGTTTCAGCTGTCATCCTTCACCCCATACGATGACACCACCGACTCGGCCGACCATATGCACGGCTTCGAGTCTAACCTGGTGTTCCACTAGGCCTCGGACGCTGTGAAATTCTGGGCGTTCATCACTACTCTCCTTGAGAATACCTAAACATGGTTTGAGTCCCTGCTGGCTGGGACTATCACCTCCTTTCAACAACTAAAGAAGCTATTTCAGGAGAACTTTATTGGCTGCCGTAAGGAAGCCAAATCTGTGGTGAGCCTACTCACCATCAGGTAGGGGAGAGAGGAGACCTTCTAGGACTACGTGTCCCACTTCCGTGCAGAGGCACTCCGTATACCCCACCTCAACATAAGCATCGCCACCACTGCTCTAACGCAAGGAACCCGAGATTCCATCCTTCGACGATCACTTGGGGTTGAAGCCCCGGTGACCCTGGCAGACCTCCTCGCCATGGCACAGAAGCATGTCAGATGTGAAGAGAACACCGTGGCTCTCGGTCGCATGGCTGGGTCTGATCTGCTCGACCGAAAGAGATCCGCCGACTCACCCCGAGAAGGAAAGAATAAGTGGGAGCGGTGGGATAGGGAACGCCGCGACTGCTCAGAGAATAAGGAAAGGTGCCACTACTGCCACTAGACGCCCCTGACGGCCCCGCCTGATCAAATCTTCATGGAGATCTGTGAGGAACCTTACCTTCAATGGCCCCCAAAGATGAAGTCTGACTCAAGGACCAGGAGTGAAAGAAGGTACTATTGCTTCTATCACGACCACAGCCACAACAGTGCTGATTGCATCCAACTCAAGGATGCTATCGAGGACCTCAGTCAACGAGGACTCCTCGATAAATTTGTCACCAAGGATGAGGATAAGCGATAGCATGAGCAGACTCCTCCTATCGACAACTGACCCAATGGAAAAGAGATCATGATGATCTCCAAAGGGCTAGCTTTAGGAGGTGACAGCTCCAGGAGACGTCGATAATATGCATCGGCAATCAACACCGTGGAGCGAGGCGACAGTAGCCGTCAGGAAACTGCCACCCAAGAACACCTCAAGGACTCCATCGATTTTTCCGACGAAGACCTGGAAGGTGTAACCACTCCTCACTTCGACGTCCAGGTGGTCTCGGCCACCATCAACCAATGTATAGTACAACAAATTCTAGTAGATAATGGAAGCGACCCCGACATTATTTCTTACGACTTTCTGGTACTTATGGGTGTGGATTTATCATGAATAACACCACTGCACATGCCCTTGTATGACTTTTCTGGTACGATCATCCTTCCGATAGGGTGCATATCATTACCAATCACATTTGAGACCTCACTAAGAGAGGTGACGTTCCAAGTGGACTTCACCATAGTATGCGACATGACTGGGTACAACACCATCATAGGGCATGGTATCCTTGGTACAGTCCGTGGAGTCCCTTCCTCCTATCATCAGAAGTTAAAGTTTCCTACTCCTCGCGGGGTGAGAGAAGTCCGGGGAGACTAGAGGGAGTCGAGGAGATGCTACTTAATCTCCACGCGTGATCGACAAACCAAGGAGACCCCACCCGAGAAGAAAGCAAGGACTGAAGACCCGAGTCCAAGCACGAGCACCCCCACGAAGGATTTGTATCTTATCCAAGCGAATACGGCACTAGCAGCGATACTAAACCAGCAAGGAAAGACCATCAAAGGAGGGTAACCGAGGCTCACCTGATCGGTGTGAAGACACCGATCTCGGCCAGAGACGATGATGAGCGGGGAGGCGTGGGTATGCACCCGCACGCCGTGCCGGTGTAGCTTCGGATGGCGACCTGCTAGTACAATCACTACACCCTCACAGAGGGGCTGATCAAGGGGTGGGAAAATTAACTATTACAACCAAAACTACCTCCGCGTAGGGAGGGGCTGTAAGCCGGCCAGACAGGGTGGGGGAAAACTAAGCTAGAAGTCGAATGGAGGGAGCTCGTCGGTTCTGTCAGCTCTCAGGATAGCTTGATAGGCAGTCACTGTCGGCACCGCCACGGACTCTCCCAAACTCCGTTGTTGACAAAACCAGTGGCAAAATCTCCTGGGTTGGCCCAGGAGGACATCCGAATTTTTGGGTAATTCTTGCTTGATGGTGTTGTGATGAGGGCATCCCACAGCACTCTCTTTGGCTCGGATCGCCAGCACCACTTTGAGGAGTCCGCCTATGATATCTCATGTTATTTTCCCTTTCATTGAGTCATATCATATGTATTTTCATTTTATTGAGTCATGCCATATGTAATTGAGATAGCGGTAAGTAATTAAATTTTATTAGATCGGGTTGCTAAAATAGCAGAAATAAAATTACTTTTTAATTAATAGTTTAAATTCGACAATTAAAGCCCAGAGTCAAGTCTAAAGGAAAGACAACAAGTGCCAAGTACTGTTGATAAAAAAGTAAAGACGTACCAAAAAGTCGGGGGAAGCCCGGCGAAGGTATCAGCTGGCCACCACTAGTATGCAACTCCAAGAACTGCAGAAGCAGAATGAATAACGACGGCGACAACCACCTGAAAAGTAGGGGTGAGTCTCATGTCACTAGCTCAGTAGTGGTCACGCGGATCTCCACTGGAAAACACGCAGTAACACGTTAAAACAGCAAGTAACAGCAGGTAAGCAACAAGCAGTAGTAAAGCAGGAAAGCTAAACTACAAAGCTGTAAAAGAAAGGGTGGCAGGAGTAGGGAACAAGCTAGGAACAAATGGAGCTAAAAGGAAAGGGAAGAGGTCATACCAGACGAGCACGACTGCCGAACTAACCTCAGCTCTCAGAACTACTCCAAGCAGACACTACACCAACCAAAGACAGAGGGGTGAACTCTGAACTGGGAAAAGTCAGAAGCTTACAGAACTGTCGATATGATGCCAGGCTCCAAACGAAGACCTGCAAGGACAATCGACGAAGCCTAGATAGACAACATCCAACACGACTAGAATGTCATGCACACTGTCCTATGCACGACCAGAATGCCATGCATACGATGGGACACAGACCTCGAGTGCAGCCACGAGAGGGCTGACCCAGAAGGTCACAATGCACAGAAAACACGAAGAGTCACGCACCACGTGACAAAGCAACCCCTCACTAGAAGGCCAGACACGTCTACTGAGCCAATGCCTAGGAAGGTGAAATCTCAGTTATGCTCTGGAATGAACCAGGAGCAGAACTATTGTATCGAGAACTAGTCAGGGTCACGCCCGTCGACGTGAGTCCAAAGCCCCTAACCACGTGTGCACACATTGGCCATAGACTACTAAGCCAGGCCTCTAGCTAGTTTTCTCCCTCCGCGGACGCTGCGGTCGAGGGCAACAGTACTGCCAAATCGTGAGCCCACGGGAACTAGCTTACAAATCGCATGTCGAGAAAGTGCCCCGCTACAAGAGCAGTCACGTCGAAGCGTGTCGTAAGGTGACAACTAGTGAAGGCTTATGAAACACAAACTCTGAAACACAAGTGCTGAAGTACAGATAGGCTAATCATGCACTGTCACCCGTACTACAAAGCACCAATGGCAGTATAGGAAATTGTAGACAGACTCAGGACAAGGCAACTAGACCTACTAGCACAACGATCCTCGAGTCACCAGACTCTGGGCCAAGATCGTTGCTCACAGCAAAAAAATCGCCAATCAGTCTAATCCTAAGCCAGAGAAAACAACACTCTGATGAAATAACTCACGAAGACCTGAGGGGACACCGAGAACCCTTAGTACACCTGGACACATAAATCGAGGTAAGACAATACCTCGAGGCATCCAGAAACACAGTCTCGGATTAGACAAAGTCACCGAGACACACACAAGGTCGCCTGTCAACCCCTGGTCTCACCAAGTTGACCGGAACCAGACATGACGCACACACACACACACACACACACACTGCCTGCACAAGCACTCTTGGCCGTCCCATCATGGTTACTGCCCTTATAGGATGTCAACAAACACCCACGGGTCATAAGCAAACCAGAAGATCAAGCCAAGACATGCAGAAACTGGAGCGGTGGACAACGACAACACTCTGGGCAAAGCGAACCATCACTCAATCGCTAGGTGAACCCAGTAGTCAAGAGGCAGTCGCTATGCAACTAGAGAGAATGACGCTGGCAGTTCTAGATTGAGTCGTTAGGGTACTGTCATAGTCACAGAAAAGCCCACACCCAGTCGCCTAAACCGATCGATCCAGAAACCACCGACACATAAACATCATCCTAGGACACGACCTAAGACAGACCAACATGGCCAACAACAAGACTATAACGCACGAGCATAGGGGCGTTACCTACTATAACACACCATAGAAGGGGCGTCAGGGCAAGCAGACCTGAAATTCAATGCAGACCATGTAACGCACCAGAATCGACGTGTCACATCAACATAACGCACCAGGATCGGGGCATTATGGCAAATGGACCAGAACTCACAAAAGGGCATGTAACGGACCTACATAGGTGCATTACACAAGCCTAACACACTAGGATCGGGGCGTTATGGCCAACAGACCCAAAACCACTCATCACGGATAGAACAACATATAACGGACCAGGATGAGTCCATTATAGTAACATGGCCCATGGGGTTTGGTGCGTCACACCAACCACCATAGCTAGACAAACGTCAGTCAAATCCAACGTAGCGGACCCACACAGGTGCGTTACCTAACCATAACGCACAGGGAGTGATCTGTTATAGAGAATCGACTGACACAGTCTTCGAGGTAACACGGTCGTCTAGGGGTCTGACAATAGCATGTCCCGGAACATGACCCGAGTGTAACGCACCTAGACAGGGGCGTTATACTTACTAACGGACCAGGTCTGGTCCGTCACACCAACAAAGCCTCGAAAGACTAAAAATGACGAATGATACGTAACGGTCTATCGAGGGACCGTTACATGTGTGACGGTCTCTGGAAGGACCATTACACAAATCCGGCGAGTAAAACTGTGGAATGGCCGAATTAGCCCGTTCTATGCCCCATGCACGCCGAAGCGCAGGGGAAACAATGCCAAATGATCATACAACATATCTGGAGTCAAAAAATGGCACATGCATCCACTAAAACGTGAGATCAGGGTGATTTCGACAAATCGACCCTAAACGAGTCACCGAGGTTCCCAGACTTCTACCGGCCCCAAATGACAACCGATCGACACGAAACTGGTGGGGTTGGGATCCTGACATCCCAGCGGTCAATTTGACTGACTAGGAAAGCTTCAGATCCGTGTTGGTAGAGTTAAGAAACCCATACACGGTTAAATCCTTCAAACGAACTTGAGCTTCTTCAAGTTTCACTGTCATGAGCAATTTGTCACCGTCACAGGGCTAATTGTCACTTCTAACAGATATTTGTTACTCATAATGAGCTATTTGTCAACCTTAATGCTCGCTAGGTGTCGCCTTTGTTTCACTTCAGAACATATTGTGGCTTCTGTTATCGATTTATCACCTTTACGAGACATTTGTTAGCCTTCATGCCTATTTCTCACCACTGATGACTATTTGTCACCACTATGCGGTGTTAGCCATTACAATATCTCTCTCTGGCCTCTCGTCCAAGCAATCTCATGACCATTGACTGACACCCTGTCGCTTCGATTTCCACAAAATTGGGGAAGATGGAACGATCTTCACGGTCCCGTCGCTTCGATTTTCACAAAGTTGGGGGATATGGAACGATCTTCACGAAGACTCTTTTGCCCTCTGGGGGTTTCATCTCCTTCCTATAAATAGAGACTCTGTGGGGGTTTCATCCTGAGTTCCTTTGGCGGTCAAAGGCACTCTCGTGAAGATGTCGTCATCTGAGAAGTCAGATTCTTCGTTAGAGAAGGTTCCGGCCAAATGACTGTCCTTTCGAAAGGAAGCCATGTCGGTGCCAGACCAGCCATCCGGGGAAAGCAGCGATGGTGACATTTTGGAGGAATACAAGCAGGGGTACCTACAAGGGTGACAAGACGCCTTGGCGAAGGTGGACCGCCTGTTTTGTAACAAGGGGGTGTTGATCCTCTAACCTGACTGGTTCCATCCCAAAGAGGACGAGTAACCTGTAACTGCTTGTACCCTGTTCTCCGATCAATATAATTTCTTTTTCTGTAACCTTTCTTTGCATGATGGATGCTTGATCTTTGTGTGATGTGATTACTGTTAATGGATGTGTGAGTCAAATGAAGGATACCATCTATCGCAGGTAGGGGTTACCTTTACGAAGAGGAGTTCTTCCCCTATAAGTAGCAGGGTTAGTCGATGTTCTAATATCTATAGGGCTTATCTCCATGCTCATAGTTCATCATTAGGATCTATTTGTCACCCTTCATGCATATTTGTAACCCCTGTTGATCTATTTGTCACCACTAATAGGCATTTTTCACTCTTAGCATGCAGGAGTTGTCGCCTTTGCCCCTGCGAGCCATCGCCTTTGTGCATTTTTCACTGTTAAGAGCCTTTTGAAACCCTTATTGCGAATTTGTCGCCCCTGTCAACCTATTTGTCACCACTAATGTGCATTTGTACCTCTGTCAACTTATTTCTCAACAATAATATGCATTCATCACCATTTGTGGCCTTTGCTTCTTTGCATGATGGATGTTTGATCTTTATGTGATGTGGTTGCCGTTAATGAATTTGTGAGTCAAATGAAGGATATCATCTATCGCAGGTAGGGATTACCTTTACGAAGGGGAGTTCTTCCCCTATAAGTAGCAGGGTTTGTCGATGTTCTAATATCAGTAGGGCCTATCTTCATGCTCATAGTTCATCCTTAGGATCCATTTGTCACCCTTCAGGCATATTTGTACCTCATGTTGATCTATTTGTCACCACTAATAGGTATTTTTCACTATTAGCATACAGAAGCCGTGGCCTTTGCACTGGGAGCCGTCACCTTTGTGCATTTTTCACCGTTAAGAGCCTTTTGAAACCCCTCATGCGTATTTGTCACCCCTGTCAACCTATTTGTCACAACTCAACATAAAACAACATCCACAACACATAACTCAATGAATAAAATAAAATATAATTACATTAATTCAAATGTGTCATTTTTTTACAATTACAATTACAAATTAATAGATATTTGTTAGATCGACTTCTTTCACTTCATCCTCTATACACAACCGAAGTGGCTCGGTAGTGTCACCAACTCTGAGACAATAATTTTTTAGAATACTCACTCTATTCAAACCATAATTTTGAAATAAGCTCTTTTCTGAAGCAAGTATCATGATCTCTCTCTACTGGAAGACTAGCAGTGGCCAGCCTATATGTGTAAACCTTCTTGGTCTATCCTGATCTAAAAGCACGAACAATAGTTTTGGTATCTCGCCAAGCCATTTTAGGTTGTTGTTGGAAATAATGATGTCTTAGATAAGAGATGTAATAGGAAAAATGATGTTAATCGTACTACAATAGCTCGCTCTTCAGCTGGTAGTTATGTGGTTCCTTCACCAGTAAGTATTTTATAAAGTTATGAAATGTGATTTAAGATTATCTTATATATTGATTATCTAGTGAAATTTAGTTTCAAATTAATCAAATGATGGTCTTTTATATTTGCAGCCACATCAACCAAGTGATCGCAATAATGTTGAACAAGAAGAATCGGTCTGTTGTATATATGCATTTATAATCTATGTTTAAAGAGATAAATGATTGATTATTTACTATTATTGAATTAATTTTTGTATCTTTTATGAAAAGAGCATATGCTATCTACTTGGGTTTACTTTTGATCGTGTGGCCGAAGAAAAAGTAATTAGCAAGGATCTAGAAAAAAAGATGGATGGACAACCTTTGGGTGATGAATATTATGAAATTCACGTGACTAAAGTCTTATGTCCTAATATGAGGTTGCCTACAAACTTTTTTTGGTAAGTAAGTTGCATTGTATAAAATAAGAAACCTGTACATCATAAATGTGCTAGGCGAGCTAGCAAATGAGAAAAATACCTCCGGACCACACAAGCTGTGGACTCAAAGGCTATCCGAAATTAAAGTTAAACCTATTGAAAATATCTTTCTCCCTCCTTGACAAACTACTAGGTCCATAAAATTCTAAACAACTTCTTGCATCTTCAATTATTTCTAAAAAGAGTTTAATTTTTGAAGTGGCAGTTGAGTCCTCGAAGATTCTTAAACACCTTTCCCTCCAAATCTTAAAAATTACAAGAAGAGGACAAAATAGGGGGTGCCCCCCTATAAGAAGAGAAATGGGATTTTTCTTCTTTTCTCTTTCTTGGTCTAAGTCCAAGTTAGGCCATGGACCAGCCCCTATGGGCCCAAACATGTAGGTGGCCCAATGGGAGAGAGGGTGGGGGCCCCGCCGGGCCATAGTGGCCTTTTACAAAAAAACCCACTAACTTTGCCTAATTAACACATCAAATACAATCCAAATACATACCAAATATAGTCTAAATGAACACTAAAAATATCAAACTCTAGGTGGAGGCTCCATGCTGTCCCCGAGCCACAATGACGTCGGCGTCGCTCGAGTCGTGCTACGCGTCTGGTACCGTCGACTGGCTGAGTCAATCCGATCACGGGCTCTGGTGTCCTCACCAATTCTCCCCGGGTGGGAGAAGCTCGACCTCGGCGAGTAAGGGTCCTGGTCGCTCTGGTATCGATCCAGCAGATTTGAATCTATCCTTTGTAACTCTTCCCGAGTGATCCAAGTATCATCGGACGCGGGCCGTCCCCTCCATCGCACCAAATAGCGCTAGTACACCCCACCTCGAGTAGTCGTTACCTACTCATCCAATATATGCTCTATCTGCTCATGCTGCTGAGGTAATAAGGCTGGAGGTGGACGCACTGGGGTGGTGTCACTCACAAGGGGTGGAGACGGCTCAAATGGCTCACTGGGTGTCACCACTGGGTCCCTATAAGCAACGAGATCCAAGATGTTGAAAGTGGAGCTGATCCCGTAATCCTCTGGCAAGTCCACAACATATGCATTTGATCCGACTCACCTCACTACCCGAAAGGGACCGGCACCATGAGCGTGCAACTTCTTCATGACTCTCGATGGAAATCGTTCAGGTATGACCCTAATCATGACATAATCGCCCTCCTGAAACTCACGGTGGTGCCTATGGGCATCAGCCAATGCCTTGTAGCGTGCGTTGTTGGTCTCAATGTGACAACGTACATGCTCATGCAACTGTCTAATATGATCGTCAAAGGACTCTACTGACTCAGACACACATGACTGGATGGGAGGTGGACCAGATCTATGGCTTTCCTAGGTCTACGGCCAGTAAAAATCTCAAAGGGGCTCATGCTAGTAGACCTATTGGCCAAATCATTGTAGGCAAACTCTGCTAAAGGTAAGACCAAATCCCAATCCCAGACACGATCTCGGACCAAACACCTAAGAAGATCCCCCAAACTCCTATTGACAACCTCAGTCTGACCATCGGTCTGGGGGTGATATGCAGTGGAGAGCTTCAATTGGGTGCCCATCATGTGCCACAGGATTTTCCAAAAATAGCTAGTGAATCATACATCCCTATCTGACACTATGGTATGAGGGAGTCCGAACCTGGAGACACAGTGTAAAAAGAATAGATGGACAACTCTAGAGGCATCCGAAGTTTTGGAGCATGGGATGAATAATGCCATCTTGGAGAACCTGTCTACGACCACAAAGATGGAGTCGTGCTTTCGGAGGGTGCGGGGCAATCCCAACACAAAGTCCATGCTAATGTCCTACCATGGACTATCCAGGACGGGGAGGGGAGTATAGAGGCTGGTATTCTGCTTCCTCTATTTGGCCATAGCACAAGTGCGGCACTGGGCCACAATATGAGCAACATCCCTCTTCAGGCTGGGCCAATAGAATCGATGCTCAACCGCCTCTATGGTCTTGTTCCGACTGAAGTGACCAGCAAGACCTTCCGCGTGTGACTCCCACGTGAGAAAGTCATGAACAGAAGTCCGTGGGATGTACAACTTATCACCCCAAAATAGATGACCCTCCTGTAGAACAAACTCGCCATAATCACGCGAGGGACAGGCCTGAAGGACGGCATAGATCAGACCAAAGTCTGGGCAATCAACATAGGCATCCTTCAGCCTCTCTAGCCCTACCACCTTAACACTCATGGTGGTCAACATCATCATCCGATGACTCAGCATATCGACCACCTTGTTCTCCGCCCCCGCTTTGTGCTTAAGCACAAAGGTATACTCTTGGAGATACTCCACCCAATGACTGTGGTGAGCGTTCAGCTTCTTCTGGGTATGGAGGAATCGTAAGGCTTCATAATCAGAAAAGAGGACAAACTGCTGGTGCAAAAGATAATGCCTCTAATACCTCAATGCCTAGACAACTGCGTAAAATTCTTTATTATAAGTGGAATAACGTAGTTTGGCATCGTTCAGCTTCTAGCTAAAGAATGCAATGGGGTGGGACTCCTAGCTCAACACTCCACTAATACCCACTCTAGAAGCGTCACAGGTGACCTCAAACACCTTAGAAACATTAGGTAATGCAAGGACAGGTGCTTGGGTCATGCGCCCCTTGATGTCCTGAAATGCAGTGGCTGCAGTCTTAGTCTATACAAATGCCCACTTCTTAATGCAATCTATGATCGGGGTAGTGATAGAACTGAAGTTGTACACACCTAGGATTGTTATACGTCTAAGGCCAAATTCCATTAGGATTCTACTAGCATATTAGGATTCCTCCCCTATAAATACAAGCCCCATCGATCGAGCAAACCTGTTGATACTACTCTTCAACGTAGTCCTGCTGCCGTTCTTTTTCCTATTGCTTCTTCTGCCTCCGTGTGCTTCAAGTTGCCACGGTTGAGGCGGTTGCTACCGAAGAACCTACGAAGAAGTTACCTTCTTCCTACTGTTTCTTCTTCCTCTTGCTATCACCGTGAAGAAGCTGCAGTTGCTTCTTCCTACTGCTGCCGAAAGGAAGCTTCTTCCTTTCTCTTCCTCCTGCTGTTGTGAACGGAAAGAAGAGCGTCTTCTTCCTCATATTACAGTTCCTGCTACTGCGACTAAGGATGGAAGATTTCCTATCGTGCTTCTTCTTCCATCATTTCTCTAGTTACTGTGCCGTAGCATATCCTAACTGCGATTGCTGCTGCTATATTTATTTTTTTTTGTGAAAAGTGCCTTGGTCGTAAAATTTCAAAATTTTAGAAAAATATAAAAAAAATTACCTCCCCAATCTTCGGGAGGAGCACAACGCAGTGGTAACGTCCCGGAGTCAGAGAATGTGACGGTTCACCCTACACGGGGTTCCAAAGGTCTAACAGATAAAAACACGCGAAAATTGCTAAACTCAATCCAGGACCTACGAAAAATATTTGAAAAATATCTTAAAAATCTGGGACATTACATTATCCAACGGAGTTCGAGAAGAAGAACGGTAATCATCTGACAAGGTTGGAGAAGAAAAATGATGGTCATCCGACATGGTCAGAGAAGAAGAATGATAGATATCTGACAAGGTCAGAGAAGAAGAATGATAGACATCCGATAGGGTCAGAGAAGAATGGAAGATAGACTCTGGAAATTTTAGAGAAGAAGAATCAGTGATGTCCCGAATTCGGGATGGAAGAGAGGCCTAGGCTAAGGCCTATAATGGTGAAAATAAGAAAGATCTGGAGGCTCCAGATGAGAAAGAGAGGAATAGGGGTTCATGGACTTGGCAAGAGGGAAGATCGTAGCAGCAGGATTAGGAGGAGGAAGGTACACTACCTAAGGGTGGGAGCTGAGTAGAATAAAGGATGAACGAAAGGAAGAGGAAGGAGACTTGGTCCCCTATGTGCACAACTAGCAACCCTTGTTCTTGCGCCACCACCTCTTCTTACCAGAAATCTCTTGATAACAGACTCGCCTGGCGTGAGCTCAGACCTTCAGGCTCCTTACTTTGAAATATCTTCTCCAATAATGGGCCCACATGGCAGAAGGCCTGGCCCGGCTATGAACATCCAACTTCATCAGGGCGGTTGCCCCTAGACACTTGGTGCCAACAAAAGGTGGACATTCTCGAATAGATAACTCCTCAGAATGCTGAATATCATGGAACCACGGAGTCTTGTCACTCGACACCAAGACATGGAGATTCGGCAACTTTGCTTGGTGGTCAGGCATGAAACACAACTCCCTTGACAAAAGTGCAAGACGGAGCTGAGGGAGAGTAATATATAGCGTTGACGTGGCCGGTGTGCTAACGAATCGAGGGAGATTGCATAAAATGTGCATAATGTCCTTTGATAGCATGGAAAATACGACAAATTACCCCTTGACCATCTACTTGGCAGCCGTATGAGTTAGCACAATTCGGGTGAAGAACCCCTCTTGGCTAGTTATCTGAATAGCAATGGTGTGAGAGGTAATAACAACATCAACGGTGAACTCCCTGGCAAGCAATGAGATTGCCACCAACCTCACTTTCGAAGAAACTGGCATTAGCGCAAGAGAACTCCTCTTAGCAATGGTCATCGAAAGTATAGACCCATGAACCCTGACGTAGCCAGGGACCAGGACGTGGATCGACATGCGACAAATGAAATCTTGAATCTTGAACTGATGAATCAGCATACCCTCGTCCAGACTCGGCTCATCGTCTCCCTGGGGACCAGACCGAGGGGGCACCAAAGGTAGCGCACACCTGCTCCGTGGGGTGAAAATAGATGGAGAAGAAGAGGAGATAGTAGGTGTGATAGATAATGGGGGAAGGATGGTGGTAATGAGAGGATCAGGTGTAGGTGGAAGTGAAGATGGCAAGGTAGCAATGATAGGCTCGGGTGTAGATGAGGGTAAAGATAATGGTGGAGTCATAGCTTACTCCAGCTCGGGAAAGGAAGAGGATGGAGGAGAAGGTGGAGAAGGTGAAAGCTCTAGAGATGAAGGTGATGGTGGAGATAGCAAAGGTGTTGGAGATGAAAGCGGTGGAGATAGCAAAGGTGGTGGAGATGAAGGCGGTGATGATGAAGGCAAAGGGGGAGATGAAGGCAAAGATGAAGGTGAAGGGGAAGGTCATGGTGCCAATCGTCGACATATCGACAAGACACGTCAGGCGGCGTTGGGAGTGGAAGTAGTGGTAATAGAGGCGAAAGAAGAAGGGGAGACACTAACCTGAGTAGAGACTTGGGTTTGTGGAGGTGATAAAGGCGGGGTAGGAGACAGCAAAGAAGATGGGGTAGATGGAGATAGAGTGGGCAATGGGGTAGGCGACAGTGTAGGTGGCGGAGCCGATGATATGGTAGGCGAGGTAGTAGGTGATGGGACAAGTAATGGAGCAGGTGCAACGATAGACGACGAATCACAGGGTCTGGTCTTGTAGAGATGGAGATGACTTATTGGGCGGTGCTTGCTACTGCGGCTTACTGCGGAGATATAGAACAACTTTGTGAATGGCGGCCTGATCAATCGTCTTCTTATCTTCCAAGTCATAAACATAATCTCCGAACTCGAGACAATTCTTAACCAAATGCCGTTGCTGATGATGATATTCACAGAACTGAAGTAAATTCGTGACTGCGGGTCAACACGACACATTCGAAGGGAGCGGCAATGCGTGAGTGGTAATCAAAGCCTTGAAAATATCAGTAAAACACTCCGACAATGGAGGAGGAGGAGCCCGCTTTGGGCATGGAGAATGTCGAGGGGTATAAGATGAAGTGGAAGGTGGTGGAGGTTGTAGAAGTTGTGTAGACAATCATAAATGGCGACTGGCGGAAGGACTAGGTGGATGTATGTGAGGAGTGGGAAAGTAATAGATGGCATCTATTTGCTCGAGGTCTGGTGTTCCCTTGACTAGAGGTGAAGATGCATGTGGGTATGTGGAGGCAGAAGGCTGACTCATGGGAGGTTGGTATGTGGAAGGTCGATTCGTGGGGGGTTGATATGTGGAAGCGGAAGTTTGACTAGTAGAGGGCGAGTACGTGGTGGAAGGTTGACTCATGGGAGGTGGAGAAGGGTATACGTAGATGGCGAGGTGTATGTTGGTGTGAAAGATGGAGAAAAGAACTCGGGGTCAAGAGAATCTTGGATTTGCTGGTGAATGAAATGGGCACGACTGTATAGTTGTTGCCATGATGATATGAACAATATAAAAATATAATAATGTACACATGAATGCTTGGGCAGGAAAGGTACAACCTGGGGTAGGCAGCCATGATTTTCTCTAGACATCCTCCTGGTGTTATAACTGACTCCTACAAGCACAAAATAAAAATGACTTATTAAAACATTACAAATGAAACGTTGGGTTGCCTCCCAACAAGTGCTAAGTTTAACGTCTTCAGCCAGACGTAACGTGGCCTAATAAACAACAAGTTGATTTCATAATTAGCCACCACAAGATCTCATCTTCCCTCAAATTCCAGACCTTATGCCATTGGAGGACAAGATGAAAAGCAAAAGCGTGGGGGCCAGAGGTATGTTGGTCTTGCACATTATGGATTTTAACTTTAACTATATATGTGAGCCAGTTCTCTTCTTTAGGGATCTTGTAATGATCAATGGCCATTAATCTTTCAAGATCGGGGTCAAACCTTAGCCCAGAATCTATCCATTAATCCCCTTGTTTTGTACTTACCCACCTGACTACCCCTTTATTCATTATTTCCTCCTCGGTAACTTGTTCAGGCACCGATGGCTTATGCATAAGATCGACATTATTAGCCACAATCTCCTTATTAATAGCCTCATGTGCATTAAGAGCATTAATCAATTGGTCTTCCTGAGAAGAAGTCAAATCAAAGGTAAATATAGCTGACATATCTCCCTCAGGTTCTAGAATGTCATTTTGAAGAGGCTTAACTTTTAGGGGAATCAAATTGGGATGAAGCATGAGCCCAAGATCTAATTCATCCAATGATTCAGACATTATGGGATAGGGCTCAGGGGTCAGATCAAATGTGAAATTTTCTAATAAGGCCCCTTGATCACACTCATCACTCAACTGAAGATTATCAATGAAATTTTCCAATAATAGGGTGGGTAGATGAAATGTAAACTTTTCCAACAAGGTCGAGTTGACCGAGGTAGAGATGCGATGGAATGGGCTAGAACGTGATGAAATGGTGGATGAGGTGGACGTTGGTAGGATTCGTGGGTGGATCCTAGGCTAACGTGGCTTGATTATTTTATCACCTGTGATTTTCGTAGAAGTCTGCTCCTTTGCATGGGCTCGGTGGCTTGTCACCTGCAGTGTCGACAGCCCTGTGAAGTAGTCCACATTATGCTTCGTGTCTTTCGGTGGAGTAGTTGATTCTACTCTTTCCTTGTTGTATCCGATTGTCCAGATTCGTAGATTATTTGGTGTTATTGCTCGATGGCTATCTCTTATGCTGTTTGCGCTATTTGAGAATTCCTTAGTGTTATTCCTGTTGGCATTTACCTTCTGGTCGGGATTTGCTGGTATTAGATTCTTTTGTCAATTGCTCAGGTTGCTGTTGACCATTCAAGTTGTGGCGATGGCCGTACATATTATTATGATGTTTTGGTCATCCCAGCATAAATCTGGTCAACTCCTGACGTGTTTCGCTTCTGTTGAAGTTGAAGTGCTCGATTGGACCTTTTTGGCTGAGAAGCTACTCGAGTGAACTAGGCTCTTCCCTCTTTGGTGAGCTTCTGTTAGTAAGCTCGATGCTTTCCATGTTATTTGGTGGGTCTCCTTGTGAGGTTGGCCTTGGAATTACCATTTCAGTACCACCTTGTCCTGTGTCTGCTCAAGTGTGGACAACTTAATTTGAGCCTGATTATCTCCTTGTTTTACGGTTGCGTGGCTTTGGACCAATTTCTGTGCCGAGAGCTGTTGTGTACCGTGTTTTCACCGTGCCGTGCCCAATGACCGACGTGTTGAGAGGCTCAATTGTCATTTACAGGACGTAAAGGTAGGCCGAGATTAGTGCTTTTCCTTGGGCTTTATGCCGAAGCTGGTGCTCTTCTCTGTTGCACTTAGACTTTTTCTACTCGGTTGCTCGCTGGATCAGTGCTCGAGGCATGTTACATTACAATTTTCTGGGATTGCGATGACGCCTAGTGTGTATTAAGATGCGAAGGCCGAGGATCTTTCTGATGCCTTTGTGCATTGTTGAGTGCGCAGCAGAAGCGTGTAGGCTGATGACCCATGAGCTGAGGATCTTTTCGTACAATTCTGTCTAGTCGAGAGAATTGCTCCTTCTCGAGGTGACTCTATCTTAGCTGCATGTGCCTAGATGTTGTCGTGACCGTGCCGTTGTCGGTCATTTCTCTAGTTTTAGTGTTGGCATTTGTGAGTGTTGGGGAAATCATCGACTTCCCTACTGATAAAGTACCCTCTACTCTGCATTCCTTCTCATGGGTGTTGTGCTCTCGAGGTGTGTTCGTAGTCCTTGAGATGTATTCCCTGAGATTGTGGTGTCTCTTGTCATTTTACGATTGATTTCAATTATTGTGGGTCTTTCCTTGGTGAACGGCCCGATGCATGACTCGCTCCCTGTAGTCGTGTGCTCAGCTGTCGCGTGTCTTAATATGACCCTACTTGTAGTATTTTTCATGGTTTTATGTGCTATACGGAGCTAGAATTCTGCAGGTGTTGTTGTCGTTGGCTGTTGTTTTTGTAAGTATCATTTTCATATGATTCTGTGTTTATGTGCTGGACCATTGTCTTGTTAGTAGCTTGCTATGCTCCTTTTCCCGGTGGAGTAACTCGCGACTCGATCAGATGCGATATCTGAGTGAGGGCTGACTTAATGCTGTGTGTGGTCCAGTGTTGTTGATTTTGCTGTCATTCCTCCATGTAATCGTCATTGGCGTCCTGTGTGCCTGGTGTTCCCTGTCTCCTTCGGCACTAGAGCCAATGATGTCGTCAGGCTGTCAGCTGAGAGGACTATGTTTCCCTGTGTAAGCTGATGTTGGTTGTGCCTGTCACTTCTGTTAATTTGTTTCTCGGTGTTTGCTACTCTAGCAGTTGTGTCTCTTGCCTTGCAAGACGTAAACGACGTTGCCGTATTTCAGAGATGTCAAACTTGTGTTCACTTGTGGTCGTGCTCACAGTCATTCTCCCGGGCCCTAGCACGGTGGGCAGGCAAGCAGGCAGCACGCGCGCAAGGTGTTCGAGAAATTGCTCCCATCACTCCCGGCTTTGGCTGCCACTCTCCTTCCTCGGGCGACCCCTGGACATCCCCACCAGCATCCACGTCAAGTCTCGCCGTGGTTGGACGTGCTTAGGGGCATTTACCGGGTCCCTCTTTCTGCTGCTTGGCGAGGACTGCACGGGTTGGACAGCAACCAGCCCCATCCGGGCGCGCACCGAGGCCCACTCCGGCTCCCATAGCATCGTCCACCACCGGGGAGCGTCCCACTCGGCAGCGTCACTAGAGGACGTGCCACTCCAGCCCCTCCCTCCCGGAGGAATACTTCCTAGCAGCAGCACGTGGCGGTACTGGTGGACAACGAGCGACTCCGGCCCCGTGCCCGTCACCCCGTGTCGCCGGATCACTGGACCGTGGATGTAGCTTGTTACCTCCCTGCGAGGAGTGGGCATATTTTTGTGAGATTGTACTATGTTGTTCTTGTGCCAGTGATCGTGTGCCACGGCCGGGTTTCTTCCCCACGCCCCAAGCGTGGAGGTACGCATCCCACCTCCCTTTTTTAGTAGCACTCTGCTTATTTAGTATATTCCCATGACGCCACGCTAGAGAGCATGATAGGGACCTAGCCCGTACGCATTTTATTCACTGCTTCGGTGAGCGAGTGTGACCGTCCCGTGGCTCGCCCAAGTCACAAGTGTGGGATTGACCACCATTATCCGACCGCCAGTCTCGACTGTGCGGATCCGAGCGCCTCCCTCTAGGGGCGCCGCGAGAGCGTAGCTTCTTGTCCCGAGATATAGTCCCCTTCGTGGGAACCTTAGGTGACGAGCTTACACCGCTCTTTATTGTCAATTTGCTGGTCTCAACAGTCCATGTCATGAGTCTTCACCTAGAGTCTTAGGCCACCTAGCGGTCCCGCATCAGCCAAATTGCGTGACTGTGCTTCTACCGAGGCCATACCCAAGGTTTTGTCTTGTCCTAAAAAGAAAATAGAGCACGGGGATAAGCTTAGGCCAGGTATAGAAGTTTTCTTAGGGCTTGATTTCCTCTCTAGGCAACCCGTTCAGAGATTTAGTCTATTGCACCGGGGCTTTGTGTCCGTCATCGAACCTTTGTTCACTCTAGGCACACATACGATCGGGCTCATAACGTCTCGCGGGGAAACTTTACTGCCACTCTTGCCAAGCCTAGTTCTTTTATTTTCTGGGAGCTTTGGATTTGTGAAGTAGAGACTAAGATGACTACTCCTTTCTCTTCCTTTTTCTTTGTTTTTTGTTTCTTGTCTTTTGTGGCATAAGGTCATAATAGATTGCCCCTATTTGAGACTTCCTCTCATCAAGGTGGCCAGATTGGTCATCGCCCCCTTATTTACTTCTTGCCCCTAGATTCGGTCGAGGAGAGAAACGTACAGGGGCCCTGACTTCCCCCCAGGCATGGCCAAGGAGAAAAGGTGCCTACAAAGTAGGAAACCCAACCAGGGATTTCGTGTGGTGTGTGATATTGTCGTGCTGGGGGTCCTCTTTCATGGCGAAAGGGAAGAGACACCTTGCTACCAGGGCGGCACTATTTTGACTCTAAGGAAAGAAATGTTTAAGATACAGTCCATTCCAAGCGTGAGTAAGCTCTTCACCTTCTGCGTTAACTAAGTGATAAACGTTCCCTGTATAAGCCTCCTTAACGACAAATGGCACTTCCCAGTTAGGTTGTAATTTAGACCTAGGACCTGCAGACCGAACGAACTTGCATTTCAAAACCATATCACCCTTTTGAAATTTGCATTCGATTACCTTCTTTTGGAACTAACGCGAAACGCTCTTTTGATAAATTGATACGTGATCGGTCGCGTTCATCATCTTCTCGTCTAAGAGTTCCAACTGGACGAGCAACGCCTCTCAACGTTCGTCGAGATTAAGTTTCTTATCGAGCTGTACCCTTAGGGAAGGAATCAGGGTCTCATATGGGAGCACCGCCTCCACCCTGTAGGTGAGAGCATAGGGGGTTTACCCTGTAGGAGTATGAACGGAGGTGCAGTAAGCCCATAGAGCTTCCACTAACCTTTCCGGCCAATCAGAGAATTTGTGAGATTCACATGTTTTCTTTATGATTTTGAGAAGGGTTTTATTAGTGACCTCGGCTTGGCCATTGCCTTGTAGGTAATATGGAGATGAATGATGCAATGTAATATTGAACTTCTTACATAGGTATTGGAGCTCTTGAGAGACGAACTGGGGTCCGTTGTCGGTGACGATGCTGCTTAGCACTCTGAACCGTGATATGATGTTCTTCATGATGAAGCGGCACACCGTGGTAGCTTTGATCTCTGCGTATGCTTCGACTTCGGCCAACTTGGTGAAGTATTCAGTGGCGGTAAGGATGAAGGACTTTTGCTTGGTCTGGGACTTAGGATCACCGAGCGGGCTGACAACGTCAAAAGCAGACATGGAGAATGGCCAAGGAGCAGGAAGAGGATGAAGAGATGAAGTTGGAGCATGAATGTTGTCAGCATGGAGTGGAGAGACAGCAGACCTCGAGAGATACCAGACCGAGGCACGGGAGGCATGACTCAAGGTTCATGATTTGAAGATCGAGCTTTGGGCCGTAGAGCGGACAGTCCGGATGATGGGCCGAGGACCTGAGCGGAGTGCATCCCGGAGCGGTGTAGTGGGAGGCTCGCGAAGTGTGGCACAGAGTGGATCGGTAGGAGACTACCTAGCTAGTTCTTTTGGTTGACGGAGGAATGAGGAGGCAGAGCAGATACGACCACGAGAGGACGAGCACAGTGCCATGGAGCCACCACCAAAGTGGCAAGATGGCACTTGGGATAGTGGCGGCCCGGGAGACAGACCGGCCGAGTGATATGTTCTTCCTTTTGGTTCTTTCTTTTGTTCTTCCTTTTTTGACACACACTTGTGTTGCTGAAAAGGGAACATCAAAATCTCTAATAAAAATGAATTCTGAACAAAATCAAAATAAAAAGCCTGTGAAAATTATTGAGAAAATCAAGTCCAGTGCCAAGAACAAGGGCAAAGGGAAGGTAGAGGTGTCTAGGGAGTCATGGACACACACTACTACACCTCAAGCTAAGGGACAGGCTATGTAACACCCTGGATTCATTCGGATCTATTCGGAGAGCTTTCAGATCGCTTTTGTGGGTCCTGAGTTGTGTTTTACGATCCATGCGGATTTCTCTCTCGTACAAGTTACGGAACCCAGTGGGGAGTTTATTGTTGAGTTCATCGACTCGAGGATGCTACAGTTGCTTTGTGCTCTTTTCGACGATCGCTTAGACTATTTTTTATATTTTTTTAAATTAGTAATTTTTTGGGAGAAAAATTAGATTTTTTAAAAATTAGGAAATTCTTAATTTCCTTTTCTTTTTTACCTTTCTCTCTCCTCTCTCTCTCCTCACCACCGTTCACTCTTTCCCTCTCATTCTCTCTCCCCTCTTCTTCTCTCTCCACGGGGCACGTGACCATGGCGAGATGGGCGAGACAAGAATGCTGTAGAGTGATCGTGGAGCGTTCAGGCGTGAAGGATGGAGCGTGGCGTTAGCGCGATCCCTCGGTGGATTAAAAGTCGGCATGGTTTGGTTCGTGTGACATTTTTGGTGCAGTTTAGTTGCTTCGGCGCGCGAGAACTTCGATGGAGGAAGGGAGATGGATCACCTGCTTCTCTTCTATGTTCCCTCACGATTTGGAGCTGAACGGTGCGATTATGAGTGAGTTTTGCTTCGTGTAGGGTGATGCATGCTTTGGTGGGTGTGAGATGAGTTTGCCTTTCCCGGTGACGGTTTCTTGCTAGATTAGTATCATTGTAATCCCTGACATGTTAGCAATCCGGTCTCACTAGTTTTATCACGATTGGTTGTCGTTTGGGACCGATATGAGCCCGAAAACCCATGTGACTCGTGTTGGGTCGATTCGGTGGAATCGCCCGTTTCTTGTCGTTTATGCGTCTATTTGATCCCTTCTAGACTGTGGAAGGTTAATTTCATCATTAGGATTGTTTCCCCTTCGTTTTAGGGTGAACGGGTTGTGGAAAGGCTGGGCTTCAGCCAATCCAATGTCCTTTCAGAGACCATTTTTGCTTCTCACGCGGTCCAGTATGCGACCGTCTGTCTTATGTTGGTTTAAGTCTTCGTGGTCATGCGATAGACCATTTTTCTTGGCTAGCGGCCCATTGTTGGACCATTAAGCCATTTCAAGTGGCCCATTAGGTGACCGCTAGAAGGTATTGATTAGTCGATTTGGCTGATCGGTCTTAGGATAGACCGTATGGCTTGCTTTAGCGTCCCATTAATAGACCGCTAAGCTTCGTATGGTCTTCGGTCAACAGTTTTAGGTTCGTTTGGGCTAGCATCCTAGCTCCGACCGTTTGTGGCCTTTAGCAGCCCATTAGTAGACCGCTAAGCTCCGTTTGACATCGGTCAATGTTTTAGGTCGATTCGAGCTGTGTCCTTAGCGACTTGTTGGTAGACCGCTAAGTTCTGTAAGCGGTCCTATATTAGATAGTTTTTGGTGGTTTGACTGGTTAAGTCGGTTCAAGGGTTGACTGGGTCTAGCGGCCTAGTGTATGACCACCACAGTCACCTCGCGGCCCATTCTATGGCTGCCATGGGTTTGTATCTCCGTGGGTGGCTAGCGGCCTATTGTCTGACCGCTTAAGGTTGCTTAGCGGTCGGACATACGATCATTTACCCCCAGAATGTTATTTTCCCGAGGTGTTGGCTTCCAATTGTCTTGGCTCAACCTTGTGATTTGCCCGTTGTTCCGTGGATGTCTTTGATGTCCTATGAGGGCTGTGACCATGTTATAGGGTAGCAAGGAGTGCCTTTACATCGAGTGGTACTCCATTTTACTTTAGAGTCATTATTGGTCTCCGGTCAACCTGGTGTGATCCGGTGGTTGACACGTGACCTCGTGAGTGTCTCATCTATCCTGTGAGGATCAAGACATGGTTTTGGACCCCTTGAGGTATGGTTTTACCTCAATTTACGTGTCCAGGCACTTTAAGGGTCTTTATTGTCTTATGTCATTTCCTTTATCAGTGTCCTATCGTGACTTTGACTTAGGGATTAGGCTGATTGGTGGCATGTTACCACTTTCGTGTGACGATCTTGACCCAGAGTCGTGAGACTCAAGGATCATTGTGTCAGCAGGTCTAGTCGTTGTCCTGAGTCTGGTCGCAGTTGGTATGCTGCCTTGTGTTTTGTGCTTGGCACTTTGTGGTATGTGCGACGGTGCATGCTTAGCCTGTTCGTACTTTAGCACTGATGTTTCAGAGTCTCTGTGTCTTGTGAGCGTCCACTAGTCGTAGCCTGATGACACTTTCCTGTGTGTCGGCCCACTTGGGAGTGGTGGCGGGGTGAGTTCCCGATAGATGATTTTTAGGCTAGTTTTCATGGGCTCCCTAGCCTTGCAGTAGCGTCCTACTGGGGGAGAAAACTAGCTAGAGGCCTAGCTCAAGACATTGAGCTTGTGTGTGCACACGTGGTTAGGGGCATTTGGACGAGCGCCGATAGGCGTGACCCTGAGTAGTCACTCGTTACTGTTGTTCCTTGTACTTGATTTTGTGAGTATCTCAGTTACCGCCATTCTAGGCGTGTGGGAGATACTCGAAGCGTAGTGTAAGACGTCAGTGGACGCATCTGACTGTTCTTCTAGTGAGGAGGTGCTTCTGTCACTTGACACGATGACTTGTGTTTTCGTGACTTTTCCAGATAGTCTATTCCTGGCTTCACCTGAAGTCCGTGTAGCGTGCACGACAATCTAGTTGTGTATGCGTTAGTGTTTCTTGACTGTGTAGGTCTTTTCTAGGGCTTTTGCCTATTTTGGTAGGCCTTCGCTTTGGAGTTAGTGCTGGTGGGTGTCGGATCTGGGAGACAGTGGACAGAAGGAGATTTGGAGGATGCAGGAATTTTATAAATTTGTGGGGTGAGTGGATGCGGCTGAAAATTTTATGGGGTAGAGGGTGTGACGGAAGGAGCCTCCAGTAAAATTTTCACTGGATTTGGTGGAGATTAAAAGGAGCTTAAAAATACGATGGTGGCTTTCTGGAAATTGGGCTGGGTGGTGGACAGGATTAAAGGGGTGGAAAGAAGAAATCGGTAAAAATTGAAAAGGGAAGCTTTTGGGGCTGGGTTTTTTGGTGGAGTTCGGCCATGGGATGGGGAACCTACCCTGAAAACCTCAGCTTCATCAGACTTGGGGTCTGATCACGAAAAATCTCGTGACCAGCCTCTGTTCTGCAGAATCTGAAACCGGGCAGCACTTCGACGTCGGGGTTGCGGCGGCTCGTCGGCGGCACGATCGGCGGCGGCAGCGGTTACGAGTGATAGAAGGGAGGTGGAGGAGGTAGTAGAAGGGGCCTAAGCCCTGGATTCAGAGGGGGAAGAAGAGAGGAGGAGAGAGGGGCGCCCAAGAGCACTCTTGAATTTTCTCTTTGCAAATGACTTCATTAATTCACTAAATGGAAAATACACCTTATATATGCCCTTGTCCAAATACATTATCAACCCTTGGATCTAGGGATTTTGAATGAAGGGTCTAGATCCCTTGCCACATAAATGATCCAACAAATGAAAATAATTAAACATCCTAATAAACTACAATATAATGGGGCGCCCCCTTGACCTTTTGGTAAGGCATCTTGAAAATTTTAACCCTTTGTCCCCCTTTCCTTCCCCATGAAGGAAAGTATATCCACCTAGGCATTGACCGACCCCACATGGGCCCAAGGCATAGGTGGACCAATGGGGAAGAGGTGAGGTGGCTCATGGGACCCCCAATGGTTATTTTGTAAACAACCCCCTAATACAATCTATATTGCACTCCAAATAAAATCAAACAAGCACACATGGCATGCAAATAAAACCCCAATAAATATGATAAATACGAAGACTCAAGGGGGAGTCTCCAGACTATCTCCGAGCCAAAGGGACGCTGTCGTGGCTCGCGTGGTGCTCCGTGTGTGGTACCGGCGGCTCCCTGAACCGGGCCGCTCATGTGCTCGGGTGTCCGCACCAGTCTTCTTCGTTGATAGGTGCTACAATGCATGTGGAGTTGCTTCACATCCATAGGATCCTCTCCTAGGGACAATTCCTCTTTCATCTCCTACCTCAACCCCTTATTCGATTCCATCATGTTGTCCTACGACTTCTCCCATTCCCGTGAGGACTCCCTTCATCAGGGGCTTCTAGAAGACCCGTCCAGGGTCATGGCTGTCCAGTCTGGAGAAGGGTCTGCCCCTCCTTCACCATCTGCTGCTGTTAAGGGCGGTCAGCCCTCCCTCTCCAATCCTCCTACCCAAAATTCCACGAATCACATTCTTCAGATGATGGCCCAGCTGGATCAGGCCCAACTTCAGGCCCTTCATCAGACCTTGCAAGGGTCAGGCGCCCCGTCTCCTACTATTCCATAGGGTCTATCTTCTACCTCTACCTCTCAATCTAGGGTTAATGGGCCAGGGGCTTCACCTGCTGTTCCGATTGATCTCACCCCGGTCCAGCCTAAGATCCTTCGCTTCTCCAATCTGGGGGCAGGCCAATCTTCTAGTTCGGCCCATCAAACTCTTGATAAAGGGAAGATCGGGCTCCTTCCATCTCCCCAGGTTGATCCTTAGGGGTCCGCTCCTCCAGCGTCGCAGGCTCTTGTAGGCCCGGCTGATTTCTTGCGCACTCAGGCTGGGGCCGTCCTCCTAGCTTACATGGATATGGGTCCTCCCTCGACCCAATATCCTTATTATGGGCCTCCCCCTCCATCTGCTTATCCTTCAGCCCCTCGCTCTAGGCCCACTCCTTTTGTTTTACCTCCTTCATCTCGAAAGTAAGAGCTTCTCGACAAGTGGGCTGCCATGCAGCAACAACTCGACTTGCTTCAAAAGTGGGTCAGCCCACAATCCTTGGCTGATGTTCCGATCCCCAGTTTTCATAACATCTGGTTCCCTTCCCCGTCTGAGCTCCCCGCGTACCGCAAGTATGATGGGAATGGCAATCCGTACATTCATGTGAGGAATTTTTTGTACGAGTCAGCACAGTTCCAATATGATGACCACCTTATGGCGTATCTATTTCACCGTTCATTGGATGGGGTAGCATTGGAGTGGTTCTACACTTTGCCACTAGAAGATGCTGAGAACTTCAAGATTGTCAAAGAGAAGTACATCCAGAGATTCCAAGATCGGGTCAGCCTGGAATATTCTTTTACCAATCTTGTGGTTGAGAAGATGAAGCCAGATAAAGATTTTGCTATGTGTGCTGACAGATGGAGGCAGATGGTTGCCCGTGTGCCTGGTCATATTTCGGAGGAAGAGAAGGTTAAGCTGCTCATTTCCAACGCCACCCCTACCTTCCGCAACATCTTAGCCATGAACGATATGGCCAGTATGCACAAACTATATACCCGGGTCAGGTTCATCCAAACCCAATTCAAGGACTTCCCCATTCACACCCTTTTTGAGGCCCAAAAGCCCAAATACAATAGAAAACCCTAGGGGCTGGTTACCGAAGGAGTCCAAACGAATGAACAAGTGCAAGCCATTAGCTTCCCATTCCCCAACCAATCTGCTCCGCCTCGCTTCTAGCAACCTCCTCGCAACCCTCCGTTCCCCACTCCACAAAATGCCCAACCATCCTTTCCCACCCCATAGCAGCCACAACAGCCACCGCAATACCACAATGTCCCCCCGCCCAACGGCTGTGCACCTAAACGTCCGGGTCCAAAAAGGGCTCAGTATCCTCCCTTGCCTAAAACCCTCCCGAACATCTTCTCAACCCTCATGAGCACTGGTGCTTTACACCTTCCTCTGGAGTGGCCTAATTGGAAACCGGCCATTGACCAATCTAGGTATTGCATTTTCCATCATCAACCTGGGCACACGATAGAGAGTTGCTTCCAGTTTCGGGATTTTGTTTATGATTTGCATGAAGGGCAGTGCATCGACTAGGACGAAATGCACAAGGTCATCACCGAGATCAAGGAGAAAAGAAGACAGGCGTCGAGACAGCAGTAGTCGGCACCACAGCTACAGCAACTGCAGTAGCAACAGCAGCCTGCACAGGATCTGGGGATTCATCAGAATTTGATGCCTAACCATCTGCCCACACCGCAATCTCAATCGCCGACACCAGCTCAGGTAAACATTGTCCATCGCCCGACTCCCAATGCTAGGTGATCCTACGATGATGAGTCTTCTGTTCAGCTCATGGCCCTCCACCATACCTACCATAACTCCCCTTTACCTTCTACCCCCGTTACCCTTCAACCCACCACCGCAACCTCCACTGCACCCACTGTCCCTTCAAAACCCCTCATTTTACCCCCCCGCATTGCCCATCGTTTCACCCGTCCTCGCGCCAGCGCCCGTCACACCCACCATTACCATCCCTTTGCTTAACCCTTCACCCGTCATTCTCCCGGCAGGGCCCGTTAAGCATGCCTTTACCTTTGTCACCCCCATCTTGCCCGCTGCCCCCATTTCTACACCCCTTACTCACCCCATCAGGCCCATTAAGCCGCCAGCCATGAGTCCATCTGACACCGAGCCAGCTCAGAACCTTGCCTTTCGGAGCGGGTGTTTATTTCATCAAAATTACCCTACAATTGGTGCACCTGCACCCAATCCCCAGTTTCCACAGCAGACTGTTGATCAAGAGGAAGAATATCCATTGCCCGGCACGCAATATGACTTGCTACATCACCTGGATCGGATGCCGGCCAAGATCTCGGTTCTAGAGTTGATCAAGCGGTCCAAGCTGCACCAAGATGCTTTGTGGGATTTTCTTCAGAAAGTCCTGGTGAATGAAGACATGGCAGTGGATAGCCAACCATCTGCTCTGGCCACACTTTCTAAGGGTCGGCCATTACTTTCTCTGAGACTGAGTTGGCACTTCCCAAGGCTCGCCAAATGTCACTTTGCATCTCCATTACCTTGAACAAGGTGCCTATTGATGCGGCTTTGGTTGACACTGGAGCCTCTATTAATGTTTGTTCACTAAGCACCCTACGCGCAGGCAATATTTCAGAAGATCTTTTAAGGCCCACTCCGACCACCATTATGGCCTACGACAACTCAAGAAGGCTGTGCCATGGGGTGATCACCTTTCAAGCTGAGCTCGGGCCACTGACGATGCCTAGTGAATTTTATGTGCTGGATATCATCCCAATGTTCAAGGCCATCTTGGGTCACCCATGGATCGACAATCTTCATGTCGTGCCGTCTACCACCCACCAGTGCCTCAAATTCCCATTTCAGGGGCGGGTAGTAAAGGTTAAGAGCATCTCCACGGTCCGGTCGGTTGAAGCCATCTCTAATAAGATCTTGCCGACTCTTTGGCCCAGCAATAAGCATGTTATCTCTGTGCTAGATCTCAACTTTTCATGGGCCTATGCGCAGCGCAAGCTGGCCATCGCGCCAATAAGCATCAAGATGAAGCCCAAGAAAAGGGATCCCAAAGGTTGGAACATTATACTAAAGCTAGGCTATCATCCGGGTAGAGGTCTTAGTGCCCAGCTACAGGGGCAGACCAAGCGCATCCCAAGGGGCGGGAAGATGATTAAAAGAGGCCTGGGTTACCGGGAGTCGCCATTATCAATCCTAGAAGATGTACTACCACTAACTTGGAACTACCGTCAGCACTTTGGAAAGGGGCCGTCACAGCCCGGCACTTTAAAGATGCCACCCAGCCATGATGAGAAGAAAGATGTTGCTTGCACAGTTTCTTGCCCACTGTTGCCACCTAAGGGGCCCGTTGACAACATAGATGATTTAGGTGAAGCTTTTACAAGGTTGTTTTATAAAGAAGACTGCCAGAGAAGATCGGAGGGGCGAATTGTGGAGTACTCACATGGAAAGCTAGCTCAATATTTGCGGGAAAGGGGAGCTCACCAATTGCTTTTACTTAGTCTCCTTCTCGCTTGATGTCCCTTTTTCAAAAATTGGATTTTATACCCCGTCCCCCTCCCATTTTAATTAATCCATGCTATTTGAAATGCCAACTGATTTCTCAATTGTCAAAATGGGCGCTGCCCATCAATTGACTTTTTAGATCTACTATTCTCCTCCTCTGATCCTTTTGTAGATCTCTTCTACCCATCCATCTATCCTCTCGCACTTCCTCCTCCTTTCCCCTTCTCTCCACCTTGTTGCATGGTCTCTACTGATCTTCAAAAAAAATGCCAAGTTTAGAATAGAGATTTCAACTGAGGACTAAGTTGTTTTTGATTCATCTTCCTCCCAGGGGCACGATGCTCCTGATTCCCTTCCATTAAGTTTTATTAGTTCTTCTCCTAGGCTAGGATTAGGGTCTGTCAGGTCTTTTAGAGAAGTAGAGTCTGTCGAGGTAGGGTCGTGTTCTAGTGTCTCCAACCCTCCCTCCACGCTTGTGGCGTGCCCGATGATGCGTCATTCTAAATCTGTCCCTGATAGGTTCCTTCAGGATTTAGCTCAGCGATGTCATGCCCTCCTTAGATGTCCAGAGTTTGTCGAGACGGTGATTGTTCTAGAAGATGATGAGGAGCTAGAGGGGGTGTGGAGCGATGATGGACTAGGTGTCTATGAGATTGTGGATGAGAAGGACTCGATGGATCTGGAGGACAGCGGTGTAGATGACACTGTCGATCTGTACACGCAAGGTTTAAAGAGGTTCGATGAGACGTCGGCAACAGTGGAAGAACCTACGAAAGAAATTAATCTTGGAACTGGAAAGGAGCTTGAGCTCATTATTATTTTTGCTAATCTCCCTCCTCAGGTTGAAGAGGAGTTGATCAAGGTTTTCAGGGAGTATGATTGAAGATTCTGAAGATCTGTTTAACTGGCACCTGGATTAGATCCAAGCCAGTTTGCTCTTGCATGAGCTATAGTTTCAAGTTTTCATTTCCAGCTTTCTGGTGCTGAGATTTAACTTTTTGTTTTCCTTCATTTCTTGTTTCCTTCAAGCTGTGAGTCAGCAGAGCTAAGCTGTAATGCTCAACGGGTGAGGTGGATATCTCAGACAGCAAGCTGTGAGGCTCAGCAGTATGTACGCAAGCTGTGATGTGCAGCAGACGCTAGCTGCTATTTTTGTGTATTTTATTGAATTTTTAGATTTTCAGCACAAAAATTAGAATTTACACAAATTAGGAAAATTTCCTAATTTCTTTCTATTTAAACCTTTCTCACCCTCTCTCCTCCCTCATTTCAACCGTTTCTTCCTCTCTCTCGTTCTCTCTCCTCTCTGGTCCGTTCGGCGCGGGGTGCACACCGTTGCGGAGCTGGCCGAGGCGAGGACGCGATGAAGTGATCGGGACGCGTGATGGGGCAACGGATTGAGCGTGGCATGGCGCGATCCCTCGATGGATTTCGAGAGAAGGTGCGGTTCATGATTTGACAATTTTCGGTGCTGTTTAGTCACTTCGGTGCACGATTTCTTTGGTGGAGGTAGGGAGACGGATCACCTACTTCTCCTGCACGTTTTTCCTACAGTTTTGCGTTGGTCAATGCTAGAACGGGTGAGTTTGGGCTCATTTAGGTAAAACTGTAATTTTGTGGAGTTCGTAGGGTTCGTCGAAAAATTGCGACAATTTTTAGATCAGCTAGTGTCAAATGACTCCCTGGAACGTCAGCGTTCCATAGTCACTGATTTCGTCGCGATTGGCGGTCATTCAGGACCGTTAGGAGCTCAGGAATTTCGGTGGTCCCATTTGGGTCGATTTGAAGAAATCGCCCGTTTCTCGTCGTTTCTCAGCCGATCTAACTCCCGTCGGAGTATATGTGTTGTATATCATCGTTATGGTTGTATCCCCTTCGTTTCGGAACGAACGGGGCATGGAAAGGCCACGATCGGGCCGATCCCATGGTTTGTTCACCGTGACGCCTACGCAGTTTAACAGTAACCGCTCAGCGTCTTGCGCGGCTAGCTTTGGACCATTTAGTGTAGGTCGGTTGGGGGCCTACGCGGTCGCACGATAGGCTGCCCTATGTCTGGCAAGGCCAGACGGGAACCATTCAGTTCCCTTGAGTGGTTGGACTCAACCGTGCTGTCCTCCTTCGTGTGTTGAACGGCTCTATCCTGGCCGTTCTGCCTCTTGAGCGATTGCATGCTAACCGTTCAGTGGCTTGAGGTGGTTCGTGGGATGGTCTTCCCCCAACCATTCAGTGCCCTTGAGCAGTCAGTGCTTGACTGTTCTAACCCAGTTTGACCGAGCTAGTGTAGTAGGTCGATTGGCGTGGGCGGTCCCCCTTAGACCGTCCAGTTCCCTGAGCGGCCCCTTGGTGACCGCACAATGAGTTGGGTTCGTTGTGTTGTCGGTTGGCCATGATGGCTTGTTTCGTGTCTGTCTGTCCATGTGTGTGTCCCGTTTGACTAGCGTCAGACATTTAGGTTGATTAGGGCGGTGTCTCTAGCGATTCTAGCTTGGACTGCTAGTGTCTGTGAGTCTGTCGGGTGGTCTGACTAGATAGGTCAATTCAAGGTTGACTGAGTGTGGTCCACCTCTTAACTGCTACAGTTCCTTAACGACCCAATCTAGGACTACTAGTGTCCTTGTCTCTGCGTGCGTAACGACTCTTCCTTGACTGCTTGGTTTGCCTAGCGGCCGAGTGATGGATCGCTTATGCCCAGAGTGTCATTTTCCCGTCGTTTCAGTTTTGCTTGTCTTGGCTTGACCTTGTGGTTTGCCCGTGACCCGTGGATGTCTGTTGGCATCCTATGAGGGCTGTGACCATAAGGAGATGGCTAGGAGTGCTTGTGTGTGGTGTCGTGTCTGTGTGTCATTGTCGGGTTCTCATCAACCCGGTGTGACCCAGTGGTTGACAGGTGACCTTGTGCGTGTCTCGACAGTTCTGTCTAGCCCAAGACAGTGGTTCTGGATGCCTGGAGACATTATCTTACCTTGGTTTACGTGTCCAGGTGTGCTGAGGGTTCTTGGTGTTCCCTTAGGTCTCCGTGAGTCGTTTCCTTTGGCTTAGGATTAGACTGATTGGCGGCTCGTTCCGCTTTGTGCGACGATCTCGACTTCGAGTCGTGAGACTCAGGGATCGTTGTAGTTTCAGGTCTAGTCACCTCGTCCTGAGTCTGTCGACAGTTGGTGTACTGCCTTAGTGCTTCGTAGTACGTGCGATAATGCTTTCTTGCCTGTCTGTACTCCAGCACTCTTGTTTTGGAGTCTGTGTCTTGTGAGCCTCCACTAGTCATAGCCTGACGGCATGTTACAGCGTGTCGGCCCACCTGGGAGTGGTAGCATGGCAGTTCCCGAGATACGATTTTTAAGCTAGTTCCATGGGCCCCGGTCCAACCGTAGCATCCTATGGAGGGGAATACTAGCTAGAGGCCTGGCTTAGGCGAGAGCCAGTGTGTGCACACGTGGTCAGGGGTGTTAAGACTTGTGCCGACGGGCGTGACCCTGACTAGTCACTCGTTACTGTAGTTCCTGTTCTGGTTTAGCGTGTACCTCAGTCTCCATCGTTTCGGGCAACCGTAGAGAGGTACTTGAGGCGCAGTGTAAGACGTCAGTGGACGCAGGTGGTTGTTCTTCTAGTGAGGAGGTGCTTCCGCCACGTGACACGTGACTCTCATGTTTCTCAAAGTTTGTGTCCCCTTCCGAGTCAGCATGTTCTTGGTTCCGTCCAACATCAGCTTCCCCTGCAGAGTTGGTCTGTCCTTGGCCTTGTCCGGGACTAGCTTATTATGGCGTACATGATGCTCTAGTCGTGTATGCGGTTGTGTTTAGGGGAGCGTGCACGGTGATCCAATCGTGTGAGTTGTAGAGTCTATCCTGTCTATCTAGGTCTTCTTCTAGGCTTGTTGTCTGGTCTCATAGGCCTTTGCCTTAGGCCTCGCGCTTGTTGACAGATCGGTGACTCCTAACCTTCCGAGTTCAGGGTTGGCCTTTCTGTTGTGTTTGGAGTAGCTTGGGAGCCAAGGTTAGTTCGGTGGCCGTGCTTGTCGACTTTTCCCTTTTCTTTTAGCTGTTCTACTCCTTCCATTCCGGCTTTCTTTTACAGCTTTGTAGTTTAGTTTTCCTGCCTCAATGTTGGCATGCTCGGGGAAGAAAATTTAATTCCAAATTTGTTAATCTCCCTGTTAATAAAAATGTTTTTAATAAAAATACTATTGGTTTTGGAAGTAAGCACACTGTGTGTTTCTATTGTGAAAAGTATGGTCACACAGTCAAACACTCCTGGCATGCCCAGGGAAAGGTCCACTCTAAATTTATTAGATTCCCTGCAAAATAGAATGTTGTCGATAGAAATAAATTCATTTTCAAAGGAAAACCTTCTGTTTGTCTTGAATGTGGTAAACCAGATCACAATGTTGCTAGTTGCTGGTTGGCCGGTCATAAGAGACAAACTTTTGCTAAAAATAAAAACATCCATGCTCATAAATTCCATGCACATGCTTACATGCATAATAAGAATTTAAGGCCAAATGGTTCATGTGATTATTGTGGACTGCATGGACATTCCATGAACAATTGCTTAGTGATGAAATCTGATGACATATCTGCTAGGGAGTTGTGGAAGAAATCCTTCATTGGTGCTACTGACCCTTTAGGACCCAAGAGATCTTGGGTACCTAAACCTGCAAAGTGAGATTTGTGTCTTGCAGGAGTGCCTTGGGGCTGAGGAATAAGGGGGTAAATAAACCAAGGAACCCAAGTAAGGTAATACCCCATTTATGATGTTTATAGGTTGCTTATTTGAATTTTTCAGTAATCTCTTTCAGATAGCTGCATTTCATGCTAATTTGTTAATTAAAATCTCATGTCTGCATACACTTTCACATAGGCACATCCAAATTGATGTGTCTTACATATTCTGAAATTGTTATGTACCTTCATACATGACTTCATGGTATATCAAATGGTTAAGTGCTAAAGGGTAGATTAAGTCTGTCTGGAAGACCTAACCATGTGTGAGATGGTCTTTAGACCAAGTTCTCCACCTAGTACCATGGGTCAAATGTGCACATAGAGTTGTTTAGAAACTCATGAGCATAGCAAGATAATTCTGCATACATGCTCACATCTGAACTTGACTTGTCCTTCATAAGTCTTCAAATGCATATCCTGAATTATCTGTGCATATATTGGACTGAGAGTGAATTGAATGTTACAGTCTGAAAATCTGAAATGCATGTGCTTTGCATGTGTCAACTGCATCTGTTTGACAATTGTAAATGTCATGATGCATGTCTCTCACAAACATTGAACATCTGCTACACATAAGGTTCATCTGCACACATACATGTTCAGCAATATTGTCATGCATATAGGACTGCACTTGCACTGTATTGTCATGCATGATCCTTTGGTATATGAAATGATAAGTTGGGAGAAGGGCAGATTTTTTATCTGTCTGGAAACCCACATCATGCATGAGGTGGTCATATGACCTTAGTTCTCCGCCAGGTACCAAGGGCCAAGGTCTCATGTAGAACAGTCCAGATGATTCATATGCATAATTCATTCAACTCCCTGCATAATTGTCTTTGCATTTGTTGCATATAGAGTTGTCACATATGGCATATAGATAGGGGGAGTCTGTCAAGTTAATTCTAGTGCTTCATGCATATTTGGTTAGATTAATCCCCTGCATGGTCTTCATGTCATAGATGATAGTCTAATGCATAAAGTCAGGGGGAGTTTGTCAAAGGAGATATTGTATTTCATGCATATCTTGGTGAGGTTAAGTTCCCTGCATGGTCTTCATGTCTCATATGATTGGTCAATGCATCCAGTTGAGGGAAGTTAATGCATTTGCATACATATAGTTAACTGCATGTCATCCATATTGAAAATTCCAAAAAGTTTGTTTGAGTGCATGCATTAAGGGGGAGCATAAGAAAAATTCTTGTGGTATCTGAAAATCTCTTGAACTGATGACTATCCCTGCTCATACTGATCATCTTTGGTCTTCAAGCAATTTATCTCAATCATTGGTATCAGTCGGTCTCACTTGCCGTCATCTATTTTGAAATTAGTTGAACTTATATCCTATTGTGTTTGCAAATTTATTGATTACTGCTTCTGCATTTGCTGAGGGGGAGCTAACTTGAAAGTATTCTGGGCTATCCTATAACAACTAGACAGTATATAAAAAGGACTAGCTGGAAAGATAGGTCAGGCCTATCAGGAAAGCTAACCCTTGCGTGAGTAGATCCTTGGATCCAACCTTCACCAAGTACTGTTCCTAGTTGTGATTCTGTTTATCAGCTCACCTTACAATTCACATCTTCATGTGACTGACATTTTCTGTCATTACTGTTTCAAGCTGGTTTGTCTGAAACTTCTTTTTACTGAACTTTGAACATTTGTTATGCTCTCAGCTCACTGATTTCAAATAATTCTCATACCCTCTGATTCATTGACCTAAGTTGCTGCACTTCTTAGTTGTCCTGTTAGCAGTGTCGACACCATGAGTCGTCATCTTTTTCGAAGTGTTCTGTTTTATGGAGTTTATGAGCAAATGTCGACACAAAGAGTCGACACCCTCATTTTTGTACTTCTGATCATGTATCTGCCTTGATTGGTCAATCGAAGTCTTCACTATCTTATAACTTCAATTCTGTGACTATCTCTCTGAAACTATCTGCTCTTGCTTTCTTGACTATCATAGTCATACTTCTGAAGTTGTAATTTCCTAATCAATGATAGTCACCTGCTTGGATTACTTGCCATATTCTTAAACTTGTTTGAAAACACCGCATATCTACTGAACCTTGAATAGCTTTATCTTAACTCAAACAAAATGGTTGCAAGATCTTGTCTCATGTCTGAACTTCAAGTCTCTTGCACTTGGTGCATATTCTTGTTATTGTTTATATTGATAAATTGACTGTTCCTTAAACATCCTTTCATCTATCTGAAATTTAGGAAGATTTCAATCTGTGTACCTTGATCATAAATCTGAAAAACTAAATTCATGAGGAAACTTCCATTATACAGAATTATGAATGTCTAAAAGGACAAAAGTGGCCCTCCACTTCAAACCACCCCCACATCCATCAAGAACCTTCTTTGCTCTACTTAGTTCGCGGGTAGCAAAAGAAGCTCAACTTGCAGAAGCTGTTTCAGAGTCGTTCGACATCAGCTGGAGGTGCACCATATATCGATGGAAAGCTTGTCGAGATAGCTTTGTCTCTGTGTGGTCTCGCCAGCGTTCGACTTCCCAGCTGTCCGGGAGGTCCGATCTCCCTCGACTTCGCAGATCCAGACCAGTGGGTGACCTGAGGTGACTTCCTGGAGCTCCCACGGTCGCATCCCACAACTTCTGAGGGCACAACTTGGCCGAGGACTCCTACAACCAGTCGGCGTCCATCATCAAAAAGCGGCGTCCCGTTCGGCATCCGGAGGAGCACTTTCTGATTTTCTTCCCCCAGGTGCACAGAACAGGTCACCCTGGACCAGACCTGACCCCTCCCCACTCAACGGGATCCTCCTCTCTGCCCCGACATTGTCTGGTGCTCCCCCTGGCTGCCAATCGAAGAAGACTCGTCCACGGTCATCTTCGACTTGGTCCCGTCTTGATTGGACTTCAGGAGCTATCGTGGCAGCTACAACCAGCTGCTGCTACATCCTGGGATCAGCCTGAGCCAGAGCGCAGAGAGTGATGTGACACGACATTGGACCTACTAGCAAGCATGATTCGCAACTCAAACGGGCCGTAATTGGTGGCCGACTCACATGACGCTCACCCCGAACCCGTGGGTAACTCGGCGATGCCGAGTGGAGGATGTGAGGGCTGGTCCATTACTGGTAGAGGGCCAGAAAGGCTAGAGGGTCTCCCAAAGGGGTATGGCGAGTCCTATTCTAGTGGCCGACCCGGCGCCGGGGGCACGGGTAATACTCACTCCCCATGGTGATCACTTGAAGTCCGGGACTTGTGAGTTCGGGCCCTCTTTCTCACCGTCCAGCGGAGCTATGAGCTAATATGGGATGAAAAGTTCTGTAATAGAGTAGGGAAATGAGCACTTACTCGACCGATTTGAAGAAACTAGTCCCACTCGGAGACGTGGGCGCACGGGGAAGCGTGGGACTTACCCGAGCCGCGATGAGGACGCTTCGACCTATTCAAGCAAACTACAACACTATGCCTCACGCTAGAGGGGGATCTCGGGGTGGGGGTTAAGGGAATTACAACCAAAACTACCTCCGCGCAGGGAGGGGCCTTTAGCCGGCCAAGCGGGGAGGGGAAAGATGAAGAATAGAGCTTCACGCGATGACGGGGTCGAACCTGTCCCTCTTCTGGAACATGGTACAGACTGTCGATGTAGGAATTCTTTCGGATGCTCCCGAACTCCGATGCCAGCAAGACTAACGTCAAAATTTTGTGGATTGGTCTAGGAGGATGCAGGAATTTTGGCAGGAGTCGGGGTAGTCGTCGCCGGTCGCGGTGAAGCTGGAATCAGGGACTCTGCTCTCTGGCTTGGACCTTCTCAGCACTGCAGCATCTGGAAGATGACACCACCACGAACAGTCCTGAACACCGAATTGTGCACGGTTAGTGGCGTTGGAATCGTTTACGAGCTGCCTTCGAGGCGAGACCCACGGGGGTGCCAGCCTATTTCTTCGCGATGGGTTCAGCCACTGGAGTGATTTCTTCTGAGGAGAAAAAGGAGAAGAAATCGTTCCGGTGGCCGAACTCAAGGAACCAACGCACGCACCCATCGCAAGTAAACACGGAGTAATAGGTGGCTCATGGCCACCAAACACTGGATAGCCCACTAGACCTACTAACCCAACGGTCCTTGAGTTACAAGACTCGAGGTCAAGACCGTTGCACGTGATAGCATTAAGCCGTCAATCTGACCTAATCCCTAGGTCCAAAACCACGATGACATGCTAAACGAGGAACCTCGACATCCCCAAACACCTCCGAAACCATGAACACGGGTACCCCTATGTTAGGGATGATCACGAGGCCACAGGTCAACCGCTAGGTCACAACCAGGTCGACCGAAGACCAACGCCACACACAACAACATGAAAAATGCGGAGAATTGCCTGGCGGTCCTCCCTTGGTCCGCCACAATCCTCTAGCGGTCCAATCCTGGAGCGCCACAGGGCTCTGGCGGCCCAACCCTGGAGTGCCAGAAGGAGAAGTAAACTAGCTCTGGCGCGCCCACCTTGGGCCGCCATAGTGCTCTGACACCCATACCCATGGCCGCCAAAGAAACCTGACCCCCTACGATCAAAACCAACGGTCTGAGTCTGGCAATCTGACCCTAGGCCGCCACACCGTCTGGCGATTTATTGTGCGACTGCCAGATGACATCGGGACCTGCCGATAAAATAGTGACTCGTGACGCACCCCCCTTGGGCCGTCACGGTCTCTGGCGCACCCCCCCTTGGGCCGCTAGAGACTCTGGCGGTCTCTGGAAGGACTGCCACACCAGCCCGAGAACGGGCCGGCAGGAAAAACCCCAAAAACCCGTTCCACGCCCCGATCATTCACAGATGATGGGGAAAACAAGGGGGAAGCTCCCCCAACACCCCTAGCATGCATCTATGCCCTTAGATCGGTCAAAAACTCGACGAATCGGCGGATCGACGCACAAGTCCTAAAACATAAATTTTTCCCAGAACGCCCCGATTAGCCCGCTCGGCTCACCACGGCCTACGAAACTCGCGAGAATGGAAGTACAAGGGTTAAGGATCCATCCCCCTATCTCCACCGAAGAAACGACACGCTGTGGACGCCGATCCGCGAAGAAAATGCCCTTGAAACCCTCACAGGCGCCCGAGCTCGTGGCCGAGCTCACCGCGCCTCCGCTGCCTCGATCCTCGTCCCATCCTCGTGCTCCTCGCCATCACGTCGTCCCTGCCTCACCCGCCTTCACCCCCGTCGGCCGCCCGGAGGAGAGGGGGAGAGAAAGAGAAGAGAGAGATTGAGAAAGAGAGAATGAGAGAAAAGAGGGGGTGGGGGGAGGAGGTTTTAAGAGTTTTAATCATTTATTAGGATGAAACAGCATGAACGTTTAAATGTTTTATTTAGGCAGTTTGCTCACAGACACTTCGGTTTGATTCCTTATTAGTTCAGCTTGTTCACATGTTGTTGTGCATTCTTAGCCCTGGCGAAAATCGGGCAGCACCTCCCCCGGACCGAGACTTTCTAGAGATAATAGAAGGCCACCAATCGAATTACTCCGGGGTGACCCTCAAAATTTGGAACGACCTCACGACGTTCCGATAACCCAAGTGTGAGTGTGGAACGCTCGAGGGCTAGCCTTCAAGAGTGACCGCGACTCACGGGCGATGATGCTTCGACACGGGACAAATGTTTACCACGATAGGGCAAGAAATATTCATCTGTCAAGTGGGTTACCTTGAGGGTCATGCCATGGAGTGGCAGACCTCAAAGGTCCCCGGATGATCAGAGAGCGAGAAAGGGGAGCAAGGATCGGAACAAAGAAGATTGAGCTTGCAAAAGATTTTTTTCCTTTTATTCATCCACACCGACAGGGAAGGAGTCTTGATACAGAGAAGATGGAAACGAAAGCATTACATAAAAAGGGGGGAAGAATACATTCGACGAAGAGAGAGAGAAACATTTGACGGAGGAGGGAGAGAGAGCACAGCCCCCTCGGAACAACCCCTCACCCTCACTCCCCTCTTTTCACTTCATCTCACCTCTCCGGCACGAGGAAGTAGCTTCTTCACTCTTCGGTAGACTCTTCCTCTCAGAAGATCCCACTTCTCTTTCCCTTTCTTCTCCCGTTGCACACTGCCCAGCCAAGATGTGATGTCTCGGATCATTTCAGATCCTTATTCTCAGGTCCCAGACCTACTTTCTCGGAGCGTCTGGCTCTATCGTGTCTGAAATTTCGTTTCAGACATCTTTCATGTTCGGATCGACGCAATCCAGGGTTGTTTCGGAGGCCCAGAGTCATTCCGCGGCTTTCCTCGCGCGTTTTTTCGATTTTCGACCTGATTTCTGACAAATCTTTCGGCACGCCATTGCGGGCGAACGTGGTCGTTCATTCAGGCGTGAGTGGTACCGTTGCGATCAGTGCATTTCGAGGATCGTGGAAACGTGATTTTCTTTTTTTTGATATTTTTTGAATTTTTAGATTTTCTATAAATATCTTGTTTCTTTTCATTTTCTTATTCTTCTTCTTTCATCTTCTTCTTCCTCCCACCATGAGCGCCCTCTCCTCTCCTCCCTTCGACCGACGATGACCGTGACGAGCTCCCACCGACTGCAGACGGCACGGGACGATGGCACGGTAGCGCGGTGGCGGCGGGGACGGTGTGGCGATCGAGGCAGCGTGAAGATCGTGTGGTTTCGTGGAAGAACGAGGGTTTTCAAGACATTCTTCACGATTTCGGCGTCGAATCGGCAGAGCATTCGCTCCATTGAGGCAGGGTGACGTTCCCTAACTCCCCGCGTTTCATTTCCGTGGTTTCTAACCTGTCGTGAGGCGGAGAGGGGTATTTTTGAGCGGGTTAGGGCAAAACCATGATTTGGGGAGTGATCGTCCGATCTAGTGATTCATCACGTTTTTGGCCGATCTGAGACTGTAGAATCATGCCTAGGGGTATTGGGGAGCTTCCCCCCTTGATTTCCCCCTCTCCCGTGGAGGTATGGGGGCATGGTCGATATTTTTGGGCTTAGTTCACCGTTTCGCCATCGGGACGATATAGCAATCGTCCCAGTGGCCGTTATGATCATAACGCGCCCAGGTAGGTGCATTATGCTCCGCGAGTTTTGGGTCTAGTCTTCTTGGGTTTAACAGTCCCACGACTGACCGTTATGTTCAATATAACGCCCCGGTGTTGGTGCGTTATGGGTTTCTGACCGTTGGTTTTTGACCGTTGGGGGTCTTGGTCACATAACGTGCCTATGGAGGTCCGTTAGGTTCTATGACGCCCCAGGGAAGGTGCGTTATGCTTAACAACCCTTGCCTTCCACTTAACGTACCGGAGATGGTCCGTTAAGGTCTATAACGCGCCTAGAGGACTACGTTATAGTCTATTTTCACCCTATGACATAACGCACCATGGCTGGTCCGTTATGTACATAACACCCCTAGAGGAGTGCGTTATGTTCCCTTCCGTGACTTGGGACTTGATGCACCCCCTTCCGTGACTTGGGACTTGATGCACCTGTGTTGGTCCGTTAAGCACTATAATGCCCCTGGGAAGGCGCGTTATAGTCTGGTTTTGGCTGGGAGTGACAGATGGCTAGGTTGGACCGTCCATTGTCCCATGCGCAACTGCGGCTTAGCCGTGCATCCTTGAGTGGCCAATGATGGATCGTTCATCGTCTGAGACCTACCCGGTGATTTCTTCCGTGCCGATTAGAGTCCCAAGTGAGTGGATCTCGATCCACGTGTTGACCCGTGATCTGACTAATGCTGGGCATCATGTAGGGACCAGGTGTGGGGCACCGTGGGGGTCCCGGGGTGTGGCGTTTCCGGCTTACGTCACCATGAGTCGGTGTTATACGAGGAGCGATCCTTGCACTCGTTTACTTCTAGAGTCATTTTCCGTGACTTGAGGGTCTATACTTCTGGTGACCCATCCACTAGTTGTAACTTCCACGGCACGCATGTGTCGGCCCATTAGGAGGACTGGTGTGGCGCACCCGAGAGAGACGGTGAGTAAGTTGGTTACCGTAGGGCCCCCGCATACCGTCGATTCAGGGCTGGTGGTGGAATTACCAGCTAGAGGATAGACCTAGGGCGTTTGGTCTGAGTGTGCACACGAGGCTGCGGGCTCAGACCCACACTGACGAGTGCGACCTCAGCTAGTCCTTGTTCGTGGTACTTTAGTTACTGTGTGTGTCTGAGTCTCGCACCAGGGGCATTGTAGCTAGACGCTTGTGACGCGGTGTAAGACGTGTAGTGACCCAGAATTTTAAATTTTATTTCTAGGTTTTCAAAGATAACTTTATTTAAAATAATTTACATAATTAGGGGTTCGGGGGTCCAAAATGTAAAATACTTGCCTGATCAGCTAATTAGCTAATTCCAACGTGACCTGGGTGATGAGAGTGACTTAGGAGAACTAACGAAATCTAAATCAGATACCTGGTTTGGATTCGACGCTCAAATTACTCAATTCGGAATGAAGTTAGTTTTCAAAGCTAACTTAGTTTAAAACAATTCAAATAACTAGGGGTTCGAGGATCCAAAATGTAAAATACTAGCCTAAACGGTGGGTTGATCATTCCAACGCGACCTAGGTGATGATAGTGACTTGGGAGAGGTGACGGAATTCAAATCGGATATCCAGTTTAGATTTGACGCTCAAATTACTCAATTCAAAACTATGTTAGTTTTCATAGCTAACTTTGTTTAAAATAATTCACATAACTAGGGGTTAGGAGGTCCAAAATGTAAAATACTGGCCTGATCGGCGGTCCGATCATTCCAACATGACCTGGGTGATGACAGTGACTTGGGAGAGGTGACAGAATCCAAATCGAATATCCAGTTTGGATTCGACGCTCAAATTACTCAATTTAAAACTAAGTTAGTTTTCAAAGCTAAATTTGTTTAAAACAATTCACATAACTAGGGATTCGGGGGTCCAAAATGTAAGATACTGACCTGATCGCCGTGTCGATCATTCTAACACGACCTGGGTGATGAGAGTGACTTGGGAGAGCTGATAGAATCCAAATCAAATACCTGGTTTAGATTCGACGCTCAAAGTACTCAATTTGGAACTAAGTTAGTTTTCAAAGCTAACATTGTTTAAAATAATTCACATAACTAGGGGTTCGGGGGTCCAAAATGTAAGATACTAGCCTAATCGGCGTCCCGATCATTCCAACGTGACCTGGGTGACGATCATTCCAACGTGACCTGGGTGATGACACTGACTTGGGAGAGCTGACGAAATCCAAATCGAATATCTAGTTTTGATTCAGTGCTTAAATTACTCAATTCAAAACTAAGTTAGTTTTCAAAGCTAACTTTGTTTAAAACAATTCACATAACTAGGGGTTCGGAGGTCTAAAATGTAAAATACTGACCTGATCAGCGTGTCGATCATTCCAACGTGACCTGGGTGATGAGAGTGACTTTGGAGAGCTGATGGACTCCAAATTGGATACCCGGTTTGATCCCGACGCTCAAAAGTGCATTCTTCAAATGCATTTAGTTTAAAATTAAAGAAGTTAGATTTAGGAGTCCAAATCTAAAATGTCACTCTGATCGGTGTGTCGATCATTCCAACACAACCTGAGAGGTGAAAGTGACTTGTGATAGCTGACGGAATCTAAATTGGATACCTTGTTTGAGCCTGGCGCTCTGAAGTGAATTCTTCAAATGCACTTAGTTTAAAATTAAAGAAGTTGGGTTCAGGGGGTACAAAATCTAAAATATTACTCTAATCAGTGTGTTGATCCTTCCAACATGATCTGGGATGTAAAAGTGACTTGTGAGAGATGACGGAATCTAAATCGGATACCCAGTTTGAGCCCGACGCTCAAATTACTCAAATGAAAACTAAGTTTTCAAAGCTAACTTTGTTTAAAACAATTCACATATCTAGGGTTCCAGGGTCCAAAATGTAAAATACTAACCTAATCAATGTGCTGATCATTCCAACACAACCTGGGTGATGAGAGTGATTTTGGAGAGCTGATGGACTCCAAATCGGATACCTGGTTTGAGCTCAGTGCTCAAAAGTGTATTCTTTAAATGCACTTAATTTAAAATTAAAGAAGTTGGGTTTGGGGGGTACAAAATCAAAAATACCACTCTAATCGATGTGTTGATCATTCCAACACGAGTTGGGTGATGAGAGTGACTTGGGAGAGCTGACGGACTCCAAATCGGATACCCGGTTTGAGCCCAGCGCTCAGAAGTGCATTCTTCATATGCACTTTGTTTAAAATTAAAGAAGTTGAGTTCGAGGGGTACAAAATCTAAATTATCACTCTGATCGACATGCCGATCGTTCCAACATGACCTGGGTGATGAGAGTTATTGTGTGCAAGGATGAGATCTAGAGGGGGGGTGAATAGATCCCCTTTAAAAATTTTACTCAAATAAAAACTCACCCTACTGAGAATTGCTCTCGATCACTTGGCGAAGAACAAAGGTTGCTATGATGAACTAAAATGAGTGAAGCGTGCCTAAGCAAACAACTGTGAGAATAAACCGCACACGCAAAACAATAAGCACTTGGCAGTGTGCCAGTGCTGAACTAAAATGCGTATAACCCTGTAAGTGCAAAATGATAAACTAAGCAATCACACCACAACCAAACCACAGGACACAAAAGATTTTTAGGTGGTTCAGTCCACACCAAACAGACCTACGTCCACCCCCCCACTCAACCAAAGTGAGGCTTCTGCTGACTAACAGCTTGAACTACTGAGCTTCATAGCTTGCTATACCGCTGAGCCTCACAGCTTGCTTCCGTTGAGAAACACATCTTGCTTCTGTGGAACAAATCCTCTTACACGCTAAGGCTCACAGCTTGCTCCGCTGACTAACAGCTTAATGAAGGAAACCAAGGAAAATGAGAAACAAAAATAAAAACTGAAAGAAGAAAATAAAAGATATAGCTCTATCCGAGCAGAATGGCTTGGATCTGATCTAGAGGCCAAAGACACAACCAGATCTTAAAGGCACTACAGCTGCACTCAAGCTTGCATCTCACGATCACTCTCTTTCTCTTCTTCTTCTTCTTCTCACGAACTCTCTTCCCTTCTGATGGGGGCATCTCCTACCGCTCCTCATTTTTTGAGGGTCCCGTTGCCCATCGGCTATGCTCCATGATGTTCGCCACATTTTTCTGAGTCATGACATGTAATTTTCATATTTTCTTGAGTCATAATTATGTAATTTTTCTTTTATTTGAGTCCACCAAACCCACTATCTTCAGGTCCGAATGACTTGCTTGTTTACCATATTGGCCTTAGGGCATCCACCAACTATTGTATGTGGTAAGAAGAGGGTTTGGCAAGGGATTTTATGTCTTAATGTATTGTTTTCTCTTGGATATATATGGCAGCCCTTTTGGTGCGATCAAATGCATCATGGAGTTTAACATTTCATCTTTTCTTGCATGAGAGGAAATGGCTTTTGCACACTACTGGAGGAGAAGGAAGACGACATCGAGTTCGATCTCCAGGAGTCCGAGCTTCGATCTGGAGGCCGCAGTAGGCTTCCTCATCGTCCACTGCTTCGGGCATTCCATTCTTCAAGGCTGGCTTCTTCCCTCACTCTCGGTTCTATCATTCCAGTGCTCCATTCTCTAGCCTTCGAGTTTGTTTCAAGATTTAAGGGGAAGATCATCATTGTTTATCATCTATTGAGCTTAGATTGTTTATCTTAAACTGGGCATTGTATTTTCTCATCTTATTTTCATCTTAGATAATTTCAGAGCTTGCTCCGTGTGTGTACGGTCTCTCGTCGTCGTGCGAGAACCCACGTGTGTGGGCCGTCATGCCCGTGTATGTGGTGGTTGCTGCCGTCGAGCAGCATGTTTAGTGGAATCCTCTCGAGTTGAGAGGGATGGACGTAGGACGGCACTTGGGTGCATCCAAACCACCTAAAAAATCACTGTGTCATGGTTTGTTCTTTGTGTGATTGTTGGTTTATCTTATTCGTTCATATTACGAGTGTGATTCGGTGAGCCAAGTGGTTTATCAACTGTCACCTCATTTATTGTCATCCGAGTGATCATTATCTAGCATTGTGGAGTTGTGAGTGCTTGCTTACTTATCACTTATATATTTTAATCAAGCTTGAATCAGTGAGCTTCATCATTTAATATCGTTGTCTCTGCATTTTATCAAGAGAGGGCTAGTGTTTATCTACCATCTGCGTGATTTAGTTTAATTTTGTTCGAAAGGGTGGGCAATCAATTCACCCTCCTCTCGATTGCCTTCCTAACTGGGCCAACGCTTTCCCTTCTTGTTCTTCCACTTGGGCTGCTTGTCTTTCAATTCAGGGCAATCCGCTTGGAGATGTCCTGCCTTCTTGCAATTATAACATACAATGCTGTCAAATTTCTTAGTAGTTTCAGATTTATGCTTTGACTGGCTTTTTCTTGAGAAGTATTTTCTCTTGAGCCCATTCCCTTCCTTTCTAAGAAACTTTTTGAACTTTCTAGTGAGTATGGCAAATTCATCTTGATCTTCTTCAGAACTGTCAGAGCTATGCTCGCTAGATGACCCTTTGTTGTTAGAAGTAACTTTAAGAGCTAGTGATTTCTTCTTCTTCTCTGACTCATTGGCCCTCTTAAGGTTCAACTCATTAGTCATGAGAGAACCAATAAGTTCATCTACTGAAGTCGTAGCAAGGTTCTTGGACTCCTCCACGATAGTGGTCTTGGTGTGCCAGACTGGGGTCAGGGACCTAAGGATCTTCCTAACCATCTCGTACTCAGTATAGACTGTTGCTAAGCATCTCAGACTGTTGGTGAGAACCATGAGACGAGCATACATCTCTGAGATGGACTCATCAGACTTCATCTTGAACACTTCATATTCTGAGACTAGCATATTGGCCTTAGTCTCTCTAACCTTATTTGGATGGGACAACAGACTTCACCAGAGAGGGACATGCGACCATTGGAAGAGATTAGAAGGGGTCTCGGGAGTTACCCCATGGGACAACCCTCTAACGTTCAAGTCAAGCAGTTGTGGAGCGAATGGAGAACGTGAGAGGAAGAATAGAAAGGCTAGAGGGAATGTTCTTGCATCCCTTCTTCCTTACCTCCCGGCCGTTGGGTGAGGATCTTTTTATACCATCATCGGGAGGGTTGACTTTGGGGTTGCCATGGCCTGAGAGGCATGAGTCACCCTATTTGCATGCCTGACGAGGCAAGAGGCATGGGGGTTGACTTGTCGTTCCCGTCGGGGAGGTAGCTCCACCATTAATGTGAAAGAGGCACCAACTATTAATGAGGAAGAACTCGTTGGCAAAGGCACATGACTATGTTGGCAGATGGAGTGACGCGTGCGGCATCTTAGTACCGTCACAGGAGTGGGGTGTTGTCCGTCGCAGTAGCTGTCGTGGCCGCTGTCGGAGATGACGCACGCAGGTATGGCCCCTACTGTGGGCTCGTGACGGGGCAGGAGGAGTACTGGGCTGCCCAGACAGTTCGGTGGGCCTAGAGAGTTGGGCTCCTATGGCAGTCCGAAGATTGAGCATTATTGGGCCGACAGGATGGAGCCTCCTCAATAACCAAAGCCCCCACTTTCAAAGTCTTTAAAGTCTTTACCATAACTTTATACTTCAGCAAACACAACCAAAAGATCCTCTCTCCTTAAGACTTCAAGGGCCTATGTGATATCGGGGTCGGGTAGTCTAACCGATGAAATAGAGCACGTGAGATCCATGTCCATGTCTCTCACACAAAAATACTAACCAGGGTCAGGTGATTTATTCGAGTCAAATGAGCCGAAGAAGTTACCCTTGCCCCGATATCAAAGAGCCCACGAGTGTCCAGTGTCACTTTACAACACTTCTTACACATAGAGAAGCGTGTGCTCGTTGGTTAGTTAGACTCAAACGACAGGAACTCTCCGAGATTGATCTTTTAAGACCCCGGTGGAAGGCTGCAGTAGAATGCAATCAATATTACCATGCGATGGGATGGGATTTGGGAAGTGAAACAAATAAAGAGTGACTGCTTTTTAATGTTTTATGGAGAAATATTATTGCGATACAGTTTTAGCATCCTATTATGTGCTATTTTCATCTCGACCATTTGATTTTAAAATTGGTAGGTCCAGGGATCATCTTTTCATTTAAGTTTGGTATTTAACATGAGAGCACCAAATTAAAAGTCTCTCCATTTGTAAATCAATATTTGATTTTTTTTATTTTGAAAATATTTGATTTTTTTTAAATTTTAATAATAAGACTGCCTGCAGCACCTGAAGACGGGCTCAAACTACTAGCTAGGGGTCGTCATTCCGCCCCCCCTCTCATTAGGACTTCCCTTGAGCAGGGCGTGCATTTGAGAGTGGCTTGTCACAACCAACCGCCTCCAAAGAACGGTGCCCCTACTAAGGCCATACCTGGGATACAACCTAGCCTAAGAGTGAGAAATAGATGAAAATTTGGGAGATAAGCTTTGTGCAAGATGGGAAATATCAGGATTCGAATTCCTTCCAGGGTACTACCCCTTAAACAGATAGTCTATTGTGTCGGAACTTTGTGTCTTTGATTTTTAGGACCCTTAGGCACATATACGACTGGGCTCATGACATCCCGCGAGGAACTATACTGTCACTCTTGCCATGCCTTTATTTTCACAATTTTACTATATTGATTTTCATTTTGATTTTGATTTTGACAGCCCTTCTTGGCCAGATTTTACATGAAAGCTCATTTTTGAGGGTGAAGACTGTCCCTATTTGAGATCTCTCTCATATTGGGGAGCGCCTAGGTTGGTCATCTCATCCATCAATCTCTTATCCCTGCACTCAATCGAGTAAAGAAAAGAAAAGGCCTTTGTGGATACCCAGAGTATGGCCAAAGCAACAACAATGTTGCTCTAGAGGAGATCGGCTATGGCTCGCCGTGAAGTGTGTGGAAAACCCATGCTAAAAGGACACCCTCAACAATTGGGGAAAGAGCTTCAGACTCCCAGCACGGAGCTATCACCAGCCTAAGGAGCTACAGAAGCGAACTGATTTGACTAAGCAAACTAAGTAAGGCCTAAACCCACTCAACCATGTTTTAAGGAACTAACATTATAACCACATGCAGAAGAATCAGGATAATGAAAATGAGAGCATATTTTTGCACAAAATAAAGGTACCTTGAAAATCCATAGCGTGGAGATCGGCATCCTAAAGTGACCTTGGATAGCGCGAGCTTTGAGGAGCGTGAGTACTTTTGTATTCCTTGCTTGATAGGATAAAGATGAAAGGAGGGCAAAGGATTGGATTCCTCGACACAAAGGAGCGCTAGACACCAAACTAGACAAAGAAGGAAAAAAAGGAAGAGAGACGAGGGCTAGAACTCCCTTGTTAAGGCACAGAGACCCTGATAACAAGGAACCAGATACAGAATAAATAAGGATTAACTAAGATCAAGGCGGACTAAAGTCTCAAAAATAACATGAAAAAGGGCAAGAACCCCGAAAGGGTGAGGCAGAGGGAATTGACAGAGGAGAAGAATAATCATCCGATGTAGTCAGAGAAGAGGAGTAGGAGTCATTTGGCAAGGTCAGAAAAGAAGAATGGTAATCACCTGACAAAGTCGGGGAAAAAGAATTAGAATCACCTGACAGGGTCGGGGAAGAAGAACCATAGGCACCCAACAGGTTCGGGGAAAGAGAATGAGGACCACCTAATAGGGTCGGGGAAGAAGAATGAGAATCACCCGACAGGGTTGGGGATGGAGAATTAGAACCCGGAGATACCAGAGGAGGAGATGTCCCGAGATTAGGATGAAAGGACATAGCCCGATGCCTAGAATTATGAGAGGAGGGAAAATCTGGAGGATCAGGAGAAAAAGGAGAGGAATGGGGACGCACAGACCTAGGAAGGGAGGAGAAAATGATGGGAACAGGATCATATGGAGGAAGGTACACCACCCAAGGTGGGAACTGAGTAGAAGAAAAGATGAATGAAAAGAAGGGGAGGAAGAGGTGGACCCCTGAATGCACAACATGCGGCCTTTGGACTTGCATCGTCGCCTCTTCTTGGCTGAAACATCTTGAGCACGAGCCCGCCTGGCGTGGACCCAGACCTTTGGGCTTCTTGTTTTGCAATATCTTCTCAAATAACGGGCCCACCTGGCAGACGACCTGGCCCGATCATGAACATGCAGCCTTGCTGGGGCAGATGTCCCTAGACATCTAGTGCTAACAATATGTGGACATTCTTGAATAGTGAACTCCTTAGATGGATGAGCATCAGAAAAGCATAGAGTTTTATCACTTGGCACTAGCAGCATGAGATTTGGCAACTCCACTCCGAAATCAGTCTTGAAGCACAACTCCCTTGATAGAAGAGAAGGACGTAACTGAGGGAGAGTAATACACGGCGTTGACACGGCCGGTTTGATAAACTGAGGCAGATTGCATAGAATGTGCAAAATGTCCTTGAAGAAGCTTGATAATACGGCCAATTGTCCATTGAACATGGAATTCATCAAACTCTTGGCGACCGTATGAGTTAGCACCAACTGGGTAGAGATCCCCTCTTGGCCAGTAAACTGAACAGGAATGGAGCGAGAAGAAATAACATCATCAATTGCGAAACCCCCGGCGAGCAAGGAGATTGCCACCGGCCTCGCTCGAGAAGAAATTGGCACCAATGCAAGGGAACTCTTCTTGACAACCGTCATAGACAATATGGGCTTATCATCCCCAACATAGCCAGAGATCAGAACTCGAATCGGTATCCGGTAGATAAAATCTTGGATCTTGAGATGCATAACTGTTGAAGCATCATCCTAATTCATCACCCAGGGGATCAGGCCCAAGGGGCACCAAAGGTAATGCACACCCACTCCGTGAGGTGGAAGTAGATGGAGGGATGGGTGTAAAGGGCTTGGATGGCATGGAAGATTTAATGGGGATGGTTTGTTTAGATGGAGGCAAATGCAAGGGTGGGGGTATGGCTTGCTCAGGCTCAAGCGACGGGGAAGGTGGAGATGTAGGTGAGGGTATAGCCTGCTCAGGCTTGGGCAATGATGGAGAAGGGGATGGCAAATGTGGTGAAGATGGTGGAGGTGATGGAGGCACTGGTGGTGGAGACGGAGACGGTGGGGATGAAGAGGGAGGTGGAGAGGATGGTGAATGACCATTAGGTTTTTGAGAGTGATTTTTTTTATGCAATGCAAGAATTATTATACTATATGAATTATATGAATGACATTGACTGTTAAATGTATGCAGGGAAAGAGACGGACCAGGATCTCTTGGCTACAGGTCTGAGCAGTGTATCTGGCGCTACCGAACTTTCAGAGAGAGAGGTTAGCTGCGATGGGGTTTGCAGAGTTCCTCAGGATAGAGGTGATGAGGCTAGACATGGCCCTCCTCTACGCACTACATGACCAGTGGGACCCAGTCAGCAGAGCCTTCATGTTCCCGTGGGGTCATATGATCCCGACGCCGGAGGACGTGGCATGGATTATTGGACTGAGAGTTCAGGGAATGCCAGTGACGGGGAGGACGTACGCGAACTATTGGGAGTTGGTGCGAGAGCTGCTCACACTAGAGCTGATGAGACCAGGGCATCACTCGTCCATGCTGGCGGGAGCGACCCTCCAGGAGAGCCTGGGGCTGAGAGGAGCGGTGATAGCCATAGGAGAGCTGCCTATGGAGCACCTAAGGCATTTGACGGACAAAGCCAAATAGAGGGTGGCTGCGGGACCAGGATCAGAGGGAGACGTCGTCCTACGTCGCTTCCTAATGCTGATGTTCGGGAAGCTAATTTTTGTGACGAGGGGAGACGGAGTGAACTGCAAGCTCCTCCCTCTACTGCAAGAGCTAGACGGAGTGGGGGGCTATGCTTGGGGCACTGCCACATTGGCATTTCTCTTTGACTCACTCAGCACCACTGACCGGTAGACAATGCGAGGCCGCTTCTCAACCTTGCTTCAGGTAACATGTTCTACCTTAAAATGCTTACGCTATTGTGATTATGCTTATGACTACCACATGTTGACACTTGACAAATGTAGGTATGGAGCTACATGTACCTCCCCAGCCTGGGATGAGGAAAGGAGGTACATCCAGACTGAGTACCCATTGTGAGGCGGTGGATGGCCGTTCGAGACACAGGGTCACTGCGGCGCTTAGCGCGGGCGATCTAGGACGACATCAACACACTGCCCTGTGCATTGGTAAAATCTAAACTCTAAACTCTTAAATGCACTTTAATGCTTATGATGCTAATGCTTGATTCTATTACTATCCTTTTCTGGTGTGCTGGACACTGTACCATGATGAGGGTCATGAGGGACAGCCCTAGGTAGAGGTAACCCAGGAATACGTGGGACGTGACGTGTTACTGCATTGCATGAACATCATCAAGCCACTACACCACCACTTGATCATGAGGACTAGGGGCATCCACCAGCCAAAGGTGGAGTTCCCAGTGAGGGACGAGGAGTGCGTGGGGTGGTCCTTGAAGGGACTGAGTGGCGAGATCGATTGGGTCACCCGGGCGATAGACCAGATCTGGGATTGGACGTAGAGAGGCAGGGTAGTACGAGCTCAGGCTACCAGCGATGAGGCCAACGCTAGGAGATACAGGGACTAGGTCTTCCGCGGTGCTCGATGACCAGAACGACTCTCTTAACTTATGCTCTGTAATTACTTCTAATGCATTGACGCCTTGACTTGCTATATGCAACTAGACCCGCAGGGATGGATAGCGGAGCTCCAGGGTCTCCTCCAGTCCACCGTTCAGCAGAGGGATGAGTTCCAGTGCGCACTGGAGCTTCTGTTGAGCTTTATTAAACCTTAGACTTAATATGCAAATGAACTTGACTGACTTCTAAAATGCAGCGAGCCGAGGGTGCATAGCGGCAGGGACTGGATGCACCATCCTCTTCCTCCCAGCCAGCGGGTAGGGCGGAGTGGGATGCCAACTTCGCACAGGCGATTGCCCAGGCCGAGGAGGCTGTGGCCACTATCATAGAGAGGGTAAGCAAACCAACCGACTCCTCCTTTGACCTAATGCTTATGATAATGTGAATGACTAACTATGATTAATGCTTATGCAGATGAGGGAGCTAACTGCGGCGTTGAGTGATGTAGAGTGGTCCCGAGCCGAGGCGGAGTGACTCCGGGTAGAGTTAGAGCAGTCCCTAGTAGAGGCGGAGTGACTCGGTGCGGAAGCAACAGACTTGGAGTGCTACCGTACCGAGGTGAGGGAGGCTTGGTGCCAGGCTTTTGATTTGAGGATCGAGCTATGGGCCGTTGAGCGGACTGTCCTGATGATGGGCCAAGGACTTGAGTGGAGTGCCTCGCAGAGCAGTGTGTTCTCAGACTTTCTTATGAGCTCCTCCGGCCTTCGGAGGAACAAGGAGGTAGAGAGGCGATGGCGATGAGAGGAGGGGAGCACTGCCATGGGCCCGCTAGAGAAGCGACACGAGGGCACCAATGATAGCGGGGGTCCAGGAGAGGGACCTACTTGATGTGCTCATGAGACTCATGTATATGCTTGTATGATATATATGATATGATCATGCTTTTGATTTTTAGAAAATACAAACGCAAATGCAAACACTAACTATACTTTAACAACAACGATGGCTAAGACTAACAAAAGAGAGAGAGAGGATGAGAAAGAGCGCGAAAGAGAAAGAAAGCATATGAGAGAGAATATGATGATAGAGGGGTCACAACCCAGAAAGAAGGGATAGAACCGATCTTCGTGAGACCGCAAAAGGGACAGAAACTGTCAAGATGGGACTGTTAGGGGGACAAGAGGGAAAGTGGTGAAAGGAAAGGGGACAAATGGTCATCTCATGACTGCAAGCGATGCCTAGCGGTCGCGCGATACACCGCAAGAGGAAAGAACTGATTGAATCCGAGCGGGACTCTCTGGGAGAGTCCCAACCTGTGGATATGGGTGCCAAAACCACACTAAGACCTATCCTAACTCAAATTGAGGTTCCCTAACCTCAATCCTAATGCATTAGGACTAGAATTAAAGCCCTATAACAAGGAATACACCCAGAAATCATTACTCATAGAAAGCTTCTGCTTTGAGCCCTAAAAACTCTCTTAAATCACCCTGAAGTCGGGGGAAGCCCGACACTAGCAAAATTGGCAGTAGAAACCATGTACAGTGCCTCAAACCATGAGAAAGAAGAACAGCTATACCTGAAAAGTTAGCAGTGAGTCTTGTGTCACTGTCTCTGCAGGGGTCCCACAGATCCCCACCACAAACCGAAGCAGTAACAATAGTAATTACAACAAGAGTAACAGTAGGAGTAAGAACAATAGTAAAAGTAAAGAGGAAACTCGCAGTGAACAAAAATACGACAGCCGACCAAACCTCGGCCCTCTAAACTACTCCCAATCAACAGGAACCATAGATCCCCAGACACAAAGTCAGGAATCAGCCAACCGATATAAGGGAACTCAAGCTACATTGCTAGAACATCATCACGACACCGCAGTCGTGCAGGCTCATTTATAGATGCAAAAAGCCCAACTCAAGACCACACTGTCTAAAAGCACCAATACATACACGATCTCACCGTTGTGTATGCTGCACTAACCTCGGTCCCGTCAATAGTGATGAAAACAAGTCACAAAAATCACAAGTCATGTGTCATGTGACAGAAGCACCTCCTCAATAGAAGAAAAGCCAGATGCATCCACCGACGTCCTATATTGCGCCTCAAGCATCTCCCAGTCGCCTCGAACGTGATAACTGAGACACTGAACAAGTAACCAAGGAACAACAGTAATGAGTGACAAGTCAGGGTCACACCCATCGGTGCTCATCTAAATGCCCCTGACCACGTGTGCACACACATACTCAATGTCTTGAGCCAGGCCTCTAGTTGGTTTCCCCCTCCCGTCGGACTCAAATGGCAAGACAAAGGGGCCTACAGCAACCAGCCTACAAATCGTCTCTACCGGGAACTCACCCCATCACCAGTACTCCTACGTGGGCCGACACACAAAAGTGTCATCAGGCTAGGACAAGTGGAGGATCAGTAGACACAAAGACTCATAACACCGAAGTATAGACAGGCCACGCAAGTACCCGTCGCACGTACTCAAAACACAGCGTAGCACACAACTGCCACCAGACTCAGGACAACCAACTAGGCCTGCTCACAATGATCCTTGAGTCACCCGACTCAAGTTAAGATCATTGCACAACACGACAACATGCCGCTCAATCAGCCTAGTCCCTGGGTCAAAAATCACGAGAAAAATGCATTATGGAAGCAGTACACAACAACTGGATCCACACCAACTGAAAGTCCTCGGCCCCTAGGCCACTCAACGGACTCACAATTTTGCATAAGATGAAACACGGAACACGAGGGATCACCAAAGCCCTAAAACCATATAGGCATGCAAATCAAGGTAAGATGATACCTCCAAGCGTCCAAAATATAGTCTCAATCCTCACATGATAATCGAGACACTCATGAGGTCACGTGTCAACCACTGGGTCACAACCGGGTTGACAAAAGACCAATCGATCCTTAAACCAATTCTCAAAATACACAACACACACTTCGGAACTACAGTACTTCTAAACACCAAATAGCATGGTCACGGCCCTCATAGGACGTCCATGACATCCATGGAACAATGGGCTAACCAAGGGGTCAAAGCCAAGACAACTGGCGAGAAAATAACACTGCACACTGCTCAGGATAAAGCCGCTCTTCTGGGATCCCTTGACAAACATATGACTCTCACGGGACACCCAAGGCATCCTTCGAGCCAAAGGCCAACAAGGCATTGAATCCTGGGTGCATCGGAGCCCGAGACAACTCGAATAAGACACAAAAAATGGAAAGCATTAACATGCCTATACCCAGCGTCACGATGATTAACACGCCCCTACAGAGGGTCGCGATGTCATCAAAACGAGCCCATCACCTGGGTCGCGATCACATGCTGACGCGGTGCTTACATGGGTCACATTAATAGATGCGGCCAAAATCTTGGGCGCGATAACACATAGTCACGGCCTCCTCCTGGGGCACGTTAACATAAGATATCACCCATCACATGGGTCGCATTCCTTACTGCCTTACTGTTCATCCCTTACATGAGACGCAGTGCCTGGTTGTAGCGTGTTCAACTGGTAACGTGACTTACTTGACCGGCGCTGTCACGCCCTGAGCCATATGGATATAACGGAAGACACTCGGGTAACGTGAACAGTCGGTAAAAGCCTCAAGCTAGCAATCAAGATCAGAGCGCAATCACATCCACACATAAGATGAATGCACAATAATTTAGATAAAATCTTGACTTTTATTGTATAATAATCAAAAGTACATATTGTTAACTCTTTGACTAACTAGACTCAATAAATAAAAAACTACATAATTGACACTTGACTAGAACTAGCTATGGCTTCTCTCCTTCTTATTCGTTCTTGGATCCACCACTTGAATAATCTGAATCCGACCCGCCAGAATGTCCTGAAAGGATTAGAAAAGTAGGGTATGAGCATACTTGTCCAATAGGTATCTTCGTATCAACATGAAGGTAATGTATAAGTAATTAGTATTTTAGCTCTAGAAAAGAAGAATAAATGCAATATGATGAAATACGCGAATGAATCAAAGTAACCATGCCAGTAACAAGACAAGATTATGGAGATAAAGATTTGATATAGAATTTTCAGAGAATAATCAAGCAAGAATGTATAGTGGCCTTTCATGTAACAACAATGTATTAGCATGTATCAAGAATGTACTTTTTATAACCATGAGGGTCATGCTCTAGAAAGTCATGTAATTCAAGAACGTATAAATTCATGTAGAGCATCGTGGTTTTCACCCGTCTATAAAAAAAGTACTCCTAGCGCAATGCGACGCCAATATTCATCATACCCCATGGTTTATAGTATATTTTTGGCAATCAGCCGAGGGGCTAGAGTCGAGCCCTTCGACACAATCAGTGCCCGATCTGCATCTTCAAGTTATAGATCGAGCTACTTCCACAAGAAATATCAATAAAGTAGGCCAATAATGCACCAATAAAATTAATATATTTTATTTTATTTGTTAATCCCCCTCACCCTCTCTCTTTCTCTCCCTCACGTCTCTCACTCTCTCCCCCTCTATTTCTCTCTCCCTCTCCCTCTCTTCTCTGCGGGCGGCCGACCGCGGCAGGCAGGGGCGAGGCGGCGATGGCGCGAGGGTGATGACGGTGAGGACGGGTCGAGGATCGAGGGCCGGTGGCGCGTTGAAGCTCGATTGCGAGCTCGTGAACCGGCGAGAGTTTCGTGGCATTTTCTTCGCAGAATGGCGTCCGCGGTGCGCGAAATTTTCGATGGAGGTATGGAGATGGACCCCCAGCTCGTGTACTTCCTTTCCCGCGATTCTGGTTGGTCGTGGTGAGCCGAGCGAGCTTATTTGAGTAATTTGAGAAAAATCTATGTTTTTTTGGGAGTGAGCCAGATCTAGCAATTCGATCGCATTTTCGGGATTTGAATGGGTCCTCTCAGTGCTAGAGAGGAAGGGGATGAGATTCCCCTTGTTTTTCCCTTCGCGTGGGCGCAAACAGGACGTGGAATGGAGTTTTCCACCGAGTTCGCCGTTTTTGGGTTTTCAGAATTAAAATGGCCCTAACAGGAACCGCCATTAGGCGAGGCGGCCCTTCTGGAGGCCACCTCGCACTCATCTAACTGTGTTTTGGTTCACGGTCTTGTGATAGACCACTACATTGGTGCAGCGGTCCAAGCCAGACCCTTCTGTGTGGCTAGGCGACCGTGGGCTGGCCGCCAAGGGGTTTGAGTGGCCATCTGGGGGCCACTATTCGGTTACTATTTTGTTGGTAGGTTTTACGGTCGTGCGATCGACCGCCACCACCATCGGCGGCCAATCAGCCTACCGTTTTCTCCGTGGTGTTGGCGTGGCCCCCGAGGGCAAGTTTGACCATTGTGAGGTTCCTCCCGTTTAAGCAGTCATGGAGTGACTGGCTCATTTCCATTTGCAGTCCCAGGCTGATTGTTTTAAGGGTGAAACGGCCAGGAGGTGACCGTTTATCCCTTCCCATACCCCCATGGTGAGGCGATCTTATGGTGGCCACTTCTACCACCGGGCAGTCTGGCGATAGACCGCCTATCCATATTGTGGTTGGGGCGTGACCATTTTTCGATTTTTGAGTTATTTGAGGTCGGGAAGCATAGCGGCCATGCGACTAACTGCTAGGTAATGCCCAGCGGTCAGGCAATGGACCGCCTTGCTTGGTTTTGCGGTCTGGGAGCGACCGCCTTGTTTCTGGAGGCGTCTGGACCTATGCGGTCCTGGGTAGGCCGTTAAGCTAGGCTTGGCGGTCCCAGCCAGACCGCCTAGATCTTAGATGGTCCAGGGAGGACTGCCTCCTAGTTTCCATGTTTGCCGTGGCCGTTTGAGCGTTGTGTTGCACCCGGTCGACCCGGTTGTGACACAGTGGCCGACCTTCGGTCTCGTAAGTGTCCCGGGCACCCCGTAGGGTTCGTGTCCATGTTTTGGGGTATCTGGAGGTACCGTGTCACCTCGATTAGCATGCCCATGAGTTTGAGAGTTTAGGTGACTCCATGTGTTCCGGGTCTTTGTGTTACGCTTGATCGAGTCACCGTGTATCGGTGTGAGTGCAGTGAGGTTTCCCTCGCACATCGTGGGTTTCTTCGAAAGGTGGCTTCCAAGTGGGCCATGCATAAGGCCTTGGACTGCGAGTCCAGTAACCCAACCTAGGGCTGGAGCTTTCCTGCTTTCCCTGGGATTGGGAATCAGCTTAGCGGCTTATGAGCTACCTTGGGAACCGTATTTTTGTGTTTTCTGTGTGGGCCGTATGTGTGTGGCCCGTGGACTGTGAGTCCCATCTACCAGCCTGGGGTTGGAGGTTTTCTTTATTCCCTTTTTGAGGGAATGGTCTCGGTAGTCGTGAACTATCCGTGAGTCATCGTGTCGAGGTTTCTGACCCTAGGGTTAGGGCAGATTGATAGCATGGCGCCGTTCGGTGCAACAGTCTTGACCTCGAGTCTCATGACTCAAGGACAGTTGGATTTAGTGAGTCTAGAGGACTGTCCAGAGTCCAGTGGCTTAGCGCCACTTGGTTCTTCGTGACTTTCATGCAGGGTGAGTGTGTGGTTCTCGGAGTTTCTCCTCGGAGAGTGGTCACATCAGTGACTCCCCACTAGTCGTAACCTTCCGACATGCGTGTGGTCCCACCAGGGAGTGGTGGCGAGACTTTACCCGAGAGAGACGATTTTTAGACTGGTTATCGTAGGGCCCCACATCTTGCAGACAGAGTCTGACTGAGGGAAAAACCTATCAGAGGTCTGACCTAGGACGAATGGTCAGTGTGTGCACACGTGGTTGGGGGCAGTTGGACCCGCGCTGATGAGCACGACCCCAGCTTGCTCTTGTTCATGGTACTGGTTACTGTACGGTATCTTTTGTCTCCGCTTGGGACGCCGTAGTGAGACACCTGAGGCGCGGTCTAAGATGTCAGTGGACGCGTCCGACCTTGCTTCTAGTGGGCAGGTACTCCTGTCACGTGAGTCGTGACTCTTCTATTTCTGGGTTCCATTTCCCATCTGCGAGACGTGGCTGCTGGACCATTCCAGCATGTTTTCCCGAGGTGGTGGCCAGGGGTGCTTGGTAGGGGTTACCGAGGCCTCGCCGGGCCAGCATGGGACTGTGCGGTCCCAGTTGGTCGTGCCTGTGTAGGCAAAATTCCGCGGCAGGGTTGTCGTGAGTGTTTCCTCAGTAGGTCTGGTGTTAGAGTGGTCCGGATCCCAATTGTGAGATCGAGATTTCCCCTTTCTGTTGCCAGTAGGAGTAGCTTCAGTGTCGAGCTTTGACCGGCCACCTGTTCGCTGTTCCTGCTGTAGCTGCTTAGCTAGCATAGCTTTCCTTTCCGCCGCTATTTTCTCGGTTGGGGTTCCGTGGGACCCCTACTGAGTCTCTATGTGGAGACTCATCCCTACTTTTCAGGTCGCCGATACTGCCATCCATGCTTTGTGATGGTAGCGCTTCTCCAACGCCAATACACTTGGAAAACCATTCGCGATTTGCATTGTCCCCTTTCCTTCCGGATGCCAGCAATATTCTCAGGCACCAAATGGGAAACATCCCACTGCCAAGCCGATTCACTCACAACAATGGACTCTCTACCACCTTGCGGTGCAAAAATATCGCCCTCCGGTAGTCCTTTCTCTTTGGGATTTTGAACTCCATAAGTAATGTAGACATTCCCCGAATTGCCCCCTGAATTATGGGAATTATTCTGCACCACCAAATCCTTTCCTGTTATACACTGTAAAGAACAGACAGTGGATCAAGATTCTTATTATCATTTAAAGACGGTTTTCTGAGTCAACCCCCTACTCGCCTAGTTACACTGAGGCGACCCAACTGACTTGGAGGCGACCCAACTGACTTGGTTGTCTTCAACCTCAGGACATCAGTGGGCTGAACGTCAGAACCCTGACAAATGCTCCCCCCATTACAGCCTCTTTGTATGATCTCTCTAAATCCTGGTCTGCTGCTGAGTCTGTTGGAGGAGACTCAACTTCAACAAGCACACCAAGTAGTAATTGTTACGTGATCGAAGCTTCAACCAACATGGGACACTGGACATCATATTTAATTGACTTCTACCCATGCACTCTGTAAATCCTTCAAGGACTTAGTTTGCTCATCTATGCCCACTAAAAAGCCAAAAGAAGATACCACAGTTCAGAAGACCTCCACACTCCACGGAGGCACCAGACAAATGACACCATTGCACTGGGACTTTGGGTGCCCCTCTCATACCCCGCCTCTCCTGCCAGTCTGACCAAACTAAAAGAGAATTGTTAATGATGAGCAAATCAGACTGGAGGGCACATTGATGTGCTACTGTGACAAGATCGGAGCAATAATCGGAGAAACAACGCTAAATAAAAGAACAAGCGGATTCCAAATGACACGATAAGGGAAGTAACGACTATGGCATGAAATTACTACCACGCTCAGAACTAAAGATGAAATTCCGGTGCAAATATATGCGCCCCCCCACACGTAATGTATAGATAGTCGATACATGGCCGAACAAATGCACACACGCTCACAGTTAGATGGTGGACAGCACCCTTGATACTATAACGGAATCAAATCAAAGTTCTATTGATTATTTAACCAAATAGAAAAATAGCCACGGGTGAGGAGCGAGATTACCAACAATATTCGAGTGCGTGGAGGCGTGGGGATGGTGTGCAAGTAGACGATGGAGACGATGGCAGCGGTGGCGGGAGGACGAATGCTCAGGGACAGCTAGGGCTGCCACAGCCACAATGGCTGGCGGCAGAGGTTAGCAGCGGTGCTGGTGCAGGCAAGGGCTTTAACCGCTGCTACGGTTGTGGCCGGCGGTGGTTTGGGCTGATGTTGGTGTCGGGACCGGCAGCGACGCAGGCCTCTGTTGCTGCTGGGACTGTCGGCGGGGGGGAGTGGACAAGAGGTAGTAATGGCGGGAGAAGGTGAAGAAGAGTTGGCGGTCGGTGGTGTCCGGGGAAGGAGCCGGAGGACGGAGGACGGAGGGCGGAGGGCGGAGGGCTCGTGGCGGCCGAGAGGGGTGAGGGCGGAGAGGAGTCGGCAGCGTTGTTGTAGCTGTGGGAGGAGGTGAAAAAGAGGAGGGCGGGCCATGGGTTGTGCACGACTGGGAGAGGGAGGTGAGGAGGGCAGCGTCAATGGCTGTTGGAGGAGAAGAAGCCAGCGGCGGATGGAGGAGATGACGCCGGTGACTATGGTGGCAGGTAGGGAAGATGCAGCCGGCGGCGATGACAGCGGGTGGAGAGAGGGGAAGAAGAGACGGGGCTATGGCGGCTGTGGTGGTGACGGTGGTGCGGCGGCGATGGCGGCTAGGGTTTGGGCTTCACACTCCTTACACTCGTACACAACCACAAGAGAACAAAATGCTCTATTTCTTCATTCATTCAAAAAATTGAGATTACATTGAGGTTTCTCAAACCTTATATAGGCTCCAACGAAGAGGGCTCAAAGACAAGAATGCCCTTACATATCCCAAAGACCAAAATACCCTCATAGATTACCTAAAATACAACATAAGCAAAATAGGACTAGAATAATCAAAATAACGCTAAATAAAGTCAGCTAATCACTAGATAAATCAATGGCAGGGTCGTCTATGAGCGTAAACTCACAACGGAGCGAGCTAATCACTAGATAAATCAACGCCAGGGTCGTCTACGAGCGTAAACTCGCAACGGGGGCGTGATGTCCTCATCATTTCCCCGGGGGTGGGGAAAACTCGACTTCGTTGACTGGCGGTGGAAGAGATAGCGCTTTAAAAGCTCCAGGTCCAGGCATTGCACATCATCCTCAGTAATCCACGAATACTCTGACTCGGGTCTACCGCTCCATCTGATCAAATAACGGCGAGCCTCTCTGTCTCGGGTAAAGACAATTTGATCATCCAGTATAGTATCAATGCGTTCAGCTGCAATGGGATTATTTGGGGGAAGTGAGGGTACAGGGGGCTCTCATCGAAAGTGTCCGAGGTAGGCTTATCCATAAATGGATCATGTGGGGGAGTCAACGAGCCTTTATACGGAACTAGATCTTCAACATTAAATGTGGGACTGAAGTCAAAGTCAGGTGACAATTCTATCACATAAGCATTGGGATTGATTTTTTTTCGGATCTGAAAGGGTCCAACACTGCGTGCATGTAATTTCTTCAAGGCTTTTGGGGGAAACCGCTCAAGTCGCAGATGGATCAGGACGTAGTCCCCAACATTGAACTCTCGATATCGCCTGTGAATGTCAGCAAATTCATTATACCTAGCATTGCTCTTTCTAATTTTTTCTCGGATCTCTTCATGCAATGTATGAAAATGTGATGCAAATGCAAATGCTGAATCTGACATTCTAGATGCATGGGTAGACATCCACCTCTTGAGGTTCTTCCTCCTATTTCCCTCCTGTTTCTTAGTGATGGCCACTTCCAGGGGAGTAGGAGGGAGGGGTGCTAGAGCCAGAGTTAATGGATCCCCGCGAGGATATCTCCGAGCTAGTGCCTTGGCAGGGTAAGGCCGACAGCTTTTCTTGGCCTGGATTTCAATCCAGGCGCCTTTCGCCTGTTGTATCTGGAAGGTGGCATTGATCGCCTGCTCGATGACCTCGAGTGGCAGTTCCTACTAGGATGGGATGCTGGGATTCGCGTCCGAAGACGTGTGTGCGGCTTGATGCCTTACCCGCTGTGGCGAGACCTTTTGTTGAGAGGCAGACTAGAAGGCGCGCTCAGCCTCCTGCTCCTTAGCCTTACCCTTGTGATCTGGCTGGGAGTAGGGTCTCGTGATAGTCGACGACATCCTAGGGTATTGTCGCCCCGAGTAGTTGCCCTGGTTCTACGTGTCGAGCCTGCCTTGTGGTGGTGGGCCCATCTCATGAGTCGGAGTCACTGAAGGCTCCGAGGAGGCCTCCTTTATAGTCTGGACTGGGTTACAGGGCAGGCGAAGAGGACCTGACAACTCATTGGCTGAAGAGGCATGGCACGGTCGGGCTGGGACCTCACTCTGCTTCTGCTTCCCCTTTCTGTCCCCTGATGTCGGAGACGAAGGTAGGGCAGGGGGAGGGCGAGAGGGACTTGGAGAGCCCATCATTACCCCACTCACTAGGACGTCCTCTCGGCCAAGAAGGACTCAGAGTAGCCTGGCGGTATCCTCCTTGGAGAATGGGAGAGACTCCAGCTCTTGCCAGGGCCACCATTGTACGGCTAAAGTGGTAGGGGTGGCTGGCTGGTCGTCGACGCCCGGGAGTCCGTAGGAGCTAAGGTGGCAAGAGGATGGATGACATTGACCAAGAAATTGCTCGGTCCCATCTCCTGGTTGGCGTCCCACTCTCCACGCCTTTGCAACCACTAGAGGGCTTCTCGGTTATCGATCCGAAACTCGAGTCATTCTAGGGTATGTTGATAAGGCAGCCCGTGCCCATTTTCTTGAGGAGGGTCTGGTTGTTCTAGTGCATTTTTGACAATGCTCAGAGTTTCTTCGACAGCTTGTCGCAGTCTCAGAAGTGCCATGGAGTTTCCCTCGGCATCGATCAGCTCCCACTGGATCTATTCCTAGATTAGGTACTAAACTTCCTCGCAGGACTCGATCGCATGGCAGATCCTATCGTAGAAAGGGTAGTACTGGGGGTGGCTGAAGTCCCACTGGGTGTAGTCTGTAGGCAGATCATGGGGCATGATTTGGCCCCTCTCGACAAGGACATCAAAGAGTCGTCGGGTCCTCTCTTTGGGAAAAGAGAGAGGTATATGGTCATGCCAGGGCCTCCACCTCGGAGACCAGAGTGAATGCTCACCTTGACTGGTGTTGGGCTCCTCTGATTCAACATCAAAGAGAGAGAACGCAGCCATCATGTGGATCACGTCAGCCGAGTAGTGAACCATGCGCGCTGCTTTAGTGAGCCTAGACCACATATGTGGCTGCAGGGGATTGACGATGATGTGAGACAACCTCGGGGTGCAATGGGATGATCGAATGATCCTCGGACCTAGACCCGCAAGCACATACGCAAGATAATAGATTCGATTTCGGCGAGTTCGCTCACGTGGTGCACACTCTTTCTTGAAGGCATCTCGGGATGGTGATGAGGGTCCGGGGTTGGACCTTGACGTTCCTGAGGACGTGGATTTGCTTGGGCTGTACCCCTAAGGGGCTGGGATTCCCAACTTGTGGGCGAATGGCACGCCGTGGGTGTGGGTGTGGGGTGGCTCTTGCCTTTCACTCCGTGGTGGGCACATAATAAGTGGAATATGGAGTGGGCGCTCAACTCACCATTCGATGGGCATCCGCAAGTGATACTAAAATAAGCAAAGTCGACCAGCAAGGGGAAAATCAGGTGCTCACCTAATCGGTGTGAAAACACTGATTCCGGTCAGAGACGGGCGAGCGGGGGAAGCGTGGGTAAGCACCCGCAAGCTACGTCGGTGTCGCTTGACCTGAAATTATAGAGTTACAACACTACGCCTCTCGCAGGAGGGGTGAACGCGGGGTGGGGTTTACAAAATATAGACAAACACTACCTCCACGCAGGGAGGGGCTTTCAGCCGGCCAAGCAAGGGGTGGGGAAATTGGGAAAACCAATTTTGCCAGGGAGGGTCCTGCAGGGATAGCAAGCCAAAGAAGAGGGTGCCATGGACACCTCAGGGCACTGTTGGGAGTGGGGCTGGTGCAGGATCGTCCAGGGATGAGGTGGCAATCAGCAGTAGAATCAGGTGGTCGTCCAAAGGCCAAGCTGGGGTGATGCAGCTTCATCTTCACGGACTGCTCTACTTCGGTTCTGTCAGGACAAAGTGATAGGGAGTGAGTGTCGGGGCAACCATGAACTTGTCCGGATGCTTCTGGAAGTGGGATCAATTCTGGAATGACCAGGACTGGCCCAGGAAGACGTCGTATAATTTTGGAGTTAAACGGGTAACGATGAGGGATGTTGCGACTCTGGGAACTGGGCCAGTCCGGAATGCTCCCATCTGGATCAGAACAACAGAGGGCTGTTACAGAGGTTGCCAGTGGAGGATCGCCTCGGCCGAATGGCTCACAAGGAAACTCATAGGAGCGGCCATGGGAACTTCTGCAACTCATCTTTGTCCCCAGTCGGAGCCAATCGTGAGCAGCTTGACGGAAACAGGTCTCCCGACCAGCTCCAACCTCGGATGGGGGCACACGATCACTTGTTGGAAAGCTGGCTTGGAGTAGAATTCTCTGATGAAGGCCTTGTCACCAGGTGGCTCTCAGGGGTGCTGTTGAGTCCCGGAGGACGGCAATCAAGAGGGGAGGGGTGAATTGATGGCCAATAAAAATAAATATGAAGCTACGCGGAAGCTAAACTAAATAAGCCTCAAACTCATATATACAAGTGAGGCAAATTCAATTGATCAGTCTTCATGCAAGGTTCATACTCGAGCACATGCTTTATATGGTCTGAGGCGGGCCCACATGTCACGCCATAGCATAAGCTGCATGAAAGGTTTATTAACACAAGATGTTCTTTGGTATTATTATTAATTTTTATTTCAACCAAAGGAAATAAAGCAGATTAAATGAAAAAGTTGAAAAATGATGGATAAATTTTGGCAGCATCTCCCCTTATCCCAGAGGACTACGGGAAAGGAAATGGAGACTCACCCACGGAGGTACTCGGGACGAACTCCCTAACTATCGTGAGGCTGGAAAATGCGACAAGATGACCCGAATTGGGGCGGAAACCTTGAGGACTAGCCTGTAAGGGGTTCCAGTGACCCACAGGTTGCCACAATCTCGATTAAAGAGATGTGGACTTGGATGTTATAGAACCAAGCGGCCTATTAATATTCACTCTCCGAGGTGGGTCCTCTGAAGCCCATGCTATAAAGAAGCAAACCCCCGGGGACCAAGGGTGATTAAAAAAAATTGAACGGAATTAAACCGAGCTATTACGAAATCATTTAATGGGGAATGTCCCCCTCCCCGATGATGGGTCCGCATCTATAAAGAAAAGTGTGTGATACAATTGGGGAGCTCACAATGTTACCCTAAAGTGTGATACAATTGGGTCCGCATCATGCTGGCGAGGCTAGCAAATTCATGTCTCCATCGGGGATAAGAGATCACAAGGCCCAAGGGATTGATAGGACGATCATTTATTTAGAGTCACTAGAGATATAAAAAAAAAGAATAAAACCAAAAAGATAACATTAGGGTGGGAGTATTCCGAAGACTCAGGTTGAACAACGAAGGAGTCAAGAACGTACACTGTGTGCGGGAAATTAAAGGGGAGCGACATTCTTTTGGGCATTTGAACAAACATAGAAAGTGGTTGTGCATGATGGCCAGTAGGGCCAAAGTGAACAGCATGCAAATAACGATAGCATTTATTGAATGAGATTAAGGGGAGGGGATACGCGAATTCCACCAGGTATGGGATTGGTCCGTAACCCCCCACAACCCATGGCTGTGGGTGAGGGGGTAAACGGCTGATTCCTCATATACATTAATCACGCAGAGAGCATGAATATCAATTGCACAAGAACGCCTAAAGGATTTGGACCCATAGATAACCCCCGGGGAGGGGTGAGCAAGTTTAATATGACCCCTGGGGGTGTGAATATGTTGGTGGCCCACCGTTCGCCACAGGGCACGACTAGGCAGAACATCCACATCGAGAATCAGAAATCCCCAACTATGAAGCATGTGAGCGGGATTGCACTCCAACCATAATTGTGAAATAAAAGAGAATCGGGCATCTATAGCCCAAAGAGAGGGCCCCTCGTAGCACGGAGGGTTCGTTTACAATGGGCACGGATGTAATGGGCATGAAGGGGAAAATGAAGAAAAGTAGAGAAACATATCTAGATAGACACAAGGGAGTATGGGGAAATGGGCACTTAGTCATCACGCGCATTCATTGATTTGAGATTTTTATAATAGCCGTTAGAGCCAGCCAAATGGGAAAGATATGTCGCTCATAGGGGCTTTTACAATCTCATATCATATAGACGGCTAAAGATAAGCAAAGGCTTGATTACTGTGAGAAATAGTAGGAAAACTATGAAAATCAGGCTCACAACTTCCTCGCCCTATACACATCTAGAGGAGAGGGGCTACGGAAGACATGGGGGGATCATGAGCCCCTAGGGCATCATTCACGGTGAGGACCAACCTATGAAGGGGGAAACAAAGTATCAAAAGAAACGACGAAGATGATGCAGTAGTAGAAAATTGTTCTTCCTTCGCTCGAGCTCGAGGGATCTCAGGACTGAAGATGGGGTTGGAAGACGGCGACTGAGAACCCTTCAGACCTTCAGGGAGCTCTCTACTTTTTCTAGGATTTTTGATTGCCTTCCCTCTTCATCGATTTCTTCTCTTCTAATCTTCTTATCTCCTCGTGCTCTCTCTTTTGTTCTTCTCGTTGATTTCTTCCTGTCTTCTATTTGGGTTGAAAGTGGCCTATTTATAGGTGAAAATATGGGACATAAGAACAAGTGCGTCGGATCTCTAGCCTGCCTCCAGCTTCTTGTGCCAATTCATGGAGCTTCCATGGCTGTCGATTCACCCGCGTGGAGGGCTGCCAGTTCATTCTTTGAGCGCCACTAGTCCATGCCCTTTGTGCACACAAGATCCGCCGGTTCATGCAGCACATGAGGCCGCCGATTCAAAGCCCCTCCATGCAAACTACTTGGCCTTTAACAGCCTTGTGGGCTCCAAGCTAGCCCAGGTGATTGCCCTATGCTCGAGACTACTCCTGACTTAGCAAGTCACAAAAGTGGATCGACCTCAAGGTCTTCGGGCTTCAGACTGCGTGGTTTCTGGTGCATGCCGTGCTTTAATCAGGTCACTCGGGTTCTTTTGCCGATGTTGCCTTTGGAATCCCTTGTTGTAACACGAGAGACATTTCTTTACCCCGGGAGGTGTTCTTATCAAGCAGTGCACCACTAGGGGTATCTTCATCCTTACCGGACGGGATGTGAGGTTTGTTCGATACAACTGAGTTGATACCAGTGTATTGAGTTTGTTAACTTTGGCTTGCCATATAGCGTGGCCGAGATGTTGTAGAGGTAGATTATGAGATCCCTGGTATTCCATCAGGTATCCTGAGGCTTCAACAGTTCGGGTGGTCCTTTCTTCAGGTTCTTTCGGCCTTTACGCACCGGTCAATTGTGCTTCTTCACTGCTAAGGCGTGCTCGCCATATAGTAGTATATTGGGTGCCAACAAATGCCCCCAGCTGCAGGTGTCGCAAGTGAGGGACGAGTGAGCGGGGCCTGCAGGTGTGACCAGTTTATATCTATTTCTTTATTTTTTATTTTATACTTCATTCACAAGTGATGTAGAGTCCGTGCATGTTTCATTTGCTGCATATTTCTAGTCTTAGCTCATCCTGACTCTGTGCATATTTCTAGTTCATGCACATCATGTGTTAAGGCCAGAAAGCAAAGTCCGTGCATATTTCTTGTCTTGCTGAAATACCAAGTCCGTGCACATTTTGCATTTCCCACTTAAAGCCCGTGCATGTTCCTTTGAGCTTTTAGCATATACCAGGTCCGGGCACGTCTCAAGTCCTTGCAGATTTCTTGCCTTAGGCAAAATCTGCTCGATGCATTGTTGGCCTGTGGCAAACCAAGTCCGTGCTAGTTGCACGCCTGCAAGTAAAGTCCTTGCACATTTCTTCAATCCAAGTCCGTGCACATTTCTTTAGCAATGGCAAACTAAGTTTGTGCACATTTTCTCAAACTAAGTCTGTGCACATTTCCTCAATCCAACTCTGTGCACATTTCCTCAAACGAAGTCCATGCACACTCTTTTTACTATTGCATACTAAGTCTGTGCACATTTCTTCAATCCAACTCCGTGCACATTTCCTCAAACAAAGTCCATGCATACTCTTTGTACTATTACATATTAAGTCGATGCACCTTTTCCTTTGAACGACAGAGTCTGTGCATATTTCTTATGTGCTATATGAAGTTCATTAAGTCTGTGCACGTTTCTCATACATGCAAACAAGTCCGTGCATATTTCAACTCTACAAATGCAAGGTTTGTGCATAACTAGAGTTATGGGTATACACACAAAGTCTGTGCACATAAGGTCTGTGCATTAAAATCCATGCATACATATTCAGACGGTCTTTTGAGTCTATGCACTTAAGTTCTAATAATGTATATAAACTCTATGCAAATTTTCCATTCCTGTCTTATTGTCTTAAGCTAATTAGGTATCTGAATTCTTGACAAGGGAATGACTCGTGGAATGCATGGAAGGCTCGTGATCCAAGAATGAAGGATTAACTGTGCTCGTGACACGTGAAAACCTTCGAGCCTAGATGCTGACAGGTGGCTAACGCAGAGTAGACCTAGACAATCCCTTGGGTGGGAAGCGTGGTCTCTACACTCCCACTCTTTCGTGAGCTCCCATATAAATAGACGAAGGCTGCATAGGTGAAATGCTGAGGACAAGTGAGAAGAACAGAGCAGATCGTAGAAGTGATAGAGAAAGAAGATTTGCCTCCTCCGCCAGAGCCAAAAAATTTCCATTAGAGAAAGAGAGAGAAAGAGAGAGAAGTCTTGAAAGGAAGAGAGCTTGTTTGATCGATCAGTTTGCTTTTGAGTCTGAACTTCTGCTTCTACGGAAGCTACATTATTGTCATTTCTGATCGTCTATTTTTGCCTTTGTTCATTTTCTGATTCGAGTTTATTTTACGCCGTCTTGTTACCCTCTAAGCGCACTTAGAGGAAGGGAGAAGTTCTCCAGCTTTCCCTCCATTGTGTTTGGATGAAGAGAGGATTGATCCTCTAGTTTGTAGGTTGCTGGGTGCAGCCTACTGTGTTCCCTTTTGCGAGTTGCAAAGGAAGGGAGGTTGGTCCTCCGGTACTGATCTTGCTGAAGCAAGATCAGGGTTCAGTTCCTGTGGGTTCCAGGATCTTAGTTGAGGGATTTGTTTCCCTTGTGTCAAGCTGTTAGGCAGCGTATGTTTGCAGACTAAGTCTGCGGTTTCTGATTGCTTAGTGCAAGGAAGCCTTACTCCTGTAGAGTGAGGGGTTGACGTAGATTGTAGATCGCAATCGAATCACCTTAAAATGCTCTCTGTCTTAATTGTGTGGTTTGCTTGTCTGATCTATCCTTCTCGATTCTAACTCGCTAATTGTTCGATATATTGTGCCTCTATCTCCCTACCTTGATTAGGCTCTGCACTTCAGTCTGCTTAGTAGTCAAACTGTCGGTGTTTCTCTACTCCGTCTCAAGTATTCATAAGTTGTTTCTATCAAAATTTTAAATCGGGGGTGATCTATTCAACCCCCCTTCTATCTCACTTTTCGCCTTGAACTATCAATTGGTATCAGAGCAGGTTACCCATTATGTGGTCCAATGACCAAGGTAATTCTGGATCTAATGGCCGTCACAGTTTTATGGCTGAGGGACAGTCTATCAGTCGCCCTCCTTTCTTTGATGGTAACAACTACTTTTTCTGGAAAAATAGGATGGTGGTGTTTATCAGAGCTCAGAGCCATAAACTCTAGAGGGTGATCACCATAGGGCCATACGAACTTCCACCTAATGAACATGCGTGGACAGAGGATCAAATCAAGCTTTCAGCCCTTAACTGGACGGCCCTGAATATCATCCAATGCTCAGTTCACCCGAATGAGTATGCTCGAATTTCAACATGCAAGACAACCAAAAAGATGTGGGATGAATTGGAGCTAATCTATGAAGGTACATCCAAGGTGAAGGTAACCAAGGTAAATCTACTCACCTCTGAATATGAATTATTCAAAATAAAATCAGAGGAGACTATAACTAAGATGTATGCTAGGCTTTCGTTGATTACAAATAGTCTTAAGGGGTTTAGGAAAGAGATTTTAGAAGGGGATATCATTAGGAAAATTCTTAGATCTTTAACCCCTGCATGGCACACTAATGCCATCGTGATAGAGGAGTCTAGGGATTTGTCGAAAATGATAGTCACAAAACTTATAGGATCCCTAATGATGTTTGAGGTGAATTTTAAAAGAAATTGGGAAGGAAGAGACAAGAAGGGCAAGAAAGTTGCTCTTAAGGTGTCCCGTAGCAGCAGCAGTAGTGGGGAGTCTGATGTTTTTTCAGACCTTGATCAAGAGGAGTAAGCTATGCTCACTCGTCAGTTTCGCAAGTTTCTGAGAACTAAGGGAAAGACCATTAGAAGAAGGAGATCGAACACCTCTGGTAAGTCTTTTGATGCTAACAATGAGAGGAATAAGATGTTAAGAAGATTACGTGCAATTAGTTATGCGTCATGTGTTATATTTGGATTAGTCTAACATCTTTTCTGCTAACATTATATTATGTTCATTTATTAAGAAATTACGAATGTATCCAAAGATAAGTATAGGGTGACAAATTAGAGTAATGATGTTGATCAGGTCTTTATAGACTTATTGGTAGAACACTGTGTTAACAATAACGGCTTTGTCAATGAAAATTTCATAAAAGATATATGGAGACACACAATCATCTAAGTTTTCAATGAGAAGACAAAGTTAGGATACTCAATGAAAATTTTAAAGAATCGGTTAACAAATCTAAAGAAAAAGTATTACTTAATTATAAATGTCAAGAACCGATCAGGTTAGGGTATGATGATGACAAAAAAAATGTCTATCCCAGCCACAGATGAAAGTTGGGAGGATCCTATAGCAGTATGAAAGTGTTGACACACGAAAAATAATACTAAAGTATTTTATTTTGTTGTTTCTTATTTTTCAGAAATGAAGAAGAAGAGAATGGCAGAATGGGCTAATGTCAACAAAATGGGCCAAATGGGTGAACTGGCGCTCTACGCGGTGAACCGACAGTGCTTCCTGCAAAGTGAAACGGCGCCAAAGGCCCCCTTGCCCTCTTGAATCAGCCAGCCCCCCATGGGGCATGAATCGGCGCGAGACTGCCCCTCCCTTGCCCATGAACAAGCGTGCCCTGATCCGACGGGGTCTTGTTTGCACGCGGGTGACTTGATCCGGTGTGAGAAAACCTCACACTGAACTGGTGCAACGCTTCCCGTCCCAGATTCGGCATGAGAAAGTCTTACGCATGCGTTGAATCAGCGGGGGGTGTGAGCTCTCTCAGCGGCCCTCTGTTTCGACGGCATCAACTCGATTCTTCACGCGCGAAGCATGCAAATCTTCGAGGCTCATCTAGAAGCGTCGTACGGAGCTGTGCAGAGATACGTGGAGAGGTAATCTCTAATCATGGGAGAATCCTCGTCCGTGCCCTCACCTGGCTGCTATAAGAACAAGCAAAGCCCGAAGAAAAAAGGGTGGCGGTGAGAAGACTCAGTCGGAGAAGAGAGGTTCTATTTGCGAGAAACATCTAGTGATCAAGCTGCTTTGGTGTGCTCACGTTCCAGTGAAGAAGAAGAGAGGGAGAGAAGAGGTGCTTCTTCGGGAGGGGATGGAGCCAATGCTCCCCTATTCCCCCTTCTTTTCTTTTCTTCATTGTTATAGGATTTACTTCTATTTGCTTCGTTGTATGCTCAACATCTTCCCAGACACATGGGTCTAGGGACTATGTATCTTGTGATGTTCAATGAATGAATGAAATGTTCCCAGCCTGAGTTTGGGTACAAACCAATTCTTCCCTCTATATTTCATCTCAATGTTAGCCTCTTGGGTTCTGTTATGTTTCTACGGTTTATGTTTTTTTTCTACCGATCGAGGAAGCATGCTGGATTATGAATGAGTGCAGATTTGGCCCCTCTAACTACGATGGATGGGTGCGCGGTTCTGTCTCCCCTAATCTGCCTAGACGGAGGTCTATCCTCAAACTCTGTTCTGCTACCAATCTCGTGATCGTGTTTTAGGAGCCTTGTCCTTGATCTTCTCAGTGTGTTGACACCCTCGTGGGCAACATCAACTATATGAATCTCTTCCTCAATGCACCAGATAGGTCCTGATCATCCTCCTTGAGCTGGACATATTCTGCATGCTCGATGTGCATGATTCCCATATTTTTGACACGTATATCCTTTCGCTATTCAGTGCATAAGATTTCTATGGAAACAGCCATGTGCCTCTTCACCCATGTCCATGGGTTCTTGGGGCTCCGGCTCAATCCAAAATCTGTTGGAACCGACGTTTCTCTGCGATCTCTTCTGCTCGTGCCTCTGGTTTCTATGTCTGTCATACACAAGCACTACTCCATTTGTGTGAACGCCCAGTGAGGTGCCGCTTGGAGGATTCTGCGCACATACTGCTGCACACTTCATTTTTGTATAATGGTGGCAATAGACCTCCTTCTGCATCATTCCCTATTTCTCATGCACCCTGCATCTGTTATAGTGACGTGTTTTGCAGTTTGCAGCATGCCAACCTTCTGCACACTGGATTTTTATGCCTACACTTGGGGCATAGGCTCGCCAATATTCCAGGCGTGGTTTGTGACCTCATGTCCCAGAGCAACAACCTGTCACCATAGATTTCACCAAAGGTTTTCATACCGTTGGAATCGTCCTTGGGGGAAGAGATACATTACGCTCTTTTTTTTTACGTTGGATGACTTTCTGCAAACACCCTTACGTCCCCAGGGGCTTCCCTCTTTGTGGTAGGGATCCTGGAGGATCTTTCTCTCAAGGGATGGATATTAACGCTATAAGGGCGGCATCAATCAAATGCGCACTGTGGAGTTAAGGACGCAACAATCCCTGGGTCTGTGGAGCTCCCCTTGTAGGCTAGTCCTCGAGATTCTTCCCTACCCAATTTGGGATCCTGGAGTAGCCACTCATGGCTCACTCCTAATTTCAGGGGCCATCTCGGGAGACCCGTGGATGTGCTTCCAATTACTACCCCCCATAGTCCTCCGGGATAAGGGGAGATGCTGCCAAAATTTATCTGCAATTTCCTTAGCTTTCCTGTTTACTTTAGAAGTGGAATCACAACAATGCTTAATAAACTCTTAATGTAAAAACGTTTGGCGTGTGCATGCCCGCCCCAGACTACACTAAGGTCATGCTCGAGTATGAACCACGCACAAAGAATGGACAATCGAGCTTCACTCTAATATGCAGTATTTGGGGGCTTGGATAAATATGATTTCAATAAACTAATAATGCCTTGAATAGAGGAAGCCATGGGCTGGCCTTGGCCTTGAGTTTCATTAATCAATTTGCTCAAACCCACAACAAGTCGACCTTACAGCACCCCTTCGTCAGCCCCTATACTTGCTGGTGTCAACCTCTCTTTGGGGTCAACTACATGAATCATGTTCCGCCAAAGATTTCTATCAAGTACTATATTCATATTTAAACTCAAGAAGCTACTGTCTTTCCCAATAACATCGTACCATCTCATCCTAATAACATCGTACCATCTCATTTTAGGTCTTCCCCGAGTTCTTTTACAAGCATCCACTAAGATTTGGTCACATCTTTTAACCGACATTGAGTTAGGGCGACGAAGCACATGTTCAAATCACCGGAGTCTATTTTCTCTCATTTTACTATCAATTGGGACTATCTCCAAGTCTTTACGGATGCGCTCATTCTTAATCTTGTCTTTCTTAGTCTTATCACACATCCATCTTAGCATTCTCAATCTCTGCGACACACATTTTGTGAATGTGTAGATATTTATATCTTCTGCATAACAAGCATAACTTCTTCCGAAGCTCAAAGCCTTGCGCACTTATTTTTTAGATCATATGTTTGGTATTATCCGTAACTGACAGTTATAGGCACAGCTTCCAGGATCCAACAATCTGGATCAGGATTGTTGTTGGCCTATTTTGTGTTCGCCCTAAAACATGATGCAGACAGAAGCATGTCTTCTAAACGGTGGGGTGGTGCTGATAGACCAGTAAGTGCTTTTCCTGTCCCTCCAAGAGAAAAAAGAAACTGCTGATCCTGCATATGTATTTAAAATAAAAATATCAAGGTCCATGGCTGCCTAAAAGGTTCTAGGTTTAGAAAATAAAAAGGGTCTAAGTTCGGTCTGTTTTAACCCTACTTAAGGTTTGTATGGGCCAGTCTAGCAATTATTCTAGGCTTTTGATTCCCCATCCTCCGTACGTGAGCTCACCACTCCAAGGAGGAGAAGCTGCTGATATGGATGCTGCTTCTTTTTCCACTATTCATTCACACAAATGAAGCCCATGCTGCCCATTGGTTTCAAGGTTTCACCTAGTGGCAAGGCATTATGGATGGGCAAGGAAACCAGGTTGCCTAGATCAAGGATAGCAGAATCGGATTGGATCGGCTTAGATCAGCCGATCTGATTGGTTTTGAGCCAAAATGATCTGACCTCAACCACCCTGAAACCGAGTCTTACAGGGGATCGGTTTGGTCGGGTGGATTGGCCTGAGATCGGTCCAGATCGGCTGATCCCACACCAAGATCGACCGTTCCGGCCCGTTCCCAGCAAGGTCCTGCAGGCTCTGCCTATCCTTCCCCGTTCAACATCCAAAAAAGGGGGGAACAAGAAGATGAAGAAGAAGATTCAAGGTGATGATGAGGATTGAAGAAGAAGAAAAAAAGAAGAGAAATGAGGAAGGGGAACCAACAAAAAAAACTTATCTGTGCACAGTCGCAGTTAACACCTGCCGCCACTGTTGCTGCCATAGCCATCACCACCACCGGCCACCACCTCTTCCTCTGCCACCCCAATGCCATCGGCCACCAGCTAGGGCAGCCACCTTCTCCTCGTTCTGCTCCAAGTGCCAGCTGCAGGGCTGCAAAGAGGAGGAAAAGGTGCCTAGACATATGGGGAAAAGGTAAAGTTGTTAAAATTATATAAAACCCCTTGTCAAATAACGTAGGAACAGAATAACCTTGAAAATGTGGCCAAGTCAGGATCGGTTGGGAATCAGCTTGGATCGGCCGATCCAATCCAGATCAGTTTTTGGACCGTTGATCCGAGTCCGACTCCGATCCTGCCTACCTCGGCCTAGATGAGCATGAAGAGAAAGGCACTTGCCTTGGCACTCCGTAATATGTCCTAGTCTCTTGTTTGGCCCGTCGGCCTTCAAAGAGATAAGCATCTTCTTGAATGGGTTCTTTTTATTTGTTAAGTTTCTTTTTCTGGTGAGTGCATTTTGGATATCTTGTGATGTTGAATGACAGCGGATAAGGGTGAGGATTGTCCTGCATGGTTGTGGGCCAAAGTTTTTGATGCTTTTAGAGGTTATCATTTAGACGAAGATAAGCAGATATTCTTCAACAGCAAAAGCAGGGAGTGCAGTAGGTTTGTGAGTTAAGTAAACTTGGCAGTTTGACTCGGTTGAATCAGATGAGTTCAGATGAGTTGGACGAGTTCAAGAGTCTGGAGGGAGAGCTTTCATGCTAGACACCTTGAGCAGACCAGGTGCAGAGACAGTTCAAAGCATGATGATTTGGAACCTGTGAGGGATCTTTGCTGTATTTGCTGCAAGCAGTGGAAGAAAATGGCAAGAAGGGGTTGACAGGCTCAAGGAGTGGTCTTGAAGTCCCAATGAGGAGTGGCAGATGGCTACCAACTTGGGTCTCCCCAAGGAGCTGTGCAAGTTGACAATGAGTTGGGAAGATGTGGGGAGCTTGGGGCCTTTCAGCACAGTATTGGAACTGGAGCCATCAGTTACTCGCCATTCAGATGTGCTACAATAAAACCATCACTCACCATTTCCACCATTTCCACCATTTCTGTTTGATCTGTTGAAACTCGATCAATATGATCTATAAGTCATTAGTTGAACTGGCCTGCACTATCCATAGGTCAAGGGCTAATGTCTGCGGTGGGATTTTGTGCAGTGATGTGAAAGAGATGGATGGGAAGCTGTGTTGGCTTCACAAAGCCCTTCTGATGCCTTTGTTGACTCCAACAAGCAGACAGAAGCATGTTGTCTAAATGGTGGGGTGGCACTGATAGACCAGTAGCTGCTTTGCAGATGAAGCAGGTGGGTAGCATGAATAGGGAAGATGGAGCTGGAGAGTGGAGAGCATTAACCACAGTCCAGCTTCAATGATTCTCCAGAGGAACAAAATGAAGGGATTACTAAGAGATTTTCAGTCTTTGATTGTCCAAATTGGGGCAGTTTTGACCTGCCGGAAGCAAAAAATGAGGATTATCAGAAAATTCTGTTCGAAGGTGAGGGGCATTTGATTCTTATTCAGTCGGGGGGGGGGGGGGGGGGGGGGGGGGGGGGGGGGGGGGGGGGGGGAATGATGAGTGAAAAGGAGAAGTAGACCCCTTAGTGCACAACTGACGGCCCTTAAACTTGCGTCGCCGCCTCTTCTTAGCAAAAATCTCTTGAACATGGGCCCACATGGCACAGACTCAGACTTCTGGTCTACTTGATCTGTAATATCTCCTCAAATAACAGGCCCATCTAGTAGACGACCTGGCCCGTCTATGAACATGCAGCCTCATTGGGGTGGTTTCCCCTAGACATTCGATGCTAACCATAGGCAGACATTCTTGAACAGATAACTCATCAAATGAATGAATATCAGAAAACCATAGTGTTTTGTCTCTTGGCATTAGCAGCATGAGATTCGGCATCTCCACTCGACAATCGGTCATGAAGCATAACTCCCTTTCCAGAAGAGCAGGATGAAGTTGAGGGAGAGTAATGCGCAGCGTTGATGTGGCCGATCCACCAATAAACTGAGGGAGATTGCATAGGATGTGCAGAATGGCCTTGGAAAGTGCAGAGGTTACGACCAATTGCCCTTTAAACATAGAATTCATAATCTGCTTGGCAGCCGTATGAGTTAGCAAAATATAGGTAGAGACCCCTTCTTGGCCAGTGAACTGAATAACCATCGAGCGAGAGGTAATAATAGCATTAATGGTGCACTTCCCAGCGAGCAAAGAGATTGCCACCGGCCTTGCTTTAGCAGAAACTGGCATTAGTGCAAGGGAACTCTTCTTAGCAACCGTCTCCATAGAAAATACAGGCTCATTATCCCAAAAATAGCTAGGGACCAGGACTCGGACTGGCAAATGACATCTTGAATCTTGAAATGCACAATCAAAACCTGGCTCAACTCATCATCTCCCTGAGGACCAGACCCAAAAGGCACCAAAGGTAATGAACACCCGCTCCGTGGGGTGAAAATAGGTGGACTAAGGGGTGGAGAAGGCTTAGAAGGCATGTGTGAAGGTTTAGAAGACGTAAGTGGGGGTAAAGGCAATGCAAGTGGTGGAGGGATAGCATCGATGATAGGCTCAGGTGGAGGCAAAGGCAAAGGTGGAGGTGTGGGTGTAGGTTTAGCCTGCTCAGGCTCAGGCAACGATGGCAAAGGGGATGGCAAAGGCGGTGGAGATGGTGGAGGTGATGGAACATGAGTCTTTGGGAGAGGAGGCGGTGAAGGCGGTAGTGATGGGTTTGGCAATGGTGAGGATGGTGGAGATGGTGATGTGATTAGTGGAGATAGTGGAGGCAAAGATGGTGAAAGTGGTTGTAAGGAGGAGGAAGTGGAGGGTCGTGGTGCCCACCTTTGACGTATCGATACGACGCGTCGAGCAGCATTGGGAGTAGAAGCGGTGGCAGAAATGGAGGAGGAAGGAGAGGTAGCACTGGCCTGAGCAGAGGCTTAGGCCTGTAGAGGTGGGGACGGAGTTGGAATAGGTAAAGGCAATGATAGGGTAGATGGAGATGAAGGTGGTGGTGAGGTAAGTAATGAGGTAAGCAAAGGCATAGGTAAGGGAACAAGTGATGAAGTAGGTGACGGAGCGGGTGCAATGCCAAATGAAGAATCACAGGGTTGTCCCTGGCCTTGTAGTGATGGAGACGGCTACCTGGGCGATGCTTGCTGCTGCTGCTGTTGTTTGCTGCGAAGATCTAAAATAACTTTATGCATTGCAGCCCAATCAATCCTCTTATGGTCTTCCAGGCCATAAACATACTCCCGAAACTCGGGACAATCCTCGACCAAATGCCCCTGCTGGCGATGAAATTCACAATATTGAAACATATTCCCGATCGCGGGTCGGCAAGGCACAACCGGAGGGAGCTGCAATGCGTGAGCGGCCATCAAATCCATGCAAATATATGTAAAAGACTTCGGCAACTACAGAGAAGGAGCCCACTTCAGGCAAGGTGGATGCCGAGGGGTATAAGAAGGTGATGGAGAAGGATGCGGTGATGAAAATGGAGGTTGCGTAGGCAATGGCACATGGCTAAAGGAAGGATTACGTAATGGCGTATGCAGAGTGGAATGAGGGGATATGTAGTGGACGACATCCACCTGCTCGAGGTGTGATGTTTCCTTGACCAGAGGTGGAGATGCGTGCCGATATGAAACAACGGAGGGCTGACTATGGATGGCGGTAGGTCGACTCATGGAGGGTTGATACGGGGACGTATATAGGTATGTGGGAGCGAAAGGCTGACTCATGGAGGGCTAACTGATGGGAGATGATGGATGGGAGGCGTATGTGGACGTAGAAGGTGAAGGAGGCTCGGGGTCAAGGGAACCTAAAAGTTGTTGGTGGATGAAGCGAGCTCGGCCATAAAGCTATTGCCAGGATGTGATATCGTTGAGGGCTAAGACAAATCGATACTCAGGCGTTGCACTAGAAATAATCATTTTGATCTGCTCTCCCACCGGAATATGCCCTGGGACTTGCGCGGCCAGGCGACGCCAGCAGTCGGCGAAGGTAGAGAACTCCTCGTCATGCTTCATCTTCTCATGGGTCAGATCAACCATAGAATACTTGGGCCCAACCTGGTTTTGAAACTGTTGAAGAAATTTCTGTTGGATGGCTTGAAAATTCACCAACTTGATCTTCCGACAATGCAAAGAACCAATCCCGAGCCGAACCTTCTAGTGACAGATCAAATAAATAAACCATCAAACATTGGTCATGTCGAAATTGGGCCGACTCATAAATGAACTCCTTTAAGTGCACATAGGGGTCACCGACTCCACCATTGCGATGATATGCAAGAGTTTGTGAATGCAGTGGAAGCTGAAGACCTTGGAATGCAAACGGGACACTCAAAGAAATTTTGGAATCAATTTGACGTTGAAGTTCATCAAGATGGCATTGGGTTTGAGCGAGAGTGATCATTTCCTCAATGGGGAGAGATCGAGAAGGATGCAAGCCAGCCTGAGCAAGAGAGTGTGAATTTGGACCAGGATTATGATATTGGGCCGGATAAGAACTCCCCTCTAACGAAAGGTAATTATAAGATGCCTAGCGCACCTACGATCCGTAACCCGCAGCAGACGCAGCAGACGCAGCGTTCTAATGTTCCGCAAGCTATCCCGTTTACCCGTGCGGCCCGACGCAAGAGTATTCAGGCGTTTACGCAGACGTTTACACTTTCTGCCGGAGCGGTTACCCCTATTGCGCCTATTGAACTTCCCGCTGCGGGATTCTTGCGCGATTTGGAAATCTACGTCCAGATTGCTTCGTCCGGTAACTCCGCTACGGTTGCGCTTCCTGCCGTTGGGGATGCTCCCTGGAATGTGATCAACAGTATGCAGGTTACTAATGCCGCTGGTGATACCATCTATGTCCCCATCAACGGTTATGATCTTTACGAGATTAACAAGTATGGCGGTATCTATGAAGCGCCATTCTGTGATCCTCGCAACGATCCGGATTATGTTGCTCTTACTACAGGGGGTGGAGCTACTGCCGGTAGCGGCGCATTCATGATCCGTGTCCCGTTTGAGATTGATCCTAGGGACGCATTCTGCGCACTGCCTAACCTTGCGGCAAACAAGGCGTATCAGGTGCTCATTAACCTTGCGTCTATCTCGCAGATTTGGACCGGCGGTACCGCTCCTAACGGTACGGTTACGGTTACCGTTACTATGGTCATGAACTACTGGTCACAGCCCAATGCCACTAATGGGGATGGTATGCCTCAGGAAATTGCTCCCCCTGGTGTGGGTAGCGTTTCTCTGTTCCGTATGCAGACTATCGCTGGTATTGGCGGCGGTAACCGAGTGAACCAGCTTTACAACGTTGGTAACGTTATTCGTTTCGGTATGTTCACTCTGTATAATGCATCACAAGTACGAACGGATGCTGATTGGCCTGCCATTAACTATATCCGCTTGAATAATGATCAGCTTCTCTATAAGCCTACGCCATTTTGGCTTAGCCAGATGAAAAAGGCTTATGGGTATGGTACTACTGCCGGTACTAAGGATACTGCCGGTCAGCTTGATACCGGCGTCTATGCGCTTTCTGACTTCATGGAACAGAGGGGTAAGGTCATGGTGGATGGCCCACGTGATCAGTATCTCGTAACGCTTGACTCTACGCTTCTTCAGCAGGAAGGTGCTAACTTTGGCGCTACTGCCGGAACGCTTAAGGTCTTGACGAACGAGATTAAGCCTATCACCCCCGGTGCTCTTTACTCGCTTAATATCGTCTAAGGAGGGATGATGACTACTGTTAAGAAAACGTCTACGCCTACGGTCCCTAAGCCTGTCAAGTCCGAGCCTACGATCGTTTACGATCTTAACTCAAATCAGCACTATACCGGCGTTGCAACCCCCGATTTGGCTAAGGCTATCAAGAGCGAAGGTTTCGCATGGGCACGTCCTGCCTATCATCTTGACCAGGCTACCAGGCAGACTACGGTTTATTGGGAGTATGTGGACTATGACAATCTGGTTCCCGGTCCGCAAGATGGAGAAATCCGTAAGGTCAAGCTGGTCTAACGGAAAGGGTGTAATGCTATGAGTTATGGCATTGGTACAGATATGAACCAGGGATGGGGTGAAGCGGATTCGTGGGGCGGCCCAATGAACGGTATTGATGTTGTGGAACACATTTCCGGAGCATCACAGAAGACTACCGCACGAATCAGCGAAGATACCTATCTTTGGCTAACGGTTATGATTGCTCTAGCGCTCTTGTGGGTGCTAGGGGGATTTAGTTTCAAGTCGGCAAGAGCGTAAAGGAAAATAGGATTATGGATTTCGTCCGAAAGTATTGGTTGTGGATTCTGGTTGGATTCGCTGCTTACTGGTTCCTTGTTAAGCGGTAAATCATGCCTGGTAAGGGTAAGGCTGTCATAGCCTGGTTTGGCGGCGGCGTAGGTATCATCCTTATTTACTCCGCTTACAAGAATGAGTCTCCGTTAAGCGTAATTAAAGGTACGCTTAGCGGAGACTCTACCCGTACACCTATTGAGGGTACTTTAGCGCTTAGTGGTGATATACCATCTGACGCTAGAGCTAGTGATATTCGCTCAGGTTCGCAAGCATATGATCTAGTCTCTATCGGAAGCCAACCCAATCTAAAGCTTGATAGAGCCGCCGCCGCATCATTCGCTAGGGTTGAATCTTTGTATGGCAGGACCATCTACCTAACCGGAACATTTAGAACAAGAGAAGAACAAGCGGCAGGGTATGCTAACAATCCTGGCACCCATGCTCCGCCTGGTCATTCGCTACATGAGAAAGGATTAGCGGTTGACGTGGACACAAACAAGATGAACGTTAACGATCCGCTACTTGCGGCCGCATTCTCTCTAAATGGATGGTTTAGGCGGGGTAAGAAGCTAGCTAATGGAAAGCCTGAGCCATGGCATTGGTCTTATGGGGTGCCAGGATGAATGACACAAGTATCGTGCTCGCTAGTCTAGGCGGAGCTACTGCGGTTAACTATGTGGGTACGCTTAGCAAAGGTCAAGCGCCAACCATGCGACCGCTGATCGGTATGTTTGTTGGCGGAACGCTGCTACTTACCCTCTCTATGTTTAGTGGGGAGATTGCTACTGCCTTTGCGGTATTGATCTTCATTACTTCACTAGTTGTGAATGGCGCTCAGGTATTCGATAAGGTAGGGGACCTGGTATGAAAGATAAAGCTACCGCTCTTATCGCTAGCCTGGTAACGGTTGCGATTGCAACTACAATAGTCTTACCAGGTAGGCGAACCCCTCAGTCTATCAAAAGCTTCTTTGAACTACTGAGTAGCTCGGTTACATCTGTACTGTCAACGCCTAGTTGATATCAAGAAAGGCAAATTGCAATGAACGCAGAAAAGTTTGCAAACATCTTCCTCAGCCTGGCCGCTGTCGCTATGGTGACAACGCTAGTGCTTCCCGGTCGTCAGACTCCGGCAGTGCTTCGTGAGGGGTTCGGCGCCCGGAGCATGCGAGAAGGAGGGTTCATAAACGAAGAAAAAGTATGCAGATTTTCACCTACAATATGGCTGGGGTGTCCGGCCAATATGGAAGACTACCTAAGGAGCCTCAGGAGCTGGCTCGATTGGCTGAAAGGCCGGGGCCGAATACTCAAAGGGTGGAAGTCGCAAAAGAGACACTGGCAGTGGCCAGGGAAGAGCAAGCCCTGGCTCATCACTTGCAACATGATGAAGCCACCATTTTAACTACCAATGTGGTGATGGCAGAAGAAGAAGATGTAATGCTTGACATCCTGCCTGAAGGTGCGCCAGGGGAAACAACGAAAGCCATCCTCGGCACAGTGGCTATGGACCCATCAGTGCTAATGCTACTACAGAAGTACCGACAGGAGATAGAGTTCCTAAAGAAGCAGCTCGTGGAGAAGACGGAACAAGGCTCGGCCTCTAAACAGCCCGAGATGCAGGCTGAATCATCACGGGGAGCTGTCAATCCAGGCAACTTCCCACCACTATGCACCTTGTCTCAGCCGACAGAACCAAGCTTGGCAACAACTCAGCAACGCCCATCACAGTCGCTGATGCCGCCAGTGCTGCCACAGGTGCACCAGACACCCTCACTATTGCATCCTCCTCCGTAGGCGACCGCCCTGCTCACCCCTTATTTGTAGCTAGCACACTTCTATCCAGAATCAGTCAACCCAATCACCATAAACAAGCTGATGGTGGAAAGGATGATCGAGCTGAAGCTTGCCAAGCGAAGCGAAGGCGACTACGTCGCATTTGATGCCTATCGGGTACCATACCTGCCACATCATGCTGTAAAGAGGCTCCCTCCAGGGATCAGCAAGTCACCTAAATTCAACAAGTTCAACGGGAAGGGATCCCCGAAGGAACACGTCACCTACTATATGATCGTCATGGGCAATCTAGCTGTCGATGAGTCATACTTACTAAAAAATTTTGGGTCCTCGCTGATGGGGCTAGCTTTTGAGTGGTACTCCAGCCTTCCGGCTGGGTCGATCAGCGACTGGCCGGACATGCAGAAGAAATTTAGGGAAAGATTCCATGTCACCGAGAGGGAGGTCACGGTGGCTGAACTCTACTCAACAAGGCAAAGGATAAATAAGATAGCCCTTGAATATATTAAGAGGTGGAGGAACCTTAGAATGAGATGTAAGCGGGCCCCGCATCAAGAGAACGCTGTGTAAATTTGTAAATAAAATCTCAGGAGGGAGGTGCTGGAAAAGATGATTGGCATGAAAGTTCGGTCATTTGACCGCTTGAACAATATTGTGGCTAAGGTAGAAGCTTTCCTGGCTTGGCCTGCGCCTACATCAACTACTGCCACTACATAAAAAGGCAAGGTAGCAGAATGGCGTCAAGCGCCTAAAGAGGCAAACGCTCTTGACATCAAGGCGTTTGAACAACAGAAGGATAAAGGCAAGAAGGCAGTTACCCCTCAGCCTGCTAAAATAGGAGACAGCAAAGAGGGCCCCTCACTCTGGGACAAAATGAAGAAGGCCTATTTTTTCCCCAAGGAGAAGACCAAGGTCCTGTTTGACTGGGTTACCCAGTATGGCAAGGTCACCTTGCCTGAGCCAAAAAGGCCGGAAGACCTGCGAAGAAGAGACAGCCCAAGATTCTGCCCTTATCACCAAATGTTGGGGCACCCAATTAAAGATTGCTATGAGTTCAAGGATATTATTGAAGGCATGGTGAAGAAAGAATAAATAGAATTGGGAGAGTACAAGGTTGACCCTCCACAACCTCATGAAGTGGCTCTAAGAAGATCTACGGTCAATATGGTCTCCTTATGTCAGGCGTTACCCAAGGAGATCGCGGAAGCCAGCACTCAGCATACTTATGAGGCCTACTTCCTGATACCAATAAAAGAAAAACAGGGTTGGCAGCAAATCCCTGCAAAAACTAAGAAGAAGGGTGCACCTTTCCTAAAAATGGGGGCACATGTTCATGGCATCACACCGCAACCCACTCTGCCAATGGCAGCACCGGCACGGAGCAGCCCGCCTATAGTCATCAGAATACCTACACACAATCGGAGGAGACAGACTCTGCTGCCAGCTGTTAAAGAAATCTGTCCAGAAGCCCGATGACTGCAGGACTACATAAACGGGCAGGATGAATATGAACAGCCCAAATTGAAGCCCTTGCTGATGCGAGACCATGTCCCGTGGCAAGAACTAGAACAGCTCTCACTAAAACAAGAAGGAGAGGCTGACAGAATGCCAGAAAAGTATGACAACTTGTTCTGGGGGAAAGTGCCAGTCGGGGGCAATAAGAAAAGGCAAAAGAAGAAAAGAAAGGCCAACAAGGTCAAAACGGAGACAGTGCTCTCCTGCAACACCCTTTCTACTCTCTTCAATCTACCCGGTGAGGAAGATGAAGAGGAAATATGCTTCACACCTGCTGCCAAGGGGAGCCAGGTCGAAGGTGCAATCGCCACACATGTAATACAGTCAGGCGAAAGATGGGGGCGTCAGTCGCCCACCAACCATAATATTATCTTCAAGGGAGAGCAGCCCTATAAGATACCTCCTCCGGAGGTCAGGAGAGTCTAGATTCCCCCTCCGTCAGGCCTATACAATCAGAATGGGGGTAGCACTGTCGCTCCTTCCTTCCTAGAATTCCTGAAAATGTCAAAAGGGAAACAACCTTGCCAGGATGCGGGCCCTACAGTTGGGGGTACCCACCCGTAGCTCCAGCAACCTTCCAGGGTCCTGGATGAAGATGAAGCCCGCCCCACGACAACCAATGAAGGACAACAAGAGGATGACACCAAGCAGAAAGGTGCAGACTCGGAGTCCGATGAAGCAGGCTCATCAGGGGCCATAGTTCAAAACCCCTCCAAGCCTAAATGGGCAGAAGAAATGAAGTTGTCCAATGTCTAGGTTGGAAGCAAAATAATGAAGCTACTCAAGAAACTCCCGGCAAAACCATGGAAGGGTGAATGAAATTAAGGGAAAAGAGGCTAGCCCACAGCCTGTCAATAGTAAAGCCTTCCTCGAATGGTACGTCTAGCTCCCCTGTATCAGTATAATTACTCAGCATCTGCCATTTGTCAGTGATGATTGCCGGCTTTTCTATTAACTCTTGAATCAATGGTGGCCATTCCGGATCAGTGGGCATAAATAGTCAGCTTAGTGCAATAGTAATGTCATCCATATCAAACCACTGATACCAGTCACACTCTGGATCATCCATTTTTCTTCTTTTAAAAGGCCTTAAAGATTCCATGGCCTTATAAGTGACTAAAGGTGCTAAATGACGAGCGAATTGGCGTGAATGGACATCTTGGTGATCCAGCAATGAAGTAATCACTGTAGTTTGCTCGTCAACTTGTTGAGTGGGCCCCTTTTCAAAATGAGTATGTAGAGACCATGTGAGTGGTTATCTGTCTGTCTTGAGAGTTGAGGTCATAGCTGCCCATGGTTCGGCATTGTTTTCACCAAATCTTTCTTTGCTTGTCCCCTTCTATCCCAGGCCGCCTCAAGAAATTAACTTGCAGTTCTTAATGGGCTTCACTCGGCCGTGGAGGTTAACACCCAAACCCTTGCCGACCCTGTACCCCATTCTTATCATTATATTCCAACCTGGGGTATCCATCATATTCTTCTTATTCTTCCCCTTTGAAGGTAGGGGTGCTAAAACCAATGGTGAAAACTACGGCCTCAACAAGTCTTGCTGTGGATTGGCCAGATCCAAAACTGAGAACAAGGGTCTATTAGCCAGCCATATGGAGGGCAGCGAGGTTGCAGAGTGTATACCAACTGACGACAGAATGGGCATACTAGTGACTTTGATGATATGCCCTTTATGTGGAAACTTTAAGCACTGATGATTTGTAGAGGGCACGACATCAAGCTCTTGAATGTATGGACGGCCCAAAATGCCATTAAAAGTCGGGTCCATATCTAGAATATGAAAATCTGCTATAACGGACACGAGACCTAGCCCGACTTTCAAAGTGATCATGTCCAGAGGTGGCTTCTTTGTATTATCATAGGCAGTGACTATAATAGTAGATGGTCATATCTCACTGTCTAAAATGCCACACATTTTTAAAGTGCTGGGAGGTAGAACATTAATGGATGCTCCAGTATCTACCAAACACTGTTTAAAGGCCACTCTATTGATATCAATAGTGTTTCATAAGGCATACTTCCTGGCCGACTTTGGCACTAACTCATGTTCATGAAAGACAATAGCCGGTTGATCACCTACTGGGGTTAAAACTGAAGTAATCTGTTCAGTAGGGATATCTTCATTGACCATCACCTTCTGTAGATATTGCTTTAAAGCTTGTTGGTGAGCAGTGGATCTCTTAATCAGCTCCAAGATAGAAATCCTGGCCGGGGTTTTATCCAGATGCTTTAATAAATAATACTGAGTACTCGGTATGGACTCCCATTCTTGCTCCTGCTTCTCTTGCCCCTGCACAGGCTCTTGCTCCCTTTGCGGAAACACATGGTGGAATATTCGTCCACTACGGAGCGCCATAGTCTGTGATGATTGTGCTTTTGTTGGGTTTTGGGTATGCTGAGGGTCGGTGGATGTGGAAAGGGGTATCTGGGTTAAGGGGTATGGTGGTGGGTAATGTGGGTTTAATGGGAGAGGAATTGGAAAGGATAGGCGGAGCCTGGGTGGTTGGAGTAATTGTAGGCTGAATGAGGAGGGGCCTATGTGGATGTGTCGTATTTGAGGGGGGCATGGTAGGTGGTAGTGATGGCCGAGGCAAAGGGGTAGTAGTAGGGTGAGGGGGAATGGGTGCTTGTGAGGGTCAAATAAGGAGAAGCCTGGATGGTGTAAGGTTAGTAGAAGTTGGAGGTGTTTGTGAGGGTATGGAAGAAGATGGAAGGTGAATAAGGAGAGGCCTGGATGATGGTGGATTGGTAATGGGGGGTACTTGGTTGGTGGTACGTAAGATGGGGTGAGAAGGCTGGGGAGAAGATGTTGGTTGTGGGGTTGCTCTTAACAAATGGGGTGGTTGGCTCGAGGTTTGGTTAAAAGCCCCGACTAAAGCATTCTCTTCATGCCAACCTTGCCCCCTCTCCACTTCATGGAAGGAGGTGACAGGGTTCAGCTGTTGATGTGGTGGATGCTCCAGCAGTAGATTATGGATAATCCCCATGTCTGGTTGTGGTACTAGAGCTTGCTACTGCTGAAGAGGTTGTTGAGCTTGTTGTGGTGGTTGCTGAGCCTGTTGCTACCGAGGAGGTCTCTGAGCTTTAAGAGTTGCAATGAACTGTCTCATTTCGTCCCAATTAATACCGCCCTGATCATTCAAATCATATATATAATCCTTGAAATGGAAGCAATGATCTATGTTGTAACCAGGCTGCCGATGGAAGACGCAGTACCGAGAGGTGTCCACATTAGGGGGCCATGCTGTCCTTTCTTTTGGCAAAGTGAGCAGGTTGGCGGCCATAAGGGCATTGAATATGTTTGGAAGGCTCTCGGGTAAAGGAGGATACTAAGCTCTTTTGGGGCCTATAGGTCTTCTCGGTTGTTGAGAGTCGTAGTTGGAGGGAGGTGGCACCTGATGATATTGTTGGGCAGGGTTTTATGGTGGAGCTGGACTTTGTGGTGGAGGAAGCGGAGACCAGAAGGGCTGAAGGGAGTTGTTTTGTTGGAGTGGAGCTTGGTTGAGGAAAGAAGGTTGTGGTTGTTGTTGTGGGGGTCTTGGGTTTGGGGTGTTGCAGAAGGATGAGGGATGGCCAACCGCTCCTACTTGATCATTGTGACGGTGCCTTCGGTCGTTCCACCATTGGTACTAACATTAGTGCTCTTCCTCACCATTATTGGTCTTAGCTCAAACATGCCCATGATGAGCGAATCTTTCATATGTGTTTGAATATACCTGGCCCTTTCATACAGTTCCTCACATCCGGGGAAGCTGCCCCTTCGCTTAGTGTTGACGATCTCATCAATGTTCTCTCTCAATTGGATGAGGCACATCGCCAAAAGATCCAGGCTGCTCTTAAAGGAAAATCTGTCCCTTCTTCCTCTTCGAATCCCCCTCAGGCCGCGGGTGGCCTTCAAGCCAATTCTCCTAATGACCAGGCGGTCCACCAAGGGAATCCAGCTAGTCTTCCTCACCGTCCAATAACCCCCGTCCCTGTTGCAACAAGCCATTCTTTTGTCAAGCCACAAAATCCGTCTCCTCCCCTATTTTTGAGAAGGCCCATGCCTAATCAATTCCCCCCCAGTCCGACCCCGGCTGAGTCTGCCACCAACACCCTTCTCCAGAACATTTCTAGCATGGAGGAGCAGCTCAAGATAATGTCTATTCCTAAAGATGCTCTGGAAGTCACTGTCCCCACTTTGCTAGTTTTCCACTTGCTCCCGTCGGAAATGCCAAACTTTTGGCGCTATAATGGAACAGGCAATCCGCTCACTCATTTGAAAGATTTTATGTATGAGACATCCTTTTGGTAGAACAACAAAACATCTTTGGCTTATCTCTTTAGAAGGTCCCTTGACGGCCCGGCCCTTGAATGGTTTTACTCTCTAGAACCAGCTGAAGCTGGTGACTTTGATATTGTTCAGAGGAAGTTCTTGCCAAAGTATAGAGACCGTGTGGGCCCCTCGCTATCCGTCACTGATTTGGTGGCCGAAAAGATGAAACCCGAATAGGACTTCACTCAGTTTGCCGATAGATGGTGGTCGATGGCCAAAAAGTTAAGAGATACATTGTCAGAAGCTGAGCAAGTTAAGATGATAGTCTCCAATGCTACTCCTCAGTTTCGTCATATCTTGGCCATGAACAAGTTGAATACTATGGAGGAGCTTTATGAGAAGGCAAGATATATTCAGACTCAGATGAAGGACTCGCCCATCATATCCATGTTTGAACAGAAACCAATAGTGCCGAGGAAAAGTAATGTCATGAATAACAATGGTGCCACTACCAAGGGTGTGGTTGTGAATGAGCAGGTGAGCGTGGTTGGCAATCCCGTACAATCCCGCAATCCTCCTAACCAAAGGCCACCACAACATTTCCAACAATCCTCCTTCTTCAACCAAGCTCCGCACTAACAAAATAACTCTCCTCAGCCCTTCTGGCCTCCTCCTCCACAGAATCAAGTCGTACCACAAAATCCTCCAGTTCCCCAACAATACCACCAGGTGCCTCCACCAGCTCATTACGGCCCCCAACAACCGAGAAGACCTGTAGGCCCCAGGAGAGGCCAATACCCCCCATTACCCGAGAGTCTTCCCGATATCTTCAATGCACTAATGGCCGCCAACGCGCTCACCCTGCCAAAAGAACGAACGGCCTGGCCTCCAAATGTGGATACCTCTCGGTATTGTGTCTTCCACCGATAGTCTAGGCACAATATTGATCATTGTTTCCAATTCAAAGACTACATATATGATATGAATGATCAGGGCGGCATCGACTGGGATGAAATGAGGCGATTTATTGAAACATTGAGGGCAAGAAGGCCACCTTGTCAGCAGGCACCACAGCAGGCTCAGCAGCCCGTTCAACAAGAGCAACAAGTTCAAGCATCGCCAGACATGGGGATTGTCCAGAATCCGCTGCCGGAGCACCACGCACAGAATCAACAAGTAAACCCTGTCACCACCTTCCATGAAGTGGAAAGGGGACGGGGATGGCATGTAGAGAGTGCCTCCGTCGCTTCCTTAAACCAAAATCCTAATCAGTTTCCCCGTTTACTAAGAACACCTCAGCCTTCTCCGTTTCCACAACCTTCACGACCCCTTATACGCCCCGCCAATCAAACCCCTTCCACCACCAACCCCATGCCGCAAATGCCTCTTCTCATTCGCCCTTTGCCCTTTTCGCCTTCACCACAAACCCCTCCTACCCCCACAAATCTTTTGCCATCTAGGCCACTCCTTATCCGCCCTGCGCCGGCATTTCCCCCTACCTCCGTTAACACCAATCCTGTACCTGCTAGACCTTTGTTGCTTCGTCTTTCGCCAGCATCCCCAAACCCCCACACCCCTACCACAACTAACCCTTCGCCTCTAGGGCCCTTTTTTGTCCACTCTTCGCCTACCTCTTCGCCCACAATTCCTTCCAACCCTCCTACCACGGGACCTTCACTACCCGTCTTACCTGTTCCCACAAACCCTCAGCCAACAAGGCCCCTTATCAGGGTCCCCCAACCGGTTGCTCCAGTTCAACCCGTTAACCCCGATATTCCTTCTTCTTCCACCAACCCTCCATCCACCAACAACCCGACGGAGGCGCAAAGTTCTCAGACCATGGTGCTCCGCAGTGGGCGGATTTTCCACCGCATGTTTTTGCAGCGTCAAGAGCAAGAGCCCGTGTAGGGGCAAGAAGAGTAGTCACAAGAGCTGGAGTCCATACCGAGGACTCAGTATGATTTGTTAAAACACTTAGACAAAACCCCGACAATGATTTCCATTTTGGAACTTATAAGAAGGTCACCAACACATCAAGAAGCTCTCAAGGAATATCTACAGAAGGTGATGGTCAATGAGGACATCCCGGCCGAACAGATTAAATCAGTCCTGACACCGGCAAGGGATTAGCCCGCCATTGTGTTTTATGAACATGAGTTAGCTCCAAAGCCAGCCAGAAAATTCGCTTTATGCATTACCGTGGATATCAATATAGTAGCCGTCAGCCAGTGTTTGGTGGACACTGGCACATCCATTAATGTTCTGTCGCCAAACACCTTGAAGAAGTCCGGCATTCCGGAGAGTGAGATTCGGCCCTCACGCATCACAGTGATAGTTTATGATAATATAAAGAAGCCGCCTATGGGGGTGGTTACCTTGAAAGTGGGACTGGGTCCCTCATCTGTCACAGTTAACTTCCATGTTTTAGATATGGAAACATGTACTACCAAGGCATCAAGTGTAAGATAATAAAATAATAAATTACATCATGGTAGACATCATCAAAACCAGGAGGACAACATGACAGTCTGGTCGTGACCACCAATCTGATGAGACGGCCATAGGAGGACTGCCATTTCCAATTGACAGCCTTGAGTAATACCATTTCCTACCAATTCAACTATGCGATTAGCGGCCCTGATAAAACCGTAAAAGTGTAGTAGCGCCTAGGGAGTTGACCGCTATTTGCCAATAGGTTTCATTCGTGTTGGTTTGGCTTCTGGTTGGCTTGGCTTTGACCCCTTGGTTAGCCCATTGTGTGTGGATGTCTTGGACGTCCTATGAGGGCTGTGACCGTGTTATAGGGTGTCTAATAGTGTCATTATACCGAGTAGTGTTTCATGCATTTCGAGAGTCATTATGGTTTTTGGTCAACCTAGTTGTGACCTAGTGGTTCACACGTGACCTCGTGAGTGTCTCGTTTATCCTATAAGGGTTGAGACTCTAGTTTTGGACGCTTGGAGCTATCATCTAACCTCGGTTTAAGTTCCTACTTGGTTTGATGACTTCGATGTCCCCTCATGTTTCGTGTTTCATGTTATGTGAAATTCTGAGTCCATTGAGTGGCATAGAGGACGAGGGCTTATGTTTTTCCCGTGATTTTGGCTTAGGGACTAGGCTGATTAACGGCATGTTGCCTTGATGTGGAGCGATCTTGACCTGAGTAATATGACTCAAGGATCATTGTGTATAGGTCTAGTTGTTTGTCTAGAGTCTGGCGATAGTTCTATGTGCCACTTTGTGCTTTGTAGTACTTGTGACAGGTGCGTGCTTAGCCTATCTGTAATTCGATGATTCTATATTGAGTCTCTGTGTCTAGTGAGCCTCCACTAGTTGTAGCCTGATGACACTTCGTGTCGGCCCACTTGGGAGTGGTGGCGGGGCAGTTCCCGGTAGAGACGGTTCATAGGCTGGCTACTGTAGGCCCCTTTGTCTAGCAGTTAGAGTCCGATGGGAGGGGAAAACTATCTAGAGGCCAGGGTCAAGACATTGGGCTAGTGTGTGCACACGTGGTCAGGGGCGTTGGACGAGCGCCAACAGGTGTGACCCTGACTAGTCACTCCTTACTGTTATTCCTTGGGTACTTGTTTAGTGTCTCAATTACCGCGTTTGAGGTGAGTGGGAGATGCTTGAGGTGCAGTGCAGGACGTCAGTGGACGCATCTGACTTTTCTTCTAGTGAGGAGGTACTTCTATCACAGGACACTGACTCTTGTGATTCTTGTGATTTGTGTGGTTTCTCAAGCAGCGTGACCTCCTTCACGTGGTGCTTTATGTAGTCTGTGTTTGGCTTCACCCGTGGTCAGTATAGCGTACACGACGGTGATATCGTGTATGTGTTGGTGCTTTCAGGCTTTATGATTGTAGGCACCGGGAGTGTTTCCACGTGGTGGGATGTTTGGTGGATGCTCTTTTGAACTAAGCCATGGCTACCTGCAATGCACAGTTTTAGGAATTAGAAATTTGTGATCGCCAGAGGTGTTTACTTGAACCTCACAGGGTATAGTGATTGTGGGGAGATGATTTCAAACAGGGAGAATGTGGGGTCCCATCTTTCTCATCCTCGGCCGGCCAAGGGCAATGAGCCCTGTGAAGTTCCATGACGCCGAAGTCCTGCAAATAATGAAGCTCACGAAAATAGGAGAAAATAAAAGGCCATTAGTGTCGAGAAGTATAGTATCTACTCTAAGGCAAATTAACTCAAGGGGAAATGGTGGCGTGATTACCTGGGATGGTGGGAAGGGAGGATGCCCGAGACATTTGACCACCCACCTTCCCATTTGTTTGGTGGGAAAACATCTAGAATAGGAGCTAGGAAACTATACCGTGATGAATGGGCATGCAATAGGAACCATGATATGATGAACATGGGATCAAAGGTTAGAAGTTCAAACCAGGGGGAACGACCGAGAGTGAAGGAGATGAAGAACCTGCTATATTCTCCTCTTGCTCTCGTTCTCCAACTCTGCCCGAACTCTGCTTTCTCTCCTGTATCCTTTGCTCTCCTCGCCACCAATCTCCCAAAAAATCCACCCCCCACACCTCTGACTCGAAGTCAGAAGTTCTCTACTTTGAGATTGAACTCCCAGAGCTTCAAAAATCGTGGGAAGAAATTGTGCTCGACGAGGGAGAGAACGTGTTGAGGAACGACCCACATTCTCTGATCGGGTAAAACGAGGAGGACGGCTAGGTTACTGGCCTTCTACACGGAGTGGGCGGCCAAGCATGTGGCCACCTAGCTAAGGAGGGCGGCTATCACCCTGGTCACCCAGGAATGAGGGCGGCCACTACTTTGGCTGCCCAACCCATGGAACTTGGGCCCATCAAAAGAGTGTGGCCCAATAACAATTGTGTAACGGGCTGAGCTTTAAAGCATGGAACATCGAGAAACTAAGTGCAATGACTGTGCGTCACTCACATGAACGTCCACTGGGGTCCGCGGGATGTCTGAAAGTAGCCGTCTACAGTGATCTTGAGTTGGGTTTGTCTCGATAGATGAGCCTACATGACTGAGGTGTCGTGATGTGTCCTAGCAGTGTAGCTAGAGTTCCTTTAATTGATTAGTGTTTCCTGACTGTGTGTCTGGGGATCCATGTTCTTACCGATTACGAGTAGTTTAGAGGGCCGAGGCTTTATCATCTGTTGTGTTTCTGTTCAGTACGACTTTCCTCTTTACTTCTGCTATTGTTACTCCTGCTCCTACTTTACTGTTATTGTTATTGTTGTTACCGCTTTGATTCGTGGTGGGGATCTGTGGGACCCCTACTGAGCTAGTGACATGAGACTCACCCCTGACTTTTCAAGTGTGGTTGCTCTTCTTCCTCGTGATCTGGAGGTGCGGTGCGTGGTTCTTAGTTGTCAGCTTTGCTAGTGTCGGGCTTCCCCCGAGCTTAGTCGGTAGTAGTGCAAGAGTTCTCCATAGCTTTTCGAAAGGAGTGGAGTTACAGTATGCCCTAAAGTTCAAATTCATGACATCTAATAATGCCTCTGAGTACGAGGCTCTAATTTCTGGGGCTCAGACGGGGAAACACCTGGGAGCGGAATGAGTTAGGATCGATAACAATTCGTAGTTAGTTGCCAGCCAAGTCAACGAGGACTACGAAGCTTTAGAACCACTAATGGTTAAGTATCTCTTGTTGGGGTAGGAGATAGCTCGGCTATTTGAGAGCTTTCAGGTGTTCCGGATGGCTTGGGAGGAAAATTCCTGAGCAGACACGCTCTCTTGCCTTGCCTCCTCCATCAGCTCGGATGGAACTTAGTCAATCCTCCTTGAGGAGCTAGAGCGACCTAACGTAGATACCGAGCTTGTGGCCACCGTGCAAAAATTGCCTAATGACTGGAGAGCACCATACGTCGCCTGTTTGAGTGACACTCGGGAACCTATCGACCCACGTGAAGTCAGGCGACTCAAGTATAAGCCTGACGGTTTATTTTGCTCGACGGATCACTTTATCGACGGTCCTTCACAGGACCCCTCCTTAAGTGCCTTGAACCTCGGAAGGCCTGACAAGCAATTGAGGAAATTCATGAGGGGATCTGTGGCACACACCAAGGAGGGAGGTCGATTGCAAGGATCTTGCTACGACAAGGGTACTGGCGGCCCACTTTGTAGCACGACTACTCAGCCTATGCTCAAGAGTGTGATTGTTGTCAACGATTCAACCATTTGATCCATCAGTTGGCTTCAACGCTGGTAATGCTTACCGAGCCTTATGTTTTCACTCGGTGAGAGATTGACATCTTGGGTCCTTTCCGAGTGGCAGAAGCTCAAGATAAATTCCTTATCGTCGCCATCGACTATTTCTTCAAGTGGATTAAGGTCGAAGACACCACAAAGATAACGAAAGGGGTAATCTGCAGTTTCGTGTGGTGATCAATCATATGTCACTTTGGCATCCCCCAGGTGATAATAAGTGATAACGGCGGGCAGTTCAAATGCGCTTATTTTAAGAATAACTGCACTGACCTACACATTCATAATCACTTCACCTCGGTGGCCCACCTGCAGGCTAACAGTCTGGTTGAAAATGCTAATAAGGCTCTTCTTAAAGGCATCAAGACCAGGCTCGATAAACTTAAGGGAAATTGGCTCAAGGATTTGCCTAGCATACTTTAGCCTACATAGGCGAAACTCTATTTGGTGTACGGTACCAAGGTAGTTATTCTATGAGAAACTAGTAGCCTATCCCTTCGAGTTATCAACTTTAAACCAAAGCTCAACGATCGAACATCGTTGGAGAACCTTGAGTTGGCCGACGAAGTACGCAAGGTTGCAAGAATCTGAGCGATAGAGTACCAGCGTCACATGGCCCGTTATTACAATGCCCAGGTTCAGGATCGACAGTTCCTATTGGGGGACCTAGTCCTGAGAAAGGCTGAAGCCTCTCGACCACTAGAGGCGGTTGGGAAGCTGGCCCCTAATTGGGACGGTCCTTACCAAGTGGTCGAGATGCTTAAGAAAGTGGCCTAGTGGTTGGCAACCATGGAAGGGGAATTGATCGCTCAGACTTGTAATGCCACGACGCTATGCAAGTTCTATTTTTGAGTTCACAACTGCCATGTGCAACACACAAGCATGTAAGAATAAGTACAAGAGTCAATTAGAATCAAAAAAATTATTTTATTCCATCCGTATTCATACATCGAAGTGGCGGTAGCATTTACAATGAGAAATTGATAAACCTAGTAGTCGTTACAATGGAAAGGGGGTAGCTCGGCACAGGCCAATCAAGTGGCTTCAAATCGAGCCACTGACTCTGCCAAATGTGGAAACTAGCTCGGGAAATGAACCTGCCAACCTAGCTGTGCCCTGAGTCGAGCGGATTACATGGAGAGCCCCAGCAAAAAAGGAGTCATGGAATGTCTCCCGGCTAGGAAGAGGACGCGGGCAAGAAGAAATATCAAAAAAGAAAAGATGAGGAGTAAAAGAACATAAGAGTAAGAAAGAAAAGAAACAAAAGAATGAGGGGGGCCTCAATTGCAAGGAAGAGGGATGGGAGGCAGACGAGGAGGAAGCCTCTTCTGCACAAGCTGAGGGCGGCCCTCATGTCCCTCTCTTCCAGAGGGAAGAACATGACTAGAGGCACACCTGGGCCACCCTCCCCTCTCCTTGCGTGGGTAGTAGCATGGATGGTTAGGAGGAAAGACCCGTTAGTTGTCTTCCCTTCTGCTATGTTGTCCACCTAGTTGTCTTCCATTCTGCTATGCTGAATTTGCCCAACCGCTCTGGTGAGCCCTGCGATCTTCGTCTTCATCTGCAGACTCCATGGCTCCTCTATTGTGAGAATAGAAGACGAAGGAGAAGGTAGAGGGAGGGGCAGAGAGGGTGGATTATGCAATGCGAGGGGGTGCAGGCCCAAGCCACTCTTCAAGGTCTTTTATAGGCTGAAGATGAGGTGGTGCCTCACCCCACGTCAGTGCCCACGTCTTGATTGCTCCTTCCCCCGAAAAGATGCGAGTGGACTTTGAAGAGACATGCACAGCCCTTTCCAAGAGCAGTTACTCCTCCTTTCACAAATCCACCCTAGGGAGTAAGTGAAAGGGTACCCCCTTAATGGTGTGGAGGCAAAGAGGCGCTTGTGTGGCGCCTAGGAATTGTCCAAATAAAGCAAGCGCTAGGCGAGTGACCCGATTTTTACCACAGGAAAATCCTACGAAGGCTTTATTCGCTGATGGTTGCAGATCTGGAGAGTCACACTTAGTCAAAGATTTTACAAGACATGTGCTACTTTGTGGGGAAATGGCTTTTCTTGTATGTATTAAAGTAAAGGAAGTACAAGAGAAATTCCACATAGTAAGGGGAGGAAGGCCAACAGACAAGTACAAATCGATCCCAATCTAGCGAGATTGGGGAAGAAGGTCAGGGAGTCGATTGCCTTTCAGATGCTTGAAGGTCCTCGGCATCTGGATCCACTTCTATGACATGGGGCTGCGAATGTTCGGCCCCCTCAGGATTCACCGGCTCGGGCACCGAGCCCACCTGTGTGGGAACTTCCTCGGCTGAGTGCCTTCCTATCCTCTTCATCCAAGGTACCGGGCTTGGGCATGGAAGGCGGTTGTGCTCTCGTCATCCGAGTCATGCCACTGTTCGAAGTTGACAATGAGCTCGCTGAGGGCTTGGTCTTAAACCAGGCACAACCCTCGCTTAAACCCCTTTGTGAAGCCCTTCCTTAGCCCACTTTTGTAGCCCAACTGGTAGTAGGTAACGGTAGAGTTCTTCAGGGCCTCTCGGTACTCTTCTGAGGTCAAGTATCGCTCTATCGCCCTGGCTTCAGCTTCCGTCGCACCGGTCTCGATTCCCGATAACTTTGCCTCGGCCTCTGCCAATTTAGCTTCGGCATTCACTCTCCCCCGGTCTTCTTTTAAGAGGTGGCCCTTGATCTCGTCTCGCTTGGCCTCCCACAGTTTCAGGCTCACTTCCTGAGCTTGGTGCTCCTTGTCTAGGAGCTCACTCTTGAGCTCGACTGAGTACCGAGCCTAGGAGAGCTACTACGCAAGGGACCACACTTCCTCTTGATCTACTCCCAAGTGCAGAGGGATGCCGCCTTCGAGCAAAGTGTAATACTCTCAGAGGTGAGAATGGTGAGCTTTCGATCCAGCTCGGCACGGGCCATAGCATTTGTCGCCTCTCCTTTTTTCACTGACGCTAGACGAGTCTAGGACCTTAGCCCCTAGTTGGGCTACAAAGAGGCCCCCCTCCATGACTCGGTCCAAGAGTGCCATTGAGGAATGGTGTTGAAACTCGACCTGGACACGGAGGAGGTCCCCAGTGACTGACAATAGTCATAGAGAGATGGCCGGACAATGAATCATCTTTGTTGAGGGGTGAAAGTGCCCTCCGATGGCTACAGCAGTGGACAGACCCCAATGGGACTCCTCGAACCAGGCGCAGCAACACCATCATATGTCAGGGGCGCCACCTTGGCCTCCCCTCTGTAAGGCTCCGCGATGGCCCCCTCTATCGGGATCTGCCCCATCGGGGGCTTGGACACCAGGGCCTCAGTAGGAGTGGGGAGGGTCGGAGAATGAACAAGTGACACCTGAGATAGAGGGGCTCTTGGCAGTAGAGGAGCCCTCTTTTTCTTTTGCCTGCTCTCTTTTGTGGACATGGCCTTCATGGAGGCTAGCATCAGCTGTTATTCAGGGTCTTTTCATTTAGACCCCCGTCGGTCTAGTTCTTCTCCGGTAAGGGCCCGCTTGCCCTTATCATGTGCAGCAGGGGGACCCTCGATCCCCCGAGTAGTCCAAGGAGAGTCCCGAGCGATTGTGGTGGGTTCCTCTGCGACCCCCTCTCTAGGTGCAGTCTCAGCCAGTCGTTCTTCCCCCACGCCATGAACAAGATCTGTAAACCGAGCGAGAGTTTGTCAATGGAAGGCTAATAGGGTCGAACAAGCAAACTCAGTTCTCTCGAATTCTTACCTCCTACAAGCAAGGACACGTGAGTGCAGCACTGGAGATTAGCATCAAACATGAGCTCCATGGTCGACTGCTTCTGGCTCTGGAGAATTCTAATGCCATCCTCGACCTCCTGGGACATCACCATAGGCCTTAGGGGAATTACCAGATGGATGTTCGACTGGACCGGGAAGTCCATGAGTGGCCCTTGGTGTATGTTACCCAAAAATACTAGGTCTTCCACCCTTTGTGCGAAAAATCTCGGGGGGAGAGTGTGGCGACCCGGGATCCGAGTACCGGAAAGGAACTGGCGCAACTCGAATCTTGGCCCACCGCCCACGAGCCTGAAGACTCAGAAGGCCTAAAGGATAGGTGTGGTGTACATAGAAATAGGAAATAAAGTAGAACAACAGATATAATAACAGAAATAAATAACTAACTACAACAGAGTCTAGTCCAATAGAAAGTATAGTATAAAGCAGTAAAATGTACCACACGCCAAGTGAACACTTGGCCCGGCAAGCTGGCAACTAGGAACCTCCATGCAACGCCCTCGAACCTCGAGGAAGAGCCTCTGCACCTGAAAACCAGAGGTGAGCCTCCTATCACTGGCTCAGTAGGGATCCCACAGAACCCCAACTGAGAAAACAATGGCGGAAGGGAAAGAGCTACGCTAGCCACAGAAAGAATAGCAGTAACAGTAGGAACAGTAACCTATGACGGTCAATAAAACCTCGGCTCTACAGCTACTCCTACTGTACCAAAAACACGACCCGGTCTCCCGTCGGGGGAACAACCAAGTCATGCACCCGACATCCCGATCCCACAGTCGGGGAACAACCAGACACGAACTACCCTAGTCACGCTACTAGGAAAATGCCACGACGCCTCAATCGTGAAAACCTGCCCTTACAACGGGACCCAAGCCGAAACTACACAGTCCAAAAACACAATCATGACCTCATTGTCGTGAATTCCACGCCATCTAGGAAAAACCCTTGGTGACACTCACTGGAAACCCTAGACCTTAGCTATAGGAACGCTCTCGAAAATAACACCCGAAACCCCATCTCATAGACGAGAAACGGAAACCCGGGACACGATAACTCACATCACATGACGGGAGCACCGCCCACCAGAAGAACGACCGGATGCATCCCCTGATGTTTTACACCGTGTCACAAGTGTCTAGCTACAACTCCACGGATGTGAGACTCAGACACACTCAGTTACCAGAAGTACCACAAAATAAGGACTAGCTGAGGTCGCGCTCGTCAGCACGGGTCCGAACCCTCAGCCTCGTGTCCACACTCAGACCATACGCCCTAGGCCTATCCTCTAGCTGGTAATTCCCCCTAAGCCTAGACTCGGTTGTACGCGGGGACCCTACGGTAATCAGCCTACTCATCGTCTCTCTCGGGTACGCCACACTAGTGCCCCCAGTGGGCCGACACACGCGTAGCGTGGAAGCTACGACTAGTGGACGGGTCACAGACGTGAACACAGAAAATCACGCATGCACCCATCGCGAATAACACAAAGGAAGAAGTGGCTCACGGCCACTTGACTCTGGACAGCCCATTTGACCTATTAAACTCAACGGCCCTTGAGTCACAAGACTCGGGTCAAGACCATCGCACGCGACAGCACTGAGCCGTCAATCTGGCCTAATCCCTAGGTCGTCAATTGGCATTTTTACTCTCGTCTCTTAAAAGACAGAAAAAATTGAGGATTCTCTTCCCCAAAATCTCTGAACTTTATATCCCCAACTACTCTCTTTCTTCTTCCTCCACTTTCGTATCCCCAGATCCCTATCACCTCCCTCCCCTTATACTTTCAAATACTATTCTTATTCTTCCTCCCCTGTCATTTCTCCTCTATAGCCTCCCCCCTCACCCCACTGGACATTCCCAAACCTCTCCCCTCACGTGCTCTCGAGAGAGGTGGGCTGGTTCTCCTCCCTATCTTTAATTGGTCCAGGTTCCCCTGCTTCTACCACTTTTTCCGTTGTTTGCGATGGCTGCTCCTAATGTCAAGTATCATTATTTCGTTAGTGTGGACACCCATTTTTAACCCACAAGTTGAGTCATTTTATTATTCTCCTTACTAATGCCCCAATTACTTATTAATTGGTTGATTCTTTAGCCTTTCGTGATCCTTTTCAAATCATCTTCAACCCTCATGCTCAATAGATTGGCATTTTGGTCAGCTCCGTTTGAATGCAACCTAGGTCCTGATCGCGTTCTTTATATCGCGGCCGTCACCCAAACCACGTTCATATTTCTGTGCCAAATCAATGTTTGCATCTTGGACTCCAATTCTTAATTGATGACCTTTCACAGAGGCATCATTTTCCAACATTTTTCTCTTTAAAGATCTATTTTCTTATTCCACATCAAGGGCTAGGACGCTATTTTAAAATAGTGCCCTTCTATATGGTTGCTATTTCCGTCAACTGACTTTTTTTACCTACCCAGTATGAATGCAGCGTGGTAGATGACCACATTTAGGTCGCGGTCAAATCCCAGACCACATTCATTAGATTCAACCTTTTGCCTTTTTGACCAGTCAGCCTGGTCATGGTCAATTGTATGGATGCATTCTAGCCTGATTGCGATCTCTCTGATGACCACATTCTCAATTAGAAATCCTATCCAATCGAAACTCGTTCGTTCTAATTTTTGATCTCTCTAGAGCCTATTTTAGGCAGGTTTCAGAGCTCGAATCAGTTTAGGGAAGTTCCTAATCCTTCTAAGAACCTTTCTCCCTCAATTTTCGACAAGATTAACTGATTTTGAGCCACGAAATCTCTGATCTCTCTAGGGTATAAATTGAACCCTTGGCCATTGGCTCAAGGGATGCAACCTGAGGATTTGACCACAAGGAGGAGGGGAAGGCCACACTGCATTGAGGATTCTCTATCCCTCGTCCTCCTATCATCCAGGGAGTTAGATTAGGTTGATTTCCCCCTTTCTTCTTTGTTCTTCTTGTTCCCCTTTAATGTCTCCTATTTAGTTTTTAATCTCGGCATAGCATCATGTATTCTTTTCAAAATTACATCTTTTCGTCAATCACACATAGATACATGAACTCCAAATCAATTTTCTCCCTCCCATCGGGGTTTAAAACTACCAAAACTCCCAGGTGATCTAGCCCTCATTTTGCATGTTTATATTGAACATAGGGATAGATACTATGTTTAATCATATTCTAATGGGCTTTCTTTTGGTTTGGTTTACTGTTTTGCATGCATATGCAGAAGAGGAAATGAGGCCCTTGCTCCTTGGCCGGCATTGGAGTGAGGAAGGAACGAATCCAAACATCCCATGACTATTTTCTGAACGCGGTGGAGGCTAGGACTGCGTTCTTTAGAACGTGGCCCTCAAGGGACTGCATTCAACATCAGGCCCATCATTGGCTTCCCTTTTCTTTCTGAGGTAAGTAGCGTGCCCCCTTTGTTAACTCTATTATTTTACATGTTATAAACTTCTGTGGTGATCACAAATCTACAGTCATATCTTTCATCGCATGTGCCCCACCCCTTTACCCTCACTTATACATCTTCATGCCTTTATTATCATCATCATTTTTTTGATATATAAATTGCGTGAATGATTTTTATGATTTACATCTAATGGCGATCACAGTGTGACACTTTGTTCCCATCACGTTTGTTCTTTTGCCTCCCTGCCTGTCTATTGATTCATATCTCTCTCTCTCTCTCTCTCTCTCTCTCTCTCTCTCTCTCTGTGTGTGTGTGTGTGTGTGTGTGTGTGCGCGCGCGCGCAGTGAACAGTGGTAAGATATGGGGGCCCTATTTGCAGATGGTAGAAGAAGGGGCCAGCGGGGGGGCGAGGGGGAGAGGGTAGCGCAGGGCGGCAGGTGGTGGATGGGGTTAGTCGACCTGATGTAAGTAGCATCATAAGCGACAAAAGTGGCTGCTCACATGAAGCAGGCAGAGCTGATGAACGAGAAAAATGGTGCTACTGTGGCAAAAGAGGGCGAAAGCTCATAGAAGAGGAAGCTAAAGGGGAGAACATATCGCCAGTCTTGGGGCTCATTACGGCAACCAACTACGGGGTGTTGGGTGTGGAGAAGTTGACCCCTATCCGCAACACCTCGTCCTTGTGGAGTTTCACTCTAACATTGCCGTTGGTGGTGGCTAGGGTTCTCTGCGGGTAGGAGAAGAGGCCAATGATGCACTCGGACGACGAGGATCTATGGTGGTAGGAGATGTCCATGGCCCATGGGGTGAAGGCACGCCAAAGGCCCAGATCGCCTTAGTGGAGGGCCACGAAGACACTTCCTCTTCGCAACATCGCCATTAGAGGGGTGGATGGGGAGGAAAGGAAGACAAGGAAAGGAGAAGAGGCCAATGATGCACTCGGACGACGGGGACCTATGGTGGTAGGAGATGTCTATGGCCCATGGGGTGAAGGCACGCCAAAGACCCAGATCGCCTTAGTGGAGGGCCACGGAGGCACTTCCTCTTTGCAACACCGCCATGAGGGGGTGGATGGGGAGGAAAGGAAGATAAGGGTCTCTCTCTCTCTCTTCCCATGTGTGTGTGCGTGTGTTACCCAAGGACATTAGGGTATTTTCCTCTTTTGAGTCAAACTAAACCATGGTTGCCCTTCTGGCCGGCCAGAAGGGCTGGGCCTCGTGTTAGGAGTGCTGTAGACCTGCAAAAGAGTGTAGATACAGAAAGAAAACAACCTAATTAGCCCTGGAGAAGTGTAGTATCTATAAAGTAATAACCATGAACATGCATGAATGGAAGGGTGAATACTTGGGGGTTAGTATTTTTTAACCCCTGTGGGGCATGGAAAACAATAGGAGGATGTTTGAAAATATGTTGTGAATGCAAAAGAACGTGGAAGAAGTAGAAGAATTGATGTTATAATGTTGCAAAGATGGACAAAACTAAGTGAAAGAAGACACACAATCAAATCAAAAACTGGTTACTCCCTGGACCAAAAGACTAAAGGACGCAGAAGACACGTTCTCCCTAGTTGGGAATCACTCCAGAATGCGGCAGCACTTCATCGCGACCTCCTGAAATCTCCTCCTTCAAACCATGAAGTCAATGGTTCTATTTATAAACCCCCAAAACCCTAGGTCGAGTTGGAGGGATAATAGTAAAAAACAAGGGTAAACCTTGATAAGTCTCATAGATAATACTCCCAGGAGTCCTTAGAACTAATCAGAAGCATCCGAGGATCAAAATCCATAGAGAAAACAAGGGATGAAGGACTCTGTTCGACCACGGATAGAGAGAGAGAAATCCATGCAGACATGGACTCTCGGTCTCCCTTAGCGGTCTCGCGATAGACCGCTAGACTCATCAAACGGTCCTACGATAGACCACTAAGCATAGTCGTTCTAAAGAGATAACGCCAACTGGGAAGAGGCCAGATATAGAAGGACTCTCTGTCTACTTAGCGGTCTTCCAATGGGTCACTACCCTCCGGTAGCGGTCCTACGATAGGCCGCTAGGCAGATAGCCGTTGCAAAGAGATAAAGCACGGATAAATCTCCGTATTAATCTAGAAAATAATCCTTATTTAACCCTTATCTAGGCCCAATAAGCCAAAATTGACGAAAAGTGTTAGAACTTGAGCCCAACCATGGAGAAAAATTCATAAAATAAGCCCAAAAATCAACCAAAAATGGCCTAATAACTAGTGAATAACTTGGGACATCATAAAATAAGAAAAGGAGATAACATAACTCATCGGTCATAAAACAGGTGTCAACAGAAGGCCCTCAATCTCTCAAGCTTCCCGAGGGGAATCCCAAGCGAAGGCAGCCGGTTCCTCCACAGCCCCCTCTCCGGATGTAGTCTCAGCCGACCAATTGTCCCCAGCGCTGTAAATAGGGTCTGCAAACCAGGAGAGAATTTGTCAAAGGAAGGCTAACGGGATCAAGTGAGCAGACCTAGTTCCCTTGAGTTCCCTTGAGTTCTTACCTCCTGCAAGTAAGGGAACGCGAGTATACCACTGAAGATTGGCCTCGGACATAAGCTCTATGGTTGACTTCTTGTGGCTTTGAAGAATTTTAATGCCATCTTCAACCTCTTGGGACCATGGGCCTCAAAGGAAGTGCCGAATGGAAGTTTGGCTAGACCGGGAGGTTCCAAGAGTGGCCCTTGGTGAACGTTACCCAGAAATACTGGGCCTTCCATCCTTTATGCGAGGAATCCCAGGGGGAGAGAGCGATGCAACTCATCCCCCTCCTGGCCTGAAGAAAGAAGAAACCCCTCCTGATCTGTGTATGCTCTTTCAGCTCGTAAAAAGCGTGAAAGTGGTTGAGGGATAGGGGATGGCCACATTTGCGTCTCAGAATGATGAAGGAGAAGATGAAGGTATAGGAGTTGGAGACCTACTGGACGGGAACTAGTTGGTAGGAGACCAGTAACTTGATGACAATGGGGTGGAGGAAGAGACAAAATCCGCACTTCCAGGCAAGAAGGTAGCTGCAGAAGGAGCCCCTGCGAGTGCTCAGGCTGGACTCATGTGGTTGGCAGGGGGAGAAGGAATACTGCCAAGGTAGTTGGAAGTGGACTTCGAGCTCCTTCACGTCCACCTCTGTGAGCTCACTGCGAAGTTGGCGACACGATGCCAGGGCGAAACTTCCCGTTCCTTGCTCCACCTCCTGACCGTGGACGTCCTCACTGCGCTCTGCCATGGAGGATGTGGGAGATGATGAAGAAATGCCCAAATGTGAGGAAATCACAGGGGGAGGGAGCTGTCGAATCACCTTCGTAGTAATCTTTGCGAGCTCCTCAAAAGCACTCACAATCTCCTGCTCTCTTTGGTTCCTCTCCTGGAGCATGTATCTCCCAAAGAACTCGCAAAAGTGGGGGGAGACTGGAAAACCCTAATGGAAAGGTGGGGAGGGAAAAATCCAGGAGGCTTTTATAGCCCCGAGCAGTCCTAAAATAACCGCCGCAACTCCTCGCTACCTTGCACACCTTGAGACGGTGCACTCAAATCGGCACCAAAAAGATGTGATCATTGTGCTCAAGCCCCCATGTATTAGGGCAACCATATTTATGGACCCGAGAAGCGAGATTGGGACAGCTTACGAGAGCCAAATTTTTGCCATTGTCGAAGACCACCTCTACTCTCCGAGCCCTTTCTTGGCACGGGAGTAGGGGGCAAGTAGGGAGGGGAAGATTCGCTGCCCACTATGTACACGGCCTAAATAGCCCATCAAGGCCTGCCAGCCCCAACAAGTGATATCCCTTACAGGGCCAACTTATCCTAAGGCCCCACTCTCCCAAGGCTCGTGTAGGCTATCAAGCCTTATCTCAGTCGCCCAACTGATCGGCCTCCCTACAATCGAGGAAGGCTACAGGAGATTTTACTGGGCCATCCTAAGGTCGGAGGAATGCCCCCTGTAGGTGCCCACATTCCTGGGCCCTCGACCTAGGAGAGGGTTGCCCCCCCTTTATCCTTTCTAGATTAGCTCGGCATTAAGACTCCTGGGCAAGCTAGGACGAAATCCTTGCTGCTGGTGCCTATCCAAGCGGAGGTTTCTGTTAGTATTGGGTGTACTACATGCCACTTTTCAGTCGAGTATTTGTGGGTATATGTATTCTTGTCCCTATAAAATTAATGTTTTATGCACACAATTTTTGGAATTAATGTGGTGAGACTTTCGTCTTTCGTACTATTATGCAGATGTGAACAGCAGCCTATGCCTTGTATTTTTTTTTTTTTTTTGCGTTTCAGTCTATCTAAGCTGTCTATGTAGGAAAATTTTCACAAACCATACTTGTCCCTGCCCTACTTTCGTGTTTCGGTTGTATCTCCATGGAGCATGATGAGAAACGACCATTTTTCATTGCTTGTATTTTCAAGCCTCTAGGATATCTAACTTTCTCTTCATTTGCCTCAGACTAGTCCCAGTCTTCCTTTATTGTTTTTTACCTTTTTCATTCCTTAGTTTTGTGTGTCCATGTATACATTCATTATTCTTCCATCTTGTATGTGATGGTGGCTGGGGCATTTCTGATGTACCCTGATAGCATTTATGATCACCAAATTAATCATTACTGGGTGGGAACCACGATTTTGGCATGAATTCATAAAGCTTCATATCCGAGGCTCTATCAGAACGGCCATCACACTCCTGAAGTTGAAGGTGGGGCCTCATGGAGAGGAGGAATCATTGCCTGTTCACTTTTTGATCAGGTGGAATTCTGGAATTTGCATAGTTTCATTTAGAAATGAGGCTGAACCAGGAACCTGTATGGTTTACTTGGAAATGGCTCACTGTTGGGTCCACACCCCAAGTGAGTTGAAACAGGAATGTACTCTGGTTAATTATTTTGAAATTATTCCTCTGTGGAATTGCACCTGTTTTATCTAAAGGATTCTTACAGCTTACTCCTCTGTTGGTTGAGCTAATGATTTATTCAAACATCTGATAATCTTTGATTCAAGGGTGTCCTCTGTCTTGAGGGTTGTGGTTAGCGATTTGTGCGGTTGTGAAATTCATCTTATACAATGTGATCTAAACGCTTGTAGTAACCCACTGAAAAGGAAGAGGATGTGAGAGCTTGCGGTAAACAGAAAAAGACTCTCATCTTGTATATATTTACCCCTTTCTATCTGCGCACCTTCACAGGGAACAAGACTGGAAGATCCCTTCTCATTGAAGATGGGGCACTGTCTTGGATTGTCAAGAATGCTAACAACGAGGCTTCACCGATCAGGCGTCATATAGAGCTTGCCCTTTGCCATTTGGCGCAACATGGTGAGTGGGCTTTCTCACCCGGATGAAACAACCTGAATGTTTTCATGTTCTGGCTTGATAGTCTTGCCTAATGGCATTTCAGAAGTCAATTCCAAGGATATGATCGGTGAGGGTGCTTTATGGGAACTGGTTCGCATTTCACGTGACTGTTCTCGAGAAGACATAAGGAGCCTGGCTCATCGGACTCTGACCTCCAGCCCCACCTTCCAGATGGAGTTGAGACGATTGAGAATTGAATGCTGAAGAAAGTTACACTCCGGCCTTTGGGTATGATTTTTGGGTGTGGGACCCTGTGAATGATGATGATCCAGGGGCGTGCCCAAGATTTTTGGATGTCTGCAATGGCATCGCTACATTGGGTCTGCTTCAATGGGATGGACAGCCTTATAAGGAAGATTTTCAGAGGCCGCTTCGAAATCGGAAATGAGGCACCACTTTTGTCGCTTCCATTGAAAGATGGATCAGTGCCACTATAATCTCTTGTTGTTTCTCATGTACAGATCCGTTGGACCATGGTAAGCCCACTTACTGTAAAATTAGTGTATAATGCAGTGGGGAAGGAAGGTAGTAGTAATTGTTGGATACTTGCTTAGAAAATCATTCAGCTGATTAAGCCCGATAGTATTTTTGTCGCCCACTTGCAATAAGTATCATAATGAATTGCAATTTCTTCTTTGTTGGTGTATCGCGCCTACGGGTAATTGATATAGAAGTATTCCCCTTGCTTTGTGCTTCGATGAATGTGAGCTCATGGCTGGCATCATTACAATCTTCTCATGCTGTCCAGATCTTCTTGTGCATTCTTGGTCGATGGAAAAGTGTGCCTCAAAGGATATTGTAGTTTTTTTTTCTTTATGCGGTTGCCCATTCAGGCTGGACTGCTCGGCTTGGCACTCACAATCGTCCCACTGGATCTATAAAGAGATGCTCTCTGACTTTTTGGGGGAGAAAGTAGTGTTCAGGATGATGATTGGTGGGAGGAAATTAAAGCTGTAGACCTGTTTACCAAAAGAATCTTCAATGAGAATGACTTGCAGCACACCCAGTGCATTTGCACACGTGGGATGTGCAATGATTTTTTTTGTTATTTGTCTAAAATTATGGAGAGGTTAAAGGCCAACCTCCAACCTTTATTTTTTTTTTTTGAAATTTTTTGGAGCGCCTGGTAGTGGGCTGGGCAATACAGATGGGTGTGTGAATTCAGCCTCCATATTCAAAAAAATTCACTCCACACCCGAGGTGTGCAAACACTCTGGGTGTGTAGCTAGTCATTCTCATGTTCAATTTTCGAAATAGGTTTGAGGCAGTGAAATTGCTGTTCAATTGGCTATTTGAATAAAGCCATCAGAAAAATATTCTGGGTACACGCAGTGCATGACTTCCTTTTCTTCAATCAAACATTTGGGTCAGCGATGATATAATTAGGACCATACGGCATCAAGTTTAGCTCCACCATACAACTTGTTCGTGCAAGGAAGGCAACAAGAAGCATAAGGAATATCCGAGATCTGATTGTGAATCTTTAGGAAAGGGATGGCATTTTCGTTTTCAATTAAGGAAACGGGCTTTTTGCAGATACAGGTCATTGAGTTTTGTGTGAGAAACACATTTTAGATTGTGTCCGTGGTCGTTGTTTGTCACGCCCACATCATCATTCACTGATTTATGCCTTTCTATGACGCTAGGGATGTAAAGATCATTGTCGATCCGACTCGTTCTCATGTGGATCATATCTAGAGGGTTTTGAGTCGCGAATCTGTCGGATTGCGACGCCGTGGTCGAGATCGAGCGCCGCGGCTCACCCAACGTCAACCACGTCGGCGAGCGCGACCGGCTGACCCAGGTCTACGGCCCGGCGCTGCGCAAGAAGAAGTTCGGCCCCAAGTCGATCGGCGACATCTTCGGTCCCGAGCACATGCCGCTGCCGACCCACATCCCTTCGCAGCAGAGCGTGCTGGACGAGGGCGAGACGCCGGTGCCGGCCGAGGCCGCCCGCGTGCTGGCGCCCGCCGGCGTCGAAGACCTGATGAGCTGACGCGCCGATGGCGCGGGGCGTCCAGCTTGGGCAGCTTGTCCAGGAACTCCGGGGCGAACTCGGGGACTCCCTGCGCGTGTCGGTCGGCGTGGACCATGAGGACGCCCTGAAGGTCGTCCTGCGCCGCGTCCAGGAACAGCTTTACGACGAATACGACTGGGACCACATGCGCGTCTTCGCCAGCAAGGCGCTGGCGGCCGGGCAGCGGTACTACGACCTGCCGACCGAACTGAAGGACGCCCAGGTCGAGCAGGTCGCCATCAAGTGGTCGAGCGACCCCTACCCGATCGAGCGCGGCATCGGCTTCGAGCAGTACGCCGCCTACGATAGCGACGCCGACGAGCGCGCCGACCCGGTCCAGGCGTGGGACTTGCGGCGCACGTCCGCCAGCGCCACCCAGGTGGAAGTCTGGCCGATACCGGTCTCCAACTCCCAGGTCCTCTGGTTCAAGGGCAAGCGGAACCTCCGACCTTTGGTCGCTGAGAGCGATGTCACCGACCTGGACAATATCCTCATCGTCCTGACCGCCGCCGGCGAACTGCTGGCGCGGCGAAAGTCGGAGGACGCCCCGGCGAAGCAGGCCGCCGCCGGCCGCCGGCTGCTCACCTTGCGCGGCAAGGGCTCCAGCGCGCGAGAACCCATCGTCATCGGCGGTGGCGAACCCCTGCCCAGGCGCACCGGGCCGATCATCAGGGTTTCCTGATGGCATACGTCACCGTCAAGAATTTCAAGGCCGGCGTCGACCGCCGGGGCAGCCGGCTGTCCGGCGACCCGGGCTCCATGTATGAGGGCGTGAACGTCGTCCTCAACCGCAAGGGCGAAGTCGTCCGGCGGAAGCGGTTCGTGTCGAAGTACGCCTTGCCCGCCAATACCTTCGGCATGCACGCCACCGGCGACGTGCTGCGCGTCTTCGGCAGCATCGCCGACCCCGGCGTGCCTGCCGGCGTCACCTACCAGCGCCTCCAGCACCCGGATGGCGTCACGCCCATGACGGCGGTCCTGGCCGCAGAGAATTTCGACGGCGCGCCCTACGTCGTCGCGGAGTTCGGCGCCGGCAACCGGTACCACTTTTACGACGGAAATATCGTCACAGACTGGTTCGCCGGCGTCGTCCGTTCCGACATGGTGGACAATCCCGGCATCGCGGAGCACCTGCGCGCGCTCATCGACGCTCATGGCGAGTACGCCGCCACCCGGTCGGGCTCCGTCATCACGGTGACTGGCGCAGACAACACGCCGTTCGAGACGGACGTCGAGACGACCAACGGCGGCAGCCTGGACGACCAGGCCATCACGCCCGTGCTCCTGCAGACGGCGGTGCCCGACGTCGACGAGACGATCTCACGCGGTACGGTGACGATCACCGGCGGCGCGCCGGCAACGCCCGCTACCGGGTCGGTCGAGCTTACCGGCGGCGCTTCCGGGTCGGTCGACTCCATCACGGTCGATGGCGTGGAGATCCTGGGCGTTGCGGTCGCGTTCAACGACGACCTGAACACCACGGCGGCCGACGTGGCGGCGCAGATAAACGCTTCCTCGTCGTCGCCGGAATACACGGCCGAGGCGTCCGGCGCCGTCGTCACGATCACGGCGTCCGTCGCCGCCGGCGCCGAAGCCAATACCCTGGACGTCACGTCCACCGCGACCACCATCACCACGTCCGACACCAACATGAGCGGCGGTGTCAATCGCGGCGTCTCGTCCATCACGGTGGACGGCGTCGAGGTGCTCGGCGCGCAGATCAATTTCACCAGCGGCAACTCCGTCCTGGCGGCCAACATCGCCAGCCAGATAAACGCCTACGTCTCCAGCCCGGAGTACACGGCGGAAGTCGGCGGCAACACGGTCTCCATCCTGGCGGCCACGGGCACTGGCGCCGGCCCCAACGGTCTGGTCGTCGTCGCCACGTTCGACACAGGCGTCACCGGCACCGCCGACGCCATGGGTGGCGGCGTGGCGGCGGTCGTCGGCCAGCCGCAGCGGAACACCTTCACGGTTGGCGGCACGTTCGAGCCCGGCGACAAGTTCAACATCCAGTTGGGCGGGGACAACTTCGGCTACATCGGGGCGCCGGCCGTCCGCGGCAAGACGGCTCTGACGTTCAAGAGCAAGATGTACACCGTGGCGAGCAGCCTGGTCATGTTCTCGGGCGTCAGCGACGCCACGGTCTGGAACAGCGACAACGTGGACGTCCCCGGCGCCAGCTTCATCAATCTCGCGTCGCAGGACGAGGGTTCCCAGGAGGTCTACGCCGTCGGCGTCTACCAGGGGATGCTCGTCTTCTTCAGCCGCAACGCGGCGCAAATCTGGACGATCGACGTGGACGAAGACCTCAACGTCTTCACCAAGTCGTTGAAGAACACCGGCACGCGCAGCCCCAAGGCGGTGCTCAGCTTCGGCGACATCGACCTGTTCTACCCCTCCGATTCCGGCATCCGCTCGATCCGGGCGCGTGATAGTTCCAATGCCGCCTTCGTGTCCGACGTCGGCACGGCGGTGGATACCCTGGTCAAGGCGCAGATGCGGGCGCTGTCCGACCCCGTGGTCGCGCACAAGGATCCCGAGTCGCTCTTCACGAGCAAGGATCCCGCGCTCCACCGCAACAAGCAGGCGACGCTGCACATCATGCGCGAGCTGCTCCAGTGCAATCAGTGGGAGCGCGCGGGTGAGTGGCTCACCGACGGGCTTCATGTACACCGGGGGATGCCCCGCGATATCATGTATTTCTCCTTTTGTGCAGTGAAGTTTCTTCAACTTCTACTTTATGCATTTGGGGTCGAATCATAGCTCTTTCTTTTTTTTTGTTTTGGTAAATCTAGACAGGGGTGCGTTGCTAATCCACCAAGCCTAGGATATATTAGTTGCCAGGGTAGGAGAGCGCTCACGCCTTCAAGGAAGGTGTGAGGGATTCGCTCCACCGCAATGCAACTTTTCTCGAAGACAAGATTCGACTAGCACAAATAGGAAACATCATTAGCTGCATGCCAATGGATAACGAAGCTTTATTTGCTGGGAAGGTCGGAAGCCTAGGTTAGAGGGTTGTTCATAGACCTCGCCGATGGTGATGAGATTTGAGATGACATGGTCACCGATGCGCTAGACGTCGAGGCAAGAAAAGAGGAGGTTCATTTCTTGACAGGGACGGAGGGTCCGAGTCGAAGGTTCGTTCATCGATTTTGCCGATGATGCCAAAAATTGACGGTATGTTTATTCTTCGGCATGGGTTAAATGCCGGAGCAAAGGGGGTTTGTTTATTGACGGCGATGAAAGGCCCGGGTCGATGGTTTGATCATCGATTTCGCTGATGATAATGAGAATCGATGGTAGATTTTGTTCATCGACATGGGTTAAATGCCGAAGCAAAAGGGGTTTGTTTATCGACAAGGAGGAAAGGTCCGGGTCGATGGTTTGTTCATCAATTTCATCGATGATGATGAGAGTCGACGGTAGGTTTTGTTCATCAGCATGGGTTAAATGCTGAAGCAAAAGGGGTTTGTTTATCGATAGGGATGAAAGGTCTCGGTGGATGGTTTATTCATCGATTTCATCGATGATGACAAAAGTTGACGGTGGGTTTGTTCATCGACATGGGTTAAATACCGAAGCAAAAGGGGTTTGTTTGTCGACATGGATAAAAGGTCTAGGTCGATGGTTTATTCATCGATTTCACAGATGATGACAAGAATCGATGGTAGGTTTTGTTCATCGGCATGGGTTAAATGCTAAAGCAAAAGGGGTTTGCTTATTGACAGGGATGAAAGGTCCAGGTTGATGGTTTGTTCATCGATTTCGCCGATGATGACGAAAGTCAATTGTTGGTTTTGTTCATCAACATGGGTTAAATGCCGAAGCAAAAGGGCTTTGTTTATAGACAGGGACGAAAGGTCCAGGTCGATGGTTTGTTCATCGATTTCACCGATGACGACGAGAGTCAACAGTAGGTTTTGTTCATCAACATGGGTTAAATGCTGAAGCAAAAGTGGTTTGTTATAGCATAGGTTTAAGGCTTATGCCAGTGGCCACAGCGTCCCTAGAAGCGTCCCGACATATTTGGTGGGCGAGTCCCGCGAATGGAAGCCCGTGCTGGGGATGGAGGAGGCTGTGCTGCCGGCAGAGGACAAACTAGTGCAGACTCCCGGCTTCATTCCGACCAAATGGGACATGGCCGTTGGGCGAGTTCAAGGCGAGCAGCACCACTCCGGTCTGTTCTTGGCTCCACTGAAGTGGGGCTACAGGGAGGAGCCATTCATTCTAGACTGCTTGGCAATCAGATTCAAGCACGAGCTGGCATTGGGCTGGTTCGGAGAATTGAATCTTCAAGATGCACACAGCTTCAGTGAAGGGGCCGTAGAGTTCACAGAGTACATGCTATTCAACTACGCCCCGATCCTTGTCCGGGTTGGCGTCTATCATAGCGTCTACGCCTCCCGCTACGGCTATCCCATCTCCAAGGGTCTCTACTGCGGCATGATAGACGTATTCAGTGCAGAGACCAACACGTTCTACACAGCAGAGGGTGAGACTTCATTGGACTTGTGGAGTCTCAGCCAGCTCAGTGGCTTGCCCCTTGACGGGGAGCCCAACGAAGAAGTTTGCCTCCCTGACATGATTAAAGATGAAACCAACGGGGACGGCTATTACTCTCTGGGCTATTCATACCGATATCTCATGAAGGCATATCGAATACTATACCAGTTGGCCCATGGTGAGAAGCAGCCTCGCCGTGGAGATTGGAAGAGGGTCCGGATGACCCTGTGGTTACAGTACTTCTATGACGGGCTGAAACAGTATGAAGATTTCCCCTGCGTCGGCACCGTCATAGCTCGTAAGAAGCGAGCCAAGCCCAAGACTGACGTGAAGATCCCGTCCAAGGGACGCCGGAGTGGGCCCAACCCAATGGCAATTGATCCACTAACACACTACGCAGCCTATTTGACATACTGGCTGTGCTCGTTTGCCATGCCATATGGGGATGAAACAGCCATTTGGCTGGACGCCATCTACCCGACATGTCAGATGGCGTGGGGGATCAAACTGTCCCTGTGTCCGGCTATTCTTTGTTTAATTTACAAGACGCTTGGAGACGTGAGCGATCATCAATTCTCGCGGTAGGCCCGCTATGTGTTCCTGCTCCATTTCGTCAATGTGTGGGTCTGCTCACTGTTCCCAGAGCTCATCCCACGCACTCTTCAGGGCTGGGGGTTGGTGCCGCAGATGTTGGAATTTGCAAGCGCGGAGTCGAGAGCAACGTCCCTGCAGCTGTACAACATCCAGGGTTGGTTGACAACAGTCCCCCAGAACGCGGCGGGCACTATCCACTTCTAGACATTGGCTGCCCATTCGAGTCCCCTGGTGAACAGCAAGCGGGAATGTAAGGACGACCAGGTGGAGAAGTATGTACACCCCATCAGCCAGGAGAACATCGTCTGCCCATTGCTGGAACCGGAGCTCAGAGACTGGGCATTGTCAATCCAACCGAGCGTGCTGGTCTTTAGAAAGGGGGACACCGCATGGATGGAGCCGTATTACCCCTTTCGCTTTGGTTAAAATTTTGGGTATGACCAGCATATCCCGATTTATAGTGCACAATTCGGCCTACCCCAGCGAAGCCTCCGAGGAAGTCTAACTGTTGACTTCTTCCCCCTGTTAAAGAAAGCCTCCCTACGCAGCTTCTTGGCGTTTCGTTTCCATCAGATCGAGCAGCGTTGGCTGCTTGGAAGCGCGACGCTTTTGGACCGGCATGGCATCCGTGATCCGAACCAATGCCCCCGGCCTGTCTCCCTCCGTCCAGCGCACGCGCACTTCCCTCAAATGAGCGCGGCTGTCGTCTGCGATGACGCGCATGCGAACCAGGGCATCGAGGACGGGCTTGACGTAGTTGTCAGCGTCCCGCTTGGCCTTGGTCGGCGGCGTCAATTCAATCTCGATGATGCACGGCACGCTGCGCGTGCGGATCTTGCTTGCCATGAGCAGCAGGTCGGCATGGCGCCTCCACGCGACGTACTTCTTCGCTGGAAAGCGTCGGCCCGCCCGCGTCTGGCTGAAAATATTGTTGGCGCTCGGCGGGAACGGCAGCCAGATTTCAATCATCTTGCCCTCGCCCGTAGCAGCGCGCGTAGTGTTCCTCGCACCAAGCCGAGCCCTCGCGAGTCTTCTGCCCGCACTTGTGCCAATGGCTGCCGCCCGTATCCCCGTTGATCCACTGGCACTCATCGAAGCGCATGATGGGAGGGGTAGCTTGGGCTCTAGGCTCCATCCGCAGCCGGACGACCGGACGCCGAACAGGAATGGGCGCTTCCGGTTGCGCGCCGCGTTTGAGCCGATTGATTGTGCGTTGGGCTTTCGACTTGTTCTCGGAGCGCTGCTCCTTCGTGACGGACAGACCAAGAGCCCGAGCGCGGCTGATCAATGCCGATTTTGATGGTGCACCAAGTCGCTCGGCCAATTCCCTCGCCGGAACAAGGCCATAATGCTGCGCGATAATGAGATCCTTCTCGGTACTCATCCAAGTCATGTCACGCTGCCTTTTGCTTCGAGGGGGGATCGTAGATGTCCGGCCGCAGCACGTGCAGCGGGACGCCGGTCAGGCGGTTGATGAGGCGGCAGCGGCCGGCGGGGACACGAGGCCACTTAGCAACGGACTGGACGGTCGCGGGGAACCCGGCCTCGGTCATCAGGCGCGACAGGGCGGTCCATTCGCCGTTTGAGACGGGGTTATCCACCCATACGAATTTGCGACGCAGGGCATCCGCCAACGCCAGAATGCCTGGGTCTACTCGCTCGCGAGCGTTCTTACGCAACTTGGCCATGTCGGCCATCATACGCGCAGGGGTTAAAAAAGGCAACGGGCCGCTTATAAGCGTCCCACAATGGGACGTGCTAACGTGACCGGCATGGATGGCACAGAGAAAGATATGGGCGCGCGGCTCCATGAGTTGCGCAAACGAGAGAGGCTCACGCTGCGTGAAGTAATAGCTGATCTAAGCTTCTCTTCTAGATCAGAGATCTCATTTGCTAGTTCTTGATTTTCAATTTTTAACAATCCAATTTGGTTCTTAAGTATGTCAATATCAGACAAACAAGCATCATGAGATTACTTCAACTCCAGGCATTTTTTACAAGAAGAATTTGAACTATCCAATCTAGTGCCCTTTTTCAATTTTTTATATTATTTTCTTAACTTCTCATGTGACTCTAATAGTTCAGCATATGCATCCGCCCAGTCACCTATAGAAAAGTTATCAAAAGGGTTTACCTCATCGTCGTCCTCTTCTAAATTTTGGCTGCCACTTTGATTACTTTCGTTAGGCCATCATGCAGCTGTCCTCATTTCTCCTGTGAGCTAGCTTCAGCTTATCCAGAATGTCCTTAGCGGACCTGCAGTCATGAAAGCAAGAATGTAGGGCCTTGTCAGTAGCTGCTTTCATTAGATTGAAAGCTTTCTGATTTTCTCCAAGCTTTGATCTGTGACTGTTAGTCCATTTAGACTCTTTCTTTGGTAATCTGTGAGGACCGTGTGAAATTAACTTCCACAGATTAGGATTAATCAGTTTTACATAATTATGCAAACTACTAAACCATGAATTAAAATTAGATCCATTGAAAACCGGTGGATGAGCCATTGAAAGTAGTTCAGAGTTTAAATCACGCAACAGACTTAGCGTAGACAGAGATGCACCTTAACAGAATAGCAGGATCCTCTGTATATCGTTAGATCTGATGAGTCAGAGTACTGCTCTGATACCACTTGTTGGAAAATAAATGAGATGCAACCAGGATTCAGAAGGGGGGGTGAATGAATCCCCTTTAAAAATTTGCTTCGGTTCAAAAATATTGTAGCGGAATTGAACAGATGCAGAGTGAGAACTCTCAAATGGATTTACCAACTTAACTACTCTTCAGTAGACAGCTAGAGGCACAAGTAGGAAGGTTGACACGCACAGGACACTATTCGGTCAGACACAACACACACGAATGCTCAATGAGCTAATCCCAAGGAAAAACACTAAGTGTGATCTTCCACTAGCACACTCAGTCGAACACTCAATGGGAATACCAAACTCAGTCAGAAATCACACAAGAAGACATGTGAAGAAAATCGTTCAAACAACCTGAGACAGGGGTAGATGATAAGGGAGTGCACACCACAAGCAAATCACTGCACGATCGATTTTAAGGTGGTTCGGTCATCCAGACCTACGTCCACCCCACACTCAAACTAGAGTGTGGATCCCGCTGCCACACAGCTTGAAAACCACTGGGCACCACAGCTTGCCTACAAACGCTGCTTAATAGCTTGATCAGAGGAATAGACTCCTCTTCTTCTCCAACCAAGAGGGAACACTAGTAACAACCCGTCACTAGCAACCGGAGACACAGTCTCGCTTCCTCCAAATCGGAGGGAGCCCACAAGTGACAAACAATCACTTGAAACCGGAGACACCAAGTCTCCCTTCTCCTGAATCCACAGGAGGAACCACAAGTGACACCAAGTCACCTACAAACTGGAGAACAGATCTCCCTTCTCCTGAGACCACAGGAGGAACCCGACCTCAAAACCAGAGGATCGGAAGAACAAAGTTGCCCCCCCACCGGGCCGCCCCCCGCGGGGGGGGGGGGGTGCTCCCCCCGGTGGCAGTAGGAGGGGGGACTCCCCCAAGTGGGTGCAGCAGGCGGGGGGGCTCCCCAGGTGGCAACAAACTCCCCGGTGGGTGCAGCAGGTCACCCAGGTGGGAGCAGGCCCAGGGGGGCCTCCCCCCTCAAGTGGGTTCAACAGGTGGAGCAGGGGTCCAGGGGGGCTTCCCCCGGTGCAGCAGGCGGGGGGTCCCCCCCGGTGCAGGTGGAGATGAGAGGGAAGAGGGCGGCTGCCCCTTCCCCCTTTTGTGCAACCAAAAAAGGCTCATCTTCTGAGATTTTTTATCTTTTCTAGCCTTCCCCTCAATAAAGGACACATGGAGGGTTTTATTTGTTTATTACCCGTCTCCAGACGTCGTCTTGCTACCCGTTGTTTTTAGGGTAACGAGAATTATGTTTCAATGCCACAAGGATACCCGATGGCACTAAAAAAACTTAATTTCGCATGGACTTTATCCCATGAGCATATAATTTCATGCCGCTCACGAGGTGCTCGACAGAATGCCCACTTGTCACAAAGGGCTAAAGGCTCGACTGGGCATGGACCTTTGTTGAGTAGTTGCATGGCCACGTGCTGTCCGCTAGACGTTTGATAAAGTGTCCATGAGTACTTTAAAAGCTGAAAGCTTGATTTTGTTGAGCGAGTGTGCATAACTTTGTATCGCACAGAAAGTGTTCGATGAAATGCCGAAGAGCATCCATATGACGGAGACGGCCGAGTTTCTTAATTTCTGAATTTTTCTATAATTACCATAAATTATGAACTTTTTGGGGTTCAATAGTCCCCCATGAAACCTACCCAGTCCTAGTGGGCCGAAAGTGGGGAGAGAGAGGACGGCACCTATAAAAGGCACCCATTTTTTAACTTTTTTCTTGGTTTCGTGCTTTGACACGTGGAGTGGAGAAAGCGACTTCTCCTTTGTACTTTGTGCTTGTTTTTTCTTGCTCCGTCTGTGCTATTTGTCGAGGGAGGAAGCTTCCATCCTGCTGGACCATTTTGCTGACACATGTCGGACACCCCGCAGGTGGGACAAAGATTCTCGTCTAATTGTTTCCTTACTGCGAGGGATTTTCCTTTAATGTCGGGCATCCGGAAGGAGTTCCCTGGGTTTGGAATTTGTCCGGAATTACGACAACAGTAGGCTTTGTGCCATCTATCGATCGTCATCGGGCTGAATTAATTCCAAATATCTAGATTAATTCGAGAAAATGACGGGACATCTGACAGGGCTCCCAGGGTTCATAAACGGCCTGCTAGAGTGACGGCACTAGCCTTATGCTATTTACCGACCGTTACTAGACCGATTTAATTTTTATTTATCTTGATTGGCTCAAGGAAAACAATGGGCTCAACAATGATTCAAAGAACAGATTCAACTCTTGGACTCAGAAAAAAAAGAAATTTTGAAATTTGCTCAGAGGAAGAAAATGACTGCATGTCAGTTTGTGCTTGACTCAATAAGTTTGCCCATCAAGCTTCTGACTAAGCAGTGTTTTCAGATGGCAATCTTACATCTGACTTTCCGTCCCACACAAAAGCTCCAAAGGTATTGCAGTGAGCTGCCAATATATTTCTTCTTCTCCAGCAGCAGTTGCACCAGGGTGTTTGTTGTGAACTTTTAAAGGGAGAAGGATCTTCAGATATTGAGGTAATGAGGTTGAGCAATGGGATAATACTCGCAAAGAAGGATCTTCTGAAGAAGGTGATAAAGTCTGGAGAGACTAAATCGCTGACTTCGTGGAAGAGGCAGTCAGTGGAACACTAGATTTTCCCAAATATTCTGCACAGGAAACCCTATGTTACATGGGGAGTCACTCCAACGGGTCACTCGTCCTCGGTCTCTGTAAGAGGCTGGTATCAGTAACAGTTGGTTGGAGTGTTTTCTCTGCATCAGTGAACATCTTTAGAGCTGAAGAAGTTGTCAGAGGGAGAGCATTGGTTCTAAAGAATAGAAAAAGAACAAACTGCAATGTCTATGCTAGAGAAGCTTCACATGTAGCATGTGACCCTTTGTTGATGGGGAATTATCGGCACAATCTCCCTTGGATTGCAAGGACAGAACAAGTGTTCCGACTTTTTCGAGGGGGTTGGAAAAGGAATTGGGTTCAAACTTCTTGGGATGAAGTTGAATAGCAGTATTTTAACATTTATGTAATCAAAAAGGTTTATAAGTTGACTTCTGTTTTAGTGTCAGACAAGGTCCAATTCTTCCAGTATTTTATCTTGGCCTTTTTGTATGGAGCACAATTCTTTCACCTAGGGTCAACATTGATATGGAAAGATCTTTATTTACCCAGTAACAGCTTACATGATCTGTCAGTAAAGAGCCATTTGAAGCAGTTGAAGGACCATGGCAATAAACATGTTTCTACATTTTACATGGATCCAAAGTCAAAGGAACAGAGATGCATACCTGGTATTACTGATAGATAGTTGGATGATACTTAAATTTAGAAGCTGTAAAATTCTCAGTGTTGAGACTCAAGGCAAAGCAGGCCAATATCATTAACACTTGAAAAATGTGTCTGCCCATTTGTTCCACTTGAGCATAGGAAATCATTATCAGTAAAGAATATTAAAGGGAGAGATTTGAAACATTTACTCAAAAGAGTTTCCAGAAGGTGCTTCAGTTTTACCAGGCAACAGTTCAAGAAGCAGAGGAGTTCAGAGTATAAGCAAGTAAATGGGCAGTTTGTTGCTAACTTATATGCATTCTTGTGTTTTATTGTCTTCAACCAGTTCAGACTTCAGAATGGGTTCCCACGAGCTTTGGTCTGCACAATTGTTTGCTTGGTGGTTCCTCTGTCAGGGGCTGGTATCTTTATGGGAGACTAGTGGAGAGGTTTATTTTGTGTGATTGTCATTTGAGAATCTGTATTGTGCATGGCATCTGAGTTGAAGCATCAAATAGTTCTTCAATGCCTATTTCTTCAGAGTTAGATCATTTTTCTCCACATCTGTATGATCACTTCTCAGTGCCATAAATCCCATTTCATGGATTGTCCTGTCTATCGAGGAGGAGGATACAGAGCTACTTTCTTCATCTTGACTCCAAGTACATAGCATGGCTTTCACCTGCTTCTTCCTGATCTTGGATTCTTTCTTCAATACCACCTTAGGGCAATCAAACTTGTGGAGCCCTAGTTTCCTACATTTAAAACACTATTGTACCCAGACAATTTCCCAGCGAAATGCCCAGGAATAAGGGTTCGGGAATTTTCGCAAACACATTCAAAGCATGGGCTACCCAGCCCTTCCTACAACCTAGTGGGCCTGACCCAGGGCCCTAACCACTTAGCCATGACATACAGCTACACCAGCAACTAATTGGGATCACTCCCGACCACTCAGTGTAGGCTTTGCCCGTGCTCCACATGACCACCCGAGCCAACTCGGGGGCGCCTCGACTACAAGCCATGCCACGTACTACCCAGTAATAAGGCCAGGGTCTACCCCAAGATGCCTTCTTCTAACCTCCCCCAAGGTCAAAGGAAGACTTAATTAAGTCAACCACAGGCTTTGGAGACCCGTAGCGCACATGTACGGCTCACACGTGTGTGTCGAGCATTTTCTCGAACGCCTTGTGGGCGCATATGTTCCGGCCTCTCTATAGTAACCGCAGGCCAACCCGTGGCTCCAGCACGCCAGCCGGGTTCTACAACGACCCTCCAACAAGTCGGGGCCACCCCTGACCCTCAGACATGTGGCGACGGGCCACTTACCGTTAGCTCTCAGGCCAACCCGAGGCTACCGGGCCACCTAGCTGTGCAACATGGCACACACCTCGAGGTCGGGCCCACGTCCTCAAAGTGCCTCTTCTCAGCTCTCACGAGCTCATATCCTTAGCTCAAGGCCCATCCCGAGGCCCCTCAGCCAGTTATCCAGGCCGTTCGACAAGCTGATGTGTGTCAGGTATTTACCCGAACACCTTGCGAGTGGCAACTACAACTCGACAACAACAGCCCCCACGGGCTAATTCTAACATCCCAGAGCCCTGTGTCCCTTAAAGGACACCCTTAGACAACAAAAGAAGGCCCCCGAGGGCCATCCCTTGGGGCTGCGGCTCGCCCAGGGGGAGTTCACCCCGGTCGTGACCCAGAGGAGGGTGAACCCCCTTGGGGAGCACACCCTCCTCTTAGCCCAGTGGCCTCCCGGCCATTCCCCAACCCCAGCCGCCTCCAATTCGTGCTCCCAGTTCATGCAAGGGTCATGCAAAGTCAACCGACATACCGTGCGTGGAAGGATTTGGTAATAACGACACAACGTCACATGTCGGGTCCACACGTGTAGGCAATATCAGTCGCAGTATCCTCCAGCAGCCAGTATCCTTCCAGTATCCTTTTACCTTCTTGCCCTTGGCCAAAGTAGGACAAAAATGGCAAAAAATTAGGTTTTATAGAGAGTGGGGACCACCCCCCTCTCTCCCTCTCTCTGACCCGCCTAAACCCCCTAGGGGGGGTTTAAGCGGACCAGCTCAGCCCCCTGGGCTGGTCCGCGTAAACCCCTTCCCCCTCTCTCAACCCGTGCAACCCATGCACTATTCAATTGGGTTTACGCGGACCAGCTCACCCCCCTTAGCCAGTCCGCGTAAACCCCTTGTGACCCTTCAACTTCCCCTATAAAAACCCCTTAGGAGCTCAAGGGGTGGGGCATCCAGCATCAAGCATCCAGAACATCAAACGTCAAGCATTGGCATCACCGGCTTCCCTCCGAGGCTTCGAGCGGCTCCAAGCAACGAGCTAAGGAGAATTGTGGGTGGGTGACTTCTTCGTCGGCCTAATACGCTGGGGGTATGTCGTTTGCACTCCCCTCACGCCGTATGTAGCCATCACATACAAGTCCACACCCACCGTATGTGAGACGTTATGACATGGGCGAGCGTCCCCTCATGCCGGGATTTCCCTTCACGTGTCCGCCGGTCGCAACTGCACACGTGCCATGACATCATGCTATCTCAGTCACGAGGCCACATTCGACTGCTCAAATCGAGTCATGGTCGGCCCTCACCCAGACATCGGATTGCCACATCCCTCCAGTCAGCTAGTCACAAGCCCCTGTTCGGCATCACAGCCCTGGCCCACGCCATGGGAGGAGTCCTCTGTAAAACACATACGTGTTCACCTATCACGCATCGACCCGAGGACCGACTGGCACATCAGGATTGTCCCGTGGAATGCACCAGTTGTACCTTGGCCACTACGGCCTACCTGTAAAGAAATGTACACCTCAGTGTAACACCACCAATTGGATGAATGCCCTTGCATCCACGTCCAGGCCCTCAATCTTCCTTCTGCATCACTTAGTGTGAACCTCCAGCACTCCCCGACCCCAGTCAACACCATCCAGTGAAAAGGTGAACCTATAGCTGCAAAGTGCCCTTGGCTCTCCATCTAGGACTTCAGGAATATACAGACTCCTATTTGGCATGGAACAAAGGTCTTCGGATTGAATCTGATGTAAATAAACACCTACTGCTTGCGATCGGTGGGGAAAGATGTCTTGTACATGACTCCCCATAGTCGCCTGCGCACTCGCACCCACGGAACCATCCTTCCCTCCACGTGTCCCTCACCCCTTGAGTCCACGTGCAGCGCCTTGGCGGCGCATCCCCAGTTAAATATTCGGTTGCATGGGTGATTGTTGAGAAATCGACTGGCACGCCTGCATCTAGCCATGTTTCCCCTCCCGCCCGAAAACCTCCCGTGTCACTCGGTCTCCCTCCGACTCTCCGAAAAGGTGAGTGCATGGTGTCGCTCTGAGAAAGATACGGTCATGAGAGGGAGTGTTCGATATGTGTCCCATTTTGGCACCTCTCCCATAGCTATATCCTACCCCTCACTCTGATAACCGCACATATGTTCGCTGTACCGGCAGGCACCGAACCCCACTTCCCCATGCGTGAAACAAAAAGGATGGCACACCTGGTGGGATGTCTCCCACCTTCCTTCTTTTTGCTGAAGAGAAAGTTCGTGCCAGCCCTGAAGCCCTGGTGCCCTTTTCCTATCCTTGCAGGAGAGGTAGAAGAAGAGCACATGTGCGCACTTTCCAATAGTTTTTAGTTTGCCTCCCTATTATCGGATCGTGTTTGACGACCATCAGTGGCCGCCACCCCTTCTCGTTCGGCGCACCCACAATTATGGCAGCCGCCACCTACGGTCCCATCATCGTCGCCACCCATGCACAGGTGGGCTACTTGGCGGTGCCGATCGCTTTCGGCAGCTTTGCCCCGATCGTTGGATCGCCCTACTTCTTGGGTGTGGTCCCCATGGTGGCTCCACCACCACCCTCAGCTCCCGTCTCTTCTGGCACCATCAACGTAGCACACCAATCACCAGCCTCGATGGCCAGACCGAGCGTCAGGCTCGGGTCTCCCATTACCGGTCCCCATAGGGGTTCCAGACCAGCCCCAGCCCAGGCAAGTGCCAGTCCCCGGGCCCAGTTCCGATCAACTCCAGACGTAGGTCTCGCATCCCAAGTTTCGGTCTCCACTTCTACAGTTTGCTCGGGCCTCCAGCCCCGGGCCCCAGCCAAGTCGGCATCCAGCGTGGGTCTCCACCCCAAGGTGTTCGACTCCTCAACACCCCGCTCGGGCCGTCAACCCTGAGCCTCTATCGAGTTGGCTCCCCACACGGGTCCCCCGACCTAGGGGCGCGGCTTTCCAGCACCCCTTCTGAGCCTCTCGACCTAAACCTCATAAGAACAACCACCTCACTAGGGTTCTCAACCCCTCGTACGAGGCGTCTCAGCACCCAGATCGAGCGTATAATCCCAGGGTTTCCCACGGATGACGTCTGGCATGACTGATCCACTTCAGGCTCCGGACCTCTCGACTCTGTCTCGGGGGCATTGCTCCCACAACCTGACAACACCAATTCCCAGCACTGGTCTGCCTCTGTCGGACGCGGTGACCCTGGCATGGACTGAGGGCCTCCTATTGCGCCTTCCGGTCTCGCCAGCCCCCAGTCTAGGCTCAAGGCCTTGGGTCACTGGCACTCTGGTACCCCCTGCAGCGTCAGCTCCAAGTGCAAGCACATCGCTGCAAGCATCTGCAACACTACTATTGGCTCGGGCAATGGTCTACACTCGAGTCACCTGGCCACCAGCCTCCGCTACAGACTATGCATCTTGGGGGCCCATTCTGATATTCCCGGTGAGCGACCTCGCGCCACTAGCATTCACAGATTGGGTTTCCTCGGTCTGCCACCTTGGGGCGGAATCATCTTCGGCTCCCTAGAAGAAGCAGCGTCACAGTTGTAAGGGCAAGCGACCTCTGCTGCCACCAGCAACTCCGGCAAGACCATTCTTGTTGGGGACTTACGAATTCTCCTGGACGGGGGCGAACCCATTATACCTCCAGAATGGATCATCTCCACAGTCCCTACTACCAACCGCTTTAGCCTCTTGCGTCAAATGTGGGAAGACAAGGCGAAACTCAAAAGGTTCAACGCTTCGGCAACGACCCAGAGGCGCCAGTGCTGGTTTGGCGTCCCAGCTCCCAAGTCCCCTCGGAGAAATAGGGACAAGGGGGACCAGCGGTCTGACTTGAGAAGGATCTGGGTTACCCTAAAGGAATCTCAAGCTATCCGGGAGGCGCGTCTCAGCAACCCCTTATGGGTGCTAGGATGCCGCGCCAAGCAAGGTGCGACTGGCCCTACAGCCGCATTATCCGACGACGCCCAGCCGCTCATCGCCTCTCGCTTAGATAGGTAGAAATAGAGACGGGCTCGTTCTGGGCCCCACTAATATCCATCCCTGAGTTCTCCTCAGGTAGATGCCACAGTGGAGACTCCTCTGTAATGCACCTCGGTCTTTGATAGGCTGGGGACACCCGTCTGCCCCAAGAGGCGTTCTTAGAAGAGGCGGACGGTCTGGCTCCTCAATGACGTGGTCAGGGTGTTTGCGTGCTACATCGCCGGGCACCAGCCTGAGGTTCAGACTGACGATCTGAACCAGCCCATATCTCACTTTAGGAGACCTCGTCACTCGACTCAACCGCCGGCTCTGGTCGGCCATGTTGACACTTCTACCAGGCCTCAGACATCGACACGTGCGGAAGAAGTTTCAGTTGAGGAACGTGCCACCCCTGTCAACACGGAGCCAGTCAACAATGACCCTTTGGCTGGGGAAGTCCAAGAGGTAACTGTTGAGACTCTTGTGAAGTACAACCAGCACTTGAAGGCCCTCCTGCAAGACTTGCTCCAGGAACGTGACCTTCATCCTCAGTCGCCCACTGGACCTTCGACGGAAGCGTCGATCCCGCCAGGTAGGCAAAATAGTGCTAACGCCTCAGCAACAGTTGCTCAGACCCCTACCATTGCAGGGTTCGGCATGCCCTTGGCCTAGGCTCAACCACGGCCATCCAACACGTCGGTGCCAGAAAGTCTCATGGCACAGCGCCAGATGATCAAGCGGATCGTCGAGACCATGCTCGCCCAGTTTGGAGAGGGGGTCGCTACCGTGGATCTCTACAGCGTCCCCTATCCTCTCCACCATCAACTCAAGAAACTTCCCCCGGAGTACGCCAAGCCACCGAAGTTGCAGAAGTTTGACGGTCAAGGGTCTCTACATGAACACTTGGCCTACTACATCACGACCATGGGCAAACTTGCGTTGGATGAGTCTTACCTCCTCCACTACTTCGCCACTTCACTCACGGGAACGGCCTTCCAATGGTATTCCCGCCTGAAGCCCAACTCAGTCATTGATTGGGCGGATCTCCAGAAAAAGTTCCTTGACCGTTTTTAAACGGCCGAGCGAAAGGTCTCTTTAGCAGAGCTGTGCTCCCTCCGACTGAAGAAGGGCGAGAGCGCCCTCGACTTCATCAAGAAATGGCGAGCCCTCAGCATGAGGTGTGTCAACCCGCCAGCTCAGGAGGATGCCATCACCATCTGTCACTGAGGCTTGGTAGCCGAGGTGAGCGAAAAGCTTCTCGGCACCAAAATCAAGGGCTTCGACCAGCTTAATTCGACAGTCGCCGAGATAGAGATGTTCTTCGCCAATAACCCATGCCACACTTCAATAAAGGGTAACCAAGTGTGGGAACGCCATTCTGGCAAGGAGGTGAACATCATCAAATTCACCCCCGCCTGCCCGCTGGATCGGTCTGCATTTAGAAAATAATTGTCAATGCATGATCACATATAGGTTATAATTAGAAGAGTTTAAGGTTTAGAAGTCGTACTGGTCGGCGGGCACCCCAGAACACCTAGTCCCGGTAGTGCTGGGTGTACGCTGTGTAGTATGCGCCGTCGCTCTCCGCACTAGCGGTCACCACCCGCCCGTGTGCTGCCCAGTCAGCTAACTGGTCAGTGGCCCGTACCGTCCAGTTTGTCACTGTAGCTGCTCCCCGTGGGTGCCAACCCACGCGCTCCCCTGGCTTCTCCGCCATCGGGAACTCAACAGTGGGCTGATGGACACAGATCATCCTCAGCACCAATTGGGAGTAGAGTGGCTCCACCACATTCAAGCAGTGAAGCCACACGTCCCGGTCGGAGAAGGTGAGGGCCCCAGCCACCCAGGGCTGTCCCTCTTATCCCTCCTCGGCGTAGGGAGTCCACCGTACTTGTCAAATAGCGAGTCAAGTCAGCATCATAAGCATGTAGAATTTTTTAGCTAGAAGTCTAGAAGTGTACCGAGGTGTACGGTAGGGTGTCTAGGTCGTCCTGGAGGGCGCAGACCTGTCTCCTAAGCCCTCCCGTCTCCCGAGGCGTGACCCAACGCCTCCCAATCGGAATCACACCGGGGAAGGCCATCTCCCCTCACCCGAGCCCGGGTAGCCAGATGTAGGCCCATACCTGCATTGCATAGCATTTTAATTTTTCTGATTATGTGTGAATAAATTTTGCAGGAATTGAAGGAAGACGGAGGAAGGGGGAGAAGCCCCCAAGCATCGTCCACCGGGTTGTCGTGCTCAGGGTGTCAAACAGGAAGGCGAGGACCGCCGCTCCCCATGCATAGTCGCCTACGTGGGAGAGGTCCTCGAGGAGTGGAAGGAAGCGACAGCTAATCATGTCCACCCTCGTTGCAAAGAGGAGCGACCCGAATAGCAGCATCAGGAACCGTCGGAGGACTCTGTCTGCCTCTGCTCCCGCCGCTGCCGCAACTCTCGGTCTGGCTCAGACCACGTGCCGCTGAAGGTGCTGCTCAGGTAGCTCGCCGGTCGCTATCCCCGTGCCTCTGAGCCCCAGGCTGTCCTGGAGCGCCGCTCTCATCACCGTGGTGGACTACCACTCAGGATGCAGCAGGTCCAACTCCAGCAACTCCCGGACCATGTCACGGTAATCGTGATAAGTGCTCCCGGTCACCGGAGACCCATGCACGCGCAGGCCCGTGATCCGGGCCACATCCTCCAACGTGGGGACCATATGCCCCCACGGGAAGAGGAAGCACCGACTCACCGGGTCCCAGCGGTCGTGCAGAGCATAAAGTAGAGGTGTGTCAAAGCGACACACCTCAATGCTCAGGAGTTCGGCGAATCCCATCGCCGCCAGCCTCTCTCGCTGAAAATCTGGCAGTGCCAGATACACCGCCCGGACCTGCAGCCATGAAATCTGGGTCCGTCGCTTCCCCTGCATTCATTTCACGTAGGATGTTTATCAGGGTTTTCATCTCTCAACAAATAAGAATGAAATTCCACACTCTGCTTCATAAGCGGTCCATCAGGAACCGCCCTGTCACTCAGCGGTCACATCTGAACCGCCCTATTATGCCATCTAACCTTTGCGTAGTCTGACGTTGGCCGCCTGATCCACCTCTCACAGAGCTTCCCCTGCCTCACTCTCCATAGAGCGGTCCATGGTAGACTGTCTATATCACCCACGGTCAAAATGGAGACCGTTCAGATTCAGCATCACTCCCAAATAACGGTCTTACCATGACCGCCCAACCGTTCAACGGTTTGATATGAACCGTCCCGTTAATGTCCCTTGATATTCTAAGCGGACCATCCTAGGCCGTCCTGTGAATTGAACGGTTCTATGTGAACCGTGGTGTTATGTCGGTTTGCTGGTTTAAACGGCCACCCATGGGCCGTGTTCTGTAGAACGGTTCTATGTGAACCGCTTTAGTTTATTAGACGGTTTCTGTGGAACTGTTTTGATCCCTCTTCCCCGACGGCGTATCCCACCGCCGTGGGTAGCCCAATGGCCACCGTCTTGGCCCCTAAGGACCGTATTCCCTTCCCCAAACGCCTAAGATAGCATGCATGGCCTAAAAAAATGAGTTTGGGGCTAAGGATTTGGCCACCTACCTCTGGGTCCCGGGCGGCCTTCGCCGTCGCCTCTACAGCCGGTGGCGCTTCCTCCGTGGCCGGTGGCGCCTCCTCCACATCTCCGGTTGGCCCTCCCTCGGCCGCAAGCATCGCGAGCCCCTCCTCCGCGGGCATCTCCTCCGCCGGGGCTCCTCCTTCCGCGGTGGACTCCACCGCTAGTGGTGGTGATGGCGTTCTCTCCTCGGCCATCGAATGCCTCCCTCTTCGTAGTGCGTGGCGCTTCACCGGCATAAAGACCGGGGTGTGGATTGGGATGGTGAATGGGGGGGACGGTGGTGGCTCTCCGTTGGTCTTTGTGCTCGATTGGGTTTCCTCCTCCGTCGGTTGCGGTGGGGAGGAGGAAGACGAGCGGGTTTTTTTATTTTTGACGCACAGGTATAGGACGCACAGGTATAGGACGGTCTGTCGATAGACCATCTTGTCAATGAAACGGTCTATATTTAACCATCTGAATCCCAACAGTTACTTTATTTGAACGGGCAATATAGGACCGTGCCATTGTTTTAAACGGCCATTCTATAACCGTCTAATGATGAGCTTACTGCTCCTGCTTTATGCTACAGTTATTATGATTAAAATGTTCTTTTCATATATATTGCTAACAAATTACCTTGCAGCATAACATCATCCATCTCATCATCCCTGTCAGGTAAGTCAGGTAAGTATCCCGATCCCTACAGTCCCTCATTGCATTACTATATGGTACTTAAGATCATATTACCTCGAGAACCAGTTGGTTATTCATAAACTCCAGGATCTGATGTTCCTAGGGCTTTCTACGTCAATTGAAAGACGACATGATGATGCTTCTATCAGTATAGAATAATTAAGGGCATGGGATGTACACCATTGCGGAGCTGGCCGAGGCGAGGACGCGGTGGAGTGATCGAAACGCGGGATGGAGCGACAGTTTGAGTGTGGCGTGGCGCGATCCCTCGGTGGATTCTGAGAATTGGCGCGATTCAGGTTTTGGCGATTTCGATGTGATTTAGTCACTTCAGAGCGTGAGATCTTCGGTGGAGGTAGGGGGACGGTTCCCTAGCTCGTGTATTCTATTTTCTCTTAATTTTACGTTCTACGGTGTGAGAACGGACGAGTTTACGCTCGTCAGGGTTTTGTGAAGTTTGTAGGCTTCGCCGAAAAATGGCGACGTTTCTGCGATCGGTTGATGTTAATGGATTCCCTGGAACGTCGGTGTTCCATAGTCACTGATTTCGTGTCAAATGGTGGTCTATCGGGGCCGGTAGGAGGCCGTGAATCTCGTTAATCCCATTTGGGCGATTTCGTTAGAATCACCCATTTCTTGCGATTCATGCGTCGTTTTGACTCCAATCAGAGTCCATGTGATTGCCAGGGTGATTGTGGCTGTATCGCCTTTGTCTCGGCACGAACGAGGCATGGAAAAGCCACGATCGGACGAACCCTTGGGTTTGCTCACCATGACGGTTGGATGGTCGAACCAGGACCCATCCAAGGTATGGGCAGCTGGCTCTGGACTGTTCATCCTCTCTGGGTTTTGGGGCTTGTACGGTCGGACGATAGACCGCACATGGTTTGTGCGGCCCGGTAGGGTCCGCCCAGCCCCCCTTGGGTGGCCAGGTTCTAGCCGCCTATCTTACCGTGTGGGTTAAGCGGCCAGGATCTGACCGTTCATCCCTATTGACCCTTGGTCAACTGTTGCGTGTCAGTCACGTTAGGCGGTTTAGTCAAGACCATTTTGACTGGCACTGTAGTAGGTCAGTTTTGTTCAGTGGTCCAATCAAGATCGTTTTGACTAGGAACTGTCCTGGGTTGTGGGCTTGAGCGGCCAAGACTTGACCGCTCATCCCCTTGAGCGGTTCTACCCTGATCGCCTATCCCCCTTAGGATCTGACCCTTGAGCGGCCCATCCCAGACCGGTCATGCGTTTAAGCGGCCCCCTTGTGACCGTCCAGTGCGTCTTATCCGTTGTGTTGTCGGTTAGCCTTAGTGGCTTGTCCCGTGACCATTTGAGTGTTGTGTTGGCCTTCAGTCGTCCCGGTTATGACCCAGTGGTCGACTTTCGGTCTCGTGAGTGTCCCGGACACCCCGGAGGTTTCTTGTCCATGTTTTGAGGTGTCCGTGGGTTCCGTGTTATCATGGTTTCAGACCTAGGGACTAGGCTAGATTGACGGTATTGTGCCATCACGTTCAACGGTCTTGACCCTGAGTCTCGTGACTCAAGGACCGTTGGGTTAGTAGGTCTAATGGGCTGTCTAGAGTTTGGTGGCCTCGAGCCACCTGTTACTTCGCGTTACTCATGATGGGCGTGTGCGTGATTTTTAGTGTTCATGTTTAGTGAACCCCCACTAGTCGTGGCTTTCCTACGCATCCGCGTGTGGACCCACTTGGGAATGGTGGAGAGCGTGACCCGAGAGAGACGGTGAGTAGGCTGGTTACTATAAGGCCCCCGCATACCGCCGAGTCCGGGCTGGTGGGGGAATTACCAGCTAGAGGACAGACCTAGGGCGTATGGTCTGAGTGTGCACACGAGGCTGAGGGTTCGGACCCGCGCTGACGAGCGCGACCTCAGCTAGTCCTTATTTTGTGGTACTTCTGGTTACTGAGTGTGTCTGAGTCTCGCGCCCGGGACGTTATAGTTAGACACTTGTGACGCGGTGTAAGACGTCAGGGAACGCATCTGGTTGTTCTTCTAGTAGGTGGTGCTCCTGTCTGCTGGCAGGTATGGACTCGAGTTTTGTCGGACTGAGGTTCAGTCGTACGGTACTATCAGAGTAGACAGCTTTCCTGTTTATTTATTACAGCTCGTTGGTTCTACCGTACTCCTGCTAGGTAGTGTACTTTCCTACTTTCTTATTTTCCTACCTTGTTTTCATGCGAGGTGGGGGACCACGGGATCCCTATTGAGCCAATGAAATGAGGCTCACTCCTGCTTTTCAGGTGAGGTGGGGTCGTCGTGGGACGCGGTGAATTTTCAGCGTGGTTCTAGTAGCCAAGGTTAGTCGCCAGTTGTCAGAGCTAGGGTATACCCCGTGTACTTGTACTTTCCTTTCATACTTGTACTCTTCTTTTAGTTGACTATAATTATATTTGGACATGAGATGTATTGGACCTTGTAGCAGTTTAATCATTTATTCAATTTTTGTATTATTATTTAGTTGATCATTGTGCTATCTATGTAGTTATTTTGGCTTCTTACGTACCCTCACACTATCCTTTATCTCTTCCGAGTCTTCGGGCTCGTGGGAGGCGGGCCGAGATTTGAGTCGTGCTGATTCCTTTCCGGTACTAGAATCCCGGGCCGTCACACAACCTCTCTAGTCCTGAGAGGACCCATTTAAACCCCAAAAATGAGATCGAAATGCTCGATTCGGCTCACACCCCAAAACATGCTCTTTTTCCCAAATCGTAAAAATAAATCCGCTCGACTCACCACGGCCTACAAAACTCGCGAGAAAGGAAGTACGCGGGCTAAAGATCCGTCCCCCTACCTCCATTGAAGATTTCACGCGCTGAGGATGCCGATCTATCGCGAAACTCCTGTGAAACCCTCACCGGGCACCCAAACGCGCGCCCGAGCTCGTCGTGCCTTCACTGTCTCGATCCTCGCCCCATCCTCACGCTCCTCGCCCTCACGCCATCCCTGTCTTGCCCACCATCACCCTCGTCAGCTGCCCGGAGGAGGGGGGGTGAGAAAGAGAGAATGAGAGAGAGAGGGGGGGTAAGGGGTTATATATTATATATATAGTATATATATGATATATATTCATATATGATATATATAATAACCCCATATATAGGTTGGGCTTTGCAGTAACATAAGTGGGCACAAGGTTCACACGGCGGAGGCACCAATACCACGCCAAGGTGGTCCGCAATGTCAATTGAAGCATGAACCGGCTGGGCCGGCCATGGGCTCCACGATGGCTGGCGCGAACGCGGCTGGTTGGCAGGCGGGACAACGCGAGGAGCCACACATGGCCCGTGGCGCTCTTCTCACGCAGACGAGCTGGCATGGGCAGCTTGGTAGCGTTCAAAAGGTAGAGCTTCACTAAGGCAGGCTCCTTAGCGATGGGATCCACGCGACCATGCAACGCGGGGAGAGAACGCACCAAAGCGGGCCTCCATGCGGAGGGGCTTCAGTCGGCCACGAACGGCCGGTCTTCAACGCGGGTCCACGCAGGCTTCTACACACGGCGAAGGCGGGGGATTCGGCAGTAAAGTGGCTTTGGGCGGTTCAACGCGGCAGGCATGCATGCATGCGACGGGAGAGAGAGCAAAGCGGCCAGTGGCTTCATACCAGAAGCTGCAGACGCAGCCTTCACACGGAGGTCCAAGCAAAGCCAAATTGAAGTTGTTCACATAGAATGGGGTTAGTTTAAGGCCTATAAAAAGAGGGAATAAGGTGTGGTTGAGAGAGTAGTGTTTTAGAATGTATTTTCTTTTGTTGTTAGTTCATGTGAGGGTTGTGTTTTAGTATTGAGAGTTTTGGGAAGAAGAAGGGAGAGTTAGAAGGAATTAATTTTTAGAATGCATTTGGGATTCTCATTTTGTTAGTTCATAGGAGAGTTTGAAAGTTGTGTTTGAGAATTTTTAGTGTAAACTTTGTGGGTTTATATTATTGTAATGAATATTTTTAAGTATTTTAATCTTGATTAGCCATTTATATGCTTTGATAATCCTTATTTAAATTTATTGTCTTCTACAAAGTTTTTCATCTTTTCATGCTCTACAATTTCTCTTTCTACCATTTCCTCTAATTCCTCTCCATTTTTAAGTTATTACATATTTTTCGAAGTTCTATTCTGTGCGATTACTGTTCATACGTGAAGATAGTCTCCACCATTCTTCCGTTTTGAAGCCCTTCCAATCATCTAGTTCTCTCCCCTCAATGGAAGACATATAAAGCTGTACCACATGGCTCAGCCGGCATTCCCAATATGACCGTAATATACCTTGGTCTAGTGGCACTCCGCCCTAATCAAGCTACCCTTTTTCTTGATCTAGCGGAACTCCGCCCTGGCCGGGCTACCCTTTTCCGTGGTCTAACGGCACTCCGCCCTGATCAAGCTACCTTTTTCCTTGGTCTAGCGGCACTCCGCCCTGATCAAGCTACCCTTTTCCTTGGTCTAGCAGCACTTTGCCCTAACCAAACTATCTTTATCTTGGTCTAATGGCATTCCGCCCTGATCGAGCTACCTTTACCTTGGTCTAATGGCATTCCGCCCTGATCGAGCTACCTTTACCTTGGTCTCGTGGCACTCCGCCCTGACCGAGCTACCTATACGTTGGGCTAGTGGCATTCCACCCTGGCCGAGCTACCCTTCTCCTTGGTCTAGTGGCACTCCGCCCTGACTGAGCTACCCTTCTCCTTGGTCTAGTGGCACTCCGCCCTGGCCGAGCTACCTTTTCCTTGGTCTAGCGGCACTCTGCCCTGGCCGAGCTACCTTCTCCTTGGTCTAGTGGCATTCTGCCCTGATCGAGCTACCTTTTCCTTGGTCTAGCGGCACTTCGCCCTGACCGAGCTACCTTCTCCTTGGTCTAGAGGCACTCCGCCCTGGCCGAGCTACCTTCATCTTGGTCTAGCGACACTCCGCCCTGGCCGAGCTACCTTCTCCTTGGTCCAGCGACACTCCGCCCTGGCCGAGCTACCTTTACCTTGGTCTAGTGGCACTCTACCCTGATCAAGCTACCTTTACCTTGATCTCGCGGTGCTCCGCCCTGACCGAGCTACCTTTTCCTTAGTCTAGTGGCACTCCGCCCTGATCAAACTACCCTTTTCATTGGTCTAGCGGCACTCCGTCCTGTCCAAGCTACCCTTTATCTTGGTCTAGCAGCACTCCGCTCTGGCCAAGCTACCTTTTCCTTAGTCTAGCGGCACTCTGCCCTAGCTGAGCCACCTTTTCCTTCGTCTAGCGGCACTCCGCCCTGACCAAACTACCTTTACCTTGGCCTAGTGGCACTCCGCCCTGGTCGAGCTACCTTTTCCTTGGTCTAGTGACACTCCGCCTTGGCTGAGCTACCTTTTTCTTGGTCAAGCGACACTCTGCCTTGGCCGAGCTGCCCTTTTTCTTAGTCTAACGACACTCCGCCCTGGCCGAGCTACATTTTTCTTGGTCTAGCGGCACTCCACCCTGGTCGAGCTACCTTTTTCTTGGTCTAGCGGCACCCCGCCCTGGCTGAACTGCCCTTTTCCTTGGTCTAGCGGCACCCTGCCCTGGTCGAGCTGCCCTTTTCCTTGGTCTAGCGGCACTCCTCCCTGGTCGAGCTACCTTTTCCTTGGTCTAGCGGCACTCTGCCATGACCAAACTACCTTTACCTTGGTTTAGTGGCACTCCGCCCTGACCGAGCTACCCTTCTCCTTGGTCTAATGGCATTCTGCCCTGATCGAGCTACCTTTACCTTGATCTCGTGGCACTCCCCCCTGACCGAGCTACCTATACCTTGGTCTAGTGGCATTCTGCCCTGGCCGAGCTACCCTTCTCCTTGGTCTAGTGGCACTCCGCCCTGACCGAGTTACCCTTTACCTTGGTCTAGTGGCACTCCACCCTAATCGAGCTACCTTTACTGTAGAGTTCGTAGTTTAGTGGATCCTTAATGGTGCAGATCTAGGATTCGTCCGGTGAATTTTGACTATTTTTAAGAATTTTTTGACTATTTTAAGTGATTATTTGAATTTGTTAAAGTGTGCATCTTGTGGTGTGTGTTTTCTGCTTCATCCTGTCATCGTGTAGATGCTTGCATAGGGACGCTATTTGATTAATTCTAGATCTACTTCTCGTTAAATCTAGTACAGATCCTTTCGCTGTGAGTTTGATCATTTTAATCGGACAACAGATCATCCTATTCACCCCCTCCCCCTCTAGTTTGATCTCCGGTCTCCCAACAATGTGTTCTAGGCTTTCTTGTTCTATTAGATTGATTCACCGTTCACTGGTGTAGGTGCGGAGGGCTATCCCCACACGATGTTGGCATCTTCGAAAAGCGGTTTCCACGTTGGCCATGCGTATGGCCAATGACTAAGTGTTCTGTGACCTTATAAGTTTTCGAGACTGGGGTTTCTGACTCTCGGACTAGGATAATTTGATGCCATGGTGCCATATGGTATAACGGCCTTAGGATGAGTCACGTGACTCTATGGCCGTTGGATTAGCGAGTCTAACTAATTGTCCTAAGTATAGTGGCACTGTGCCACCCTGAGTTCCAAGTTACTCTCGACGGGTGTGTGTGAAGCCTGTCAGTACGCCGATGGTTTCCTTTTGTGAGTTCTCAGGTCGAGTGACTTTCCTACTAGTTGTAGCTTGCCTAAAAATACGTGTGCTGACCCACCTGGGAGTGGTGGGGAGCTAGAACTAGGAGAGATGATTTTAGGTAGATTGTCATAGGGCCTCCCACTGTGACGGCTCATGTCTGGGCCGGGAGAAAAACTAGCCAGAGGGCCTGACGTAGCACAGTTAGTTTGTGTGTGCATATGTGGTCAGGGATTTCGGGCATGTGCTGACGAGCACGGCCCTGACTAGACCCTTGTTCTTAAGTCACTTGTACGGTGTCTTAGTTTTCACCTAGGGTGAGTAGGGAGACACCCGGGGCGTGGACTAAGACGTTAGTGGATGCATCCGGCCTTACTACTAGTGGGCAAGTACTCCCGTCATGCGACACATGACTCTCTTGATGCAAGATTCAGTTTTCCATCTGTGAGACATAGTTCTTCGGGTAGTTTCCCCGTGTTTCCCCGACACTGAGGTCTACGTTTTTCAGTAGAGTTACTGAGGTCTTACCCCTAGATAGTGTAGGGTTCACGACTGCGAGGCCATGACTATACCCTTGGACTGTGTGGTCTTGGTTGGGCTTTCGCCTGTGAGGATGGCCCTTCACGATAGGAATGTCATGATTTTCCTTCAATAGCATTACTGTAGTTTTACGGTGGCTCGATGGTCCTAACTGCGAGATCAAGGTTTCCTTTCCATACTGATAGGGGTAGGTTAGATTGCTATGTTTCCACCGTCTTTTTCCTTTACTATTACTACTATTGTTATTGTTGTTATCATTACTATTTACCGCCGTCATTTTATTGTGCGAATGAGATGAGGCTCACCCCTTTCTTTTTAGGTGTAGCGGTTCCTCCTTGAGGTTTAGAGGTGCAGCACTAAGGCCTATATGATGTGACGCCACCTTGGGGGTGATAGTCATAAGACCGAAGACCCCTTGGACCTAGCAAGTAAGCAATGCAATGGACCGGTGACTTCACTCGAGCGGACTCACCCACGTAGTGCACAATAGTGCCCGTAGGCAACTCGGCGATGGTGGGAAGGGTTTGAGGTGGGACCTTGCTGATCCGAGGTTTCTCTTGCCTGTGGTTGAACCCCTAAGGGTCCTGGGATGCCCACTATCATGGGCGGCCAGCACGCCAAGGGCATGGGATGTAATGGCTCTCTCACAACTCGCCCGCGGTGGTCACTCAAATATAAGCAATTCAAGAACGGGCACTCAACTCACCACCCGACGGCACTAGTAGCGATACTAAACCAGCAAGGAAAGACCATCAAGGGAGGGTAACCGAGGCTCACCTGATCAGTGTGAAGACACCGATCTCGGTCGGAGACGAGGGCGAGCGAGGAAGTGTGGGCTTACCCGCACGCCACACCGGAGAAGCTTCGGTCGATGACCTACTAATACATGCATTACGCCCCTTGCAAGGGGGTTGGACTAGGGGTGGGGAGTGGAATTACAAGCAAAATGTACCTCCACGCAGGGAGGGGCGCTCAGCCGGCCTGGTAGGTAGGGGAAAAGCCGAGCTAGGAACTAATTGGAAGGCGGTTGTCGGTTCTATCCGCTCTCTGGAAAAGGGGACAGATAGTCGATGTCGGTGCCGCCGCGGCCACTCCTGGACTTCGTTTGCTATGAAACCAGCATAGAAACCTCTTGGGTTGGCCGAGGAGGACGTCAGATTTTTGGGAGGACTTCTGTGGACCGACGTTGGTTGGGGCGAGGCTGTGAATAGGGACTCTATTCTCTGGCTCCCACTATCTTAGTACCACTACAGTAGGAAGATGGGGTCACCACAGGCGCTCCTCAGTTCTGATTCAAGCGTGGCTGGTGTCTCTTGGTTCGTTGTCCAGTCCTCTTCAATCGGAGACCCACTGGGATGCCAGAGAAGGTTGGAGTAGATTGGGAGATCCCGAATAGTGGATAGAGGTCCGTTCAGTCCCAGGGGAGATAGAACAGCGCACCTTGGGGAGAAAATTAGGAACTCACTCTTTCGGGGTCCAATCGGGGATCCGCTTCTTTTTAGTTGAAGACTACTCATCGTGAAAGAGCTCGGCCAAGCCTTACCTCAAGAACTTCAAAGGGTTGGCCGTGGTAGCCTCTGAAAGTTGCTTCAAGTTGACTGCCAGGAATGAGATGTGCAGTTTGGGGAGATCGGCTCCTCTGGGCAGCCACAAGCTCAGACTGGGACGGAACCACTGCCATTACAAAGAAGATGGGGAGAAGCTTCTGAAGGTACCACTTGCGCTTCCAGGGATGCCGGGATGAAGTTGATGCAGCCTCTACAAGTTGATGGTACACTGCTACCTGCGAACTGGGAAGTGCAAGCTAAAAATGAGAGGTGGGAAAAGAGGTAAATGGGAGGGGAACACCTAGCGTGAACCCCCAACACCCTTCACCCCCAGCCAACACGACCCAGTCTGAGACGAACCTACAGCTGCAAAGTGCTCTCGGGTCTTCATCCGGGGCTTTAGGAATATGGACTCCGCTTCGGCATGGAACGAAGGTCTTCGGATTCAATCTGATGTAAATAAACACCGATCGCTTGCAGTCGGTGGGGAAAGACATCCTGTACATGACTCCCCACAATCGCCTGTGCACTCGCACCCACGGAATCGTCCTCCCCTCCACGTGTCGATAACCCCCTGAGTCCACGTGCCACGCCCTGGCGGCGCATCCCCAGTTAAACGAGTGGTTCCATGGATGATTGCCGAGAAATTGACTGGCACGCCAACATCCCAGCCACGTTTCCCCCTTTACCCAGAAACTCCCCATGCCACTCGGTCTCCCCTCGACTCTCTGTAAAAGGCGAGTGCACGGTGCCGCTTTAAGACGGATACGGTCACAAGAGGGGGTGCCCGAGGCCCCTTATCTTCTGGCATGTACCCCGTAGCTATATCCTACCCCTCAGTCCGGTCACCGCACACACCACTCCGCAGGCCCGTCAGCACGCACGCGCATGCCGATAAACTCTCGGGGTGGAACAAAAAGGAAGGCACGCCCAGTGGGACGTCTCCCGCCTTCCTTCTTTTTACTGAAGCAAAAGCCTGTGTCAGCCCTGAAGTCTAGGTACCCTTTTCCTATCCTTGCCAGAGAGGTAGCAGAAAAGCACCTGTTCGCACATCCCAGTGGCTTCCAGTTCGTCTCCCAGTCACCGGATCTTGTTCGGTGATCGCCTACGGCCGTCGGCTCTGCTCATCTAGGACTCCACCAACTATGGCGGCCGTTACCTACGGTCCCATCGTCATCGCCACCCACACACGGGTGGGCTACTTGGCAGTGCCGATCGCTTTCGGCAGCTTCACCCCAGTCATCGGATCACCCTACTTCTTGGGTGTGGTCACCATAGTAGCTCCACCACCACCGCCAGTTCCTGTCTCCCCTGCCGCCATCAATGCGCCACACCAACCACCAGTCCTGACAGCCAGGCCGAGCGTCAGGCTCGGCTCTCTTGCCACCAGTGCCCATAGGGCTTCCGGACCAGTCCCAGCCTGGGCAGACATCAGTCCCTAGGCCCAGTCTCGACCTGCTCCTGATGCCAACCTCGCGTCCCGGATTCTGGTCCCAAGTCCTGCAATTCACTCAGGTCTCCAACCTCGAGCCCCAGCCAAGTCGACATCCAGTGTGGGTCTCCACCCCAGGGTGTTTGACGCGGGACAGGACCCGGTCAGAACTACAACTTAATGGACAGCAAGCAAGGCCGAATAGGCCGGGTTGGACACGGTGGACAAACACGCGGCGCACTCAGAATTTGGGTGTAACCCGGCGATGGGGAAGATGGGCTTTGGCCCACAAGCCATCCACGTGGTCAAAACTCGTGAGTTGGGTCGGTGGGAGGCCGACCTGAAGGGGTGGGATCACCCGGATTCAGCCGAGGTAGACCTCACGCCCGAGCGCACTATGGGGTTCACTCTCTCACATGGCAGCAAATTCACATGTAATAGGGGATGGGACCGGGCTCTCTCTCACCGTCGGCGTGAGCATGAAGAAAATACGAAGGGACAAACCATTGGGGAGCAAGTGGTCAGCCACGTACCTTGCCAAGCCTGAAGAGGCCGGCGCTGATCAGAGACGAGGGCGAGCCGGGGAGCGTGCGCACCCGGCGGACACGCTGCGTCGAGGAGGCTTGGCAATGTCCCTGCTATTACAATTACTACACTCCACGTAGGGAGGGAGATCACGGGGGTGGGAGCAATCCAATATTGCACTACCCTCGCGCAGGAGGGGGGAATGAGGGGAGGGGGAAACCAAACAACGACCGTACGCTTCACTCCGACGTCCAACTGAGGTGCAGCCAATGCCGAGATGAAGCTTGGAGGATGCCAGAGGATGCCTGCAGGTCCGACGTCGAGCTGATGTCACTGGAAGATGGAGGAGGTCGCGGCCGTTCGCCTGTGCAGTTCTACCTTGCAGGACTAGATGGCGTGGTCGTGGTGCGTCGGTAGGTACGCTCGCTGTAGAACTCCAAAAGAGACGGGACTAGCTTGTGGGCATAGAAGACAGGGGATACTACAAACCCTCAAAAGCTGGCGGCCATCAGATCATCTCACAGGTTGGGGTCACCCAGACGGTTTGTGTCAGGTTTCTGGGCAAACAACAGGACAGGCTGACAACGGCCCTAGTGAAATTTTTGGTGCCGATGTCAGAATGGGACGAAACCACTTGCGTTGGTTTCGTATCATCGAAATCCACAACTTTTCAGAAGAATACTTGGCCTGAAACTGAGTGGAAGAGGGAGTGTTGGGGCCGACTTGGCAGTAGACTGTCCTAGGCAAACAGAGGGCTCTAGGTCTGGCGCGACTGAGGGAGAGTGGACACCCCGGGCAGAGGTGTTATTGAAAGAAGGTGGGAACACCTCTGGTTCATCGGCGCTTCAAAGAAGAAGAACTCTCGTGAAGGGAGCTTTGGCCGATTCGCACAGGTGCAGTCGATGTCGGCATTCCCAAGTGGCATATAGGAACAGATGCAGTCCGGGTGTAGTTGCCCGGAAATGCCTGTAGTGGTTGATGCCGTTGACGAACGAAGGCGGGACCACTTCTAGAGCAGGGCCGACTCGAAGGTGGACGACTCTTCTGAAGACGCCTCGTGCTGAATCTCACTGTGGACCCCGCTGGGAGGCCTGCCAACTGAGTCTCTACTGTAGGCTTGTAACAAAGAGCAGCAGAGTAGAGCTTCTTACTCCACGGGGAGACGTAGCGTCGACGAAGTGGCTCCAAGACTGCTATGGACGTACGGAGCAGGGGGTGGCGGACGTGGGTTGCAGAGGGAGAGAGGGTAGGGGCATGGGGTGCTGGAGTGGGCGGCTAGGGTTGGTGTGGTCCCCCCTCCGGTTCCCCCCTCCGGCTCCGTCCGGCCCCCTCCGGCTCATGTGAAGACCTGGCTTTGCAAAAGCTGCCATATCAGCTTTTCCGAACCGTATAAAAGGAATCGCAGGCAGCTCCACCTTTGGATGCACTGTGCAGAGGAGGAAGATGGGAAAGGTGCTGGCGAGCTGCCTTGTTCCGCTTGCTTCGAGGACGCAGCAGACGCGGTTTCATGGAAGCAGGAGTGCCAGCCACCACGAGCCTCTCTCTCGGTTGTCCTGCCCCCAATCCACCGCGTCCCCATCTCCCCCTTACCCATCCTATCCAAGTTCTAACGCCATTAACCGGGGCTGCTAATCTGGAGGGTCCACCCACGTCATGCTTATCCCTCTAATCTCTTCGGGTCAGTTTCTTATCCTTGATTTTCTTGAGTTGGGATGATTATTATATGTACGCCCCAGATTCTTTGTATGCTATTACGTGCATCAACTCAACAGTCAAAACCATGCTAATTGGGTTCATGGTCTATGGTCACTAGTTGGTAAAATCTAATCCAACCTGTCAGGTTCAATTCATCCTTGAAAATAATGGATTATGGCCGTTCTATGACACTTCTTGAGTGTTATTGTTCTACGACTCTTTCATATGCATTTTACTGATGGCAGTTCTCTTGGTTCTTTGGCGATTAGGCATTGCTCTTCATGAATTTTAGCAATGAACACTTTGAGGAATTTAAATCTGTTTATCATGATGTTGCTGGAAACTACAAGGGAAACAAAATTAGCTTTTTGATGGGTGACCTTGACGCTAGTCAAGGTGCCTTTCAGGTAATTTCAATTTTAAGTCTTCTTGATGTTGGAACTCTGTATTGGCTGCCTTTGGCCTTTGATACACTGTTTGCTGATTGCATAAACAGTACTTCGGCCTTAAAGAAGAACAGGCTCCCCTCATCATTATACAAACCAATGATGGCCAGAAATATCTCAAATCAAATCTGGAACCTGCTCACCTTGCAGCTTGGGTAAAAGAGTACATGGTAATGCATACATGCACGTTTTTTATTTTTGGAATTTGAAGATGCACTCGTCATTGTATATCTGAAAATCTGCATCTACTGAGATGTAACTTTTACCTCGTCTTGTTGCTTTATGTTATTTCTATAGTGCTGAATGCCATTGCCTTTTTGTCTGCAGTTAATTTTCTAATATGACCATATGTTTGCAGGAGGGCAATGTGCAACCGTACAAAAAATCGGAGCCAATTCCAGAGGTTAACAATGAGCCAGTTAAAGTTGTTGTGGCCGACAGCCTTCAAGATGTGGTGTTCAACTCTGGAAAGAATGGTTAGTTTCTGATTTCACCTACGATACCAGCTTTTAGCTAACCACAGTTATGTTGTTATTGATATATCACAGGCACCTCGATTGTCAACATACACTAGAGAATGTAGAGACATCACATTTTATTTCTATGTATTTGATACCACTACTGTACATGGTATTTTTGCAGTTTAAGATTCTAGTATTGTAAGTTTGTACTGGATTGCTCAATTTTTTAATCAAATGGTGTCTTTCAATGTTTCTATGTTGGAATGTGCTGATAAGTATACTTTTCATGAGATAGAACCTTTTAAATGGATGATTTATTTGAAGCATTCCCTTAATTTATGATTCTTCTAGTGCCTGCATATAAAGGCACTGCATGAATCCATAAGCATTCAAGTGTTGATATATTTTGATGTAGGATTTGTTGCCAATATGAGGAATCCATGTGTTATTAAATTTTTTTAATTAATAATCTCATTTAACAATATATTTCAGTGGACCAAATACATCATGTGAATGCAATTCTTGATTGCTATCAGAAAACAAATATCTACAAATTTCCCAAATACCATCTAAATAAATGTCAGTAATTACTTTTTTGTGGTTTATATTGTGTAAATTCTTGGAGGCTTGCTTCTTGGGCATTTCTTGATTAAATGAAATCCTGTCCCTGCTCTATGAGCAATTCATTGTGAACACACAAGCACATTCTTTGGCACTTCATTTTGGTATTGCTATGCTGCTTAATGTTATATGTCATCTTTTTTTATATCTGTAGCTGTTTCTCACTTTTACTGCATGCTTGTGTACATATGACCATTGTCTGATATCGCCTTGATATCGCAAGGGTAATATAAATCTTTTGACAGTTAATCAAAGGTTTTCGGACTTGTTCCGATGTAAAATAACATTGACGCTGGTCGGTGGGGAAAGGTTCTAGTACACGAACCCTAAATCGTCTGGTAAATTTGAAAAATGTGGAACTAAATCTATGCATCCAATAAAATGGTCGCTCAAAAATTTCCCGTCAAACAACCATACACATAGATATAACTTGCACTTCATTTTTTATCTTTCGAGATTTTTAACTTGCCTGATAAATGTGCATGTTGACACATCAGATATGCCTGTGTTGGCCATATTATAGGATAGAAAACTTGGATTAATCGGTGAATTGTCATTTAAACATTGATACTGTTAAGATGGAATGGGCATTAGTTGGTATGATCTAGTCTCTGGTGGTGAGCAAAATTTCAGCACATGCATCATGTGCAGAGTACCAGAGAGTTGCATTTTTTAGTGAACTTTTTATTTCCTGGTGTGTACATATTACTACTAAGTTCATATTTACTGATACTATGTGAACTTTGATTTGTAGTCCTGCTTGAATTTTATGCTCCATGGTGTGGGCATTGCCAGAAACTAGCACCCATCTTAGAGGAAGCAGCTGTCTCACTTCAAAGTGACTCTGATGTGATCATTGGTTTTTGGTTTTTGCAGGACTCATGTAGTAGAGGAATGGATGAGAGGTACGGGATTTGCAGGACTCATATAGCGGTAAGTGTATACATCTATTTCCTTCCTGGAGGTCTATATTCTAATTAAATCCTACTTTATTTCTTAATCACAAAGACATTTGCGTGACGATCTTGCCTCTGAGTCATCTGACTCAAGGATCGTTACGTGAGTAGGTCTAGTTGCCTTGTCCTAAGTTGTCAGTAGTGGCTGTGCAGCCATTGGTGTTTCGAAGTACACGCGATAGTGCTCTCTTACCTGTCTGTACTTCTGCACTCATGTTTTGAGTCTCTGTGTCTTCTGAGCCTCCTCAAGTCGTAGCCTTACAACATGCTTCGGCGTGACGGCTCTTGTAGCGGGGCACTTTCCCGATTTACGATTCTTAGGCTAGTTCCATGGACCCCTCGTCAACTGTAGCGTCCTTCGGAGGGGGAATGCTAGCTAGAGGCCTAACTTAGACGATAGCCAGTGTGCGCACACATGGTCAGGGGCTTTAGACTTGCGTCATTAGATGTGACCCTGACTAGTCACTCGTGTTATGGTACTATTCTGATTCTGACAGTGTCTTGATCTCGGCCTAGTCCAAGCAGTTGGTGACATGGACAAGACGCTAGTAGGCGTAGCATAAGACGTCTGTGGACGTAGATGGCTGTTCTTCTGGTGGTGAGACACTGTAGTCGCGTCGCACGTGATTCTTCACGGTTCTCTTCGTGTTCCTCGCACGTCGTGACCTTTTCGGGTTAAACTTCTTTTGGCTTTTCCTGAGGTCGGTGTCCTATCGCATGCACGGCGTTCTAGTCATGTGTAGGGCAGTGTGCATGACGTTCTAGTCATGATCTTTGAGTTTGTCTAGGTTTTTTCTTCCTAGGTTTTCTTGTTGTTCATGCAGGTCTTAGTTTGGAGCCTAGCGCTGTGTCAATAGTTCGGTAAGCTTTTGACTTTTCCCAGTTCAGAGTTCACCCTTCTGTCTTTGTTTGGTGTAGTGTCTACTTGGAGTAGTATCGGGGGCCGAGGTTAGTTCGGTAGTCGTGCTCGTCTGGTACGACTTCTTCCCTTTCCTTTTAGCTCTCCTAGTTCTTAGCTTGTTCCCTACTCCTGCTACCCATTCTTTATAGCTTTTGTAGTTTAGCTTTCCTACTTTACTGCTGCCTACGGTTGACTTGCTGTTTTAGCGTGTTACTGCGTGTTTTCCAATGGGGGATCCACGTGACCCCTACTGAGCCAGTGACACGAGGCTCACCCATGCTTTTCAGGTGGTCACCATCGTCGTTGTTCATTCTACTTCTGCAGATCCTGAGGTAGTTAATGTCCTCATTATGGCCAGCTGGTACCTTCGTCGGGCTTCTCCCGACTTTCTGGTACGTCTTTACTTTTCTGTCGACTGTACTTGGCACTTGTTGTCTTCCTTTGGACTTGACTCTGGGCTATAATTATTGAATTTAAACTGTTAATTAAAAAATAATTTTATTTATGCTATTTTAGCAACCCGATCTAATGAAATTTAATTACTTACTGCTATATCTGTCAGTTCAATGTACTACACGACAATCCTTTTATCCCTTTAGGAGCTTTACCGCTCTTGGGAGGCCTCACGAGTTCCAAGTGGTATCAGGTGTATTCGATAGTCTTATCGGGTATATCTGGTATCCGGGATCCGGGTCGTCACAAGTTTTGTATTAATTATTCCCAATCCCATGATCCCCTCCCTGCGTGGAGCGTAGTGCCATAAGGTTGTACTCACATGGTCGCACCGGACGCCGTCGTCGACTTTTCCATGCGTGCACTCGTCCCTCATCAAATTTGGTATCAGTGCAAGTTTCCAGCTTGTTCCTACAAGCCGGGTCCTGGATAGGACGATATGAGTTCACCTCCGGTGATCTCTACAACAGCCCTACCAAATGGCACCCCCACTGTGCTATCCATCCATGAGATGGAACTCAAGAACTGGGTCTCCCAGGACATTGTCGATGCCCTAACCGAGACCGGCCAAATTATATGCAATGGAGACCAAGTCCTTGTAGAGTTCCAAACGTGGATTGACCGGGTTCCCTACTCTGATGGTGCATGGTGCTACATTAGCACATTAGCCGGTCCTCGCATATTCCTTGGGAGGCCTTGGCTAAACAAGAGGAATGCAACCATCGACCCGGAGCGGCAGACTTGTTGAGGGCATAATCCGCATGTACCGGAGGTCTTCACAATCCGCAATATGTTGCCCCCTCCTCCAAGGGAACTAGAAGTCCCGACAATTGAGTCGCTGCTAGAAGAAGAGCCTATACCGGTGGAGATCTACGAGCCTGACCCAGAGTTGATTGACCAGTATGAAGATCAAGAACATGAGTGGGCATTGCTACAAGATGCCACGGATCCCAATCCAATCCACACCGAGCAAGAACCGGCCACCCAAGAGCACGCCAGCACCAAGGCCGACATGATTGCTATGGCAACGTCATCAATCCATCTCGACGCCCTTCACCGACTGTCGGAGCGGCCCCATCATGATCCCGTGTGGCACGAGTTTTGCATGGCTTACGAGAAGCGTCGTCCTAGCATCCTCCACTTGGTCAATCGCCCCAGACCTTGGTGATACTCACCGGCGACTGTCACCTTCATGCTTCCCCACTTCAAGATTCGAGGTCGAATCTTTTCTAACCGGGGGGGTATGATGGGGACATCAAAGTGGAGACTTAGTGGACCGACCACGTTGGTAGAGAGGTCGCTCCCATCCCTTGGCCCATTAGGCCTAGCCCATCTAATTTTTTGGGCTTTCTATTTTTTTATTATGATGTAATTTCTCTTTTATTAGCATTTAGTTCTTAGTGGGTCAGTTAATTGGGTCCAAAAGGCCAAGTTAGCTAGTAAGTCTAGTTAAGGGTCATAGGTTGCTTATTGTAACCCCCAGAAGAGCGGGGTTTTTTCTCATTTGTTAGGGATAATTGATGTCTTTGTAACCCCTTGGCTTATCCTATAAATAGGGGACCATGGGCTCTCATTTGGGTAGAGAATTATTAAAAGAGAAAAATTGAGTGCTTATTTCATTTTCCTCTCCCTCTCTCTCTTGCTTGAGTGTGCACACAGCAAGAGGGATGATATTCAAAAGCCAAGGGGGTGAGTACAAGGTCATCCTCCGTCCCCTTAAGGACGGAACCTGGCCGGCTCAAGAAGCAGGATTCCCCTGCCAGCATACAAGCGGTTGACCTTCTCCAACGCCTCCCGCCAGCCATCCAGGTATCTGTTCCGGTACTCCTGGGAAACGGGACCATTCGCTCCCGGTTCCAGCCACGGAGCTGGCGGAGGCGCCCTCCGGAGGATTAGGGGTCGACGAGGAGCCTGCAAAGCATCGTCGTCCAATGAGGTACCGGACTCTCCCGAAGACATCCTATAGGATCTCCTACCTTGAAGCCTCTGTGCCACGAGACAAGGGTGAAAGTCGATATTTATAGGAGGGAAGGAAGATCCCGGAAGGCTAGAGGACTCCTACCGCCTTTTCAAAAGCGCAGGATTCGGAGCAACGGATCCCGAAAATCGTGCCCCTCTAGGGTGATCCTTGAAGGCGCCATTCGGTATCCCCAAGAGATTTCATCACAACCAGAAGAAACGCACCGCAAAGATTCAGGCCCAAAAGTTTCGACTCCAAAAATAGAAGTTTACAAGTAAAAAGGCGGCTGCCCTACTAGAGCAAGGAAAGTACAAAAAGGAGAAATAAGAAGGCGCCCCTTCAACGGTCCGCCCCAATAGCAGCGTCACGTGACCCGGCCTCTTCGGGTCCGCACGTGTCCTCACCTAGGTTCGCCACATGTTCCTTCGTGGCAGGGGCGTCAACAGATGCGCGCTCACCGACAGTCGACCCCGGCGCAGGCTCCCCGGTCTCGGCTTGCAGTTCACCATCACCCTCCTCGCCGTCACTAGTCTCGGAGCCATAGGGTGAGGAAGGAGGGGGGAGAGAAGGCACCGAGGGCCCCGGTCGCGGCCACCATAGCGGGTGCCCAGCCCTCTTGGAAGCCACGATCACACGTCGGCCCAAAGAACTTCAAGGCCTCGACAGTCAGCTCGTCCCGGTAGGCCGAAGAAGAGCGGAAGTTCTCCACTGCCTTCTCCTAGGCAGTGGCCATTACCGAGCGCAGCTCTGTGAGCTGCACCTTCACCTCCTCGATCCGAGCCTCGACCACCTGGACCTGCACCTTCAGCGTGGCCGCATGGGCTTCCGCCATCTAGGCCCGAATGCGGAAGAAGTCACGGTCCCGCTCCATAGCGGCGAGCACTAGATCCTGCTGGCTGAGCTGCTCCGGGAGCCCGGCGACCTCAGCCTCGATCGCCTTCTGGCGCTCCTTGAGCACCTCACAGTTGGCTGCCAAGTCAGTCTGCACGGCTTGACTGGCCTCTAGTTCCCGTGCAAGACCGCCAAAGTGGTGCCTCCATAGGCCAAGGGCCCTCGTGACCGCACACAGGCTCTTGGCGGCCAAATCCGTCAACTCCTTCTCGGCCCCTGGGCCGAACATCCCGACACGCTCGCACCATCCGACGCTCTTATTCATAAGGTCTACCACCGTAGCAAGCCCCGCATACCCAACCGTGGCCTCCTCGGGCGGGAGGAATTGAGCATGCAGAGAGACCTCCGACGATAGAGCATGGACAGCATTGTCGACTAAGCGAGCCTTCCCCTTATCACGCCCCTCCGGGAGGGCAGGGGCAGGGGAAGGATTCGCAGGTTCGTCAGCCTACGGTGGCGGCGGTACCTCGGGGGTAGGAGGTGCTTCGCACGACGACGGCAATGGGGCCTGATTCTGAGCCGGAGTAGAGATTTTGCCCCTCTTCCTCGAGCAACGCTGGTTGTCCAGTGCCGCTAGCTCCTCCACCGCTAATGAAGCCCGACCACCACCAGCCATGGTGGACCCTTCCGCCGCAGCACTAGCAGTTCCTTCGGAGGCGTCCCCCCCGACACTGGAGTCGTTGCTGGCTACAGAGGCTGCCGCCGAGCTCACCAAGGGAACCCCCATAGGAACGGGATACTGCAATCTCCCTGGGGCGAACGCGACCTCAGCTTGGGGACCGACGACAGACACCTGACCGGCTCCCGGCTCGACGTGGTCCACAGGACCTGGGGTGCATCGTGGCAGCCGTACCACCTCGTAGCTCCACACTGGCACTTCCGACGCTCCTGAAATCAGATTAAGCGAAGCAAAGACACTTCTACACCAACATAGCCTGAGCAGGATTCAAGATCGGTACCATGCGGCAGAGGGGGACTTAACCCCAGCTCCCAGAGTAACCTCGGTTTCAACTCAAAGTCAGCATTGGCGAGGGGAAACTGGAGGATAGCATCTATCTTCCTATGATCTTCGGCATTGGCCGGGGGCCTCCTGTCGACCCAGACAGGACGGAAACCCCTATGCCTCCAGATACCGGGGGAATTACTGTCACTAGATTTGGTGATATATACATACCGCTGCGACCAACCCTTGAGGTTAGCCGCGGCAGCAGATACCTGGATGATGTTGCGACCGGCTCGAGCCTTAAAGTACGCATAGGCCATAGCTGGGCACTTCTGAAGGTAATAGAAGTGGCGGAGAAGATGGACGGTGGGTTCTACCAACGCTCGCTGACACGCATAAACAAACCCGCAGAGGATATGGTAGGAATTGAGGGATAACTCCCCCGGATGCCGGCCGTAGTTGTGGAGGACAGAAGCAATGAAAGGATGAATAGGAAAACGGAAGCCCGCCTGGAAAGGCGCCACTGAGACCATTATCCCTCCCGGAGGCAGACTTAGTCGGTCATCGTCAACAGTCGAGAAAATAATGTCGAACTCAGAGGGAATCTAAAAAGCTTCCCGTAAATCGTGAATCACCCTGTATGCGATCAACGGCGGGGAGCGAGGACGACTAGCGCCAGCGCCCGAGGTGCTCGGGGCACTACCGCGATCGGGATCCACTTCTTCAACAGAAGAGGTGGGACTAACACGAAGGGTTCTCCTACGATGAGGCATGACTGCGGGAGCTTAAAAACGTAAAGGGGGAGAAAACCTCACTGGCTCAGTAGGGGTCCCGCGGAACCCCAACCGTAAAAATACGGCGGTAACGAAAAGCAGCAACAACTGGAGCAGCAACGGCAACAACAACGACAACGGCAACGGAAGGAACAACTGTACCCGAATCTCTAAACACGGCAGTCGATGAAACCACGGCTCTACAGCTACTCCTACCGGAACGAAAAATCAACACCTCAATTCCTCAGTCGGGGGACTATCAGACCATGAACCACCCTGGCTACGCCACCAGGGGAAATCATCACGACACCTCTATCGTGGAGGCTTGTCCTCACAGACGAAGGCCGTCTCCGAGACCACGCGGTCTGGAACCACGATCACGACCTCGTTGTCGTGATCTCTACACGTCTAGGGAGAACCCTCGGTAACGTCCATCGGAAACCCTAGACCTCTACATCGAGAAGACTCCCAAAAATCACACGCAAAATCACGTCTCGCAGACGAGAAACGGAACTCGAGACACGAGAAGCTCACGTCACGTGACGGGAGTACCTGCCCATTAGAAGCAAAGTCGAATGCATCCACTGACGACTTATACCGCGCCACAGTGTCTCCTTACATGTCCCAGGTGGAAACTAAGACACGCACAAGTACCACAAGCAAGGACTAGTTGGGGTCGCGCTCGTCAGCGCGGGTTTGAAGCCCTCCAACCACGTGTGCACACACAGACCATGCACTCTAGGTCAGGCCCTCTAGTTGATTTCCCCCCCAACCCGGACTCAGGTTGCATAGGCGAGGGGCCCTATGGTAACCAGCCTAAAAACTCTCTCTCTGGGTCACACTCTCCACCACTCCCAAGTGGGTCCGCACACGCGTGTGCAGGAAAGCTACGACTAGTGGACGGGTCACCAACGTGAACACTGAAAGTCACGCACGCACCCATCACGAGTAACGCGAAGTAACAGGTGGCTCAGGGCCACCGGACACGGGACAGCCGTCTAAACCTAATAACCCAACGGTCCATGAGTCACGAGACTCGGGTCAAGACAGTTATACGGGATGGCACATGCCATCAATCGGCCCTACTCCTAGGGTCAAAACCACAGCACGATAATCACAAGGCGGTTCACAACCGCCGAGACCATTCCCCAATAAGGGAACTCGAGAAACCTCCAGCCCCAAGTTGGGTGACTGGACTCACAGTCCAAGGCCATACGCATGGCCCACACAGAAACCACTTTCCGGAGAACACACATTGTGCGGGAGCAGCGCTCCTCACTTATACCAACTCACGACGGTTCGATCTAGCGAAAACACAGAAGCTCAGAACACGCGGAGTCACCCAAACCCTCGAAACCCATGGACACGCTAATCGAGATAACTCGGCACCTTTGGGCACCCCAAAAACACGAACACAGAATTCACGGGTGTCTGGGACATCCATGAGGCCAAAAGTCGACCATTGGATCACAACCGGGTCGACCGGGGGCCAAAACAATGCGAATGGCACACAGCTAATGCGGAAACTAGGTGGCGGTCTTCCCCTAGACCGTCACCTCAGGGGGCGGTCCCCTCTGGACCGCAACTGTCAGATGGCGGTCCCAGCATGACCGCCACCTTCCGGAACAACTGGGCAGAATGCGGTCGTCTCCCAGACCGCAACCTGAAGAATGCGGTTAGGGGCCCGATCGCATTCTCAGGGACCCACAGAAATCGGGTTGACGTGCCCTCTGAGGGTGCGTTGACCCCGCCAGGTGGCGGTCAGTCGCGAGACCGCTACTTGGAACCGACATACTGGGCCAAGAAGCGGTCCTCAGTTGGCCGCCTTAAGCCCCCATGGAAGGAGGCAGTCTCTGGTACGACCGCCAACTCCTTCTGAGGCCGAAAATGGCGATCTCCACGAAAAAATCCATTCCACGCCCCAATCACCCCCAGGTGATGGGGAAACCATTCTCCGGCCTCTCTAGCACCGAGAGGACCCATTTAAACCCAAAAAATGCGATCAAAACAAGAAATCCCACGCTCACCACAAAATCACACATTATAACCCTCGCGGGAAAGTAAACCCTCTCGGCTCGCCTCGAGCTACTAAATCGCGGGGAAATGAACTACAGGGTCCAAGGATCCATCCCCCTACCTCCACCGAAGAGATCCTACGCCGAGGACGCCGATCCACTTCGAAAACGCCGCACGAACCGCCCCCGGCGCCCCGAGCTCGCGGACGATCTCGCCACGCCCTCGCCCTCGATCCCATGCGCCATCCTCGCCCCGCTCGCTACCTGCGTCGTGTCCGCCTCGCCCTCGCCGCCTCCGTCGGTGGCCCAGAGTGAGAGGGGGAGGAAGAGAGACGTGAGAAGAGAGAGGGAGAGAGTGAGGGTTGTGAGGAGAGAGAGGGGGGTTATATATATAGAAAATCTGAAAAATCTAAAAAATACGAAAAATAGAGAAAAATCATCTCCTGATCCTCGGAACACGCTCGACGCGCCGGTAACGTCCCGGAGTTGGAAAACGCAACGGTTCACCCTACACGGGACTCCAAAGGCTCGACAGAGGAAAAACCCGAGTGAATCAGAAAATACGTTCCGAGACCCACGAAAGCGATCCGAAACCCACGGATCCTAATCCGAACAACCTAAGGTGTTACAGCCCTCCCTCCTTATAAAAATTTCGTCCTCAAAATTTGAGGCAACCACCCAGCTGGCAACGCTCCCAAAGCTCCAGCCAAAACTTGGTTCTCACAAAACCACGATCCTGAGGGACACAGCCAAACAATGATCACGGGCAAAGTACCACGCTTCACACCAACACACGCACATTGATCATTAGAGCAGGCACATGCAAGGGGTACTGTCCGACAATCACCTTAGTCACACGGGAACCAACCATGGCATCGCTGCCACCATCTCGCTCACCGAGGAGACATAATTATCGTCACGAGGAACAACCACTGATGAAATCTCACGCTCGGCGGACCAATGAAACGTCAGCTTCGCCACCAGCTGACAATCTCACGCCCTACACAGGGGCAACCATCACCGAGCCTCCGACCAGCTCACACAGTCATCTCAACTGACTGCGACGAATCCGTCGGCTCCACGCCATGAACTATCACACACCTGGCAAACCGAACGCACATAACAGCACTGGACCAACTCTGCCAGAACACAAACTTCCACAAATCCCAGATCCAATCCAGGAAAAAGCAAATCCCATAATCGGCCACCCAAGGCCTCGTTGGTCCACGACTCTCGCCATTCTCGAGCCACAACAACCAACATCTTTTGTCTGTGAAAGACCATCCACCGGTCACTAGCTACTCGTCAACGGGAAACCTTAATTTGCTCAACTTCTTCCTTCTTTCGTGGTCCTTCACCAGATCCAAGGAGCACAATCCAACTCTCATCAGGCCATTCGCTAACTCTCCCACAGACCATTACCGCATCTCGAGTCGATTCTCGCTCGATCACCGCATCCGATCCGAGCCTTACGCCAATTCTACCTTCTCAGGGGAGCACGACGATGCCAAACGACAGGATCCCACAATCCTTGGTCCATTACAGCACTCGCCTCAGGCTTACAGGAAAATCATCCCATGCTGGTCACAGACCAAGGATCACCATCCAACAACATCGTCTCTTCTCAGGGACCTCCATACACAGGCATCGTCCATTACCCAATCGAATCTCATCTCATCTTAATTACTCTAAATGGACGCCCACCAATCCTCGGCTTAGCTCTCATCACAGAGCCACAGGACACAACTTGAACAATTCACGACACACATCTCTAGAACTAACAAGTGCCGCCTGCTACCACAGCAAGCTGGTCGACGACGCCGCGACCAATGCACATGGGTCCCCTGATAATACATACCTTACCATGGTCGACCACTCGGCTAACCTTACCAGCCGCTCGTAGCTACCAACTGGGACTCATAATCTATCAAAGATCACTTCTCCAAGATTACGATTTCATTCGAGGACACAGCTTCCACACGAGTCGAGCACATAGCTTATCGACTTTGACCATCACGTCCTCAACCTCTATCAGGCGATACCCTAGCAACCTCATCAAGGTCTAGCACCAACAGCTGACATGGCTTCCAATCAACAAACAGGGTACTCATGCGGCGCACTTGCCAACATATTTTCCCAACTCTCCATCCTGCCATCCTGCCAGTGTCACAATCCACAATGCCTCAAGTAACGGCACGACAATCAGCATGACTCACACAGCTAGAGACAATCCATACCAAAGAACCAATCCTCCAATGCTCTACACATCCTCAGGAATCCGCCCGTAGCCACCAACGCTATGATCCCGAGCCTGTGGGTTATGGGCCCACCAGGCTTCCGTTGCGCACTCTGATCCACACGCACAACCATTATGACAACTCGGGATCCGCCATCCCGACAATCCTCGACTTGGCTAGCTAACACCCGGAAATAGGGTGAGGAAAGCTCCATTACCTCGAATCCAGAGCACAAATTCTCTCTCTTAATCTGGCAATCCTCTGCAACTCCACAGGCGAAATCACAACACCAACCAAGAATTCTCACAAGCGCCACCCAATTGGCACACACCCTTCTGGAATAGCGCCAACGCACCTTTACACATCAGGGGAGGGGCATTGCTCCTCACAGGCAACCACCTTGCCAATGCGGAACGCGTCTCGCACGGACTTCATGGCACACAGAAAGGAGGCCAACCAAATCCGAACACACAATGCAAGACAACGAACTTGGCAAAATGCGATCCTCTCCGACCAAGGAGAAATCAGCATACCTCCGACAAATCGGGAGAAAAACTCCACGCTTGACCTGACCTTGAACCTTGCGCACGCTGGGAACCGCACCTTCCAGCACCAAGAGAAACCCTCTCTTCCGTCAGGTCAGCACCTCCGATAACACTTGCCGAGTGTCTCATCGGACCACACTCACAACATCTCCCGATGCACCACCATCGCAATTCCTCGAACTGCGACTCACCACGCCTCGAGCACTGGCCCTGCCGATCGCCAGCCACACTCTGCTACGACGGTTGAGCTAGCCGCTGCCACACGCTCCTTCCCTATGCCTGCCTCTAACTTCGGGACCATGAACACGCCAAACGCTTACAAGGAGCGAAGAAAATCACCAAAAATGCCAGGCTCGAAGGCTGCTACGCCTCTAGCCACTGGCATCATTCCCTCGAATCCGTCCGTGCTAACACCAATCCATTCTCGTGAGCTGCCACCGTGCGGACCACCACACTAAGAGCCGCAACACGAATCATGATCGGCACCTGCCAACGTTCATCCTCGAGTCCTGAACTCGCCGCGGAACCTTCACAACTTGCCTGTCGCCTCGCATGGCGCATCCAAGGCGGTACACAATGGCCTCAAATTCCATAATCTGAGCCACGAACCAAGCCATCGCCATACAATCTCGAACCAAATCCAGAGCTAACTCAGCTCCCTCATACGCAGAGGCGCAGGACAAAGAGCTTACTGGGACAACTCTGCCCAATCCTGCCTCAAAATCCGCAAAAATAATCGGGACCGACCTGTCATTTCTGACGCCACAGAGCATGACGAGAAAATTAGGCTCGACAATCAGCAGCTCATCAGGAAGATCCTCCGCTTGCTTGAGCACAATTCTCGACCAGAACACCCGCTCTGTTACCTCAAACCACGATCTCGACGCCCCAGGGGCTGGATAAACCTCAAGCTGGGGTGGCCAAAATGGTAATAACTCCTTCGGAGCACACTCTCGGTCACTTAACCACGAGCAATCCTCACCAGCCACTTGACCTCGCCGCAAATTCCTCGAACGCAGCACCGCAGTGACACACGCTTGCCATCAACTCTGCCCAACGCAGCACAACCACGGCCACCATCTTAAGGGAAGAAAGCCCTCAATCTCGATCCTCAGGCCCCATGCCGGCACTCCGACGAAAAATGGCAACCGCCCTTACAGCGCCAACTCAGCGTACACAGGCTCTCACACGAGAAACCAAGCGGAAATTAGGCACGAAACCCTATGCTAGCTGTCGACTGTACTGGACCTTACGGACTTCGATCACTGTAATATCTCTAATTCCCATGTACGTCCACAACCACAGCTCTGATACCAACTGTAACGCCCCAAGATCCGGATACCAGAAATAACCCGATACTTTCGAATCTTGGAACGTCGCCCACGAGCCGGAGGACTCGGAAGGGCTAAAAAGGAGTGTGGAGGTACACGGTCTACTGATAGCGTTCGAGCCTTCGATCTTCCTTTCTCACAAATGCCCTATAGGGGCAAATTGAATCTACCTCGGGATGGGCACCTTGGGACGGGGTGACCTTCTCTTCGATCGGGAAGGGGTAGTTGATCAAGTCTAGCGGAGCTGCCCCTATCCTGCACAAGTTGTGGAGAGACCACTTGAAGTCATCCAAAGAAATCTTTGGCAGATCAATGGGCGACAGTGGCTTATGTTGCTGAGCTTCCTTGCGTGCAGACAAATAGTCTATCACCTCCTTCGACTTGTTGGACTTGAGCCGGAGCAAGTGCGCCGGATCTATGTCGAGGATGACCGTCTTCCATCTGTTTAGAAATTTCTTCTCGGCACCGTCCCAGTAGTCAGTATTGCACAGCTGGTGAAATTCCATTTGGGCATTCCACCATTTAATGTAGTCTGCTATGACCCGCCAGAGTCACCCGGGGGCTGGCACCCTAAAGGAGGAGGCATCTGACTGATGAAAGAAATCCCACCAAGTGCGGGCATGATCGACAGTCAGGCCTCCCTGGAGCATCCCCATCAGTGAAGGGAACTGGGCACTATGCATTGGTATGTGTTGATCGTACCGAAAGTTACGCCCGAAGCGGAAGGGGTAATATGGCTCTAGCAGTAAGGTGCTCCCCTTTCTGAATACAAGAACGCTGGGATAGATGAATAGTGCCCATTCATGGAGCTTGGGCTCTAATATCGGGCGACTCAGCGTCTACTAGCTGATAGGGTGGAGGCACCACTCCACCTAGTCATCCCAACATTCCCTCTTGCTGCTCACTAGCAGATTGGAATGGGCCGCCAATGTCTAGAACTGAATACTACCTGGTGCATCACGGGGGATAGTTGTAAGCCTGCCCCTTAGAAGATACAACCATGTTGTTGCCAGGCCGGGCTCAGCACTTGCAAACTCCAACATCCATGGAAACAGTGTCCAAGCCTGGATGATGCGGGGTGCATACTCTGGAAATAGGGTGCAGACCCACACATTAAAGAAGTGCATAGGCCCAATCGTCCGCACTTGCTGTGGAAGTTGAGTCTTGCTGATGTCCCCCAGAGTCTTTTAAATTAGGCACAATGCAGAGGGGCAAAGTGATAACTTAATCCCCCAAACCATCTGGCAAGCGAGGTAGATGGCTTCTGGCCAAATGACTATTTTGTCCCCATATGGCATGGCAAAGGCACAGAGCCAATAGGCCAGAAAGGCTGCATAGTGTGTCATGGCATCAACACCAGCCGGGTTGGGGCTATCCTTGTGCCCTTTGAAAGTGGCAGTGTCCAAGTCCAGCTTGCTTCTATCGCACTTCTTCGAGACCGCCGCGGCACCGACGGAGGGAAAGTCATCATACTTCTTCTCTCCATGAAAGAAATAGCACATCTACATCCCCATGCACAGTCGCAGCTTGTCACTGTGTAGCGGCTGCTTATCCCCGTGGTAAGATAGACAAAGCTCTCGGTACGCTTTCATCAAGTATCGATAAGAGAAGTCAAGGGTGTACGTGCCTTCCCCTTCACTTTCATCGTTGATCATTTTTGGGAGGCATACTTCTTCATACGGCTCCCCATCAATGGGCAAGCCGGTCAGCTGGTGAAGACTCCAGAGATCAATGGAGGTTTCCCCTTTAGCAGTGTGGAATGTGTTGAACTCTGGGGTGAAGACCTCTATCATCCCGCAGCACAATCCCTTAGAAATGGGATACTTGAATCGGGAGGCATACACACTGTGGTACACCATGACCTTGATCAGCAGCAGGGCATAATTGTACAACACATAATCTGTGAATTCTACCACCCCTTCTCGAAAGTTGTATGCATCCTGAACTTTGAAGTAAGCGAACCAGCCTACGGCCAGTTCATGCTTGAAGCAAATCTCCAGACAGTCCAAAACATAGGGCTCCTCCCTATATCCCCATTTCAATGGGGCCAAGAATAACCCAAATTGAAGCTGCTCCTTGTGCACTCACCCAGCAACATTGTCCCAATGGGCTGGTGTGAATTCTAGGGCCCACACCAATTTCCCCTCAGACGGTGTGAGCTCCTCCAACCTAAGCACGGGTTTCCACTCCTTGGGTTCTCCCAGCAAATACATTGGTATAGTCCTCGAGACCGTGCAAGTGAGCTTATCCCTTGACTTCAAAATGGCGTGCTCTACATCCTGGATGGCCATAGTATCCCGTTTGCCCTAGGAACTAAAGTGCTTCAGGAAATAAACCAGGTGCATGTCTTTCGGGTGGTCTCGCCAGTAGCCCCCATCTCGGTTGAAGGTGTAGCCCGCATTAGTCAGCGCAAGCCGCCCAAATTCCATCGTGTCTGTCTTGGAGCCTAAGGACTCTGCCAATGCGGCTATTTCAGCATGCTCCCTATCAAGGTCCTCCACATTGACCCAAGTAAAGGCAGGGGGAGCAATAGAAGGGGTAGGCATGGCACTGGCAGCAGCTGAAGGAGAAGAAGCACTTGGACAAGCCATTTCCTACAAAACATGAACAACTGAATGATCAAAATAGAGGACTACGTGCAGAATAGAAGACCAGAAGATGAGCTATTGCTAAAATTAAATGAATAGGGCATAAAGATCTGGACAAAATTTGGGCAGAGTCTCCCCTAGGCCAGAGGCAGAAGGAGAGAAGCGGGTGCACATCCATAAGGAGTGACAGCCCCCAAAAGTCATGGTGCGCATGGAAGCAGCAACATTGAATTAATTCCTCACCCGTTCAGCTACCCATTGGCCCTAATGATGGGGACATCAGGCGACGTACGCCTCTAGAGGTTCCAATAGCCCGCCAGCAGATGATCCAGCCAGTCTTCAGTAGCATTTACATTATTCCATTTCCAGTTCAGTACAAACATTTTTAATTTTGAGTCTATTTGAGTTCTGTAAGCCTTAATGGGCCAGTTATATAAGGCCCAAAGGGCCAGTGTTGAGCGCCCGGAGCGTGGAGGTAAACTCGCCCCCACTCTTTAACGCATTTTGCTTACCTCGTATATATTTGAATGCCGCTGTGAGTGTAGGATTCTAGCCATATATATTTGCTATCACCGCTGCGAGAATGAGTGAGTGTACCGTCCCATGACTCAATCCGAGTTAACGCGGAAAGGGCCGATACCCGAGACTCACGGCCGGTTTCTCAACTGTGCCCGATCCCACGCATCCCTCGCTAAGGGACGATCACGAGCTAGAGTCCCAGGTCGCGTGTCCGTCCCGCATCAAATTGGTATCAGAGCTAGTTGAGTCTAGGGTAGTCTTGCATTGTCATTGCATAAAAGAAACAAAAGTGTCTTAAGTCTAGGGTCTAAATCTAGAGGGTCTTGTCCTAGTCATCATTTGCATGCGCACTCACCAAAGAACATTTTAATCACTGCTACTGCAGAATTGAGCTAATCGGAACTTCTTATATTACTGTCGAGGAGCTTTTCACTGACTTCTGCCACCAAGCCTTTATGGCAGATAGTGATGGCGTCTTCTTGCGTCAGGGGATGAGTACATCTCAAGCTAAGGTCACACCATCATTTGATAAAGTCGAGAGTCATCTCGGCTTTCTTCTACCGGATGGAGCAAAGTTCTGCCAACAAGACTTTTCACTCGATCGTCTGGAAGTAGTCGAGGAACTTCCTCTGCAAATCTACCCAATCTGCTATGGAATGAGTCTTTAGGCGAGAATACCACTAGAAGGCGATTCCCGTAAGAGACGTGGCAAAGTATAAGAGGAGATAGGAGTCATCCAACGATAGCTTGCCCGTGGCCGTTAGATAGTATGCCAGGTGTTCATGAGGGGATCCCTGCCCATTAAACTTTTACAGTTTCGGGGCTTTAGTGTATTCTGGAGGGAGCTTCTTGAGCTGGTGGTGCAGCGCATATGGCACACTATAGAGGTCTACCGGGGTGACCCCATCACCGTATGGAGCAAACTTGGCTTCAACAATCAACTCAATCATTTGTCGTTGCGCCATGAAGATTTATGGTGATGGCACATTGACGGTCAGATGATCAGTTTCCACCAGGGATCCCGCTATTGCAGGTGCTTGAGTGGCTGGTGCCTGAGCGATTGAAGTTGTGACATTAGTGGGGTCAGGCCCACTTGGAGGAGCTTGCTTCTCCGTCGGGGACCGGGCTATGGGCTGCGGCTGGGACTCACGCTCTTGTAATAGCTCTTGGAGGAGAGCGGTCAATTGTTGATTTTCTTTCAACAAGGCTTCAATTGTAGTCGTCTATTCTGCACCGGTGTTGGCAAAATGCTCATCGCACACTAGGGCATTGTGACCCTCCGTAGAAGCTTCTTCTACCCGCACTTGGCCCGATGGGTCAAAAGAGGATGCACCAACCTCTCCCGCTGGTGCAGAGGTCTGGGCTTGTGGCCACACTCGTCCCTAGTGGTCCAAGGTTTCATTCAGGTCATCATTTAACAGGTAAACACCTATACAGCGTCATTAATGACCCCGACTAGTCTCTTTTTCTTGGGGGGCATTTCATGATAAGCTGGTACCAGTGCCCCCAATCTGTCGAAGATAGAAATTCTTTACGTCAACGAATTAGGAGCTCGCCTATGCGTGTTCTGGGAGGAGTCCGACATAGTCTGTTTGCCACATTTGTGATAAAACTCCCTGCACTCATTTCTGTTATCTCAGGGTATTTCTGCCCCTTGGGCGACATGTGCTAGACCAGGTATGTGTTCTATCAAACCTGGAACCTGGTGTGGCTGGGACGGCTAGGGCGATGTATCGGCGTGCACCCTTCGGATGGGCTAGGCTTGATCCTTGGTGACCCACATCCATTTCAGACAGGGCCGAGGCACTTGCTTGTAGTCATCCCCTCTTTGGGGCTTGGAATTGCTAGGTGCAGCCTGATTAGGCTGTTATCGCTACGGAGCTGTGGCGGCGACATTTTTCAACTTGGCTTTGTCTTCCCACACATGCCGCAGGAGCTCAAAGCAGTTGGAACTCCTGACAATCGGGACATTTCGATTTTGTTGGATGATTGGCTCTCCACCGTCATGCCAAATCCTAAGGTCTCCGACCAGCGTAGTCCTGCCAGAGTTGGAAGTTATTGGAGAGGTAGTGGTCCTATGCTGACGACCGCCACGACGCTTCTTTTACGGGGCCAAGGGTGTCTCAAAGCCCACATGATGCACAATGAAAACTTGATATTTGATTGCCTGAGGTGTGATGCCTCCAGCAAATGTAGAGGCAATTAAGCCCCAGGGTAAGATACTCGTCTTGGGCGTCGACCTCTTTAAAGTTGGAACCCGCAACTAGAAGGGTACACGGGTTGTTAGGGTGCCCGGGATGCGGGGTTTTGAACCCACCCAAGGAATTATCGGGGCGGCCTTCAATGCCTGTGATGGAAGGCCAGCAGGAGGGACAGGATACATTGGGACCCACACCCTAGTGGTGGAGCGGGTTGTTGCTGGAGCGATAGAAGAGTGGCTGCACTGGGATGAGCTTGGCTGGGTTGCCATGTTGAGTGAGTCAGTGGCTGCTGTGGTGACCACGCCCAGGAAGAAGGGCGACTGGACGACTGGCTCAAAAGTGCCAAATGCAATCGACGTTGTGAGGTAGCCATGCTGGGCATGTGCCACGACCACCAATGGACTATATGTGATGGAAGCCATTAGTTGCTGAAGCAGAGTGTATGCTGGTGAGTTGTAGCGGTTCAAACCGCAGGAGCTCAGACTAGTGGAGCTGGAGCTAAAGGAGCTTGAACTGGAGGAGCTTGGACTGGAGGGGCCTGGATTAGCTCTATGAATGCTAGAGCAGGAATGCTTGGTGACCCTTCACTACCTCTTCTGTAAGAAAGGAGGAAGATATCATGGACTTAGAGGATCATCATCACCTTTGTTGACATATGAAGAAGGCGAGACTCGTCCCACCGAGTGTGAGTTCTGCTAAAACTCCTCCGTGTGACATAACGCATCCGCGATAGACTGCCATGTGAACATAACGCACCATCGTCAGTCCGTCATGTGACCTTATCCAATAGAAGATAAGAATAACAGGTGAAACGTTCGGACTTAGGACTCTGGCGAGCATAACGGATGGGAACAAGGGCGTTATAGTGAAACTATAACGGATGAAACATAGTCCGTCATGGAAACGAAGACGTCGAGGCAGACGGTGGCTGGAACGACAAGGAAGTCGGTGGAGGTGGTGGTAGACTCGACCTTAGGGGGTATATAACGGACCAAGGTACGTGCGCTATGTGATGATATGACGGAGGAATGTAGATCCGTTAAACAACAAAGATGCTAAATGAGACGGTGAATGAGAGACGGTGGGTGAGACGCCGAGTGAAGGTAACGTACCACTATGAGCGCATTATATGATGTACATAACGCATAGGTATAAGTCCGTTAAACTATAGAGACGCTATATGAGACGCTGAGAAAGACGATGAGTGAGACGATGGGAGGAATATAACGGACCTTGGGAGGTGCGTTATATGACTATAACGTGCCATTGAGGATGCGTTATGCACAAAAGCGCGATAAATGACACGAAAGTGCTTACCTAGCGTCAAAATAAGGATAAGACCCAACCAAGGAAGGTAATGACCCATGAAAGAGACTTCAATCATGCCCAAGAAGACTCAACAAGGGTGAACAACTCAGAGCATCATTAAAATGAGTAAGGAGATGACCCGACTAATTGGTCATAAAACGGGTGTCAACAGCGGGTTATTACTACAGATTCATTCAAGACTTTGCAAAGATTGCAGCCCCTATGACTAGACTGACTCGTAAAGATGTACCTTTTGTCTAGTCAGACCAGTGTGAGCAAAGCTTTAATGAGTTGAAAAGACTTCTCACTTCTTCTCTGATACTTGTGCTACCTTCTGGCTCGGGTGGATTCGTAGTTTGCACGGATGCCTCTCGGGTAGGCCTGGGCGCGGTGCTTATGCAACATGGTAAGGTTTTTGCCTATGCGTCCTGGCAATTAAAACAACATGAGGAAAACTATCTGACTCATGACTTGGAGCTAGCTGCAGTCATTTTTGCATTAAAAATATGGAGGCACTATCTGTATGGTGAAAAGTTTGAGATCTTTACAGACCATCAGAGTTTGCAGTATGTGTTCTCTCAGAAGGAATTGAATCTCAGGCAGCGCCGATGGATGGAGTACATGAAAGATTATGACTTTACAGTCTCCTATCAGCCAGGTAAAATGAATGTTGTGGCTGATGCGCTGAGCACTAAAGTGCAAGTCAACCAGCTATTGCTACATGAATGGAAACTGTGGGAGCAGCTTCCTAGTGAAGCGGCCAGTGTTGACATTCCTACAGATCCGATGGTGACAGTGTGTGCTCGTTTGACCCTGTCTTCCGCATTATATCAGCAGATTAAGGAAGCCCAGCAGGCTGGCTCTGATTTACCTCATATTATATCGATTCATGATGTTGAATTTGACGACGAGCTTATTGTCAGCTTACATGGCCGATTATATGTACCTACTGTCGAGGACTTGAGGAGTGCAATTCTAAGTGAAGCCCATGGATCCCGATTCGCTATTCATCCCGGTACCACCAAGATGTATCAGAATCTGAAAAGGCAATTCTAGTGGCCAGGCATGAAGCGTGATGTGGCTGTGTTTGTGTCTAAATGATTGACTTGCCAGCAAGTAAAAGCCGAGCATCAAAAGCCTGGTGGTTTGCTTCAGCCATTAGAGATCCCTCAATGGAAATGGGATCATGTCACGATTGATTTTGTGGTGGGTTTGCCCCGGACTCCTCAGGGCTATGATGGTTTGACTGTTGGTTGACAGGTTGACTAAGACAGCTAGACTTTTACCGATTAAAGTTGCCTGGAATGTGCAGAAATTGGCCGAGCTGTATATTGAAAAGATCGTGCCACTGCATGGTATTCCTATTTCTCTTGTGTCAGATCGCGACCCACGTTTCACCTCAGGCTTCTGGCATAGTTTTCAAAAAGTCCTGGGCACTGAGCTAGCCTTTTCGTCAGCTTATCACCCACAGTCTGATGGTCAGTCAGAGAGGACAATCCAAACCCTGGAAGATATGCTGAGGTCATGTTGTCTTGAGTGGCAGGGTTCGTGGGGCCAACATTTGCTATTTGTTGAATTTGCTTACAATAATAGTTTTCACTCCAGCATCGGCATGGCACCGTACGAAGCACTTTATAGTCGTCCCTATCATACTCCATTGAACTGGTTTGATGCTGGTGATAGACTTCTGACAGAACCTAACATGGTGCAGCAGTGTGATGATGTGGTTCGTCTAATCAAGCAGAAAATGTTGACAGCTCAAAGTCGATAGAAGAGCTATGCAGATCAGCGCAGACGACCACTACAGTTTGAGCCTGGAGATATGGTGTTTGTGAAAATATCTCCAATGAAAGGCCTTTCGAGATTTGGGAAATGTGGGAAGCTCAGTCCGTGATATATTGGCTCATTTCCTATTTTGGAGCGTATGGGCGAGGTGGCATATCGACTTCAGCTACCAGCGGCAATGCAAGCTATCCACGATGTATTCTACGTCTCTCAATTGAGGAAATACTTGTCCGATCCGTCTCATGTTCTCGATGATTCTATTTGGCTAGAAGTGACAGCTGATTTGTCCACACCAGAGTACCCCGTCAGAATTGAAGACCGTTGTGAGCAGCGGTTGAGAAATAAAGTAATCCCTCTGGTTAAGGTTGTTTGGTAGCATCACTCAGGTAACGAAGCTACTTGGGAACGCGAAGACGAAATGAAATAGTTTTTTCCTTTCTTATTTGTCTAAGGTATAGTTACCCTTCTATTAAATGAGTAGCATAACGAGAAAGTCGAGAAAACTGAGCTTCATATTCAGCCACAGATAGACTTCGCTGCTTCACATATGACAAGAGCTTCATGTCCTCATTCATTCCATACATTTTGGATTTGATTTGGTTTTGTTTATGCATTTGAAAATCTTAAACTAATTGAGCTTTTGGCATTACACAAAATAGCCTTAAACACGCTTAAGCACGCTCAATGCTCACTCTTGATCACTTTGACACAGCACGGGATGGAAACCAAGTTCAGGATTTTGTTATCATCAAAATCACCTAGAGAAACTAAAAAATCTCTCCCTTTTTGATGATGACAAAATCCTAGATCATTAAGAGCATTGGTGTGCCTTTAAATAATATTGAAACCTTAAAATTAGCACATTCCATCGTTGCAAGCTCCCGCATGGTTCTTGTACGTGGCAGAGTTTACACTCATGCATGGTGAGGGATTTCAGATGGGCTAGCCTGTCTTACATCCAACACCATTTGATATACATAGAATCAATTGGAGGACTTGTAGAACTGACAATCCACAAGATAATCAATCCATTTACACACATAACAGTAAGCCAAACCAACACAAACTATTCAATCATATTTGCTGAATTGAGAGGAAATGAGATACAAGTACCAGCATGTATATGCAAGATCAAGTGCATTTCATTTGATTTCACGTTCAGATTACATATTACATTGACAACAACATGGACACTAAAAGACTAACACGTAGGGACTAAATGCAAGACTCACATATGCCACATATGAAATGTAAATGCCAAACACACAAAACACACCTGCATGCGTCAATCATAACATATATAAGCCTATCCTAGCTAGACACTGAAAGACTAACACATAGGGACTAAATGCAAGACTCACATATGCCACATATGAAATGTAAATGCCAAATACACAAAACACGCAAGCATACATCAAGCAGAACATATATAAGCCTAGCCTTGCTAGCTACTTCTCCCCCTTTGGCATCCTCAAAAAAGGGGATGGGACACAAGAAAAGTGGATCAAAGGCAAACTGTAGGACCCAAAAACAACGAATAAGGTGAAGAACCAGAAAGTCATCAATGGCCGTCTACTGGAGGGGGCTGATCGCTAAGGCGGCGATGGATATCTTCAAGAGTGTGATCTTGAAACTGAAGGTGATGTTGAATATCTGCAAGGGAGGTTGCTTGAGCCTGGCCACGGCGCTAAAGGTCCAAAAGTGTGTGGTTCATGAGATAAAAAATGTGGCCTGAATCTTCATGGCTGGAGGAGAGGGTAGCCACTTGGGTGGACAGGTTGGCCATATTGGTGGAGAGGGTGTCCAAGGCGGTGGAGAAGGAATCCATCCGGCCAGTCATGGTGTTCATAAAGGTGTCGAGTTGATCAAGTGATGACCCAAACCGAGTGTCAAGGTTGGAAACTTGTTCCCTAAAGACATCCATACGAATTTTGAACCCAGTAATCCAAAGTCTCATAATCTGCCCAAGAAGGTGGTCTAGCACCATGAGTAGAGGACTCCCCGTGACAGAGCTGCAGTGGAGATGGCATATCCGAAGCTGCAGGTGAAGGAGGAGGTGGCTCCTGCGGTGGTGGAGGAGGGAACTCCTCGACTTGAGCTAGAAGAGGGACTTGGGCATGATCCTACTCCTGCTGATCTTGGTCCTCTTCCTCATTTTCTGATTCATCTCCATAGATTTTGACATTTCTGTATAAGGCTCCATCTGGACCTCACTCATGCCCAAAAGATGAGCGGAGTTTGTGCTGATTGTAGATATCATCTTGTAGGATGTAAATGTTAACTTCATCGGCCAAACCTGTGATGTCCCGGACTCTTTTGGATACTTATTTTTGGGTCCTAGACCTGCTTTCTAAGAGCGTCTGGCTCTGTCATGTCCAGAATTTTGTTTCGGACATCTTTCGTGTTCGGATCGGCGCGATCCGGGGTCGTTTCGGAGGCCCGAAGGTATTCTGCGGCTTTTCCCGCGCGTTTTTCTGATTTCCAACCCAGTTTTCGACAATTCCTTCGGCATGCCGTTGCAGGAGAACGTGGTCGTTCACCCGGGCGTGAGTGGTACCGTTGCGATCGGTGCGTTCCGGGGATCGTAGAAACGTGATTTTTTATTTTTTGATATTTTTTGAATTCCTAGATTTTCTATAAATATCAAACATTTTTCTCTTTTTCTTATTCTTCTTCTTCCTTCTTCTTCTTCCTCCCACCGTGAGCGCCCCCTCCTCTCTCCCTTCCACCAGCGATGACCGCGGCGAGCTCCCACCGGCTGCAGACGGCACGGGGCAATGGCGCGATGGTGGCGAGGACGGTGTGACAATCGAGGCGGCGTAAAGATCGTGGGGTTTCATGAAAGGAACGAGAGTTTTTAAAGCGTTCTTCACGATTTTGACATCGATTCGGTGGAGCATTCGCTTCATTGAGGTAGGGTGGCGTTCCCTAGCTCCCCGCGTTTCATTTTCGTGGTTTCTAGCCCGTCGTGAGGCCGAGAGGGGCGTTTTTGAGCGGGTTAGGGTAAAACCATGATTTGGGGAGTAATCGCCTGATCTAGTGATTTATCACATTTTTGGCCAATCCGAGGCCGTAGAATCATACCTAGGGCTATTGGGGAGCTTCCCCCTTGTTTTCCCCCTCTCCCGCGGAGGTATGGGGGCGTGGCCAGCATTTTTAGGGCTAATTCACCATTTCACCGTCGGGACTACATAGCGGCCATCCCAGTGGCCGTTATGATCATAACGCGCTCAGGTAGGTACGTTATGCTCTGTGAGTTTTGAGTCTGGACTTCGTGGGTTTAACAGTCCCACGACTGACCGTTATGTTCAACATAACGCCCCGGTGTTGGTGCGTTATGAATTTTTGACTGTTGATTTTTGACCGTTGGGGGTCCTGGCCACATAACGCGCCTAGGGAGGTCCGTTATGTTCTATGATGCCCCAAGGAGGGTGCGTTATGCTTAACGCCCTTGCCTTCCACTTAACGCACCGTCTACGTGTTTTAGAAAAGCAAAGCTCGGAAGGGTTAGTAAGGTGTGTGGAGGTACATTGAAATTTAAAATAATACAAGAATAACTATATAATTAATAGTTTAAATGACAAAAACTAAAATTATATTTTTAATTAACAAATTAACTGCAACAGACAACTATAGAGTCCAATCCAACTAAGTACAGTCTACAGGAAAGAAACATACTTTAACGTCGAGGACACCTCCTGGTGAAGTTGGCACTTAGAACCACAACACTGCACCTCCAAACCACGAGGAGGAACCGCTACACTTGAAAAGAAAGGGGTGAGCCTCATCTCATTGGCTAAATAGGGGTCCCGCAGATCCCCACCACGAAACAACAGTGGCAAACCACAGTGCTAACAACAACAATAGTAACAGGAGTAACAACAACAAAAAGTAATAGCCGTAATGACAATAGTCGAAGAAACCACGGCTTGCTATAGGCTACTCCTAATGGCAAAAAAAGCAAGCCTGATCTCATAGTCGGGAATCGCTGAACCAACATGAAGACACTCTGGCCACACTACCAGGATACACCATGACACCTTTGTCACGCAAGCTCGTCCTCACTGACAAAGCCCAACTCAAGACCACATGGTCCAAGAGTACTAACACATACACGACCTCGATGTCATGTACTATACACTGAATACGAGTGAAACCTTGGTAACTCTACTAGGAACCCTAAACCTCAGTGTCAGAAGGACACACAAAACCACTCCAAAGCCATGTCAACACAGATGGGAAACTCAACATCGAAGCATGAGTTAATAATGCCATGTCAAGAGAGTCACAAGTCCGTTGATAGGAGAACTAGGCCCACTAGAAGCAAGATCGAATGTGTCCACTAATGACTTAGTCTGTGCCTCAAGTGTCTCCCTACACGTCATAGGTAGAAACTGAGACACCGCACTAGTAACACCAAACAAAGACTAGTCGGGGTCGTGCTCATTAGCACTAGTCCACTGCCCCCGACTAAGTGTGCACACATAGACCAACTGCTCTAGGTCGGGTCCACTAACTAGTTTTCCCCCCAATCAGACTTAGGCTAAGGCTAGGGGCCCTACGGTAACCAACTTAGAAATCATCTCTCCGGGAAGCCATGCTACCACTCCCTGGCAGGTCAACACCCGCGTGTCGTAACAGGCTACGGCTAGTGAGAGGTCACTCATATAGACTCTCAAGGAAAAACACTGAAGTACTGGACAAGCTACACTCATGCCTACCATGAGTAACTCAAAACACAAAGTGACACAAGGCCACGTGACTCTTAGACAGTTGGCTAGACCTGCAAATCCAATAGCCAAAATCATCATACAATACGACTCCACACCATCAAATCATTCTAGCCTTAGAGTCAAAACCACAGTGAAAGAATCATGGAAAATGGATCCTAACTGTCGGATCCATTTCTCTAAAAGAAGATTAGAAGTCCTCAGCCCTTGGCCGCTCATCGGACTCAAACTCATAGGCCACACTCATGGCCAATACGGAAACCATTTCTCGGTAAAGTTAACGTCATGTGGGAACAACCTTCCACACTTAGACCGATACACGGCGACTAAATTCAGCATAATGAGAAAGCACGGAACACGAGGGGTCACCAGAACCCTCAACCCATATAGGCACGTAAAGTGAGGTAACATGTTACCTCTGAATACCCAAAAATATAATCTCGATCCCCACGGGGCATCCAAGACACTCACGGGGTCAAAAGAACCACTGGGTCATAAATGGGTTGACTAGAGACCAAAACAGCAAAATAGACTGAGTTCACTCGACCAAAACACAGGCCGATCAACTAACTCTGAACGCGGATGTCCGAAGATCGTGTTCACAAGTCACGATCACATACTGGGCCGCGATCAAATGGTCACGGTTACATGAGGGGCCATGATCATGAAGTCGCAGTCACCATGCAGACCGTGACCAACATGGGTCGCCTGTTGAGTCGACGCACCTTGCGAGGGTGAGTTGACGCTCGCTTAATCGCGGCTTAGGGATAGGCCACCTTCACAAGGTTGTCCTCGATATGTTGACCGCAACTTGCACAGTCACCCAAGGGGTCGACGCACTCTTCGCGTGTGGAGTCAATGTGCCTAAGACATGGTTTACATGAAAACTCCGACCACCTAGTCGTAGTTGGTCATCTGACTACATCCAGAACTGCCTTACAGTTCCTCTTCCTAGACGAGCCGTAGTGCCTAGATACGTCGCGTTCAAACTCCATAAGCTGAACGCGATTTAGTACCCGATAGCAATCACGTTCCGATGTGAATTGAAATAAAATCACACGAAAATCCTCTTTTCACCCCCCCAATCGTCTCATACGAAGGGGGAAACATCCATAATCACATTCCACACCTTCCACAAGATGGAAGGGACCAAACAAACCACAAAATGACAAGAAAATGGGTGATTTCCTCCAATCAGCCCAAACCGACTCACATGAACATCTGGTCTTATTTCGGTCTCAAATCACGAAGAAATACAAGCAAATTAATAGGAATCACATCTTGACATCCCATAGAGTCGAACTCTATCATTTAAACAAAGAAATGTCACCTAAAATTGCGGATTCGACTCACACCCTAAAATATACTTTTAATCCCCAAAAATGTAAAACCCGCTCAAACTCACGTCAAACGGCACAAAATTAAGGGTAAACGCAGAACAAAGGGTAGGGAATCTATTCCCCTACCTCTACTGATGATCTGCCTTGCCGATAACGCCGTTTCCATGTGAAAACAGCACTCGAAACCCTGTCGACATCACGAACTCGCGAGCGAGCTCCACGCCACGTCGTGCCTCAATCTTCACGCCATCCACGCTGCTCGTCGTCTCCACGTGACCTCCACCTCATCCTGTAGCTCCTTCGTTGGCCGCCCGGAGATGAGAGGAAGAGAGAGAGAGAGAGAGAATGGAGAGGAGAGAGGGAGTGCGTGAGGGTTGGCCTAATACAAATGTGCTAATGCTCGTCCGCAAGAGTTTTCTGCCGCGCCGTTTCAACCATCTCAACAGTAAGTCGTGATGGTCCAAGAGGGTGAAAACATTATTATCATTTGGCCACAACACCGTTGTGCCCATGGGATCCGCCTGTTAGTGGCGAATCTCTCATGGATGACTGGGTGAATATCAAATTGGGTTAATCTCGACAGGTACAGATCCACGGTCCTTAATGGACTTCGTGGTGGCCGTGAGACAGGTGCCCCTCCTATGCTAGCCTCGGGGTTTCCCTCTCTAATCGGTCGTCCCGATTTAGACGGAGTACCGGCTCGGGTCGCATGCCCCTCGTAGGCTTGCCCTCGGGGTCTTCGCTCTCGTTGTGAGTCATGTTACTCATCTACGCTCACCCACGGATTCGGTGCCCCTAGTAGGCTAGCCCTCGGGGATTTCCTGTCCGTTCGGGTCTTTGCCAGCCGCCGTCGTGCCACCCGACTCTTTAGGGGTTGCTCCATTGCATGAGTATTCTCCGCTTCTCCCCGATGTACCCTCCGGGATGGGGAGATGCTGTTGGATTTTTGACTCGACTTGGAACTGTCACCGCGCTGGAGTACGAACCTCGCGCGAGCTCGCGATCTGATCGCCGAACCATCCGGGACTGACCCGATGCATAATAAGCTCAATAATCAATCTAAAGTTTCCAAAATGTTTGAACAAACTCGAAATAAGTGAGTCGAAACTCGTTTCGCGTAAAACAGAGTTGAATCGGTGCCACAGTTCATCGGTGCACCTTTTAAATGGCGCACCTTGAACCAACACACCCTTGAAACGGTGCACCCTTGAATTGACACGCCCTCCAAGGGACGTGCCGTTTCAAGGCCCCCTTTTCATTGTACGACATCGTTTCAACCCCTATTTCTGCGCACGTCGCGTCGTTTAAATGCTAACATTGAGCCGTTTGCCGTCCAATCTTCCCCCTTGCCCTCGGGTTGATTTTCGTAAATTAATAACAGAAGCAAATAAATCCCGTCAAGCAATAAACTAGGTGATTCGATTTATTTGAGTCTGAATTGCTTAATCTTCTATCTCTGCCCTTATGTTTCCGTTTAAAGCATTCATGTCGCATTGATGTGTGCCTGAGTGTACGAGCTCTCGGTATATCAAACGACACTAGCAGAAAGTCGGGCGACGCCCGACCGAAAGCTATTGTCGTGCGTGATGGTGGTCTCCGGATCTACGTTCTCTGCCACGTACTGAGAGTTTCACTTTAATAAATTATGCATGGTAGATTACAATAACTCGCATGATCATCTGCATCCTTTACTTCGGCCTTGGCAGCCCCTTTATCTCGGCAATTAATCAAAGGTTGTCCCTTCTAGGGAGGGATGTAATTAACGCCATAGCCTTGACGGTATGGCGGACTGCTGGTCCCGACCAAATCACACTTTCGCCCAATGCAAGTCAGGCTGAGCGCACAATAAATTTGTCACCTCGGTGACTGGCACACCAATAAATAATAAATAAATAAATAAATAAATAAAATGCATCTCTAAATCTCTGGCACGCCCGGTGGGACCAGTGTCACCTATCATCTTCTTGCCAGAAAATTGAGGCTGCCAAGGCCCTTCCAAAGGTTACTGATCGTGGCATTGTTCGTCTTCGCAGGCAACTAATGGTGACCACGACTGGACTGGCCGGTGTCATTTTCGGCACCTCAATCATCAAAGCTTACGCGCGCGAGTACCTGGCGGTGCCCACAGTGTTCGGTACCTTCCCCGCTGCCATTGGCTTCTCCAACTTTTTGGGGTTAGCCTTCATCGACATGTTAGAGGTGGAGCCCTCCGAGCCCACTGAGAAAGCTGCAGGGAAGATCGCATCCCCTGAGGCTCGACACCGTCGGAATACGTCCAAGAATCCAGCACTGGTCGCCAGTTGCCTGGTTCATCATGCTGTTTCTGGGGCCCGCCCCACTCCTGTTAATAAGAGTTCCAGAGGACGCCAACGCAGGGGCTGCCAAAGGGACTCTGGTGTTGTTACCAGACACCTCTCCCAGTCTGGAAAGTCGGTGCTGATTGGCGGGGTCCGTGTCTTCCTTGATAGACGTGACGCTCGGGTGGTCCCTGATCAGGTCATCCCCGCTGTCCCCATTCACAACTCATATCAAGCCCTCGCTGCAAGGAGGGCGGAAAGAGATGAAGTCGGTGACCACGACCATAAGAAGTTGGCCCCAAGGCCAAAGAAGTTCAAACAGGTCTGGGTCCCTAAGAGGGTCCAGCCTGCCCATCAAGTCATTGCACCAGTCCACCACCGCCGTGCTCGTGACGGATCAAGAATGAAGAAGGAGAGGGGCCCAGCCCCGAAAGAAGAAGAAGTGGTTGCGGATCCTCCGCGCCGCAGGAATTTTCAACTCGGTGCCCACCAAGTCAATGTCCCTGCTGTGGGACGAAGATTCCAGCAGCCCGCCAATCGAGCTCGGTTCGCCTACATCCCTCTTGTGGGAGGTCGACAACTATCGCCCATACTCCATCAGGAACGGGGTCAAGAAGAGATGACTGCTCTAGTCTGAAACTACTTCTGAGGGCTCGGCAACCCCTCTGTCGGACAACAACGGCTGATGCAAGCAGTCGCAGTCAGAGAAGACTACTGCCCACCAATGGCAGTAGAAGAAGAAGAAGAAAGGAAGATGACGTCGTCGGCTGACGACAATGGCTATGAAGATGGTTTCTATGTTGAAGCTGAAGCTGATGACACCGCCCTTCGGCGGGAAGAAAAGGAAAGAGTTCCTGTCTTTGAAAGGCTCACCTTCCCAGATCAAGCTAAGAGGAGGGTCCATTGGCGAAGAAGAAGGATGCAGGTCTTCACCTGCAATATGGCCAGTGTATTCGGCCAGTACGGGGGACTCCCCGAAGACCCTCACGAGTTAGCTCAGTTAGCCGCGAGGCCAGGGCTAAGTGGCATCAATCCTACGCGAGGAAAGACGTAAGAATAATTATTATAATAAAACTGATAGAAAGGAGCAAGACAAGGAAACAATCCACTCGGCCGGTTAGAATCTTCCAACCCTACAATCCTCGACCTGTAGGTTCTGAGCCCACACGCTTCCGCTACGAACTCAACACAATGCACACAGTCAAAATAGACAACTCGGCATCCGCATCTCAACACAGCTCTCGGCGCCATCACAACTTATGAAACTGCAATGTACCACGCCTCGAGTACCGATCCTGCTAACAGTCGATCATAAGTCGCCATAATGCAAAGCATGAAGAGTACCAACTTCAGCACAAACCACAAAGGATGCCTACCTCAGCTTATCCTCATGTCTCAGAACAATTACTAAACCTTCATAGCACAATAGCCGCCAAACACGGCAAGCCGAACACGGCGCACAATGGCCCCCAATTCACAAACTGGGTCCAAATCCAGGCCACCACCGAAACAAAAGCAGATTAGGTTCAGAACTAACATAGTCCACACATAAGTAGACACAGGACTAAGGCCTCACGGAGACAGCACTTCCAAAGCTCCACTCAGAATGATGCTACAAGACAAGATGAGAAAGATCAAGCTTGTCTAACAACAGCTCACCAAGAAGGAAATCCTAGGTTCGCCCGAGCACTCTCTCAAACAAGGCATTCAAACAGCCACAACAACCCACAACCTTAACACCTCAGGGGCTGACCAAACATCAAGCTGGAATGGCCAAAACAACACAATCTCCTCCGAAGACCATGCACGTCCATCACACTAATGACAATTCCCATCAGCCACCTGAACAAGCCACGAAAAACTTGAACGCTGCACCACAAATTCACACTTGCTGGCAAACTCTGTCCAACGCAGCACAACCGAGACCAACATCACAACAAAAAGCACTCTCCATCACATCCTGACGAGAGCAAAAACCACCATGCACAGTACCAACACAGCACAGGCAAGCGCTCACGCGAGAAAGCAAGGGGGTACCAAAAACACAAAACCTATGCCAGCTGCCGACTGTACTGGACCTTACGAACTCTGAGCACTGTAATATCTTGAATTCCCATGTACTTCTATACATCCTTCACAACACACCCGCTCTGATACCAACTATGACGACCCAGCATCCAGGCACGGGTAAACCTGAAACCACTTGGATCCTTAGAGGCCTCCTAAGAGCTGTAAAGCTTCGAAGGGATAAAAGGAGTGTGCGGAGGTGCATGAGAGTACATTGAACTTCTAGATAAGACAGTAAACAATTACTATATTTATAAGGTAGTAAATAATTACTATATTTTATTAGGATTGTAAAAATAGCATAAAAAAATTACATTTTATATAACAAATTAAGCTAACAACTAACAGAGTTCAGTCCAAGTAAAGACAAGTACAGTCCAACAGGAAAGGGAACGTACCCTCAAGTTGGGGGAAGCCTGACATTGGCAAAGCTGGCAACTAAGAATCACAAACCGCACCTCCAGACCACAAGGAAGAAGAGTAGCCACACCTGAAAGGTCAGGGGTAAGTCTCGTGTCACTGGATCAGTAGGAGTCCTGCAGATCCCCACCAAGAAACCAAAGCGATAACTGTACTAACAACAACAGTAACAGTAGGAGCAGGAGTAACAACAACAAAAGTTAAGAGGAGAAGCCGTACTAAACAAACCACGACAGCCGATAAAATCTCAGCCCTCTAAACTACTCCTAATCGGGAAAGGCACAACTTCCCACACACCTGGTAGGGAGTTGCCAAACTAATCTCAAGAATCCCCAATTACATTGCCAGAACACATCATTCAACAATAGACGTGTAGGCTCCACATCACGACCTCTCAGACGTGGGAAACGCATTACCCAAAACACCAGTGCACACACGACATCACTGTCGTGTATGCTATACAGGCCACGATAAGCCAGCCACAGGCTACTTGAAGCACCACGTCAACCATGACGAAAAACCAGTCACAAAATCACAAGTCACGTGTCATGTGACAAAAGTACCTCCTCACTAGAATCAAAGCCAGATGCGTCCACTGACGTCTTACACTGTGTCTCAAGCGTCTTACACTTGCCTCGAACACGGTGACTAAGACACTGTACTAAGTACAAGGAACAACAGTAACAAGTGACTAGTCTGGGTCATGCCCGTCGACGTTCGTGAAAATGCCCCTAACTACGTGTGCACACACAAGCCCAATGCCATGAGCCAGGCCTCTAGCTAGTTCCCCCCCCAGTAGGATGCTATTACAAAGCAAGGGGGCCCATGAAAACTAGCCTAAAAATCATCTCTTGGGAACTGCCCTGCCACCACTCCCAGGTGGGCCGTCACGCTGAACTGTCGTCAGGCTACGACTAGTGGAGGCTCACTAGAGACAGAGACTCAACACAGAAAATATCAAAGTACAGATAGGGTAACGAGTACCTATCACACGTACTACGAAGCACATGGCAATACATAGAACTACCGCCAGACTCAGGATAGACAACTAGACCTACACCCAACGATCCCTGAGTCACGCGACTCGGGTCAAGATCATCGCACATCACGGTAATATACCATTAAACAGCCTAGTCCCTAAGTCAAAACCATGATAAAACATAAGTCCTCAGCCCCTAGGCTTCACATAAGACTCTCAAATCCGCATAACACAAACCATGAAACATGAGGGAACATCGAAGCCCTCAAACCTCATAGGCTTGCAAACAGAGATATGATGATACCTCCAAGCATCCAAAACTAGAGTCTCGATCCATAGAGAATAATCGAGACACTCACGAGGTCACGTGTCAACCACTGGGTCACAACCTGGTTGACCAGAAACCATAATGACCCTCGAAATACACAAAATATTACTCGGTGCAATGGCACTTTCAAACACCCTATAACACGATCACAGCCATCATAGGACGTCCAAGACATCCACGATCTGGTTCTTTGTCCAGGCATCTTCATCCTGGGGAAGTTCATATTTACCGCGGCTCACTACTTTCCAAATTTCGTGATCTTGAGCTCTGAGAAATACCTGCATTCAGTTTTTTCAATATTGATAATTAGATCCATTAAAATAAAGAGGTCTATATACTAAATGACCCCCTGCTATATAACCTCTTAGATCCGTTTGAGCAGATCTCTTCAGGTTGTGTGACCTTTACAGAAGAGCCTGGCGCTTCGATACCAATTGTTGTGTGTCCAATGGATCTTAAAGATACCAATCTAAAGGGAGGTGAATAGATTGACCCCAAATTTAAAACGGATTTAATTAAAGATTGTCAGATTTTAATACAGAATATCAACATGTTAAATTTGCGCTCAGTGCAGAATGAGTAAGTGATGAGGGAGGTACATGAAAACCAAATCTATATCATATAGAGTGAATGCGAACTCAGATAGACAACAATAAACTCGCCCTAAGCATTCTTCTATCGAGCAAGATATTCACACAAGCTGCACCACAAACACACAAAAGCACACACCACAGGGACAATTAGCCTTAAGGTGGTTCAGTCTGCACCAAGTAGACCTACGTCCACCCAGAGTGAGGCTTCATGCTGACTCATAGGTTGCAAAATGCCGATTTATAGCTTCAGGGAACCAATCCCTACAATACTCCGATTCACAACTTCACCACAGAGAGAACACCTCTCAGCAACCCATTGCCGAGCAACCTTCAAGCAACACGCTTGGACACCAGATCTAAGCACAGTCACACAGATCTGAACCCTCCTACTTCACAATAGGAGACGAGATATAGCTGGATGAAAAACAAAACTAAAATAATAGGAAAATGACAGATCGAGTTTAGAATAATAGAATCCTTAAACACTTGAAGAACTCGATCTGGACTTGGTCGATCCGCTGCAATCTGGATGACCAATGAAGAACTTCTTTCCTCTTCCTCTTCTCCTTCTTCTTCCTTCACCTATTTATTTTTCATAGCAGGAATGGTGCCTTCATGCTCCCAATGCTCCCAACACTCTATGGCATTTTTGCTCTACCTCTCTACTTCTTTCGTCTCTCTGCCCCTTGCACATCCTCCTTCTTATCTTCTTCTCCAAGAAAATATTATATATACCATATATCAGAGAATATCTGCTCTTGGGTCTTGTTAGTCATTTCTCCAATCAAGAGAGGATATTCCTTCGTAAAAGGTCCTTCTAGAGGCTCCCAAAACCTTGGTGCATTGTTAAGTGTGATTTCCCAATCATTAGACCTTGATCCATGTGCCCAAGTTGGGTCCCGTAACTAATTCATAGATCCCGTGATACTGATGCGTCAACTCATGTAGTCCACTACGTCAACCCATCCTTGTAAGATAGAATTATGAAACTTGATGTATTCTTTTGATGCGTCGACTCACTGAACAGACCACGTCGACTCATCCTTGTAAGATAGAACTTTGACACTTGATGTGTTCTTCTGATGTCTCGACTCACTTAGTAGGTTGCGTTGACTCATCAGTTCATCGTGTCAACGCGTTGAACAGGCTGGGTCAACCCATCAGTGTACAGAACTAACTTTTAAGCTTGTTCTCTTGAGTCTTTCAACGTACCTGTGGGGTCCATTAAAAATAACAAAATGAGATATTTTTGGACATGAAATTATCTTATCAAGATTTCAAAAAATTATTTCAATCATTCATAGTTAGGCATCATCAAAACAATAGTCATCATCTAAACAAGGGACACAATAGTGGAAACCGAAGCGATTGGATCCTGAAGATCGTGCCTTCTGACACCCTTCAATGGGAGTTTGGCTGTTGGTTCATATCCCAACGAAGATTTAAAGTTTGGAAAGAAAGCATGAAGGCTATGTGGAAAGTACAGAATGCTTCAAACAATCTGAATTTGCGAAGGAAAGGCAAGTATTCATTCTGAAGCGAAAAGCATACAAGGAAAGGGCCATGTCTACTTGGTCCTACCCCAAAGTAAAAGAGAAAGGGAAAGAAAGATGAGATACACATGATGGTGAGCACTCCCTCAAGTGCTCGCCCCCTAAGCGGCGTGGGCTAATGCCAAGTCTCGATCCTCAAGCACGTCTTCAGGAACGGCCACAGGGGGTGGAGCATTGTTAGTCAGGTTGGCCAACTCTTTGTCCCCAAAGTGCTCGGCAGCGTGCTCCATGGTGCCCGGCCCCTCCTCGCCAAGCTCCTCCTCACCCTAGCTAGCCGCAGGCTTGATTGGCATTAGCGGAGGTGGCAGGGTCAGCACTGGGATGCCCATGCTGTCAACAATAGCTTAGAGGGTGGCCGACCACCCCTCTCGAAAGCCAAGGTCCCTCGCCAGACCATAGACTTTGACAGTGGCCACATTCAGCTTGTCTTGGCATTCTGAGGACACTCGGAAGCACTCCACGGCATCGACACCAATCATGGCCATCGCTGCCTCCAGCCTGACAACCCAGGCCTCTGCCACCTGGGCCCTCTCCTCGGCCTCAACCACCGAGGTCCTCAGCTCGGCCACCCGAGCATCAACTACATCCCCCTACTTGGCCGCCTCACACAGGGACCCCTCAAGCTTATGGATTTGGATCTAGAAGGCATCCTGATCATGCTCGCCCTCCACCAAGGTGAGCCCCTGCGACTCTAGGAGTCCCTGGAGCTTGGTGTGCTCACTCATTAGCTAGTGGAATTGAGCCTCCAACTCCGTCCAATCCGCGTTACTATCAGCCAACTATCAAGTGATTCCATGGAAGTGGTACCCCCATAGGCCGCCTTGGCGATCGAGCACAAGTTCTTGATCGCCAGGCTGTACAGCTTCCCGTGAGCCTCAGGGGGAAAGACTCCAGTGCGGTCAAGCAACCGCACACCCTTGCCTATCAGGATGTAGGCCTCACGCTAACCAGAGATGACCCCCTGAGTGTCTTCGGGGGGTATAAAGTTGGTGGTTGTGACAAGGCACAGTGCCTTGCCTTTGTCAATTGCACCCCCCCCCCCCGGCAGGGACCAGCGGGGCAGCCATTATCTATGATGGGCAGACAGGGGGAGATGCTACTCGGACTGGCACCTTGACTAGTTCGGGGGTCGGAGAAGTCACAGATCGAGGAGGAGGTGGCATTCATCTGCGAGGAGCTTTGGTGGCAGTCCTCCTCGCCACCGCAGAAAGGTCCACCCGATGGCATTGCTCCACCACCATTGGAGAAATTTTGATGGGCGTGCTTGACAAACTCCCGGAGGCACCCCTCTGACTTGCCATGCCAGTGCCCGAACTGACGCTCAGCATGGGTGCAGCGGATGGCGACACAACGGGGAGGTGTAAGCACTCCACTAGAAGAGCCGTCAGGAGAGGATATGACAAGTGCCCCGACTCGAGGATGACTGGTTGCTGGGGAGTAGCGACAAAAACCTAGTCTGCACTAGGTTCTAAGTGATCAAGTGAGCGGGGGATGTTTGTCGGTAGCTCGACTGTCTCGAACTACAACTCAGGCGATACCGGTGCCCCTGTAGCACAACATAAGAAGGTCATCGCAACAGAAGATAGAAAGATGAAGGAAACAACAAAGGTTGTACTACGGGGCAATGGAGGGCTCAACCTCAACTCCTGAAGTACCACCAGGGTTAGCTTCATATCGGCATCCCTGAGGGGGTAACGGAGGATGGCCTTAATCACCCTCTGCTCCTTAGCGGTCAGAGTTGGCAACCTATCAACCCTAAGGGGGTGAATGTTCACAGTGAAACTCCAATCGGTGGGGTGTCTGGTACCCCCTACCTTCGTGATAAAGACAAAGTGCTCGGGCCGGTGCTTGATGTTGGGGACAAGGGAAGAGACATGGATAATGGTCCCGTCCTTCTTGGCCCAAAGATAAAAGTCTAACGACTCAATGCCAGGGTAGCGCTAAAGGCTATAAAATTGACAAAAGAGAAAAACATTGGGTGTGACCAAGACTTGGTTGTAGAGATATACAAAGGCACACGGGATGCACCAAGATTTAGGGGAAAGGTCCCTGGGTACCAACCATAATAATGGAGGACAAAATCCATGAAGGGGTGCACGGGGAGACGGAAACCTGCCCGAAAGGATTCTATCAAGATGCTAATACCGCCCAGGTAATAACCCCCTAGGCAATCCTCAAAATCAGGGAATATGATGTCATATTCGGTGGGGATTTGAAAGGCCTCATAGAGACCATGGACAATTCTATAAGCGACTAACGACAGAGAGCGAGGATGACAGGGGATGGCACCCAAAGTGCTCGGGACGTCGACACTACTACCCTCCCCTTCAGCATAGGATGTAGGGCTAGCACGAAGGATCCTCTTGCAAGGCACCATTGGTCCAAGGACAAAGAAAGATGGAAGAATCCTCACCAAGGAAAGAGGAAGATGATGAGGAAGCACCTGACACCCATGACAAATACAAGAGAGGCGAGTGGGGTTTCCCTGATATCCTTGTGTCGGTACTTATTATTGTGTCGCGGGTTTTGATGATGTCCAACTATGGTTCAATGTATGATTCATTAGGGTGCATTTTGATAATGATTCAACTATGACTTTCATTCTGTTATGTTCTTCATTCTATGAGATTCATGAGACTTTCTTCAGTGCAAATATTTTATTTCATGAAGTCTCATGTATAGATGTTAAAAGGAGTTGACAGACTCAGTGTTTAGTCGACCTAGCACAAAGTCAGCCAATTGATATAAAGTTCAGTTGACCGATATAAGTTTCAAGTCGATAGATTTCTACAGCAACAAGCAACAGCAACTATAGTTTTCAAGAATAGCCAGTAGCAAACAACAAGGAATAGAGAAAGAGAAGCTCAAGATAACAACCTTGTGACAACCAAGATTGAGTGAACCTCAAGGCCAAAGAGGCTTTGGACTTGTAGAACTAAAAAGGCTAAGTCTGAGCATCCAGTCAACTAATTAAGGGAAAATTAGTCGACCTGACAAAAAGTCTGTCAACAGATATACAAGTCTATCGACGGATATGTAACTCAGTCGATAGATTTTTGGTAGAAGTCAGTAGAGAAATCAGTTCAAGTCAACACATTGTAGGTGCACCCTTCCACTGCAAAAATACATTGAAGATGGGCTAGCAAGTGTCTTCAAAGAAGTTGACTAGCATATTGAGCTGATGCAATGAAGATGGGCTGCGTTGAGGAAGCATTGACAGAAGATTGCAAAAGTTAGTCAACCTGACTAAAAATTAGTCGACTGATATGAAAGTCAGTCGATTGACTTCCCACTAGGTCAACAGATATTGCCAAGCCAAGCAGACAATGAGTCAACCCACCAAGAACGTGGCCGCTCGACAAACCGTGATCACTTGAACACGGTGCAGCTAAGACTGCGACCTTCAAGTTGTAGGCAACTGAAAGTCAACAGCTAGTAGCCACAGCAGGCAGCTCATACAACAACATCAACAAGCAACATAGCAGCAGCCAGCATGAGAAGCAACCAGCTACTTCAGCACCAGTAGTAGCTAGCACCAGCAACTACAGGCAACAAGCAACAGCTAGTAGCAATAACACAATAGCCAGCTATTTCAACAAAAACAGCAAGAAAGTAATAGCAACAGCAACAAGCCTCAGCAATAGTAGCAGTAGCAACATGAGCAACAACAACAAGCTACTTCAGCAAGGCCAGCATAAGCAGTAGCCAACATAGCAGCCAGTAACATCAGGTAGCAGCCAAAGCATCAATAGCAGCTAGGCTAGTAGCAACAACAACAGGCAGCAACATTAACAACATCAACATGCAACAGTCAACTAGTAGCAGGCCAGCAACATTAGCAGCAACAACAAGCAACAATAGCCTCAATAGCTGCAGCAACAACCAACGACAGCTCTAGGAAAAGTTAGTCGACCTTCTCAAGATGGGTTGACTGAAAAAGTAAAAAGTCTATCGACCTGACCTAGATGAGTCAACTAAAAAAGGGAAAAATCAATCGACCCAAGGAAGTTCAGTTGATTGATATTGCTTTCAGGCTGCAGCTTGTGCAGTCTGCCAGCAGGCCACCATGGTCACGTGATAACTTAAGCAGTCACATGACTCGTTGCTCAAAGTCAGCACTCTAGAGTCTGGGATATGTCCTTTGACTGCTAGAATGTCCTTTGATAGAATTTTAAAGTGTTTTCTTGTGGTCCAATGAGAAGACAACTGAAAAGGTGAAGGGGTGCTAACAATATTTGGACATTCTTGAACAAGTAACTCCTCAGAATGATGAACAACAAACCACAGAGTCTTGTAACTCGACACCAAGATGTGGAGCTCCGACAACTCCACTCGAAAATCAATCTTGAAGCATAACTCCTTCAATAGAGAGGAAGGATGGAACTGAGGGAGAGTAATGCGCGGCGTTGACAAGGCCGGTTTGTCGATAAATCGAGGGAGATTGCATAGGAGGTGCAAAATGTCCTTCAAGAATGTAGAAGATATGGCCAATCGCCTCTTGAACATAGAACTCATAATCTGCTTAGCAAACGTATGAGTTAGCACAACCCGGGTAGAGAACCCCTCTTGACCAGCTATCTGAACTCCAATGGTGCGAGAAGTGATAAGAGCATTAATGGTCAAACCTCTGATGACCAATGAGATTGCCACCGACCTCACTCGAAAAGAGACTGGCACCAATGTGAGGGAACTCTTCTTGATAACCATCATAGGCAGTAGAAACTCATCATTCCCAAAATAGCCAGGGACCAGGGCACGGATTAGTATCTGGCAGATAAAATCTTGAATCTTGGAATGTATAACTGGCACTGAATCGTCCTAACTCGACTTCTCATCTCCCTAGGGACCAGACCCAAGGGGCACCATAGGCAGCGCACACCCACTCCGTGGGGTGGAAGTAGATGGGGAAATGAAGGTAACAATCTTAGAGGGCTGAGGGTTAGAGGTAATGATAGGCTCGGGTGGAGGCGATAGATGAGAGGGTAGAGATGGTGATGGCAATGGAGATGGAGTGGACAAAGGTAGCGGAGACAGAGGCGACGTGGGCAATGAGGATGAAGAAGAGGGAGGTGATGAAGATGGTGTTGGAAAAGAAGACGGTGATGATGAAGGCGAGGAGACATGCGGTGCCCATCGTTGGCGTGTCGAGATGACACATCGGGCGATGTTAGGAGCGAAAGTGAGGGTAGCAATGGGAGTGAAGGAAGGGGTAGAGGTACCTGCCTGAGCAGAGGCTTAGGTAGGTGGCGGCGATAGAGCCTGAGTAGGAGATGGCAATAGGGTAGGTGGAGACATAGGTGAGGGAATGAGTGATGGACTAGGCGACGGACTGGATGATGGAGCGGGTGCAACACTAGACAAAGAGGAATCACAGGGATGCCCTTGGTCTTATAGTGATGGAGACGGCTACTTAGGCGGCACTTATTGCTACTGCTTGCTGCAAAGATGTAGAACAAGCTTGCGAATGGTGGCCCAATCAATTCTCTTATTATCTTCTAGGTCATACATAAACTCCTGAAATTCGGGACAATCTTCAACCAAATGCCCCTACTGACAATGATATTCACAGAATTGGAGCAAATTTCTGACCGTGGGTTGGGAAGGCACAACTGGAGGGAGCGGCAACGCGTGTGTGACCGTCAAAGCCTAGAAAATATCAGTGAAACACTCCGACAATGGGGGACAAGGAGCCTCTTCGGGCAAGGTGGATGCCGAGGGTTAGGTTGTAGTGACGGTTGTGGTGGTTGTGTAGGCAATGGTGCGTGGCGACTAGCGGAGGGATTTGGCGAAGGCATATGTGGAGCAGAATGAGGGGATATGGAAGGTATATAGACGGCATCCACCTGCTCAGGGTGTGGTGATGTTCCCTCGACTGGGGGAGACACAAGCGGAGGCACATAAGGATATGTAGAGGTAGAGGGCTGACTCGTGGAGGGTTGATATGTGGAGGTTTGGTACGTGGAGGCGGATGTGGTGCAAGGCCGACTCATGAAGGGATGACTCATGGGAGCGTAGGGTTGGCTTGTGGAATGTGAAGGTTGATATGTAGAGGTAGATGCTGATGGCGGGGTATATGTGGGTGTGGAAGGCAGAGAAGACTTGGGGTCAAGGGAATTGTGGAGTTGTTAATGAATGAAGCGGGCTCGGCTATAGAGTTGTTACCAAGAGGTAATATCATTGAGGGCCAAGATGAAGTGATATTCTGACGTTTCATTAGATATTAGCACCTTGATCAGCTCTCCCTCTGGAATGTGCCCCAGGACTTGCATGGCGATGCGACGCCAACGATTGGTAAAAGTGCAGAAATCCTCGTCGAGCTTCATCTTCTCATGGGTCAGATCCACCATAGAATATTTAGGCCCAACATGGTCCTAAAATTGTTGAAGAAATTTCTCTTGAACCACATGCAAATTCACAATTTGCTCTTGCGGGAGAGAAAAGAACTAATCTTGAGTCGGGCCTTCCAAAGACAGACCAAATAAATAAGCCATCAAGCGTTAGTCATGTCAAAACTGGGCCCACTCAAACAAACTCTTTCAAGTGCACAAAGGGATCACCGACTCCACCATAACGATGATATGCTGGAATTTATGAAGATGGCAGAAGCCGAAGATCTTGGAATGCGAACGGAACACTCAAGGAGGGCTTGGGATCAATTTGATGTTGAAGTTCATCAAGCTGGCATTGGGTTTGAGCAATCATCTCCTGGGTAGGGAGAGATTGAGAGTAATGTGGGCCAACTTGAGCAAGAGGTTGTGAATGCGAATGAGGATGATGATAATGGGCCGGATAAGAGGACCCGGGTTGAGAAGAATATGGACCCATTACAGGAGTGGAAAGAGGTGTGGGCCTAGAAGGAACATGAGCATTAGGACCAATTGGGCCCGCAGCATAAGAAGAAGTAGAATGAGGCCCATTATGAGAATATGGTCCATTAATGGAAGATGACCCATCAATATGAGAAGAAGGCCCATTAAGAGAAGAAGGCCCATGAAGATGATTTGTAATAAGGCGTTGGGCCTGGGCCAGGTCCATTTGGCGAACAAGGCATGATAGATGGGCCATAAGATTAGCCTGTTCATCCGATCGATCGGAGGGTCCACAAGGAGTTGGGACCGCGGTGAAAGTGGAATCCACACGGGAATAGGAAGATGAAGAAGGAGGGTACAAGACCGGGCCTCTTCGGTTCTGGCAACGTGATTTTGTTGTAGCTGGTTGCCCATTCGAACAGGAGCCGGGACTTGTCTCAAGAAAAGGAATATAACTTGTTTCTCATTTTCTCCCTCAGCGAGGGGCCTTCCCACCGCTCCGTGGATCTAGGCGGTGGAGGGTTTGCGGTGCCTTTGGCCTTTTCCTTCTGCTTCTTAAAAGCCTAAAAGTCCAATGTGTGGACTTCTGGTGGGATTGGCTTCTTCTCGACTTGCCTCGCCCTCTGGCTTGATGCGGCTGGGGTGGAAGAGTACCGGGCAATGAATGCCTCGATCTCAGCCACTATATTATTCAGGCTGTCAAATGTCTTGACCTCGGTGCCAATCATCCTTTCCAGGATTTCTTTCTTCATATTCTGCTTGCAGATCTACATGGCATCCTCCTGATGCGGGGGACGTCTACATCTCATGCTAAGGTTCCTCCATCGTTTGATGTAGTCCAATGTTGACTCATCATTTCTTTGCCTTGTGGCGTAGAGTTTCGCCACGGTGACCTCTCACTTGGCGATATAGAATCTCACTTTGAATTTCTTCTGCATATCGGGCCAATCGGTAATAGACCCAGGAGGTAAACTAGAATACCACTCAAAGGCCAACCCAGTAAGTGTTAAGCCGAAAAACTTCAGGAGGTAGGCCTCATCAGCAGCCACGTCCCCTATGAAATTTACATAGTAGGCAATGTGCTCTCTGGGGGACCCTTACCCATTAAACTTCTCAAACTTCAGCAGCTTGGTGATGCCAACCGGCAGCTTCTTCGCAGCATAATGAGCCGAATAGGGCACTCGGTAGATGTCGAATGGCGTTTGATCCCCATCGCCCCTTTCTGCTAGCTTCATATCTATCATTTGTTCCAGCATCAACCAACTTACTGCTGCCGGGTCGACCAGGCTTGGATAGAAATGGGTAGGCTGCGGAGCCGGGGTGGTCAGCACAGTTGCCTGAGGGGCCATGGGAGACCCCTGGGGAGGTGAGATCTGCGACGGGGCCAGTGCCGGGTACCGTGCTTGTTGCAGGGGCATGCCCCCAAGGAAGCTGGGGGTTGATGGGAATGCCGCAGCCTATAGAGTCACTTTCGAAGATTGCCCATTGCCCCCGGGCACTTCCAGTAGAACCTCGGTCTGCCCGGACGTCGAGGGCTGTGTATTCCTCTCGTTCAGTTGTCTCTTCAGTGATTCGATCTCCCACTGGAATTGTTGTATCATGTGTAGTATAGCAGGGTCATTCGCGGGGAGACTGGGCATGCCCCCTATCTCTTCAGCCGGGGCATCCTTGGATGATGTAGAGGGTCCGCCACTCGTGCCTCCAGTAGTGATGACATTGACCGTCAGAGCCGCAGAAGGTTCTTCTGGGGGGGTCTCCTCAGCGCTTGTCTATGCCACTTCGCCTACCGCTCTTCCTCTTCTAGTGAGAGGCCCAGGTCTGGCGGTGAGTCTGGCCACCTCTTCAGGGTCGGTAGGTCGAGCTCTGTACCGGCCAAGAACTCCTGCCATGTTGCAAGTGAAAATTTGTCAGTTCTTCTTTCTCTTTGCCATCCTTCTCGATGGCTTATTTGGGAACACCAGTCTGTCGAAAATTGACCGTCGGGGTGACGCTTCCTCCCGCACAGGGGAATGGCATTGTTCCTCCGACAAGTTCCTTGATTCTGCACAAGGCACGGGTTGGATTTCTTCTTCTTCTCGAAAGCCGGAGGCCACTGCCCCCAGCAGTCTCTGACGACCCATAGGGGTGCTACCTGGGCCCCGGAGGTAGTTTCTCATGGCTTGCTCTATCCCTTCCCACTCCCGGTCGGGGAGAGCAGTCGGTAGTTGCGTGTCGACAGTGACAACAGGTTGAGTGTAAGTTGCGAATGTTGGGTAGGCAGCATGGTGACAACGCCTACGGCGTTGACGACGGGCATTTTTGGGTAGCGCTGGTGCAGCAACTGCCAGTTGGCAGGTCGGGGTCACCATCTCGCCCCCTTCGTCTCCTCGGGCCCTCCTCAGGTGAGTGTAGCTTGGCCCTGCATGGGCCCATGTAGTCGATTGGGCTTCCTGGGGAACCCAAGCATGTTTCAGTTTGGCCGGCCTGTCAGTCGGTACATTCCTTGGTACCGCAGTCGGGATGACGGGCACCTTCTCTTTCAGCTTCTCCAGTCCTTGGAAAGAATTATGGACTGGAACGGCTGGTATTATGTGGTCCAGAATCACCTCGGACCTCCACCTGTTCAAATGGACTCAGATGGTTCCAATGGTCATGGACTTCCTCGAGGTAGATATGCGACGCCCTGGTGTAGCACCGGTGTTATTCCTCTGGAGCCTCCTCCGGTGAGACGCCGATCCTTGGTGAGACGGGCTGGCGATTTGGTGCACATGGTGCACGTTGCAACTCAACGTCTCTGTCGGGATGCTGTTGTTGTCTCTGGCCACAGCTCGGCCAACAGTAGCTTCAGTGGACCCCTGGGCAGGGGCATCGGTCTTCGACGAGTAGAACTCCTTCGGGTCCAACATGTTGACGAAGGCTACCCCCATAATGTTGGGGAAGCCGACCTCGGGAGGGATACTCCCAAAGCAGAGGGGGACGGCGAGGTAGCCATCCCTGATGTGGGTTTTGACCCTGAGGGCTGAAGGTGACTACCATTCTTGGTGCTGAAGTGTGACTTTCTTGCATTTGCAAAGATGAAGCAATTAGTATTACAAGAAGGGGGCTGCAGGGCCCCTAATTTTGGCAAAGAGATGAAGGGTGGATGTTGGTCCCACCAGGCGTGCCAGACTTGTGGACGCACTGTTCGATCGACTCATTATTGTTGTTCATTTGTTGGTTTATTGAGACGGGTTTATTTGGTTTATTAAGTGCGTTAAGTGCATGGGCGTGCCAGTCACAGAGTGACGATTTATTCGGGCTCTGAGGAACCCATGGTGCGCTCGATCTGACTTTTCATTTTCAAGGGGAGCGATGCTCGCCTCTGAGGAGCCCTTAGGCTACCTTCTCATTTTCAAGGGGAGCGGTGCTCGCCTCTAGGGAACCCTTGGGTTACCTTCTCGTTTTCAAGGGGAGCGGTGCTCGCCTCTAGGGAACCTATAAGTTACCTTCTCATTTTCAAGGGGAGCGGTGCTCGCCTCTAGGAAACTCTTGGGTTACCTTCTCGTGTTCAAGGGGAGCGGTGCTCGCCTCTAGGGAATTGTTAGGTTACGTTCTCATTTTCAAGGGGAGTGGTGCTCGCCTCTAGGGAACCCTTAGGTTACCTTAGTTCAATACGACTAGTAACACTTTACTGAAAATATTTCCTGAGGTTTACGAAGTTTCACGTCCTAGGTACCTCCTGTCCCCCCAGTGTTGCCAGCTGGTAAGCTCCTTTGTCGAGCACTTCAGTCACCCTATAAGGGCCTTCCCAGTTGGGTGCCAGTTTTCTAGCGGCTCCTCTGGGATCTGCTACACTTGCTCGACGTAATACCAAATCTCCTGGGAAGAAGTATATCATTCCTTGACTCGAGTGTTGTAGTATAGGGCCAACTTCTGTTGGTAAGCCACCGGTTTTATTTGAGCGTTCGCTCTGCCTTCTTCGAGCAGGTCTAAGTTTTCCTGCATTGCTCGGTTGTTTCTGGCTTCGACAAAGTGTCCCACTCGCAATGAGGGGTTGAAAATTTCCACTGGTACTACTGCTTCGGCGTCGTAAGCGAGATGAAAAGGCGTCTCCCCTGTGGCGGCCCTGGCAGTAGTTCAGTGGGCCCATAGAATACTCGGGATTGAGTCTATCCATGAGTCACCTGCTTGATCCAACGGGGTCTTGATGCCGTGGAGGAGTGTTCTGTTGGCATTCTCCACTAGGCCGTTAGTCTGGGGATGCCCCACTGACATGTAGTGGTTCCAAATCCCCAGCTCTGAGTATTTTTTCTGGAAGGCAGTGCTTGTGAACTGCTTGCCGTTGTCGGTTGTGAGAAATCTCAGGATCTCGAACCAGCAGATGATGCTTCGTAGCCTAAATTTCCATGTTGCTTCGCTTGTAATCTTCCCTACTAGCTCAGCCTCGACCCACTTGGTGAAAAAGTTGATGGCGACGATGAGAAATTTCTTCCTCCCTTGTGCTTCGGGAAAAAGGCCTAGTATGTCCACCCCCACCGGGCGAACGGGCGAGGCTCCATCAGGGTGTAAAGCTGCATAGTCGGCTGACGATGTAGGTGGGAGAACTTCTGGCACTGGGGACACCTTCGAACATACTCGAGGCAGTTTTGCTGCTAGGTGGGCCACCAGTATCCCTGTCGGATTAGTATCCGTGCAAGTGCTTGCGCCCCCACATGGCTCCCGCAGAGTCCTTCGTGGACTTCCTAGATGGCCTGGCTGGCCTCCGTGGGGAATAAGCACTTTAACAATGGGGCCGAGAGGGATCGACGGTACAACCGACCACTGGCGCGATCGCTTGGAAGTTGTTGCCGTTGGAGAAAATCTGATAGAGGATCCATCGAGGAGGGCTCGTAGTCGATGGCATTTACCTGGGGTACTGGTTCTTCTATGCTCGGTGCTGACAATTCTTCCACTAGGATTGATCTTCAGCTGGAGGCCGTGGTGGCAGACGCCAGGCGAGATAGTGCGCCTGTTCAGACATTCTCCTCTCGTGGGATGTGTACCACCTCGAAGTGGGTGAATTCACTTGCCACAGCCTTCGCCTTCTCTAGGTACTTGACCATGGAGGGGTCGCGGGCCTCGAACTCTCCTCTGACCTGGTTGGCGATGAGCATTGAGTCGCTGTATGCTCGCACACTGGTCGCCCCCAAGTTCTTCAACATGCGTAGCCCTGAGAGGAGGGCTTCGTATTCGGTGACATTGTTCGTGGTCAGGAAGTTGAACTATAAGGTGTATTGGAGTTCTAACCCTTCTGGTGAGAGTAAGACTAACCCTACTCCGCTACCTGTGGCACAGGACGATCCATCGACGTATAGTTCCCAGGTGGGCCCTGAAGACTGCTCGGGCAGATCCTTGGCAAGTATGGTACATTTGGCCACGAAGTCAGTGAGGGCTTGAGCCTTGATCGCGGTCCTTAGACAGAACTTGATGTTGAATTCTCCCAACTCGATAGCACATTTGATCAGCCTTTCTGAGGCGTCAGGGTTCTAGAGGACTTGCCACAGCGACTGGTCGGTGAGGATGGCAATTGAATGCGACAAGAAGTATGGTCGCAGCTTGCAAGCGGCCGTAATGAGTGCTAAGGTGAACTTTTCAGTCCTTGAGTACCGAAATTCTGGTCCTTGCAGCGCCCGACTGATGTAGTAGATGGGCTTCATGACTCCTGCCTCTTCTCGCATGAGCACAACGCTCATTGTGCTCGGCGTCACGGATAGGTACAGAAGTAGCTGTTCCCTTTTGTGGTTTGGCGAGGATGGGAGGAGCCGTCAGATAGCGCTTCAATGCTTCAAACGCCTGCTGCACTCCTGATCCCAGTCAATCTGCCCTTTCTTATCTGGCACCCTATTGGCTTGCTTGATGAGTCGAAAGAAAGGGAGGCATCTCTCAACTACTCGGGACAGGAAGCGAGTGAGGGCAGCGACACGTCCGGTGAGGCACTGGACGTCCCTTACTCACTCAGGTCACCGCATTCCTAGCATTGCTCAGATTTGGTCGGGGTTGGCTTTGATTCCTCGATGGGTGATGAGAATGTTGAGGAACTTTCCTGATTTGACCCCGAATGCACATTGGGCTGGGTTGAGTTTCATGTTGTACCTTCTAAGTGTGGCGAAGGTCTCCGCCAGGTCTCCAAAATGTTTGGTGGCTTGAAGGCTTTTCACGAGCATGTCATCGATGTAGACCTCCATGTTGCGGCCGATCTGCGAGTCGAACATATGGTTGACGAGGTGCTGGTACGTTGCTCCCACATTCTTCAATCCAAACGGATAGGACTTCATCTAGATATTACGTGGGATTGATTTTAGATTCTCTCCCTATTACCCTAGTTAAGTAGGACTCTTAGTGTAGAGGACCTAGGGTCACGAGATTAGTCCCACATCGGATGTTGAGATAGCAACTGAGTGCTTATAAAGAAGGTCATCACCTCTTAACTCAAGAGGGCCTTTTTACGAGGACAAAACCCTAGCCGTCCTCTGACGTGGCGGGGACAATATCTCTTGGGGGTACCAAAGGTTCATCTCGCATCTACAAAGTGGCACCGTCTGTGGGAACCCTGAGCTCGCACTTGCTTGCCCTCTCAAGAGGGGACTTGTGTAGAGGACCTAGGGTCACGAGATTAGTCCCACATCGGATGTTGAGAGAGTAACCGAGTGCTTATAAAGAAGGTCTTCACCTCTTAACCTAAGAGGGCTCTTTTACAAGGACAAAACCCTAACCACCTGTGGACGTGTAAAATTACGCGTCCATATGTCCCCATCAATTCAGCATCAACAACAACTTCAACCGAAGAGATTGCGGAGATCACGTCCCGTCTGGACCCTCCGAACAAACAACACACTGTCGTGGAGCCGTCTCCGGAGTCACGACAGCGAAGAGAAACCAACTCCCGGGAAGCCCACAATCCATGGGCCCCGAAGAAGAATTAAATGAACCAAAACTTGTGCACGAAACGGGCTCAAGGCCGGCCTTCAACGGCACGCCCCAGGCCCTTCAGCGGCACACCCCAGCGGCTGTTCACCGGCACGCCCAGCGGCTGGTCAGCGGTGCACCCCAGCGGCTGTTCACCGGCACGCTCAATGGTACCTTCAATGGCACGCTCAATGGTGCCTTCAACGGCATGCTTCTTCCCTGGCACGCCCATCCATGGGCTCTCCGCCGACACACACACGCATCCATGCCCTCCAGCGGCACACCCCACGGCCTTCAGCGGCACGCCCCTTCAAGGGCATGCCCAGGCCAAAAGTGTCCTCAGCGGCACGCCCCTGCGGGCCCTTTCAGCGGCAAGCCCAGGGTGGTCATCCAGCGACACACCCTGCCATCCCTTCAGCGGCATGCTGGCTATGGCGTCCCACGGCACGCCCAAGCGTCCTCTTCACTGGCATCACAGGCAAAACGGACATGGCACCCATCCCCTACAAATCCTTGGCGCACAGTGAGTGTGCTGAGGTGTCGAATGGAGGAAGCGGCATGCTAGCTACCCCCTGCCACCGAGGACGACCAAGGTCAAATGCTCATTAATGCCATCCACTTTCCCGCCTCCACCATCTCGCGCTCAAAAGCCCCTGCCGTTGGAGTTTAAGACTCTCCTCTTCCCTGGCGAACGAGAACACAGAAGGTAGACAACACAGATAGGGAAAAGAGAGAGACACGAAGAGAGGGAGACAAAAGGAAGACGCCCAGAAGAGTAGAAGAAGAAGAAAAGAGGAGAAAGAGGGCTTTCTACCTTCCCCGGCTACTGCACCGCCACCACCATCTGAGAGAGAGGAAGAGAGTAAGAGAGGAGAGAGAGAGATCATGTAGCGGGGTGTTGGGGGAAGCAGGATGTAGTCGCCCCTGCTCAACCTCAACCTCCCACCCATTCTTTTCTTTCTTTCTTTCTTCTTCTCCTTCCCATTGCTTGTATCCTCCCCTCCGGTGTTTTGAAATGTGCATGGCCGGTCATGCCCTTTGTCTTTCATGAACAAAATTTCCTTTCTTGAGGTCTTCTTCACCGCTTCCGTTTGTTTGGGTTCTCCTACGTGTTTGACGGCTTCCTTCACCCTTTCCTCGGTGATTTCCCTTCTTCTGTAGCCCAAGCCTTCTCTGGCCATCCCAAAATACTCCACCACATTCCGGCCCTCAGTCTAGCTCCTACAACCCTCCAGCGGCACACACAGCCTTTCCTTCAGTGGCACACCCCTGAACAACCCCCCCAGCGGCACACACAGCCTTTCCTTCAACAGCACACTCCCTGGCGCCATCCAACGGCGCCCCTGTAGGCCCTCTAGCGGCACACACCCTCAACACCTCAGGGCCTTCCCCGATATAGTCCTTGGCTCACTTGTTCACTGGCATGGCCCCCTCGGCTTCTTGTCCGGTACACACTGCATAGGCCTTTAACGGGGCACATTTTGGCCAGCCCATCACTAGTACGCCCCTTGGCTAGTACACGCTCAACACCAGCCTAACCTCGCCCGATGCACCCTTTTGCCGGCACAGTCCCCTAGCCGGCATGCCTTCAACCCCTCTGGCCTTCCCCGGCACAGTCCCCTCCCAAGAGGCCAGCCTGGTGCACCCCTGAATCCCTTGGCCGATACGTCAGACCTTGTCCCTCACCCCAACACTTGCAGCCAGGCCCGGAGTCATCTCCCACTCTCTATCCCCTCTCAGTTTTCTAATGTTTTATCGAAGGTGTTGCTCCTCTCGGGCGCCCACCTCCAACTGTCGGGTTCTGCCACTCCATGTGGGCGCATTCCCTGTATCTCACTTACGCCCGGGGTTAAGGGGAGATGCTGCCGAATTTTTGTTAGAAATAATAATGTGTTAAAAGGTCAAAGGAAGCAATGGACAAATGAAATAGATGATAACGAGACACTCTAACTAAGCTGAAAGAACGAGGGGGCAACATCAAGAGAAAAGAGGGAATGAACAGAGAAGGGTTAAGAGACAGGAAAGGGGACCCCCTCAGGAACCACATAGAAAATCAATTAAGAAAAGGAGGAAGAGAAGGATAAAAGAAGAAAAGAAAGGTCTTAAAGGGATGAAGAGGAGTAGGCCCTCCAAGTGCTTCCCCAGTGCACCCTTCCAATCCTCCCACGGCACGCCCTTAAACCCCTTCACCGGCACACCCTTAAACCCCTTTGCCGGCGCCCCCTTAAACCCCTTCGCCGGCACGCCTTCCCTTACCCTCCACCGGCACGCCTCCGAACACTTCGCCGGCACACTCCTTGAGCGGTGCCATTGGAGGAGGCAGAGAGTTTTAAAGTTGTTAAAGAAAAGTTCATTCAGAGGTTCCAAGACTGGGTGGGCTTGGAATATTCTTTTACTGATTTAGTGGCTGAAAAGATGAAGGCCAATGAAGACTTTGCAACTTATGCTGATCGATGGAGGCAAATGGCCTCCCGTGTGCCTGGGCAGATTTCGGAAGAAGGGAAAGTAAAGTTGTTGATATCAAATGCCACACCCACATTCTAGATCATTTTAGCCATGAATGATATTTCTAACATGCACCAGTTGTACAGCAGGGCCCAGTTTATCCAGATCCAATTTAAGGACTCCCCTATACACTCCTTGTTCGAGGCCCAAAAGCTAAAATCCCCTAGAAAATCCCAAGGTCGAGTCACTGAAGGAATCTAAACCAATGAGCAAGTGCAGGCTGTTAACCAATCCGCCCCACCACGCTTCCAACAATCTCCCCGCAACCCCCAGTTCACTGCTCTACCAGCTACCCAACCATCCTTCCTCGCTCCTCTACAGCAGCAACAGCCACCACAGTACCACAATGTTCTGCCACCGAATGGTTATGCACCTGCTCGATCAGGTCCGAAGAGAGCCCACTACCCTCCACTTGCTGAAACTCTCCCCGATATTTTCTCGGCTCTTATGTACACTGGTGATCTTCAGCTCCCCCCAGAACGCCCAAATTGGAATCCGGTCACCGATCAGTCTAGATATTGCATATATCATCGGTAACCCAGGCACACTATTGAAAGGTGCTATCAGTTCCATGATTTAGTGTATGATTTACATGAAGGACAGAGGATTGATTGGGCACAGATGCATAAGTTGATCAAAGACATCAGAGAAAGGAGAAGATAGGCGCCGAGGCCGCAGCAACCGGCGCCACAGCAGTAGCAACAGTAGCCTGCACCAAAACTAGGGATCCATCAGAATCCCATGCCGAACCACCCGCCTGCTCTGTAACAATAGCCACCGACACCGGCTCAGGTGAATATTGTTCATCGCCCAGCTCCCAACGCTGGGTGGTCCTATGATGATGAGACTCCTGCTTATCTTTTGGCCCTCCACCATACATACACCACCTCCCCTTCATCTTCTACCCCTCCCGTCATTCGGCCCACTATTTTAGCCTCCGCTACGCCCACCATTCCCTCCAGATCCCCCATTATACCCACCATTCCACCAATCCCCACACCTTCACCCGTTGCACCCTCCATTGTTACCCCTTCCTTTAACCCTTCACCTATCATCCTCCCACCAGGGCCCATCAGACCCGCCTCTGCCATCACCACCCCCATTTCTATTCCGTCCACTCACCCCATTGTGCCAGTCAGGTGTCCATCTAGTGCCGTGTCGGCGCAAAACCTTGCCCTCCGGTGTGGGCGATTATTTCAAAGAAATTACCCCTCTACTGGTGCACCTGCACCCAACCCTCCAGTTCTTTCACCCACAATTGAGCAAGAAGAAGCCGACCCCCTTCCTAGCACAAGATATGATTTGTTGCAGCACTTGGACCAAACGTAGGCCAAGATTTCAATTTTGGAGTTAATTAAGTGCTCCACGTTACACGAGGATGCTCTAAAGACTTCTCTTCAAAAGGTCATGGTCAGCGAGGATATGGCAGTGGACAGCCTTCCAACGACCCTAGCAACAGTGATGAAAGGGCCCGCCATCACATTTTTGGAAACTGAATTGGCACCCCCGGAATCCAGCCAGATGCCGCTCTGCATCTCCATAACCTTGAATAAGGTGTCTATAGATGTGGCTTTGGTTGATACCGGGGCTTCTAGAAATGTCTATCCGCTCAGCACTCTCTGTGCTTGTAACATTTCTTAAGATATGCTAAGGCCAACTCTGACAACCATTGCTGCTTATGATAATTCCAGGAGAGCATGCCATGGGGTGGTAACTGTCCATGCAGAGCTAGGGCCATTGTCTATGGTCGTGGAATTTTATGTATTAGATATTGATCCAATGTTTAAGGCTATTCTAGGCCGTCCGTGGATTGATAGTCTTCATGTTGTACCTTCGACGGCTCACCAATGCCTCAAATTTCTATTTTAGGGGCGGGTGGTCAAGGTAAAAAGTGTATCCACGGTGTAAACTATTGAAGCTATTTCAGACAAGATTCTGCCAACTCTATGGCCGAGCAATAAGTCGGTCCTTTCTTTAATGGACTTGAATTTTCCATGGGCATGTGTCACGCAAGCCCGCCACTGCACCAATTAACGTTAAAGTCAAGTCCGAGATTAAAGATTCTAAAGGATGGCGCATGATACTCGAGTTAGGCTATCAGTCACACGTGGGCCTCGGTGCGCAGTTGTAGGGGCGGACTAATCCCGTCCCAAGGGGCTCAAAAATGAGTAGAAGAGGCCATGGCCACTGGGAGTCATCATTGTCGATGTTGGGAGACTCTGGGCCATAGATGTGGAATTACCGTCAACATTTTGTCAAGGGGCCGCTACAGCCCGGTACACTGAAGACGCCACCATGCTAGGACCAGAAAGTATTCACTGCTTGTGCCATGTCCGAACAGCCCTTGTTGCCAAAGGGGCTAGTGGATGATGTCGTTGACTGCTCGGAGATTTTCGCGAAGATGTTTGCTAAGAAAGAAAGTTCAAGAAGACTCGAGGTGTAGGTAGTGCAGTATTCACATGGGAAGCCAGGCTGGCGTATGAAGGGGGGAGCTCGATCATTATTTCCACTTTGCCTCCTTCCTGTCTTGTTTCCAATTTCCAACGGCTGGATTTTATCCCCCGTTTCCCCTCGATTCTTGTTAATCCATTGATGTTCCAGTATCCACCTCGACATGAGAGGGCGATTGAATTTTTGATTGTTACATGCCCACGTGGGCGCTACCCGCCAATTAATTTCTCATCTAGGTGGTAGTCCTCTTCACCAGCTGATCTATCAAATATGTGGTTCTCCTCCTCCGACCCCTTTTTGGTCAGAGAGAGGGGATAGTTCATATTTCTAGGAATAAAAGGGTTATCAGAAATCAGCTATACTCAACCTTTGTGCGAACCTCAAAGGCAGCTAGCACTTCTCAAGTATCTCTAAAGAAGTCTGGTACTGAGAAAATTCAAAAACAAAAAACCAAAAATAATCTGCAGCAACCACAGAAGATAAAATTCAATGACATGCATTCTGAGAAAATTCATGTAAAAGATCATGCCTCAAAGAAAGTGAATGCATCATGTCATTATTGTAGTAAGTATGTGTTGAATTCGATACAATGTATTCAGAGGGGGGGTGAATGAATACCTTTAAAAAATTCTTGCCCAATTCAAGGCTTGACGAGCAAAGATGTTGAACTAATCAAGCAGAGTCTGAACAGGTTGATTGACTCAGGAAAAGAAACAAGCACTTAATGTGCACAACAGCTTCCAGCTAGATAGATAGAAGCAGATCGGCCTAAACATGCATCTATCGAGTCACATCAAGCAAACAAACCACAATAGACTAGGGGATTTTTAGGTGGTTCAGTCCTCCAAACCTACGTCCACCTCACACTCAAATCCGAGTGTTCACAGCTTCATCCGCTGGGCTACACAGCTTGCCAACAACCGCTAACTAACAGCTTGCGCTGGGCTTTACAGCTTCGTTGATCGTTGACTCACAGCTTAACCCACTGGGCATTACAGCTTCGCCGACCAGAGAAAAAACTTCTTTGCAAACCGCTGGGGAATATAGCTTTACCTGACCAGAGAAATCCTCCTCTGGCCGCTGACAAACAGCTTGAACAAGAGTTACTAAGGTGAAAGAAAAATGAAGAAACACAAACAAAGTAACAATGTAGCTCCACAATGAGTAGCAACCAGTTTTGGTTTTGAACTAGGAAACTGTTGAACAATCTTCCTCTCTGAAGATTACTCTCTCTCAGTCTTGCTCTTTCTTCTCTGCTATCTCTTACAAGCTCTCTCTTCTTCAGACTTCTTCTCCCAATTTCTCACTTCGAATCTTCTGCCTTCGTCATCATTCTCTCGAGCGAGCAACTTCCTTTTTATAGGCCGGTAGCACACAGTAGGCGCGTGCTCTCCACGCTTCCCTCCCAAAAACCTGATCCAGATCAGAGGGAATAGAGCCACGTGTCTTCATCTTGTCACTTCCTCAAGTCTGGGATTAAGTGCTTTCGATCCATTCCACAAGCAGATCCCCTTCTGTGCACGAACTTCATTGTATGTATGCATGTGAACCTACTCAAATACATGGAAACAAGCACGACTATTTAAAGACTATAGAAAGTATGCACAGACTTGTTTAATGTCTATAGAGAGTATGCATGGACTTGTTTAAAGTCTATAGAGAGTATGCACGGACTTGTATTTAGGAGGAAATCATGCATGGGTTTTATTAAAAAGAGCACGGACTTAGTCTTCATAGAACAAGACATGCACAGATTATCCATGGACTTATATGCACGGTCTTATGTTCGTATACGAACAAGGTGCACGGACATGACTTAAACATGCACGGACTTCGTTTTGGTCCAAGGAAGAAAAAGTGCACGGACTAAATAATGCTCAGACTTTAACTCAAAATAATGTGCACGGACTTTACAGAAACGTGCACGGACTTAAGTGATCATGCATGAACTTGAAAGATGGAGAAGTGCACAACGTGCACGGACTTGGACTTGAAGAAGTACACAACATGCACAGACTTCATCTATGCATGGATGCACAATGTGCACGGATGCACAATGTACACGGACTACATGCACAATTGAACAAACGTGCACGGACTTGTTTTGAACGTGCACGGAGTTAGTTGCGTGGAAGCCTGAAATGTGCATGGATGCATAATGTGCACGGATGCATAATGTGCATGGACTTAGTTCTTCTACTAAGTCCAAGACATGCATGGACTCATAAGGACATGCACGGACTTTGCATAAGCTAAACCTGCACTGAGTTAATAAAGTGTGCACGGACATGCATGGACTTGGAGAGTAAAACGTGCACGATTGCACGGACCATGCACGGACTTGGAGAGTAAGTCGTACAGCAAATGCACGGACCATGCACGGACTTGGAGAGTAAGTCGTGCAGCAAATGCACGGACCATTCACGAACTTGATATAAACATGTGCATGGACTTTAAGTGTATAGGCGAAACATGTTTGGACTTTAATATGCACGGGACTGTACATGCTCGGACTTGGTGAAAATGTGCAATGACTTAATTCAATGAAGTGTGCATGGACTTGGTGTGGCCAAACCAAAAGGTTCTCAGACTTGTATAAATAGTGCATGGACTTGAACAATGAAACGTGCACGGACTTGGAACCTGTAAGGACTATGCTTAAGTGTGCTTGCAACAAGTGTGTATGGACTTAGCTAAAAATGTACACAGGCTTTGAATCTTGAATGAACAAGATGAATGGACTTGACAAGAAGTGGAACAACGTGCACGGGCTTTAAAAACTACACGGACTTGACCTTTGACTTAAACTACATAGCACAGACTAACACAGACTTGGTTTATACCTTAGAAGAAAACTCCACAGACTATGAAAATGCAAGACGGAGGAATGTCCATGGACTTAGAAGGCAAACCAAAACATGAACGGAGTTAACACTGGACGGAGCAAAGTGTTGACCCCATGGGTCAATCCTTTTTACGGGGTGTTCTGTTTGCATTGAAAATGCGCACCCACAGAGCAAAGTGTCGACCGCATGGGTCGACCCTTTTTCTGACATTGGAAAAATGCAGTTAAACAAACAATCAGAAACTTGCATGGCCTTTATTTGTCGTCTAGCATGAAAATGCACTAGCTCAATAACACAAACGCAAGGGAGAATGTGTGTGTGCCTACAACCTATATGATGAAATGCAAAGCGTGCATGCACTCTGATGAGGTTCTATGCAACATAGCAAACATCTTATCATGAGATACTACTGGGAGTGCTGGTTCCATGGATGGGTAGTAAGGGATCGAAACATCTAGAATTAGACCCTTCCTTAACCAGCTAGCTAAAGACTCTCCATTGACAAGTCCGTCCTCGGGAGGCAAGAATGGCTCTAGATGAGTGTCGAAGGGTGAAGCATCCCCCTCGGGTGGGAAAAGAGAGCCTTCTATGATGTGGATGGGACCTTGGCTCTCCATCGAGGGTACTGGGCTGAGAGTGTCGGCCCTGACCTCCGAATGTTCTGGCATGACTTCATTCTGACTCAGAGGTGGGCTAGGGAAAGTCGGTGACCCAATAGGAGTGCGCATCCTGTCTAGTCTCTCCCTAAAAGTTTGCAAGAGTTCGGCGAGGGTGGGATCCATCGGGATGGAGACGTTCGGGAAAACCTGCTCATAATCATAAGGCTTAGACTTGGACCTAGACTCATGCACAGGCAGAACCTTTCGCCTCTGACTTTGATCATCTTGGTTGGAGGTGACAGGGTGGGATAGGTAGGTCCTTCTAAGCTCATTTTTCATGTCATACCAAGTGTCGATGGGCCTCTGCCACCTAATGTCTCTCAAGCTCTCAATGCATCTCCACTTATCATTGGCTTCGTGCAAAAGTCTCTCCTTGGCAAAAGAGAATTACATGGCCTCGGACATGGGGTAACACCCAAAATATCTTTCCATGGCAGCTTCCCAATTGAGGTATTCACTCAGGTCATTGGAGCCGTTAACGGTAGGGGCTTAGGGCTTAATGAATGAGAGGGGGTGGTTCCCAAGCCCATGGGTGTACCTCTCCTCCCTACTAGGCAGACACTCATATCGCCTGGGAGACCAAAAATCCATGGGAAGACTCGAAGGGGGAACCTATGGAATGGACATGTAGGACAACTAAGGGACGAGACTAGACACGACTCAAATGGCAATGCAAAAGATGGAATGTAGACTCGAATGCACCCTAGACAAACCTAATGCTCTGATATCAAATTTGATGCGGGACGCTATGCGAACTAGAACTCTATGTGATGACATGACTAAATGGACAACTAAACCAGCAACGACACAATAGATCAAGTAACGTGGCTCGAACACCTACGACTCCCAAGAGAGGGACTACGCCTATAACAAGTAACACAAGCTCACAAACGTCCCAAAGTAAGGGAAGCGCGTCGATCCATATGGTTGAAGAACTTGCAGAGTCTAGGGTAGGCAATTCACACTCGTGCTCAGATTGAGTCACGGGACGGTCACACTCTCTCACCACGGGTAGTGATATATATATATGAATGGGCTAGGAACCTAATCGTACATAAGCAATGGCTCAGGAGTGTATACGTGACAAGCAAGCTAAACCAAGAAGGGAGCGGTCACGTACCTCCACGCTCGGGGCATGGGGAAGACTCCTAGCCAAATCACATGATCCCCAGTACAAAAGCTAAATAAGTACAATCCAAACATTGTCCACTCCTCGCAGGGAGGTAAAAGGCTACACAGCGAATCTGGAGACGTGAGAAGTGGGGTGATGGGCCGCAAGGGGATGAAGTACGGCAACTCTCACGTGCTGCAAACCTATATGGACTACACTGCAACACCGGTCAACTTGGGTCCAGCAGTAAGGAAGACACATCACGGAGGCCGAGGAAGGAGAAAATGTCCCTGAAGATGTGATGTAGTGGATGACGATCCTCCTGGAAGAAGATAGAAACTGATGGCGCCGGCTAGAATCTGCAGTGTAGTCACGAATGGGCGGGTAGACTGCAGGTCAGCCTCCGCAGGTGCAGGTGACCAGTAGGCGAGGAGGCCTGGAACGCAGCCTTCGGGTTGTCCTCTGAACATGAAGCTTGGCATGGTTGTAGGCAGGGATGTCCCTGATATGCTCGTGGAATATGGGCCGTAAATGACTGCCGTGGCAGCCGAGACGACTCAGAAAGTGAACACCTGTGCAATCTGGCCTGTCTGCAGGCAGTAGGACAGACAGAGGAAGAATAACGCGACAATGGGGCTTCCGGGTGGATTCTAGGGCTGTATTTTCTTGAAAAGATGGGGGAAGAACGTGGGAAGATGGAGGATGAGTGGTAGGGTTGCACGTAGTGGAGGTTTTGGGCGTGGGGAGCGGTGGATGGTAGGACTCAGTTCTATAGGTCTGTGCAGATAGACTAGGTAACAGAGATGGGGAATGGAATTATGTGGGACAAATGGGGTCACAACGGCATAAAATTTTTATGGTGGATGGGGTATGATGTGGGGAAGGCGTGTGCCAAATTTCAGGGCGTTTGGATGAGGTTGGGGGGGCGAGATGGCAACTGTGAACCGGTTCTATCCCTACAGATCTGCACAGGTGTAATCTGCATGGGGTATATGGGCTATGAAGGGAATTTTGGCTACAGGAGGAGTTTGGACATGAAATTTTGTCTGAAATGTGGGGAGACGTGGGGGAAGACACAAAAAAAATTTGAGATCAAACTGAGATGGGAAAGGGGGCGAACCAACCTGTTAACCACGCCTCTGTCGCATTGGGGAGTCAGATCTGCGCAGTCTGGGGAGAACACTCGCCCTGGTCTGATCCGGTGGCAGATGAGGGCAAGACTAGGCTCGTTGCGAAGGGGACTGGATGAAGCATGTCTCCATGAAATATCAGATTCAAATTCTTAGCTTGAAGGTGTGGGAGAATTTTGCAAGTTGTAGGTCAGATGCAAGTGATGCAGTAGCAAGGGTAGATGACGCAGGAAGAAGATAAGGGCGCTGGCCTCGCACCAAGCCCAAGGGTGTCGCACCCCAAAACCCTAGGTGTCTCACCAAGGGGGTACCCGTCGCAGGCACAAGCTCCAAGAAGGAGGAAGGGGGCACAACCTCCAAGAGAAATTCTCCAGCAAAAGTTCTTCATTCATTAATTTTCAAAATATGTTTACAAGAGAGTATTTAAAGAGAAGGAAATAAAACCCTATCCGTTGCTTCAACTGCAGCGTCTACCTTCCTGTTCACGAAAGTAACATTGTCATCATCAAAACCAAGGGATGCACAACATGTAGACCATGACACCTACATAAATTATCGCAGTAGGATAATTTCTTTCCAGAAACCAAGTCTTCCACAATTTTTCTTTCTTGGTAACAAATACCGAAAGCATCCTTCTCTTATTTCATCCCTCCATGCTTGCAAACTCATTTCACAAGGATGTGAAACTTTCCTTGCCTCCATAGTAGTTACCGAGTCTAAGGAGATTCAGATAGACGAAATCCCTATAGCTAGGGAGTTTTTAGATGTTTTTCCCTCCGAGTTGTCTGGTTTACCACCCGAGAGGGAGGTTAACTTCACGATTGAACTCGCACCTGGAGCTGCACCAGTGTCAATAGCTCCTTACAGGATGTCCCCCACAGAGTTGAAGGAATTAAAGAAGCAACTACAAGAGCTGATAGAAAAGGGCTTCATTCAACCTAGCACATCCCCTTGGGGTGCGCCAGTCTTATTTGTCAAGAAGAAGGATGGTTCGCTCAGGTTATGTATTGACTACCAGTAGTTGAATCAACTTATTATCAAGAATAAGTATCCACTGTCGCATATTAATGAGCTATTTCACCAACTTTTTGGCGCAGAGTACTTCTCCAAGATTGACCTCAGGTTAGGCTATCATCAACTAAGGATCAAGGAAGAAGACATCCACAAGATAGCTTTTCGTAGTAGATACAGACATTATGAATTTGTGGTTATGCCATTCGGTTTAACTAATGCACCACTGATGAATAATGTGCTCCGGTCTTACCTTGACCAATTTGTGATCGTGTTTATTGATGATATCCTCATCTATTCGAAGACAAAGAAGGAGCACGAGGAACATCTAAGGGTTGCTTTGTAAACCTTACGGGAACACCAACTTTATGCTAAGTTGAACAAATGTGAATTTTGGCTTAAGGAAGTCTCTTTCCTTGGCCACATCATTTCTAAAGAAGGCATTGTAGTAGATCCTTCAAAAGTTGAAGCTGTTAAGAACTGGAGCCGACCGAACACCGAATCTGAAGTTCGAAGTTTCATTGGCCAGGCTGGTGTGGATGCACTTTTCGAGGCATTTCCTTTGTTTATTCGTTTGTTCATCTGTTCATTCGCATATTCGGTTTATTAGTGCAAGGGCGTGCCAGTAACCTAAGTGACGATTTATTCGAACATCAAGGAAGCCCATGGTGTGCTTGATCTGACTAGTCGAGATTAATGGTTACAACGTTAATTACATCCCCTCGAAGAGGAAAAAACCCTTGATTAATGGCTAGAAAAAAAAGGGGTCCTTACGACCTGAAGTTCAGGATAACTAGGCGAGAGTGAAATCTCAGATTACATTTAAACAAACCCCCCATTGGGGCGTAAACGTCCATGCATACATATATGTTGGCCACTTGTAGGCCATTTCTTATTCAGATGGAAGTCCGGATTTGTAACAAAAGGGACGGTGATAAAATCGTGCAACTGTCAGCCGCATACACAACAAGTTTAATGAGGATGCGGGATCGAATCTTGGTAGAAGCGGGTCAAGTTAACAGACTATTGGCCCAAGCTAGTCTCAGACTATGGCCATGTCGAGAAGAGCTCTTGAGATCCACGTCCAATTCAGTGGGGCATCATCATTTTACCTTCACATTCAGTCCAGAGGAGCGGGGGTCCCAAGGTATGTATGGTTATAGCATCTTTTATTATTGTCGTTCCAATTGTTAAACTTCGTTGTTTGTTCACACATGCGTGGTTCATTCTCTTTATTTATTAGTTTCATGCCTTTTCTTTTATTTGGTTAATCCCTTTTTTTTATTTGGAAGGCACGCCGGTCCAGAAGGAATGTATGGGTCGTGTCGACTAAGCAGTAAGATGAAGGGCATGCCAGTTTTGAGATTAGGCTGGGGGCGCGTCAGTGTAAGACTTGCAGAGGGATGCGCCAGTTTGAAAAGAGCAAATGGGGGCACGTATGTTTGAAGGGGTGCCAAGGGGCGCGCCGGTTTAAGGTGTTCAATGGAGGGCGATCCAGTCTCAGACCAGGAAATAGAAATAGGTTTCGAGTGTGGAGTTAAACCGGCGCGGAACCCGCCCCCGGCGCCGGATTAGCCTGCGTAGGATTAGCCCACGTCAGATTAGGATTGTTTTGCTCTGTTCTTCTTTCATTTTCTTTCTTCTGCTTACGAGTTAAATAAATGGTTTGGTAGTTTATTCATTTGGTCAGTTTGATTAGTAAAAGGGGGGGTTTAAATGTTTTAAACCTTTGTCAAGATGAATTAGCAGTTTAATTCGGAGGTTCATCGTGTAGGGACTCAGAGGTTCAGTTCATGTATAGCTCAAATGGGTCTAAGCACACACAGTTCTTGTTCTCATAGAGTTTGACTTGTTCATTCACCCTTTTATATGCTTGTTCCTTGATCATACTTCTGGCAGAAATCAGGCAGCACCTCCCCTGGACTGAGGGTTGCCAGGAAAAAATAGGGGATCGTCAAACAGAGTATTCTGGGATGACCCCAAAAACTCGGAGTGGCCAGACGACGGTCTGATAGCCCACAGGTGAGCGTAGGGACCCGAGGACTAGCCTTCAAGGGTTCTAGCAACTCACGGGCAATAGCTTCGCAGCGCTTCCACGGGGATGAATGTTCGCCATGAATATCTATATGTCTTCACCCTTCAAACGAGTTCCCTCAAAAGTCATGCTAGGGAGAGGCAAGCTTCTGAGGCCCCCGGGTGACTAGAAGATATGGAGAAAGGGGAGGAGACCAAAGCAGTAAAACACCATATATATACTTGCAAAAGCCCTTATTTTCATTCATTTACAAGGAAAAGGGAAACGAGATACATGAGGGGGATCTACCCCATATCAAAGGAAGACAGAAGCAAAGAGGGAAAGATACAACGATGGGAGGAGAACACAACCCGACCGTATCAAATCTGGCTTGGAGGGCCGCCTCTTCAGGACAGACTTGCTCCCAGCACCGGCAAGGAATCACGGGCTCTATTTCTTGGTACTCCAGCTGAGCCGGTTCAACATATTCAGCTTCCGCTTTGTATTCATCAAAAGTTACCCCCAGTGGGCTGTCTTCAGCAGGATAAAAGGCAGAGATGGTGTCCACCTCATATCGCCCACTGTAGTAATATTCTTTTAGGGTGAAGCCCAACCCCGGGTGCTGAGAAACACGTCTTAGTTCTTTGTCCAGACTTGCGGGATAGCACATCTTCTAGAAAGCTTCTTTGTCTTTATAAGACTGATCAAAGGGGATGCGTTGCTTTTGGAACATTTTAGCTATCCGATCTGTTGTGAATGCCAGGCCCTGGACGGGAACTGATGGATTTTCCATGTCTTTGGGCAAACAACAATCTGTGCCTTCCCAGGTAGGGTGTTCCTCAGCCGAATAAAACAAGCTGCTAGGCCCGTCTATCTGCACCACCTCCCAAGCTTTAAAAGGATCGATAATAGGGTTATCGATGATAGGAATTGGCTTGGTGAGGCCTACTAAGACCCCAATGTGGTCTTGCTGCCGATCGACCTTAGCTTCGTTTGCTTCGGAGTATATAGCTGGAGGTGCTATTATGCCCATGTCCCCGGAGATGGTGATGTGAGAGAACGTCTTGGGCTTGACATATCTGCATGGCAGTGGTGGATACCAATTTTCTCCGGAAGTAATTTTTTATGCCCGCATAGGGTCTTGGCTTCAGAGGTCTTCTGGGACCGCTCTGCATATAGGTTGGCGTCTACCAAATGACATTCAAATACTTCAAACAGGTGGAGGTCGGTAAAGATCCTCTCCTCCTTTCCCTCGAGACTATATTTGATGCATTGGTGGAGTGTGGAGGGCACCGCCATATTTTCATGCAGCCACGGGCGGCTGAGCAGCGCCTTGTAAGAGGTGCGGGAGTCAATGACATGAAACGACACCATCGTAGTAAAGTCTGCCAGAGTGAGCGTGAATTCTGCTACTCTGAGTGATACCTCATATTTTTGATTGAATCCGACAATATGCATATCTCTGACCTTCTCAAGATGCACGTTGAAGTGGTGCCTCTCCTATATTCTGTATGGCAAAATGTTGACTGTGGCACCAGGATCAACCAGGATTCTATTCAACTCCCACCCATTCAGTTGCCCCTTCATATACAGCGACCTATTGTGGCTGATAGTAGGTAGAAGCATGTCCTCTTGAGTGAAGGTCATGCTGGCTTTTGGCAGCGCTTTAGCCAAGTAGGTCTCAAATTTAACAAGCGTCTGCAGGGCCATGATGATCGCCTGCCGGGTCTCTTCACTCAAAGAGAGGATGTCCTAGATTGTGAATCTAGTAGGGAGCTTCTAGAGTAACTTCATAATTCAGCTCCCAGCTCAGACATTTGAAGGCTTCATTTCTTCCGCCCATCTGGGCTTGAGAGAGTCCTGAACTGCGGCCCCTGAAGGACTTGCCTCATCGGGCCCAGATTCGGCACCTTTCTGCTTGCCGTCGGACGCTTGTTGTTCTTCATCAGCTACTGCAGGGCAAGCTCCATCTGCATTCGGGGCATCGGCAGACTGCACTGATTGTGGATGAACATTCCCAGGTGGAGGGTTAGCCTCCAAACATGGTTGCTTCCCCTTGGACATTTTAACAAATTCCAGAAAGGAAGGGGTTGTCTTGCCCCCACTCTTGCTGTAAAGGCCTGACGGAGGAGGGATTTCGACTCCCTTGACCTCCGGGGGAGGTGTCTTGTAGGGTTGCTCTCCCCTGAATATGATATTGTGGTTGAGAGGCGGTTGGCACCCCCATTTCCGGCCCGACTAGGTCACATGTGCAGCAGTTGCACCTTCGGCCTTGCCTCCCTTGGCAGGGGGTGTGAAGCAGATTTCCTCTTCGTCCTCATCGGGCAGGTTGAAGAGTGCTGACAGGGTGTTGCAGGAAATAACCTACACCTTATTGGCCTGAGGGGCCTTTCTTTTCTTCTTTTGTTTCTTCTTCTTTTTTGCTTCGGCAGGCACCTGCCCCCATAACAGACTGCCATCCTTGTTGTGTGCTGGACTGACACGATCTACCAGCAGTGAGTGGATCCAGAGGGGAGTGAATGGATCCAAACATGGAATTAAAAAATTAGATCGAGGAAACAGGGAATAAGATCAGTCAATCAAGCAATCACACAGGGAACACCAGATTTTAAGGTGGTTCGATTTGCAACCAACAAGCCTACGCCCACCCCACACTCTAACCAGAGTGTGGATTCCTGCTAGGGAACTATAGCTTAACCCGACCAGAGCCTCAGCTCTGTAATATAGCTGGGGAATACAGCTTACCCGTCCAGAGAATCAATCTCTACAACCGCAGGGGAAATACAGCTTAACCCGTCCAGTGGTATCCACCACTACTACCGTTGTCTAACAGCTTGAAGAAAAGTGGAGTTCAAACGAAAAAATGGAAGAAAAAAAACCTGTAATCCTATAGTGGGAATGAAGCTCACCACGAGCAAACCTCAGATCGGGTTCAGAACCTTGAATCTGAGTAGAACAAGCCTTCTCTCACTCTTTCTCTTTCAAGCTCTCTCTCACTCTCTTTCCTTCTACGAACGGTACTCTGTACTGGGCAGGAAGTCTCTTTCTTCTTCCTTCTCTTCTGCCTCGAACTCTGCTGGGCTCGTTGGCTGCTCTCTCCTTCTTTTTTTTTCTTCTTCTGTTCTTGCCTTCGTATATGCCTTCTATATTTCTCTGGAAGCCTCACTCTCTCACGTTTTCTTTTTCACCACGCACGCCCTCACACCTTGGGCATGATCGGATATTCCAACGGAGGCTTTACACGTGTGCTATCAGTGGGTCCCACCCAATGATTGCATAGATTTCGCAGCTTCCAAAAGGGGTATAAAAATAATAATACCCCTTAGGATAGGTGTGGTGTACATAGAAATAAGAAATAAAGCAGGACAACAGATATAATAACAGAAATAAATAACTAACTATAACAAAGTCCAGTCTAACAGAAAGTACAGTCTAAAGCAGTAAAACGTGCCACACGTCAAGTGAACACTCGGCTCGACAAGCTGGCAACTAGGAACCTCCACGCAACATCCTCGAACCTCGAGGAAGACCTGCAGCACCTGAAACCAGGGGTGAGTCTCCTATCACTGGCGCAGTAGGGATCCCATGGAACCCCAACCGAGAAACAACGGCAGCACGAAAAGCAGGAAATATGAAAGTGGGAAAGTAACTACGGTGGCCGGTAAAATCTCAGCTTTACAGCTACTCCTACTGTACCAAAAAACACGACCAGTCTCCCGTCGGGGGACAACCAAGTCACGCACCCGACGTCCCGATCCCACGGTTGGGGGACAACTACACACGAACCGCCCTAGTCATGCTACTAGAAAAATGACACGACGTCTCGGTCGCAGAGGCCTGCCCTCCCTGAAGGGTCCAAATCGAAACCTCACGGTCTAGAACACAGTCACGACCTCACCGTCGTGAACTCAACACTATCTAGGAAAAATCCTCGGTGATGCTCATCGGAGACCCCAGACCTCGACTATGAGAACGCTCTCAAAAATAACACCCAAAATTCCGTCTCGCAGACGAGAAATGGAAACCCCGGACACGACAACTCACGTCACGTGACGGGAGAACCACCCACTAGAAGAACGACCGGATGCATCCCCTGACGTCTTACACCGCGTCACAAGTGTCCAGCTACAGCGTCCCAGGTGCGAGACTCAGACACACTCAGTAACCACAAGTACCACAAAATAAGGACTAGCTGAGGTCGTGCTCGTCGGCGCGGGTCCGAACCCTCAGTCTCGTGTGCACACTCAGACCATACGCCCTAGGTCTGTCCTCTAGCTGCTAATTCTCCCACCAGCCCAGACTCGGCGGTATGCGGTGGCCCTATGGTAACTAGCTTACTCACCGTCTAACTCGGGTCATGCTCTCCACCACTCCCAAGCGGGTCCGCACGCGGGTGCGCAGGAAAGCTACGACTCGTGGGGGTTTACTAAACGTGAACACTGAAAATCACGCATAGACCCATTGTGAGTAACATGAAGTAACAGGTGGCTCGAGGCCACCATACTCTGGACAACCCACTAGACCTGCTAAACTCAACGGTCCTTGAGTCACGAGACTCGGGGTCAAGACCATTGTACCAAACGGCTCCATGCCGTCAATCTGCCCTAACCCTAGGGTCAGAAATCTCGGCATGATGACTCACAAGCAATTCACGACTGTCGAGACCATTCCCTTAAAAAGGGAACCAAGAAAACCTCCAGCCCTAGGCTAGGTGACTGGACTCGTAGTCCATGGCCTTATGCATGGCCCACTCGAAAATCACCTTCCAGAGAACTCACAACGTGTGGGGGAAACCTCACCACACTCACACCGACCCACGGTGACTCGACCAAGCATAACACAAAAGCCCAGAACACGTGGAGTCATCGGGACTCTCAAACCCACGGGCACACTAATTGAGGTGACACGGTATCTCCAGACACCCCAAAACACAGACATGAAACCCACGGGGTGTCCACTTATGAGATCGAAAGTCGACCATTGGGTCACGACCGGGTCGACTGGGGTCCAACCCAACGCTCAAATGGCGCAAAAATCTCGAAAGCTAGGAGGCAGTCCTCCCTGGACCATCCAAGATAAAGGCGGTCCACCTTGGGCCGCAAGCCAAAAGCTAAATGGTCCACTCTGGGCTGCAAGTGAACTAAAACGACCACAGAATGACCGCTACTATCCGGAAAGCACGGACGAGAGACAGTCACTTCCCAAACCATCCCAGAGCTCGGCAGTCTGGCTAGGACCGCATAGCCAAGCATGACGGTCTAGCTAGGACTGCATAGCCCCAGACGCAATAAGAAACTAGGCGGTCCCTCTCAGACCACCTGGAAGAATGGTGGTCCAATGCCTTACCGCTGGGCGTCACCTAGCGGTCAGTCGCATGGCCACTATGCTTCCCGACCTCACGTGACTCAAAACGGGGAAGACGGTCACCCCCTGACTGCAACCCATACCCTAGCGGTCTCCTATAGATCGCATGGCCAAGCATGGTGGTCTATCAAAAAAGCGCAGTCTAAAACACGGTAAGACAAGTGAATGGCGACCTCCCTGATGGCTGCCTCGTCTAGTGGCGGTTCCTGTTAGGACCGCCACTGTCCTAGAAACCCTAAAATGGTGAATTCTGAGAAAAACTCCATTCTACGCCCCGTTTACGCCCACGCGAAGGAGAAAACAAGGGGAATCTCATCCCCATCATCTCTAGCACCGAGAGGACCCATTCAAACCGAGAAACTATGGTTAGATTGCTAGATCTGGCTCACTCCTCCAAAACATAGATTTTTTCCAACCGACGTAGAGATCCTTAGCTGCGAGCTCGTCGGGCTGAGTGTTCACTTGGCATGTGGTACATTTTACTGCTTTAAACTATACTTTTGTTGGACTGGACTCTGTTTTAGTTAGTCATTTATTTCTGCTATTATATCTATTATCCTACTTTATTTCCTATTTCTTTGAACCTCCACACTCCTTTTTAGCTCTTCCGAGCCCTCTGACTCGTGGGCGATGGGCCTGGATTCGAATGGTATCGGGCTCCTTCCGGTATCCAGATCTTGGATCGTTACAGATGGTATCAGAGCTATGGTTGTGGACGTACATAGGAATTAAAAATATTACAGTGATCAGAGTCCATAAGGTCCAGTATATTCGACAGTTGGCTTAGGATTTTGTGTTTATTTTTCGCTTGATTTCTCGCTTGAGAGCTTGAGTGCGCTGTGCGGTGCTGTGAAGGTGGTTGTTGTTCGTGGCTTCCGTGCCAGTTTGGGGGCCCAAGGGACGTGATAGAATTATTTCTAAGAATGGCAACCATTTTAGAAACCAGAAGGTGTATAGGTTAGCTGACAAATACAAAATTGATTGGAGGACATCATCGCCCTACAATCCACGGGCCAACAGGCTTACAGAGGCATTCAACAAAACCCTCTGCACCGTGCTAGCAAAAATCGTCATCTCCAGTAAGAAGGACTGGGAAGAGAAAATGTACGAGATGCTATGGGCAGATCGTACAGTCTGCGTGACCCCAACTGGCTGCTCACCATTTTCCCAGGTGTACGGATCAGAGGCAGTGGTGTCGATAGAGCTAGAGGTGTCATCATTGTGAGTTGCTATTTAGCACTATTTGGCTAGCAGTGAGCAAACAAACATAGAAAGAAGACGGGACAAGCTTACTGAGCTCGAAGAAAGACACCTTCGGGCGCAATAGAACATTCAACTGTACCAAGCTCGCATGGCCCGTGCTTTCAATAAGCTAGTCAAGGAGCGAGAATTCAAGAAGGGTAACCTGGTCATGGTCAAAAGGAGAGAAGTAATGGCCTCCAAATGCAAAGGAAAGTTAGTTGAAGACTGGGTGGATCCTTATGTTGTCCACCGTGTCTATGATGGTGTTGCCTACATGGGAAACACCTGAAATTGTATCATGCAGCTTTACTAGCATTTGAACAATGACCGAAATGTAACTTGGTCTAGTGGCACTCCGCCCTGGCCGAGCTCTCCAAAATATACATACCCAGCTCAAACCAATCCCGGGGCCGTTGGCCCACAATTGCAGAAGCCTCCCCAATATACACAAATCCTAAGGGCTTTGAGAACCCCATATAGTCCCACTGGGCCACCATTATACGCTACCACCGTGATTGGACCTTACGTCCACATTGGTGCATAAACCATTTCCTTTGCACTAGTGTTATCCCTACACCTGCGAGTATACATCTTTCAATGAAAGGCTTCACACCCTAGCTGACATTTACACCGATCATCGTGTTGGACCTTACGTCCACATTGGTGCACAGACCATCTTCTTTTTTGCTGGCGTTATCCCCACTACTGCAAGTATACATCTCTCAGCAAAAGGCTTCGCTCCCTAACTAACATTTAGACCCATCATCGTGTTGGACCTTACATCCACATCGGTGCACAGACCATCTCCTTTATGTTGGCATTATCCCTGTGCCTTCCAGTATACATCTCTCGGCAAAAGGGTTCGCACCGTAGTCTACACCCATCGCCATGTTGGACCTTACGTCGACATCGGTGCACAGACCATCTCTTTTGCTCTGGCGCTATCCCGCGCCTGCAAGTATGCATCTCTCAGCAAAAGGCTTCGTGCCCTAGCTGGCATTTACACCCATCGCCATGTTAGACCTTACGTCCACATTGGTGCATAAACCATTTCCGTTGTGCTGGCGTTGTCCCCGCGCCTACGAGTATACATCCTTCAGCGAAAGGCTCCATGCCCTAGCTGTTATCTACACATTATCGGCATTACGGACCCTACGTCTAAATGGTCGCATAAACTCTTCCCCTTGCATTGGCATTATCTTCTTGTCAATGAATATACCTTTTTCGACACAAGAATTCAGGCCCTAGCTAATATTTACACATTATCGCCATTACAGACCTTACATCCGAATCAGCGCATAAACTCCCTCCTCGTGTTGGGATTACCTTCTTGCCAATGAACATACCTTTTCCGACGCAACGCTTCGTGCCCCGAGCTGATATTTACATATTATCCCCATTACGAACCTCACGTTCAAATTGGCGCATAAACTCTTTCCTTGTGTTGGAATTATCTTCTTGCTGACAAATATATCTTTTCTGGCGCAAGGCTTCATGCCCTAGCCGATATTTACACATTATCGCCATTAGGAATCTTATGTTTGAATTGGCGCATAAACTCTTTCCTTGCGTTGGCATTATCTTCTTGTTGATGAATATACCTTTTCCCGATGCAAGGCTTCATGGCCCAGTCGATATTTACACATTATCGCCATTACGGATCTTACGTCTGAATCAGGCACATGAACTCTTCTCCTTGCGTTGGCATTACGTTCTTGCCAATGAATATACCTTTTTCGGCGGAAGGCTTAGTACCCTAGTTGATATTTACACATCATCGTCATTATGAACTTTACATCCGAATTGGTGCATAAACTCTTTCCTTGCATTGGCATTACCTTCATGTCAACAAATATGCCTTTTTCGATGCAAGACTTCATGGCCTAACTGATATCTACGCACTACCACCACACGAACGAATGAAGTAGTCAGGAGCGAGCATCATACATCAACCCGTCATCTTCTAATTTTGTTAAAAAAAGGAGCTTAAAATAGAGGTGCCCCGCTAGATTTGTTCAGACATCTTGAACAAGGGCACTAATGGCTATAACCTGGCTACGATGAAAACCTGAAAAGGGTGCTGTAGGTAAAATTGGGTATCCTGCCACGTGAAAACCTGAAAGGGCGCGTAGGCAAAAGTTACAGGGGGCTAGCTCCAGGGAAAATCCGAAAGGGCGCTTGAGTCAGTAATGTGGTTAATATAAAAAAAATGATGATGAATGAAACTTTCTCCTACTTTAGTTATCATTCATGTCCCATGTGAATCCTTGTGTGCGACAAATACGTCGTGTCCCACCGACATAAGCGTTATGCCTATGCTGTAACAAACTCTTTTACTTCGGTACTTAACATATGCGGATGAACAAACCTACCATCTATTTCCGTCACCATCAGCGAAATCGACAAACAAACCACTGACTTAGACCTTCCATCCCCGTCGATAAATAAACTCCTTTGTTTTGGCATTTAACCCGTGCCGATGAATAAACCTACTATCAATTTCCATCATCATCGATGAAATCGATCAACAAGTCATTGACCTAGACCTTCCATCCCCATCGATAAACAAACTCCTTCACTTCAGCATTTGACCCATGTCGACCTACCATCGATTTCAAGACTGACAAATATCTTTGTAAGGGTGACAAATGGATAGCATAAGTTACCGCTTCAAAACATCGTAGAAGAAAAGTAGACTTAAGTGGTGCATGGAGTAGACTTCAGTCACAATATGTTACGAAGCGCCCTCCTCCTCTGTCCCACCTTCTTCCCCATCCGCGCAAAAGCCATCCCCTTTGGCGCGTTCATTTGCTGAAGTTTTGGCTTCCTCCATGCCAACTCATGTTGTGCATGGCCCGATTCATGCCCCTGCATCTACGGACAGCAAAGAGCCTGCAGTGTTCTTCACCAAGGATGAAATAGCTCAAAGGTTGCTCCCGCTCGAATTTGCCATCGTGGCTCGTACTCCCCACGGAAGACCTGCATTTCCAGAGATTAGAAGCCACCTTTCCAATCGATGCAATTTCAAAGAAGATTTCATGATAAGTGCCTTGGATGCCCGTCATCTTCTATTGAGGTTTCGAAACTATGAAGATTATTTGCAGCTGCTTCTGAGGGATTCTATGTATGCCCAAGGTAGGTTCTTCTGATTCTTCAAGTGGTCAATGGATTTTTCTCCGGATTCAGATTCTCCCATTCTACCTATATGGATTTCTTTCCCTGGTCTTCCTGTCAATTTCTTCCTGGAACACATGATTCAGTCGATTGCTGGCAACATTGGTTGGGTACTGAAAATTGACCCATCCTCCCTTAACCTATCGAACACTGCTGCGGCGCGTGCTTGTGTTGAACTTGATGTTTCCAAATATCATCCCTCTCGAATATGGATTGGCTTCCTAGGGGGTGGGGCTTGGCAAGAAATCTGCTATCCGAATTTTCCTCTGTTTTGCTCTTCTTGCTCCAGACTTGACCATTCATTGTCTGATTGTAAATTAGCTGTGAGATCGTCTCTGTCATCTGAAGTTTCCAAGCCCCCTATTCCAAAGCAATGCTGGCAGCCAGTTTCGTTAAGAAGGACATTGGTTCCCCCAGAAGCTACCCAAGAAGCTATTCCTTCCTCTTCTGCTGAAGGACCTGTTACCTCTGTGGATGTGCCTCCAAAGATCAGCCTTGAGAATTTGAATGCTTTTTCTTTTCCGAAGGATACCAATGAGGAGACTAAATTGGCTACCTCAACTACTTCTCACCCTGCTCACATTCCTGCACAGGGCCTCTCAGCTTTGGAATCTGACCCTGTGATTGTGGATAATCAAGTCTTTGATTTGGACTCTGGCACTGTTCCTCTTTCTGAGAGAAAATCTAAATCAGGTTCTTTGAACCATCCAATGATGGTTGATGGCCCATTGGAGCCCCCTTCAATCCAAAAGGCTGACTCAATTGGAGCTATTGTCCCTGTACCAGAATTGGCTATGTTGATGCTCAAGGGGGTACCAAAGGAAAAGCCAAGAGTCTTGACGATGGATTTTATAATCGAAGTCAGCATATTGCTCAAATACCTGAAACTTCAATTGCATTGGATACTAGGACTGTCTCACCAAAAGAATTACATTCCAATCAACCAGCAAAGGAAGGCACTAGCTTTGATTTATCTATTACCAATTCACAAGAGAAACTTCAAGCTGCCTTCCATCAATAATGCTCGGGTCATGCACAAAGGGCAATCTGGGGTTATTACCAGATCAATGTAGAAGGTTGGCTTCACGGGTAATCTTCCCAATATCCACAATTAATTATGTCTGCTCTTGTATGGAATATACATGGTATAGGGAATGACATTTCTCAAGGTAGGGTGAAATTCCTCTTGAAAGCCCACAATGTTAAGTGTCTTGTTTTGTTGGAACCCAAAATTCATGCTTCAAATTTGGACAGAATGTGTAAAAATTGGGGATGGACAAGGCCCTTGCCAATAGAGATGATGATGCTCACATCTGGATTATGTGGAAGGAACCACTGGATTTTTGTCATATTTTTAGGGATGATCAGTAAATAACTATACTCCAAAAAGCTTCTTCTCTGCCACAGTTTCACTTTACTTTTGTTTATGCTAAATGTTCCAGAAATGAAAGGCACTCTCTTTGGTCATCATTGATTAGTTGTCATGCTCTTACATCCGACCCATGGCTGGTGGCTGCTGACTTTAATTGTGTATTGGAAATTGATGAGAAATTAGGAGGTAATCCTCCTAACCTAGTTTCGATATCTGATTTCAAAGATTGCATTCAGGACTGCGAACTCATTGATGCGAGTTATATGGGGTCAAAATTTACTTGGCACAACAACCAATCGGGCAGCAGAGGTATTTGGGCTAGATTGGATAGAACACTATTTAATGCTGATTGGCTTAAAGTTTTACCCATCACAGTGGAGCACCTTTCTAGAGAAGCATCTAATCATGCTCCTCTTCTCATCAAGATGCCTTCTTTTTGAAAATTCAAGAGCAGATTTATCTTTCAAAAAATGTGGACTTTGCACGAGAATTTCTTAAATGATGTTGAGCTGTGTTGGAACACTAGCCCAATGGCCACCTCACCACTCACCACTTTAAACCTTAAACTAAAATTTCTTAGGAACATGCTTGTGGGTTGGAACAAAAATGTATATGGTAATGTGCATATGAACCTTGTTGCTGCTGAAGACTAGGTGCTGAGGACTGAATTCAATTATGACCTGGATCCCTCTCCGACAAACCTTGCAGCCCTCAATAAAGCAAAGACTCTTCAATCCAACTGTCTGCTACAACAAGAAGTTTTCTGGAGACAGAAATTGAGAATTAAGTGGCTCAGTGAAGGTGACAAGAACACCAAATTCTTTCATATGACTACCATGGCTATTAGAAGGAAGCATATCATTTCACAATTGAAGAATTCTAATGGCATCCTGACCTCGGATCATGATCAAATGAAAACCATTACTGCTGATCACTTTAAACAGGCTTTTACATCTCAGGATCATCACATTGATGCTAACATCCTTGACTGCATTCCTTCTCTGATTACAGTGTCGGATACATTGTTTAACACTCTGATGAATATAAATATTTTAATTACTTCCGCATTTCAGTTTATAACAACTGTTCTAAATTAATCTGTGCGTCGTGTAATTCCAATTCGTTATGCGCTCGCTCGACAAACTCTCCCAACCCTTCAGGGGCCTCATCAGGCTCTTGGGCGACTTCCCCAGTTCCTGGTAGCGGTAATTCGATGCTACATCGGGTTATCGATATCCGGAGCTCTGGGTCATTGCAAGTACCCTTGCCGAAGCAAGATCCTGGCGAGTGATCTTCCCCCCTAGTGCGTGCCGCACATTCCTTCATGTACTTCTTGAACTGCTCGAGCAGTTTCGTCAGTACTGATGCACTTTAGAAGGGGGCTGGAGAAAGATTTGTGGCATAATGTGTCGTCTAGGAGGATGAAGCGTTGAGCTTGATACTTCAGCCTCCGAGCCTCCTGAGGGTCGGGGGGCTCTTGAGAGTCCCGAAGCCCGGATAGGTACGGGGTCCGGCAATTGTTCGGTGCAGCCGGGTCAACGATCATGAGTTCGAACTCGATGCTCAGTTGTTCTTGCTCTTCAAGGAAGACCGATCGAGTGCCTTCTGGTCTGAGGGAGGAGGCTAGGTGAGAGTGGGCATCCGTACGGGAGTTTTCTTCCCGAGCTATTTGGACTACCTCAAAGCTCTCGAATAGCTAGGCTAACCCTCGAACCATCTGAAGGTATTTGATCATGGGCGCCTCCCGAGCTTCGTAATCATCGTTGACCTGGATAGCGACCAGTTGGGAGTCAGTGTGGATTCTGACTCGCTTGGCCCCTAGTTGGCGCGCCATCCTAGCCCCCGAAATGAGGGCTTCATACTCGGAAGCGTTATTGGACACCTAGAAGTTGAACTTTAGGGCGTACTGCAGCTCAGCTCCTTCGGGTAACTTGAGGAGCACGGCAGCACCACTGCCGGCCTAGTTGGACGATCCATCTCCGAACAAGTCCCAGACGGGTCCTTGTGCTGACGAAGGTACTTCCTTGAGTGGGACCATGCTCTCTATGATGAAGTCCACTAGGGCCTGTCCCTTGATGGCCACGCAGGGGAGGTAAGAGATGTCGTAGGCCCCGAGCATGATGGCCCACTTGATGAGGCACCCTGAGGCCTCAGGGTGAGAAAGAATCTTCTTCAATGGTTCGTCGATCAGCACAACAATGGAATGCCCATGGAAGTAAGGTCGGAGGCGCTTGGCTGAGGTAACCAATGCTAGCATGAGCTTCTCGGTTGCCTGGGGTGAGGGCTCTGAACCAAGCCAGAGTGCCCTGGACCAGTGTGGTCACGAATGCTTGGCACTTGATGCTGTCAGAAGCCCAGTGGAGAGTCATCAGGGCATCGAAGCTGTCGAAGTGGTCGGCCCGGTCGCCCTGGCCGTCATATGACTTGAAGGTCGGCAGGGAGATCCTGGGAGAGATCTTTGCCTTCAAGACGTGATCGGAGAATGGGGATTTCTCCTCATCTTCCTCAGGAGAGGTCTTCTGCAAGGCACGGAGGGCGCGCTCTTGCTCTACGAAATGCCTCTCAAAGTCTCGTAGTCGGAGGGACAACTCCAGTTGTCACTGGGTCAAGGGGCTACGTGGGCGCACCCAGAGGCTGCCTCGATGCCCTTCGAGAGCTTATGTCTTCAGAGGTGGCTGGTGCACTCCGGACTTCTCCCTCCTCGGAGTAGAGGAGGCTTCTTGTTCTGGTGGAGGGGCTTGTGACAGTCCACCTGACCAGTTGCGAATTATCTATCATCCCCGGAGGATGAAGCGGCCTCCAGCAGTTTGCAGGGAAGCATCCCCACGGTGGCGGCTCTCCTGGGGGAGTCGCGAATGCTCCTCCCTGGCCGCCTGGGTCCTTATTAGATCAATGAGGCTATTCAGTTTTGCGTTGAGGGTTTGGAGGGGGTCTGTGCTCCCGGCAGGGGGTTGCCTCTCCACCGCGGGTGGGGGTAGATTGCCGGTTGGGTCACTGGCGTGAGAGGGAGTATCCCTCATATGTTTGGACGGTGCACCCTCCTCCATCGCCGGAGATTTACCTTTGTCGCCGGCAGCCCTCCTGCTAGAACTCCATCGCACCATGTCGGCTATTCGCTCGTTTCCCACAGACGACGCCAAATGAAGAGGGATAATCTCGCCCGGGTCCTGAGCCGGAGATGATGACCACGAAGTACGAACTGCAAGATACGGAAATGGGTCAGAGGTGCCCAGGGATGGTTCCCTGGGAAAAAAATTCTCCGATGCCTAAGTCAGTAGAGCCTTGACGTGAGGAGTAAGAAGGGGTGAGGGCGCGAGATTCCTCTCCACCAAGTGGTGAAGTAGTTCTTGCTTAGTGAGTTTAGGCTTAGTTTGGCCTTACCTTTCACCGGAGAGTTTCCCAAGTTTAAATAGTGCGCCAGCTACATGAGTCCAGTGAGCGGAGGAGTTTCAGGAGGGAGTTATGTCCTCGACATGGGCTCTTTATGACCTAAGGACTCTTGGTCTCCCTTATCCTTGTAAACTCCCTACTATCAAAGAACTCTCAACGGCTATGGGGATAAGCATCCATCGGTCGGCCCGAGCGTAGGCGCTAGCTCTTACCAGAGCGAGGGGAGCGTATCTCAGGCGAGGGGGTATGAGGCAGCGGTGGGTGACCTTCCCCGTTTGGACCGACGCTCGGACTTCTGAGCTAAGAGGCCGCCTAGGAAGTGCTAGGTCCCGAGTGACTTTATTGGGCTTTTCACAGGGCAAGTGGGCCCGGTAGGGCTGTCACTTGAGGGAGTCGGGCCTCGTTTGGTCTAGCAGGACCTTGTTTGGCTGCTCGTATATGGGCTATGGAAATCCCCCTCTCCAATCATAGTTAGGCATTTGCATATCATAAGCATCTAAGTCGAAAGGGAACTCAGTCGGTTTGCTTACCCTCTCCGCGAGAGTGGCGTCGGCCTCCTCGGCCCGAGCAACCACCCGAGCAAAGTCTGCGTCCCGCTCGGCTTGGCCTCCCGCAGGCTGGGAAGAAGAGGATGGAGCATCTGGTCCACGTCATTGTGCTCCCTCTGCTCGCTGCATTTTAGAAGTCGAGGTTAGTCAAACTCATAAAGCATGTGCATGATTAAGTCCAAGGTTTAGTAAAACTCACCAGAAGCTCCAACACGCGATGGAACTCGTCCCTCCACTGCACGATAGAGTGGAGGAGACCCTGGAGCTCTGCAATGCGTCCCTGGGGGTCTATCTGCATGTAGCAAGTGAAGAAGTCAGTGCATTTAGGAATAGCTAATTAAGGTAAAGCATGAGTTTAGGAGTCGTACCGATCGTCGCACGCTGTGAAAGACCTGACTACCGTACCTCTGAGCGTAGGCCTTCAGGTAGGCCTCATCGCTGGTAGCTCGGGCCCTCACCTCGTGACCTCTACATGACCAGTCGCATACCTGGTCGATCACTCGAGTGATCCAATCGATCTCGCCACTAAGTCCCTTCGAGGACCGCCCGATGCGCTCATCGTCTCGTGCGAGGAACTCGACCTCGGGCTGATGGACACCCCTCGTCCTCATAATCAAGCGGTAATGGAGTGGCTCGATGATGTTCATGCAATGGAGCCAGATCTCTCGTCCGGCGTACGCCTGGGCCGCCTCCACCCAGGGCTGTCCCTCGTGGCCCTCGTCACGATAGGGTGTCCAACGCACCTGAAAAGGCAAGAAAGTCAAATGTCAGAATTTAAATAAGCATTTCAATACATTTAGAGAGATTAAGTCTAGAGGCTTACCGATCCATAAGGGAAAGTGTCCATCTCGTCCTGGATCGCCCGTGATAGGCGCTGCAACGATCCCATGTCCCGAGCCATCACCCACCGCCTCGCGATAGGGATCCGGTCTGGATGTACCTCCTTCTATCGTCCTAAGCCAGGGAGGTACAGGTAGCTCCATACCTGCATTAGTCAAATGTCAGCATATATCAATAATAAGCATTATTAAGCAGAAGCATAAGCATTTAGAGTTAAGCATTTACCTGAGGAAGAGGCGAGAAGCCGCCCAACATCGTCTGCTAGTCGGTCGTGCTGAGCAAGTCGAAGAGAAACACCAGTACTGTTGCTCCCCAGGCGTACTCTCCAACTCCATCCAAATCCCTTAGAAGTGGGAGGAGCTTGCAGCTCACTCCATCTACTCTCATCGCGAACAATAGCTTCCTGAACAACACATCAGGAAGCGGCGCAACACTATATCTCCCTCCGGTCCCAGTCCCGCGGCCACTCTCTATCTCACTTGGTCTGTCAGTCGGCCCAGGTGCTCCTCCGGTAGCTCGCCTACGACTATCGCCGCTCCCCTTAGTCCCAAGCTATCCTGTAAGGTCACCCTCGCCAACATCGATTAGTGGTGTCCCGATCGAGTTAGCTCTAGGTCTAGCAGCTCCCTCACCATCTCTCTGTAGTCAGCGTAGGTAGTCCCCATCACCAGTGCTCTGTGGATCCGAGGTCCCATGATCCTCGCCACGTCCTCGAGCGTGGGGATCATGTGTCCCCATGGGAAGAGGAATGCTCGGCTCACTGCATCCCATCTCTCGTGTAGCGCGTATAGAAGAGTCGTGTTTATCCGCATCACCTCTATTCCTAGGAACTCAGCGAAGCCCATCACTGCTAATCTCTCCCTCTAGTAGTCTGACAGCGCCTGGTGCACTGCCGGACCTGCAGCCACGAGATCCGTATCCGTCGCTTCCCCTGCACACATTTAGAGCATATAGTCAGTCATGTTATAACAATACATAATAATGCATAACAATTCATTGCATAAAAAAATCATTTTCTGCTCAAGAAACCCAAACAGACGCCTTTGGACCGTTTTCCTTACGCTAGCGGTCTAACTCTAGTCCGCCTGGCAACATGCGATCGCTGGAAGGATCGCATGGCCCTCGCCACGGTGACCGATTTTGCCTCCTTCTCCCAAGCTTGTGGGGTAGCCTCAAAGGGCCCTACAATGCTTTCAAAGGATCCCACGGCCATTCCTAACCCCATTCTACCCACATGCACGCACTAAAAAAATTAAAAATGGGCCTTTTTAGGGTTCTCGGCCTACCTTTGACGACCGGCCGCCGATCACCTTCTCCGACATTCCCTCGATTGTCTGCTTGCCTTCTTCGTCTCTGGTGGCTGCCTCAACATCTTCCTCTGCCGGAGGAGCCTCCTCCGCCACCGTCGTCGTCATTTCCTCAGCCGTTTCCAGTGGGTTCACCGCCACTAGTTCTTCCTCCTCTAATCGCCATTGGAAGCGGCGGACGGTGCATTACTTCATGGACCTCATCATCTGGACACGGTGGTCGCCAGTGGGTAGTCGACCAAAATGGGTCATGGGTCACCGGAGCACTCGGGGTCATTTTGGGCATTCGAACGGTGCGAATGAGCGTGTGAGAGAGGGAGAGAACGACCGGTCTTTTTTTTTTGAAATCTCTGAGATCCATGCGGTCTATCGCTAGACCGTTAGGCCCATCAGACGGTCGTGGCTTGGACCATTTTCTATCTGGCTCACCCTCCTCATGAAATATGAACTGACCTCAACATGCGGTCTATCGTTAGACCGCTTGGAAGCTCTATGTGGTTTTATCCTAGACCGTTTGTGATGATGTTATATCTGGATGGTTGCAATGATATATTTGTCCTATCTTTGTTGCTGTATTATACGGTTCATGCTTAAGTCATGCTTCTTGCTTATTTTTATGGATATAATTATTGATGGCTAATCCCCCTCATGGTTAAAATCATTAATGCCACCGCGCCGCAATATGTCTCGCCAAGTAGGTAAGTCAGGTAGGTATCTCGATCCTTGGTCCCTTAATATATGGTATATATGATATATTTTCTCGAGAGCCGACTGGTCATTCATGTGTTCTGCGATCTCATGTTCCCCTTTACCAAAAATGATGATGATCTAGGTGCACATGTTTAATCGTTGGATAGGCCATTGGTTGGAACAGTTAGGAGATGATGGTTCTATCCTGCACGTCGTGGTTGTGGTGAGGACACCTGAGCCAGAATACGGATCGACTCAGCGAGTCGTCGGTACCGGACACGAAGCATGACTCGGTTGACACTAACCTCTTTGTGACTGGGGGACAGTCTGGAGTCTCCACAGGAGCTTTGACACTGTAGTACATATTTTTATACGTATTTATATTTTGTACGTATTTGTTATTTCATACGTATTTGGTCATTTTTGTATTTCGTGCCGAGTATCGCTACTCCCCCACGGAGAAAGTCTGCTTGGCATTAGTATTTGCCGTCAAGAACCTGCAGCATTACCTCCTGTCCCATCGGGTCGAGCTCATATCCAAGCATGACCCCCTGTAGTACCTCCTCAACCAGCCCGTTCTCTCAGGTCGACTGGGGAAATGGGCTCTCTTGCTGATGGAGTACGATATTACTTACGTCCCCAGGAAAGCAATCAAGGGACAAGGCATGGCTAAGTTCTTGGCAGCCCATCTAGTACCTGACGATTCACCCCTTAACACGGAGCTCTCTGACAAGGGGTCCCTTGCTTCCCAGTCACCAACTCCAGTTGAACAAATCGGAGATGTCTTGCATTACCAACAGTGAGACGCCCTTACAACTAATTTGCCCTATTGGGAGCTCTATTTCAACAGCGCTTCTCGGGGGATTACCTGCATCAATCAAAACCTCGTCGCTATGGTAGGTGCCGACATCATCTTCCTGACTCCTCAGGGCGGAGTTTTATATAACTCTTGAGCCCTCATGAAATCCCTGACCAACATTGAAGCTGAGTATAAAGCTCTAATCATCAAGCTTCAGATGACTCTCAACATGGGCATCAAATGCCTCAAAGCCTACGGGGGCTCTCAGCTGATAGCCTGGCAAGTCCTCGGTATCTACAACGTGAGAAAGCCAGAGTTGGTTCCATACCACGCCACCGTCACCAGACTAGCCCAGAAGTTCTATTTCTTCAAAATAGATCATGTTCCCAGAACCAGCAATGCCCAGGCGGATGCCCTGGGAAAATTGACTGCGGCCATTAAACTTCCACCTGAAGGTGAGGTCGACATCACAGTTAAGCATAGAAGATTGATGTCGGGTTCACTTGAAGGCAACATCGGTCTCACCGTCTACGAGGTCCATGACCCCGACTAGAACACTCCTCCAGAAGATGAAGATTATCGTGAGCCGGTCGTCAAATTCAAGAAAGGCTGGCTCCCTCCTGACCGAGCTCAAAGGGTCCAGCTACTTCACTGGGCAATGTCATATGAGTTGATCAGCGATTCTTTATACCGACTCGTCCACGAGAAGTACAAGTCGATTCTCCTAAGATGTGTCTCGCTCGTCAAGGCTCGGGCCATCATGCATGAAGTTCGCTCCAGATTGTGTGGCGCTCACCAACCGGAGACAGAATGAAGCATAATATGAAGCTCAAAGGCTTCTATTGGACAACTATGTACACGAACTGCATCCAATATGCCCGTACGTGTCATCAGTGCCAAGCCTTTGGCCCAGTACCGAGGAGACCTCCTAATCCACTGTGCCCAATAACCCCCACCTGGCCGTTCGTCGAATGGGGTATGGACATCGCGAGGCCTTTCCTGTCATCTTCCAAGGGCCATAAGTACATCCTGGCCGCCATTGACTACTCTCGCTGGGCAGAGGCCGTTCCCCTGTGGGAGGTTATCAGTGAAGTGATAGCCAGATTTGTCCGGCACAACATCATCTACCGATTTGGTACTCCTAGCCGCATAATGTCTGACAATGAGACACCATTCAAGAAAAGGGCCGTATATCAACTAGCAGCCAAATTCCACATCGACTAGAGAACCTCTTCGATCTACAACTCCCAGGCCATTAGCTTGACCGAAGCTTTCAACAAGACCCTCTACAAACTACTGGCTAAAATTGTTAGTCATCGAAAATGCGACTGGGGCAAGAAGGTCTTCAGGGCATTATGGGCCTACTAGATGATCTTCAAAACCCCCATGGGATGCTCGCCATTCTCCCTCGTCTACGGGGCAGAAGCTGTCATCCCCATCGAGATCTAGTTAGCCTCCTACAGCGTGGCGGTTCACACCGGCCTAGCCGGCCCAGATGAAGATGAATACCAGAGAAGGCTAGAAGAGCTTGCTGATCTAGAAGGCAAGTGGCTCGAAGCCTACAAACACTTGCATGTGTGGCGCGAGCCTATGACAAGCTCGTCAAACAATGAGCCTTCAAGAAAAGCGACCTCGTCATGATCAAAGAAAAGGAAGTCATGGTGGGGCACTCCAGGGAAAAGCTACTACCCAACTGGCGAGGTCCATATATCATCCACAATGTCTACGAGGGTGGGGCCTACATAGTTGTCGACCACTAGGGTCACAAGCCATTCCCGCCTCTCAATGGCAAACACATGAAGCTATACTACTCGACCAAACATGAGTTCGCATGCCACCCAGGCTAAGGCGCACTCCAGTCACCACCAATAAAATCGGCCTTCCCGGGTGAAGGCCGAGTCAGTCGCTGCTTCCAGCCTCTCTCCCCAATCAAGCAACAGAGTCAGCCAAGCCCTCCCAGAGCCACCGTCAGGCACTTTTGGGGGTTAGCCTCCCTCCTTCGTCCTTGCAACAACAAGAGCGAGGACACTCCGACACCAGCAATAGCTCAACCGTCAGGCTCCCAAGTAAGTAATATAAAAAAGGAAGAAAAATATGGGGTTAAAAATAGAGATATCTAGGTGGCCCCAATCGTCCTCATCGCAAGGAGGTGACTGGGGGCAAAAAGGCCAACAACCTGGCTAAGGTGAAAACCCGAAAGGGCGTCTCAGGCAATATTGGAAAATCCCTCGACGTGAAAACCCGCAAGGGCACGTCGAAAAAAGTTAAAGGGAGTCAGCTCTGGCAAAAACTCGAATGGGCGGTAGAGCCGATAACGAGAAAACATACCTCTCCCCACCAGACAGGGCGATCCTCCGCCGAGTTCTCAACGAATCATAGGCCTCTTCAGCCAGGATATGCCAACCCTTGATCAACGCACATTGCCAAATCATTAACTCTGCACTCTCTAGTCAGCCCCATGCCACCCTACTTGGCTCATTCTACCTTCGGCCTTAGCCCCATCATAGCGGGCCGACAAGTTCCAGTGTCCATACAACACCCCAGTCATTATCCCAGCAAGCCCCAGTCTCAGCCTATCCCCAATAAAAGTTTTTTTGTAATTATAACTTTAAAAATATGATCGGTAGGTTGGTTGGTTTAAACCGTTTTGTTGCATTTGTAACGCCCCGAACGTCCTGTGTATTGAATCCTAGAAGATGCAGCAAATGGTTTTGTAAATCCTTTTTATATGATTAGATTCGATTTTTCAAACGATGGATGAACAGTTACTCCCGGTTTTTACGGCAGACGTTTCAAACGATTTTCTCTCCTTATTCCTCTCTTGTAATCGTGGATCTCCCTGAGCAATTAAATCGGTCATTATTCCTTCCCTAAACTTGGTAACCGCTGGAGGATTGGGGTGGAACCCCAGTCCTTTTCACGAAAGTTTTCTCTTTTTCTTTTCTCCCTGGCGTTTGCGTTCCTGCTGTTGCTCGGTGTGGTTTTGAAGAATCATTCGAGAGGGAACCTAGAGGAGCGCAGTAGAGGGAGAGTGGATCATCCTCGCTCTTGAGTGGCTTCCTCGTTCTGCTGGTTTTCCGCTAGATCATGGTTCTCTCGAGTAGAGTATCATCTTTCCGTCTCTGGTCGGAGGCGGAGGGTTGTCATCGTTTCATCTGACTCAAGGCAAGATCGGAAGCCTCAAATCTTCCTTTTGTGCATGATATAATGTCTTGAAGCCTGGATTATGAACTATAGTTTGAGTATGAAATACGTTGTTTTTGTTTTGATGAGGCTTTGATTTCTGGGTACGTAGGGTTATTTAAATGATCTGTTCCCATCATGTAGTGATTATACACGTTCATATTCATTGCATCTTTCTTGCTCGGACAAATACATGTTCTGAAAGTTCATTGCTATCCTTCGATGCTGTCCTTGTATTGCATAATATTCCTGGCCATTGTAAACCCCTTATGCCATGAGACAAATTATGGATAGTAGGGACATTGATGCCATAGAAGAGCTTGGAGCCAAACTGTAGAAATGCCCCTGTGGGGAGGCTCGATATGTTTCTGACCCCTAGGACACGGGGGTGAAATCCTAGAGGTGGACAAGTTCCACTGGTTAAGGTGGAGAAAATCTTCCTCCGGTTCTGCGCAGTTAACCAAGACCTCATTGCCATTGCCTAGGAGATTTGGTACATATTTTTGACCTTCTAGTGGTGATTTAGGCACTATGTTTGGGCCTTCTATTCAGTTCATAACTTTCGATAATTGTGATTAGATTATACCGACTATTTGGATCAGTTATATGTTATTTGGCATATGTTGTCCGTTATGTTCAGTTTTGAATTGACCTTTGAAACTGACTTATAGGTACTGATACCTATTCCTTTTTTGGCCATGTACATATGCATACATATTCCATTAAGTTATGATTCTAACTCCTTTCAGGCTGCACATAGATGCATGTTCTCTCCATGATCCTACATTGATTTTGCTAAGACTCGGCATACGGATTTCGTTCAAATTTTGCTATACATTTTCTCATTATATGACTGAGTATAGCTTAGTGCATTGTCTCATGCCTTTTGCAAAAGATCCTTTTGAAGTATAGCCTTGGCTTCACATCGCCCGAGCTTTGGTTTCACGTCACCCGAGCTTTAGTTCATGAAGTCTGAGCCTTGGTTTCTCGTCGTCCGAGCTTTGGTTTCACATCGTCTGAGCTTTGGTTCATGAAGTCTGAGCCTTGGCTTCATGTCACTCGAGCTTTGGTTTCACATCATCTGAGCTTTGGTTTCATGCCGTCCGAGTTTTGGTTCGTAAAGTCTGAGCCTTGGCTTTACGTCGCCCGAGCTTTGGTTTCACGTCGTCCGAGCTTTGGTTTCATGTTGTTCGAGCTTTGGTTTGTGAAGTCCAAGCCTTGGCTTCACGTCATCCGAGCTTTGGTTTCACGTTGTCAGAACTTTGGTTTCATGTCATTTGAGCTTTGGTTCATGAAGTCCGAGCCTTGGCTTCATGTTTCCCAAGCTTCGGTTTCACATCATCCGAGCTTTGGTTTCACATCGTCCGAGCTTTGGTTCATGATGTCCAAGCCTTAGCTTCACATCGTTCGAGTTTTGGTTTCATGTAGACAGAGCTATCTACATCAAGCTCGACTATCGACGGTCGACTCTTGGACCTGGCTACATCAGGCTCGACCCTCAATTGAGTTCGCTCGGCATATGTCCTTCAAGCCTGTCTTCTTGACTTTGCTTGGCTTATGCCTTCTTGGCGTCACTCAGCTTATTGCTCTTCTTGACTTCGCTCAGCCTATTACTCTTCCTGACTTCACTTGGCATATTGCTCTTCTTGACTTCACTCAGCCTATTACTCTTCTTGACATCGCTTGGCTTATGCCTTCTTGGCATCAATCGACTTATTTCTCTTCTTGACTTCGCTCAGCCTATTGCTCTTCTTGACTTCACTCAACCTACTGCTCTTCTTGACTTTGCCCAGTCTATTGCTCTTCTTGACATTGCTCGGCTTATGTCTTCTTGACTTCGCTTAGCCTATTGCTCTTCTTGACTTCGCTCAGCCTATTGCTCTTCTTGACATCACTCGACTTATGTCTTCTTGGCATCGCTCGACTTTTGTCTTCTTGATTTCGTTGGGCTTATATCTTTCAAGTTCCTCTTGGCTTCGCTTGGTTTATATTTTTTTAAAGCCAATTCTTCTTGGACACTACCCTAGGGACACAACATGATGTGTTTTTAGTTTTTTTTAACCATGTATTTTTGTTTCTGTAATCTGGTAGTGTTAAGAACTTGTTCTGGCTAGAACTGGCCAAGTATGTTATTCTTATATAAGAGGTATGTTTTGAGTTTTCGAATCTTGCTAAGTCTATTCGTAGACTTACACTTAATAATTTTTCAAGCGATTCCGCTAGTGAGGACGAGAATTTAGCACTGAGTGAGTCCGAGCCTGAAGTCTGAGCTTGACTGTTGTTAGCTTTCTTTCTGTTTGAGGTAGCTCGGAAAGGGCTTGAATTTATGAATTCTGAACTGTTATTGTGATCAGTTGATAGCGGGGGGTTGCTGCACGACCCCCTTTGAGACAGCATCACCCCGGGGGACAGATGGCAGCAGTCGTACACAAGATCATTGGCTACCCTTTGTGTCATTGTCTTCTGTAGGGATATCCCAGAATGTCATAGCTTTTGCGAGGATAGGCCCCCAAGACTTGCGCCATGTGCTAGATCTTTGGTTTGCTTGTGTCAGTAGTTGTGATTATGGGGTCTTTTCAGCTCCGAAGATGGTGTTGGTAGTTCTATGCTCCCCCAGTTGTGCACCATGCACTACTTGTAGGGGCATCATTTGTAGAAGAGACTGTAGGGATTACACCTGTTTCCTGGTATTCTTTTCTTGTAGGATGCCTAGTCCCGGGTATCAAACCATCTGGAGTAGCTTCTGAGGTGGATAGCTGGAAATGTGCTGCTCAGAGCAGGCCTTTGCATTGGATAGCTTGCTTTCTTTGTGAAAAGTCGTGTAGATAGATAGTAGCGAGGAGATCCGATCACTGGACTCTGCCATCTTTTTATTCATTTTCAGCTTTCTGGGTGGGGACAACGATAGTAAATTTTTTTGTTTTCTTCCCTTTTTTTTATTGGCGTCCCCTCAAGTGAGGAATAGAATCCTGCTTTGCTTAGTGGCACTTGAAAGTTTGATTGCAGCTGAATATCTTTTCATTCCTACCCCCTTGTTAGGCGTATATAGCTTTTCAATTGACCCCGGGAAGGGAGTATGCTGCTGAGTGTCTCCCAGGTGAACTAGCCCCATTTGACAATTATTTATTCAGTTGGACCCTTTCACTTGGAGTGACCTATGAGGGGCTTGTAGAGGGCAGGAGTACACGTCCCTTCAGAGAGAGTTGAACATTATTCATCATATGCTAGAGCATGCAAAGTGGCGGTTGCATTGCACTGGGTCTTTTAATTTGAAGAGAACACTTGTCATAGATTCTCCTCCATATCTTTGTCATTGTGTTGTCAACCCTGACATCGGTTGACTCCATTATTGACTTGGTCGACTTAAGAAATGCCGACAGCGTATTGAGCAGTAGAGTAACATCTTTTCATTTTATCTTTGGGCTCATTTCTTCTCTTGTCTTCAGTATTTACCCTCGGAATAGAGCACCATTTGTATTTTGTTTGGCATCTTGCATTATTTTATTCAACTTCTTGCCACAATTGAGGTAGCTCAAAATGCACTTCAGAGGATGTACTGCTCTAGCCGATACAACGAGGCCATGTTGGCTGCCATCTTAAAGATGGACATTTGGTGAGGATGAGGTGGGTCCACCCTATATCTATTTACAATTTACCATTTTGGATTAGGTCCTCCATAATGTCTTTAAATGCATAGCAATCCTAGATGAGATGCCCCCTCTTTTGATGATAGGGATAGAATCGAGGATCATCCTTTTCTTTTGATGTCATTTGGTCTTTTGAGCTCTGGAAGGACAACCTTGCTATATTTGTAGGCCCACTCGAACAGAATTTGCATCTTGGCCTTTGAAAAGGAGTATGGTCTTTTCATTCTTCCTCTTAGTGAGAATTTTTGCTCAATGGGCTTAGTGGAAGAAGGGCCAGTTGCCCCTTTTGATTTCTTTAGTCGTCGCTCAAAGGCTTGAAAATCAACAATGTTTATTTCTTCTTGCACCGATCGCTCTTCAGCTTGCCTATTCTTCTGAATTATGGTAGTAACAGCCAGGCAATACTTTGCCAGAAAGGCTTCAATGTCAGTTGCAATATTGTTTAATTGGTCGAAGGACTTGACTTCAATGCCAATTACCCTCAGTAGGATTTCTTTCTTCAGATTGCTCTTGCATTTCTAAAGAACACCCTTGTGGCTCGGTGGATGTTTGCATCTTGCACTGAGATTTTTCCATCATTAAATGTAGTCTGTCTCAGACTCATCATCTTTTTGTTTGATCATATATAATTCCACCTTAGTGACTTCTTCCTCAATGAGCTTTATTTCAGTTGCTTGTTCCATCTCTAGCTTGTATATTATTACTGGAGTCGTTAGACTTGGGTACGAGCGAGCTGGTTGTAGAAGTTGGTTTATTAGCGGCACCGGCTAAGGTGTAGAAGTTACCCTTTGATGTGCCTGGGAAGCTAAAGGGTACACGGAAGTCGCGTGATGTAGCTATCGAGGGAGGGTGCTCCCTTCATGATGATGTGTTATTTGGGGCATCTCCGACTGCAGTGAGACTCCAAATATTTCAGTGCCACCTTGTAGGGCCTCGGATAAGGGTCTTGCCTGCCTGGGTATAGCTAGGTATAAACCCATTCTACTAAGTTTTCTTCTTAGCACTTCAACTTTTTATATTTTCTGGTATAGCTCTATCATCAGAGTAGGGTTAGCTTGGTAGGAGCCGGGAGTGCTGTTTCTAGTGTTAATTTCAGTTGGGGCCAGTGGCATCCTATTATTAGTGCGGGATGCATTCAGCCCCTCATAGATTGATGTTCTTGCCCCCAAGTCCTCACATGGAGGAGGAGTTTGATAGTACACTTCTTCAGCAGGCGGTGGAGGATGCCCCCACTTTTCTCGAGACTTATGGTGAGAGGTAGACACTTCAGCTTGACCTGCCCTCACCAGTGCGAAGCATATCTCTTCGTCTTCTTCTTCAACAACTTGGCTCGTATTGGGCGAGGCTAATAGTGTATTGTAGGAGAGGACGACGCTCCCCCTCTTGACCTTTGGTTTATTTATTTCTCTTTTTATATTGTCAAGATCTGCCCCTACGATGGGTTGTCTGGTGCACTTAAAACTTCTAATTTATTTTCACCTTCCAAGGGTCTGAAGTGCTCCCATAGGGCATATTAATGGGAGTGCTCTATGCATGCTTTAGCTACCTCTTTGGGTAATTACTGGTATAAGGATACCATATTAACTGTTCTTTCCATAGCTAGCAATTTGTGAGGGCATGGGGATCAATCTTTTAGTCGTGTAACACTCCTGTTCTCAGAGAGCCTAGCTTGTTCATTCACCCTTGCATGTGTGTTTGTTCCTTGTTCTTATTGCTTACCTTCCTGGCGAAAATTGGGCGGCACCTCCCTCGGACTGAGACTTGCTAGAGAAAATGGGGGATCCTCAAACGGAGTACTCCAGGATGACCCTCAAAATTTGGAGAAGCCAAAGATGGCTGTCCGAAGACCCAGGGGTGAGTGAAGAAGCCCGAGGACCAGCCTTCAAGGGGTTCCAACCACTCATGGGCCATGGCTCCATAGGAGTTCTGTAGGGACAGATGGACAGATGTTTGCCATGAAAGGCTCTGGATATTCACCCTTCGGACAGGTTCCCTCGAAAGCCATACCATAAAGAGGCAGACTTATAAGAGCCCTAGGTGATTGGAAGATAGGGAAAGAGGAAAGAAACTAATGAAGTAGAACATTGTATTCATAAAAAGTCTTTCCTTTTTTTTATTCATTCATTCACAAGAGAGGGGGGGAAGATAGAATACATAGAGGGAGACTATCCCAGAGCAAAAGAAATACAACAGGGGGAAGAAGTGAATACACTGATGGGGGAGGGGGGAGAGAGCTCAAGCTCCTTCCCCCCAAGCTCACCTCTCTTCTCTCACACTCTCTCTCCTTTCTTCACCTCGTAGGCGCAGGGGGGAACGGAGCTTCTCTTCTCTTCGGCTAGCCTCTCTTCTTGTTGCCAACCACATCCATTCCTTCTCCGAGCTTACCTCTTTTTATAAGAGGGAAGATAATGCCTTCTTTCCCCCTTGCAGCCATCGAGTGGCCTACTGGTAGGGGGCGGTAGAGTAGGGGAGGTGCTCGCCCAGGATTGGTCGATGGCGACCGGTGGAGATGCGTCGTTCGGTACGAGGCTCGAAGATTTCCGTTCTCAGTGTACAAGTGGTTGCCCGCCAGTTAAATGTAGGCATCCACTCCATTTCAGGCGAAGGGTCTCCATCGCCAGTCTGTTCGCGGGAAATAGGGCATCATACTCAGGATGAGATGGCAGCCTTGGTTAAACGACATGGGGGTGATGGCATTAAGTTAAACCGGCGTAGCCAGGGGGCGTGCCGGTTTAGGCCATATACAATTAGCGCGCTGGATTAGCCACATAAGAGGGCATGCCGGTTCGATGGCCACCAATGGACGCGCCGGTTTAAGAGACTCCCTTGGGCACGCCGATTTAAGAGCCAAGAGACTTCGTCTCGGCTTCATGGCAATTCAGATGAACACCTGCGCTCCTGCACTACTTTAGTTGTAATGCACCGCCTCCGAGATGTTTAATTCGAAGCCTCCGAGCCCCAGTTTAGGACTTTGAGTGATTTCTGACACATGCCGAACCCGTGTCTGAATTCCCAGGTTTTTCCTTATTCGGCCCTTGGCACTGCCAGTTGGAGGGCCGTGGCCATATCTTCCGCTTGAGGGGCTTCCTAATCAAGTAGCAGACCCTCAGGTACGTGCTCGTCCTGTTTGGGGAAGGTATGGGATTTATTCATCCTTTCCGTCTTTGACTTACTCTCGAGTGTCGAGACGTACATGCCGTATGATCATCATCATTTTTGACATCCACATATGCCTCCTGGCGTTCTAAGGAATTAACGTCCAGATGATAGACATTTCTAAATGATTTAGTGCCACTCTGAAGAGACGCAGATTCTTTAGGCTCATCTGTCTTCTGACGTTGAAAGGTTTTAACGCCCATAACTTGGATGCAAATTAAAGAATGTACGCCTTTTTTAACTGACGCTAATTGTTTTAACCTCAGAACTTAAAAGAATTAACGTCTCTAAGCCGAACACCTGTTCTAAATCTTGCGCCTCTCTACAACGACGCACATTAATTGGCGACTGACGTATTGACGTTAGTTCTTTCCTGTTTACTTTGGTCTCTAAAAGAATTTATGCCTTGCAGCTAGATTGTAATATCCCGGATCCTTAGTGGATCTTTGCTGGGTCTTTATTAGGTCTTTCGGATCCTTTTTAGAGAGTTTCGGATCGCTTTTGTAGCTCTTGAGTTGAGTTTTACGATCCGTGTAGATTTTTCTCTCGTACAAGTTACGGAACTCAGCGGTGAGTTTATTCCTCAGTTCATTGACTCGAGAACGTTACAGCTGCGATGTACTCTTGGAGAGGATCATTTTGACTATTTTTACGTATTTTTCTGAATTAGTAAATTTTTGGCACAAAAATCAGAATTTACGAAAATTAGGAAATTTTCCTAATTTCTTCTATTTAAACCTTTCTCACCCTCTCTCCTCCCTCATTTCAATTGTTTCTTCCTCTCTCTCGTTCTCTCTCTTCTCTAGTCCATTCGGCGTGGGGTGCACACCGTTGCGGAGCTGGCCGAGGCGAGGACGCGATTGAGTGATCGGGACGCGTGATGGGGCGATGGTTTCAGCGTGGTGAGGCGCGATCCCTCGGTGGATTCTGAGAAGGTGCAGTTTGTGATTTTGGCATTTTCAGTGCGGTTTAGTCACTTTGGCGCACGGTTTTTTTGGTGGAGGTTGGGAGATAGATCACCTACTTCTCTTGCACATTTTCCCTGCAGTTTCATGTTGTTCGGTGATAAAATGGGCGAGTTTGGTCCCGGTTAGGTAAAACTGTAGTTTTGTGGAGTTCATAGGGTTCGTCAAAAAATGGTGACGATTTTTAGATCAGCTAGTGTCAAACGACTCCCTGGAACGTCAGCGTTCCATAGTCGCTGATTTCGTGTCGATTGGCAATCGTTCGGGACCGTTAGGAGCCCGGGAAGTCCGGTGGTTCCATTTGGGTCGATTTGAAGAAATCACATGATTCTTGCCGTTTCTTAGCCGATTCGACTCCCATCAGAGTCTATGTGTTGTATATCATCTTTATGGTTGTATCCCCTTCATTTCGGAACGAACGGTGCGGGAAAGGCCACGATCGAGCTGATCCCATGGTTTGTTCGCCATGACGCCTACGCCGTCCCTCCTCTCCCGTTCTCCCGCCTTCTTCCTCCCATGTGTCCGGCGGCCACGAGATGCCTGTCGCTAGGAACGCCGTCGCCATCTCACGTACACTTCAGCCCATGTGGTCGGGATCCAATGCAGCTGTGTGTGTGTGTGAGGAGACGACAAATGCCAAGCGTCTGTACCACGTCACCGTCTCGAGCCTGAGTGTGTCGCGTGTGGCAGTGTGGTCTCCCCCACACGGGAAGAGTCCATGCAGATGCGATGGCCGAACAGTTGGAAGGCGCAGCGGGGTGGTGGGCAGCCGAACGAATGAATCATCAGATCAGAGAGAGAGAGAGAGAGAGAGAGAGATCATACACGGGAGGAGGGGAGAGTTGCCTAAAATGGCAGAACGGAACACCGCGGTATCTTCGTTCCTGCCCGGCGGTCTCCCTTGTTTCGACGGTGGGGTGGGGGGTGGGGAGGGAGAGGGAGAGAGAGAGAGAGAGAGACAGAGACGGAGTGGTGGACTGTTCTAGAGCATTTCTCTCTCTCTTTTTTTCCTGTTTCCCGGGTGACGGCACGGCCCCTTCTCGGGGCGATCTGATAGAGACGAGCTGCTAGCTAGCTAGCTAAACTTCGGTATTATTATTTTTTGTGGTGGAGTCGTGGTGGGGGGGATGCATCAAACGCCCCACCACACACGGCATGGTGAACCCCTCCAAACATGTCTACATCACGGTGACCCGACCCCTTCAGAGCGTGGTGGAGGTAGGGGAGCCGTCGCCTACTCTTCCACAACCCCCCCGGCTCTCCATATATGCGCCATCTGCAGAATGAGGACTCGCAGAGCGACCTTGCGAAGGTGTTAGTGTAGCCAACACTGGATTGATAACAAACATGCTACCACACCTACGTATTGGATTCACGAGCCGTACCCAGTGGGTGAGCGTACACAACAATTTGGCCGCAGAGGCCACGGCGGTATACCACCCCTGCGACAACAGGGGCATTCATTTTCCTGAGAAAGACTGCAGAGAGCAAGCAGAGGAGACAGTGACTCAGAGAGTGAGAGAGAGAGAGAGACTGCAAGTCTCTTAATTCAGCTCCTGGGCTCTTCACAGCAGGTCACAGGCGAGTTCAGAGAGAGAGAGAGAGAGAGAGAGAGGTGGGGATGGGCACCACGTGCATGTGCACTGCCGTGTGGTTTCGACATATGACATCATCAATCTCATTCTTTCTCATCAACCGCAAACTCACCCGGATTCCTCTCTCTCTCCATTCAAACACCCTCACCAACCCTGACGTCTGTAATACGAGCCATACAGCACCGACGGCCCTACGGATGACATTCCCACTCCGACGCGGATTCCTGGGAAGAGAGCGAAAGTGAGGGAAGAGAGCCGACGTGGTCAAGATTCCAAGGTGGCACTGCCATGTCAGCCACAGCGGGCCCCGTCTGTTGGCTGGGGAAGGAACATTGGTATGGGAGCGACTTCGCTGACGCAACATGCCATACATGGGATCTCATGAAATTGTGAAAAAACTCCTCTCTCTCTCTCTCTCTTTTATTTTCAAATGACAGTAACTCATTTGAATTGCGTGAGATTAAACGATTAATAAGCCCACCGAGAAGAAAGATAGTAGATATAGCGTCCCCTTGGCGAGTGTGACATCCCTCCCAAACCAAACAAAGGGGGGAGGTCATGCCATGCATGCCTTTCGAATAAACAAATGAGACGGTTGCCATGGCCACTGTGCACCTTCTACACATGTATCATATGTGACCATGAGAAGTGATGGGCAGTTTGTTCTCATTAGGAAAAGAGGAACGGAATCAACAAGTTGCGTCTTGGACAGATCAGTCACCTACCAAGTTTTGGAGCCTCGACAGAGAACAAGGGAAGAGAAAAAATTGGACGAGGGAGATGGAGGAGGAGTGGGACTCTTGATGGGTGGTAGGCCCTCGATCGAAATAATAAGACAAATTAACCTCAGCTAGCTAGCTAACTTGTTTGAACGCAACAGCGGCTTCAGCAGTAGCGATGCAAACCGCATGAGAGTTCGAAACAGCACCCTCCCTTATTGTGGGGAGGGGGGGATTGGATTAATGTTGTTACATGGGCTTCGATTCTTTATTAAGCATGATATTGTTGATCTCAAATATTAAACAGCACATAATTAAACCTCACAACAAAGAGGAGGAGGAGGAGGAGGAGGAGGAGAAGACGCAGTAGTACCCGAAGAAGAAGAAGAAGAAGAAGAAGAAGAGTTCGAACACGGTACTGGGTTGGAAGAGGAGACACGCCGCTGCCGCTGCTACTTCTGCAAATCTGCTTTAGGTTTCCAGACGTCGGAAAAAGACTGCGGCATCACGGGGAGAGTGGCTGTGCTGTTCAGGCCTGTCGTCGTGCCCTCGGCTGCTCCTTCCTGCCTGCTCCTGGCTATCCCCTTCCCCTTCTTCGTCCTCTTCTCCCTCTTCCCCGTCCTCCCCGTCGTGCCGCCCCGGAGTTGCACTGCCGCTGGCCTCCTGGTTGTCGTCGTCCCCCTTGCAGCTGGCCGCGTCCACGTCGGAGAACCTGAAGCTTGGCACCTGGTCGTTGGGCACGACCACGGCGTCCAGGAGCTCGGAACTATCCCTCCGGGTGGAAGGAATGGCGGCGGCGCCCGCCTGCTGCGCCGTGGCCGCCTTGTTCGGCGACTTGGAGTAGAGCTGGTCGAGCTGGTGGAAGTAGGGGCAGGTCTTGGAGTGCTGCGACCTCTTCTTGGGGCTGTCCTTGGTCTTGCGGAAGTACTTGTTGATGTTCTCCCATTTCTCCTTGCACCTCTTGGCGCTCCGCTGGTAGCCCATGGCGGTCATGGTGGCGCTCACCTCCTCCCACAGTGGCCCCTTCAGGCCGGGCTCCTGGAACCTCGCCTCCAGGCTGCTCCTCACGCGGATCAGAGCCTGCACCTCCGCCTTCGGCCACCGGCTCGGGTTGACGATGCCTGCGTCGGCGTTGCCGGCGGTGTGGTTGACGTCAGCGTCGCTGCCGTCGACCGGGGCCACCGCGTGGCCGTCGGGCTGGAGGTCCCCGTGCTTGGGCCCTTCCTTCTGCGAGGACTCCTCCGGCAACTGGGACTGGAACTGCTCTCTGGTCGGGAGGTTTAAGCTCTCCCCGGTGATCTTCTCAAGGAAGGAGATGATGGCCGCTTCCCGGGTCGACGCCAGCGCCTGCTCCTGCGCCCTAGCCGTGGCCTCGCGGCTGGCCTTGGCGGCCTCCTGCTGCCTCCACAACTCCTCCCCGTTTATCCTCTCCTGGTCCCTCCTGTCCAGCACCTCCAGGAACTTGCGGTGGAGGCCCTCCTGGTGCTCCATCAGCCTCTTCACCAGGCTCTCGAAGAAGGCCGCGATGGAGCTCAGCTGCTGCTTTCGCTTCTGCTTCCTGCGCCCCCCGCTGCTGCCGCCGCTGCTCTTGTTGGGCTTGTCGGTCTGCGCGGCTTCCTCCCCGGTGGACGTGTCGGAGCCCTGGTCGGCGGCGTCCTCCACGTTGTGGCCCCACTCGGCGACCCCCGGCTCGGCGGCCATGGCCTGCGGGTTCTCCCCGGTGAGGGCGGAGCCGGATCCCGTCTGCTGGTTGTTGTTCAGACCGGCGCGGCTGCTGCTGCCGCTCCCGTCGCCGCCGCCACCACCACCGACGGGTTTGTAGATGGCTTCCAGCTCGCTGAAGAGCTTGTAATTGCTGGCGCTGTTGATGCCGTCGTCGACGTTGTCACCTTCCTTGCTGCTCTTGCAGTGTTTGCCACTGTTGGAGGGCTCCAGCTGCTTCTCCTTGCATCTCTTGTTGTTCCTGTTGATGTAATCCACATCCAGAGGGCGCCTGCGAGGCCGCCATCGCAGACAGCGACGGGAAAATAGCGAGGAAACGAAGTGGTCAGACAATTCGGAGTGGGGAAGGGAGATGAACAGGAAGATGACACCCTCATGAGAGAGTTAGGAATGGAACAGATGGGAACTTCAAGAAAACATATTAAAATTTAGTAATCCTACAAACGATTCGAAACTCCCCACACGGGGAATCAACTGCGCAGATAACTGCAAACCCACATTCAGAATCTCCTATTACTTAATCTGAGAGCATCATATATATTCCTCAATATCTTCGGATTTATATTTTGTTCTCCTGTGCTTTTAAATTGGACGCCAGGCAATAAGGATGGAATCATGGAAACCATTCCTCCTGCCCATGGATCCTTTGATTGAATCATCATTTTAAGGATAGCAAGAAGGGAAAAAGCGTGGATTTGAACAGGGAACGGAAAAAAACCAGCGGGGCATTGAAGCGAATTGAAGGCCCCGTTCCCGTAAGCGTACGTAGCCCCAGTGGTGGTTATTTCGATCTATGTATCTCAGGAAACACTGCAACATGCTAATGCCCTAGTTGTGATATCTCTAAATTTTCTCCTGCTAGAAGCTATACATGGTCCTTTACACTTTCAAAGGTTCGACCTTTGGTGGAAGATGGAGAGCTAGAAAGGTACCAGAAGGGTTCTTTAATGCCGGGTTCCTCCTCCCTTGTGGCGTTCCACAGCTGTATGTGGGTCTCCGACCCCTCGTCCCCTTGGAGGATGCCCTCCTCGTCGTTAAGCCTGTCCCGGCTGTCGGCGCCGCCGCTGCTCTCGGTCACGGCCAACTTGAAGCCCCCGCCGCCGAGGAAAGGGGTGATGCCTCCCCCTCCGCCCCCGCCGGCGGCGGCGGCGGGGATGATATTCCGGGTGGGGGAGCTGGAGTTCTCCGGGCCAGACTCTATCTCCAGCCCCAGGTGCACCAGCTGCTGGTGTATCCGCCGCTGCTGCTCCTGCTGGAACAGCTGGAATTGGGGGCCGTGCTGGAACAGCTGCTGGGTGACGGGGATGGGGTGGAAGTGCTGGAAGGCCTGCGGCGGCGGGAGGGCGACCGGCTGCTGCAGCTGCATCTGCGGGAGGTGATGGTGGTGGAGATGCAGGTGCTGGTGGTGGTGGAGAGGCCGCTGAGACTGCTGCTGGTGCTGGTGCTGCGGGTGCTGCAGGTGGTGCCCATGGTGGTGGTGCTGGTGCTTCTGCTGCTGTGAAGACGCCTGCATATCAGCAGTAGTGCCGATCGAGAAGACGGGGGAGCAGCCACCGTCCGCCATGAACTGCTGGATCTCAGGAACCCCGTACTGCGACTGCATCTTCTCTCTCCACCCTCCTAGGGTCCAGAGCCTTTGTCTTCTTCCTCCCTTTCCTCTCCTCCCCTCTGCCCTCTCCCCCAGATCTAGTCCCCCATCTGTTGCGTCCGTTCAGTGCCCGCTTGAAATCTGGAGCCTCTGAAAGCGGGGAGGCCGCAGGGCTGGGTTCGACCTAGACGCTTCCGACTCCTCTACACTCCCAGTGTAGTACCTAGTAAGGCATCACGCCTCTTGCTTCGTCTCTGGCTAGTAAACCTCCCTGTGATCGATAACCCAGACTCCCAGAAACTTCCCCCGAAGCCTCCCCCTCTCTCCCTCAGACCAGAGTTCCCCCCTTCTGCTGCTGCTCTTCTCCCTTCCTTTGTCGGTCCAGCGTGAGGGCTAGGCTTCCTACTTCCCAGTGTGTTCCACAACAAGAGGTTGTTCTCCTCTCTCCTCCCCCCTTCTCACGCTATCTTTCTATTCTCTCTCTCTCTCATATCGCTGTCCTCTCTCTCAATGGGGCTCGCTTTTCGTATGATGGGAATAGAATGCGGGCTGCGGGAAGGCGAGGATGGCAGCTGTTCCGGTGACGTCAGCGGGACGGAACGGCGAGAACCCAGGCGGCTTCTTCTCCTCGGCCCTTTTCCCTTGAAGTTCACGGTCTACTCGGACCACAAAAGTTTGAAATACTTATTCTCTCAAAAAGAGCTAAATATGAGGCAAAGAAGATGGCTAGAATACTTAAAGGACTTCGATTTTGCTATTCAATATCATCCTGGCAAGGCTAATGCTGTAGCAGATGCACTCAGCAGGAAGCCAATAGGAAGATTGACAAGTCTTATGGTTAGTATCACTAACCTTATTCCTCAGTTTGCACAGTTGAATTTGAGTATTGATGTGAAGAAAGAAGATTGTTTCATGGCCAATATCCGAGCTCAACCTACATTAATGGAGGATCTGGTCAAGCTGTAAAATGATGATCCAGTATTACTAGAGATTAAAGCCAACATAGAACAGAGGTCAGATTTTTCTATTTCCAATGATGGAACCACATAGGAACATTCCATTTGGTCATTGTCCATATTGCTCCTTCAATCCACTTGACTCATCACCAAATAATGTCCCATATAAATCTTGATATTGGGCCTCAATCATGACTTTGATGGTATCCCAAGGGAAGTGCTTCATTTTTAGGAAACAACGGATAGGTGTTGCCCGCCAAAATGTGCCAAGACAACTTAACGACTAGACAGTTGGTTCAATACCCCATAGTTTATGAAGGGCATGCCTTACGATGGACATATTTGGTTTAAAGAGCTGCAGGTACGGAAAGTATGGACATCCCTGCTTTTGGTTGAAAGAAAACACCAAAGCACCCGAAGGTACTGATATGTTTTTAGAAAAAAAATGCTATGAAAAGCCAAATGGAAGAGATTGTATGCCTTTTGAGCATTACATGCTTCTAAACCATACTCCCTAACAAGACAACAAGTCAAGATCTTGACGCTTACTAGAGCATTGAATGGGGAACCATATGCCAGAGGATGATCATGACAACATGGCCTACCAAAGACCAGACCATGGGATCACAGCTGAAGGAAACCATATTCAAAGGAAAGAAAGGATTGGCTAATTTTTCATTCATGCAATACTATCAAAACATTTCATTACAATTTTAATTTCCCAAAACCTCACCTTGATAGTTTCTTAAACTGACTGTAAATAGGCAAAAAAAGTTGAAGCGTCTTTAAGCTGGCTGTAAATAAACACAAAGTTGAGACCCAAGGATTCACCATTTTCATCTTCAAGAGATGACCAGCAATACAGTGATGCATGGATAACTAATCGACATCATTAAGAAAAGAAAAGAATTATGGAAGTGGAAACCAACATTGGGAAAATTGCTTACCTATGTGATCCATGTGGAATATTTGAGATTGAGAGCCTGTCTATGCTAGTGAATACAATTTTTGACTTTTCAAGGGCACCGTTGGTCCAGTTGGCAGGTGCCAAAATAGCAAATGCAAAGACTGTGATGGAAACAAATATTGTAATCCTGAATCAAGGAAAGAAATTAACAGATCAACATACTTATAAAGCAAAGGTAACCAACTGTTAGCAAACATTTTAATTGAAGAATCAGAGAATCAGACCAATAAATCAGTAACCAAATTTACAAGCACCGGGCGGCAAGCAAAAACATGCCCTGGACTACAGAAGGTCCTTTAAGCAATAGCTCGTCCGGTAATGTGTAACAGGACAGAACCACTGCAGTAAGGAGGGATAAGAAATTTAAAACAAATAGGCAAAGAAAAAAAAATAGAGAAGACAAAATGGAATTCCATACCCAATCGAACATATTTGCAGATAAACTGAACAGTCAAGTCCTGCATGGTCAATGAGCTCAGGTTCAGGCATTCTGAAGGCATCAGGCATCCACCCTAAGAACCTTACATATGGCCTGTAATCCAAGTTCACAAACTTCTCCACAACACCAGAGTGTGTCGGGCTACTTATTAAACCTCTGAGGTGCCATTTTAGAAAGTACACAGTGTCATTGGCTGGTTGCAGCCGCAATACAGCAAATGTCAGAAAGAATGCAAAGGCACTGAGAATATTGATGGCTGCAGATACTCCTCTATGTCACCGGGAGCAGCCATGACCACCCCTCAAGACGTGCAGAGTGCAATACCCCTGGAAATACAGACAATATTAGAAAACAAGCATGTCAAAATGTGATGACATTACTCTGCATAAGGTAATGATGTTATTCGAAAACAACATTCATGGAGAATTTTTTATCCGTAGCACAAAAGTAATGCTGTTAACACAACATTTTCAGTAGAGTTTGTTCATTGAACAGGTAGCAAGTTAACCAAAAAATTGCAATGCCACTTAAACATCCAAAAACTGACAGCAAACCTAATCTGAACTGCTTCAATTTATACCCTGCTAGTTGCACTAGCTACTAACTATTGGAAGAGTCTTAAATTTCTAAAACAGAAAGCATTATGCAAAGCAACATGACAAGTATGACGATTAAATCATGGTGAGGAAAGTAGAAATCCGGGATAATAATTATGCAAATGACTCACTCAGTATGTGAATATCGTAGATCACCTAATAGATGGAGGCAATTTTAAGGTGAATGCTGGTTGTTCATATATCAAAGCCAAGTTTCATCTACATAGGTGGGAAAACATGCACAACAAAAACTAGATGGAAACGGATAAATCATGGGCCAAATTTATGATGTATATACATCACCCAACTACCTCTCTTCTCTCATATGTTATGTATACACCAGCTGTACCAATTAATTTGAGTACGACTGTCTTTGGGTGCCAATAGTTTGGCTAAGAAATAGTGGTAGAGTCCTCGTAGCTGCATGAAACATGGTGTACCCACTATTGTGATGAGACACCAAGAAATTCCACAGCAATATTGTACATCCACATAAGTGAAATAAAGAAAGGGGTAGACTCATGAGGATGGTGTCCCTCCGTCTCCTAGCTCGGACAAATGGACAATGGCGGGGGGTTGATCCTCATGTCCCTCACACTGTTCCCATTTTGTAGAATTCCCCCGGCCTCTAGAATGGGACAAGTGACTCCGGTCTTGGTGAGAGGAGGCACCCTCTGCCATGGAAGGTGAAAAGATCATGTTTGTAGACACCGGTATTTAGGTTGATATCATCTTTTTTTCCCTCGTATTATTAAATGGCTACATTAATTTAGAGGTGTTTGGTTTCATGGAATCACCTAGTGTCAACAAATGACGCGTCCACAACAATAAATGACTGAAGAATTCTCAACCCCCCCCCCCCCAAAAAAAAAACGGTGTTTTGTTTCGATGGGGGGGGAGGAGGTTCCATAGAGGGGGGGGGTCCAACAGTGAGAAAGGGGGGTTCCACTGTTGAGGCCTCTCTTCCTCCCTGCTATTGCAGTGGCACCATCATCGGGGCGCCCTCTTGGGGCCAATCTGGGTGTCTATGTGATTTCAATATTGAATTTGCAGATGTATCATACAAATATCACTAGTGGGTAAGAAGAGCATAGAATAGTTTTTCTATACATGGTCAAATGGTCTTTTACACACTATCAGTATTTTTGTTGACATATTCACATTTAAGTGTAAGAATGATAAATCGTGGCATTTATTCTAAACAATGATTTGTAGAGAAGAGTCCTTTGAATATTTTAATATCCATTATAGAGTAATACATTACTGCAGTCCAGAGTCTGCAATGGTGCCATGGTGATCTTGCAACCTTCCCTCTTATTGGCCCACAACAACATCAGATGGTGGTTGGACGGACCGATGTAACACATATGGTTAGAGAAAGATGCAAAGAGTTGCGACACAGAATCCCGTGACATAGCTTGGTGGTTCACCCTTTCCCCTTCTTGGGGGAAGGGTGCGGGTTTTGACCTGCACGCGAAAGACGTGAGTTTCCCCGCTAATCTAATAAAAAAAGAGTTACAACACATGTCATGTCAAGATGACCGGGCATAAATTGTACACCATGTTATACGGCAGTATAAATCATCTCGTCCAAGCCTAAAAATGCGAGGTGAACTGGGGCCCATTACGACACCATCTCGGATGGAGAAAGCCGGCCCATCCATTCCAAGGCCAGCCCATTAGGATCCACAATAAAAAACGGAGAGAGGCGCAACGGCCCCTGGCCTGTACATCCCCACCGCGGGACACCGCGTCAGCACATATCTCGATCCGTCCAGTTTTCTGAACCACTCCACTGCTCCTGGTCTTTTCCTCCCATGGCGCTCCAAGCCCTCGTCGCCAAGAAGGCCCTGGGCACCGTGCTCCGCAATAGCGCCGCGGAGCTAGGGCTGGCGCCGGCCTTGGGCCTCTGCCAATCTAGGAAGCTGCAGACGTTTTCGCTCCCTGACCTGCCGTACGACTATGGCGCCCTGGAGCCGGCCATCAGCGGGGAGATCATGCGGATCCACCACCAGAAGCATCACCAGGCGTACATCACCAACTACAACAAGGCGCTGGAGCAGCTCGACGAGGCCATCGCCAAAGGGGACTCCGCCAAGGTCGTGGGGCTGCAGGGTGCCATCAAGTTTAATGGCGGCGGTTCGTCCCTGTTTTCTTTCTCGTTTGAGTGTTCTTTTTCCGCATCTTTCATGCCGGTATCTGGCCGCATGTTTGTGTTGGACTGTAGTGGGATGGTTGTGATGTTGTTACAGTATTTTTGGGTTTCAAATTGACCGGTGTAAGCTTAAAATTGAGGTTTTTGGGGGTTTAAGATTTGTTGTTAGCTCCATTAATTGACCGATCAATATAGATATTTGCCTTCCTGGTATTCTATTGTTGGCTAGGTTCTCGCATAGATGTTGGATGTTTTGGCTAAAGATCTCTGAGTTGATGTCATCCTCCGAGATTTCACCAAACTCGTTTCTTATAGAGCAATCACTGAAGGCCAACATCTTAGACCACAGGAGGGTTGCATGGCTTGGGAATTTCCTTCATGCCCTGGATTTGTCCTGCTTCAGTCTGGGGGTGTTCGAGGAGGTTTTTTGAAGCTTGTCCTCGCACAGCTGAGGCCCCATAGGCATGTGTTTCTCAGGTACGGATAGCCTAGGCGTCTCCTGGTGGCGGGCGAGGGGAGTTTTCCCTCCTCGTTTAAATGCCCTTGAAAATGGAAACAGAAAGCACGGAAGCAGTGTTCACCGCTGGTTCCATAAGTCATACTGTCAAATCACCTGTGCAATTGGTTCAAATGAACTTTATCATAAAAAATGTAGTTAACCCATGAATGTTTTACCCCTAATAAAAATGCAGAATAGCAAGATGCTAGCTGTCAAATGGTGAACAGTGGTTTCTATTTTGTGTATCACTTTCTTACAATCTTCACTTCTTGAATTTTGTTATTTTTGATCTTTTCGTCCCTGACAAGCGACAACCTATTCTGTAATACGGCCTCTACGGCCTGTCATATAACTGGTAAAAGTCTCCATGATAACACTTACGTATGCGCCATTTAAAATGCATGTTAAATTAAAATGAAGGAGGGCCTTTGATGGAGTTGAGTCATCTGTAAGATCTCTGTAGCAATCAGGTCTCTTCTATAAAGGAACCTCCAATTTTGCTCCCCCTCTGGCATGTGGAAGAAGTGCCTGTCCTTGGACAATTCACAGAGAAGATTTTTTTTTTTTTTTTGCATGGTGGCCCTGGCCGAAGATGTTTGATGACTGTTGCAGTTATGCCAAATCATGCCAAAGGTGTCAGGAGCACGCCACAATACCCAGGAGGCCACCTGTGCCACTGCATCCCACGGTGCCCAGCTGGCCGTTCGCCCAATGGGGCACAGACGTCGTAGGCCCGCTACCCGCCTCATCCACGGGGTGTAAGTACATCCTGGCAGCAACAGATTACTTCTCCCGTTGGGCGGAAGCCGTCGCTTTAAGGGAAGTCACCGGAGAAGTCGTCGCCAGGTTTGTCCGCCGTAATATCATATTCCGGTTCGGTACTCCCGACCGAATCATCTCGGATAACGGCAGCCACTTCCGCAATCAGAAGGTCTACCGTCTGGCGGAGAAGTACAAGATCGACTGGAGAACGTCGACCCCTTATAACCCGCAGGCCAATGGCCTGGCCGAAGCCTTCAATAAAACCCTTTGTACTCTCCTGGCCAAGATTGTCAGCTCCAACAAGAAGGATTGGGAAGAGAAGATGTACGAGGCGCTATGGGCGTATCGCACAGTGTACAAGACCCCAACGGGCTGCTCACCCTTCTCCCTGGTGTACGGCTCGGAAGCTATCGTCCCCGTGGAGCTAGAAATACCCTCCCTCAGGGTTGCTATTCAGCACAAGCTGGTCCCCCACGGGCAGACGAATGCCGAGCGAAGGCTCGAAGAACTCTCCAGCCTGGAAGGAAAGCGGCTCCGAGCCCAACAGAACATCCAGGTCTACCAGAACACCTTTGATTAATTGCCGAAATTAGGGGCTCCGTGGCCAAAGAAAGTAATACTGATTAAAAGAAAGATGGCGGGAATAAACCACACACGAGCCCGTGCCGGGGCACGAACAGCCATGCATGTCGGTCTCACACGGACCCTTTCATATTCAGACAAAATTCCGTGACAGCGGTGCGGTGAAAACCGGAGTGACATATTTTAATATCTGCCAGATGGACGGCAATTTTTGATGACGGCTCGAATGAAAGCCGGTTCGGAAAAGAAACTAAATCGGTGAAACCGGGATATTGGCCCGAAGCGAGGCCGGGTCATAGCCATCTCAGGGTAGTCCCGGACATCTAGACCCAGCCCTTGAGGGCAACCTTATTGTTCCTTCAGCATCGGGTCACAAGGGGAGACGGGGCTGCTATGCCAATTTTATTATCGTGCTCCTTATTATTATTATTCTTTATCCGGGTTGTGATTGAAAGATCCTCACCTTCGCCCCCTCGGGTGTACATTTCCCCCCCTTTTTTTTCACGACTGTTCCATTTACCTGTCATTAATTATTTCTTTATTACTACCTTCTTCTGATTACACATTTTTTGCTCTCATGGCCTCCATTTCTTACGCATTTTTTTTCTTAAATCTGCTCAATTACTGTGGCTTCTCCTCCTGGGATGGTCATTACTGTTTCCATTTTTTGTCGTCATACATGCATACGTACATGTGTTTGTCATTATTGTTATTTCCATATATTTTCTTTTGCTATGGGGTTGTCATATCTCCTTATTCCTATCCATTATTATTTTTTTATTATATAATTTTTTATTACCCTTCCCCTTTTATTATTATTTTTTGATTGCTCATTTGTGTGCATATTTATTCCTTTTATCACCCTTCCCTCTTTTTTTGAATTTTCTTACTAAAATTATCACCATCGTTACTCATTATATCTACAGTGTACCGGTGAAGAGGAGGGGATAAGACGGGCAAAGAGTGCGCCGGCGAGGGGAGGAAGACGGTGGGAGGAGGTGCACCGGCGAAGGGTGTACCAGCGAAGGAGGTGATGAGGGGAGCATACCGGTGAGAGAAGAGAAGAGACGATGGAGGTGAGACAGTGAAGGGTGTACCGGTGGAGGAGAGAGAGATGGTGGATGGGTGTACCGGCGAAGGAGGTGAGGCGGAGGGGAGCGTACCGGTGAAGGGTGTACCGGTGAAGGGCTATAAGCCGTGTCGATGAAGGGGAAAATGGAGGGATATTGGGTACTCCAGTGGAGGGCATGAAGGGTTTGTTCTTTGATGGCCTTAAGGCCTTTCTTTTCTTCTATCCCTTGGTTGAATGTAGCCTCGTGCAAATCAATTCCCCCTTCGTCTATTGTGGTTGTTCGAAGTGTTCGATCGGTGCCCGGTCCAAATGTTCTTGCAGGGCTCATGGTTCAATTATTTTTAACTAGAAGTGTTCGTTAATTATTATACCCCTTATTCGTTACTTCCTCTTGCCCTCGTTGTATTCTGACAAAATTTTGGCAGCACCTCCCCTTGACCCCGGGCGTAAGGGAGGCACAGGGAACGCGCCCACATGGAGTGGCGGAACCCAACAATTATGGGTGGGCGTCTGCAGATGACACACCGTAGGTGGACCTCGGAAAGCGTGAAGATGACGACGATGGGGGGGGTGTTGTCATGCTGGCCAGGGGTGATGGGCCGAAGGGGGGAAGGCTAGGTGTGCCGATGAAGGGGCCGAGGGGCGTACCGCTGAAGGGCTAGGGGGCTTGGGTGCACCGCTGGGGGGGGGTTGAAGGGCGTGCCGCTGGAGGGTGTGTGGGCTTGTGAGTATCGGCTAAGGGGGGAAATGAAAGGGTTGTACCGCTGGAGAGGGTATGGGATTGTGAGTACCGGCTAAGGGGGGGAAATCAAAGGGTTGTACCGCTGGAGAGGGTATGGGGTTGTGTGTCGGCCAAAGGGGATTGAAGGGGTGGTCCGGAGACACGCCCCAAAGGGGCACGTCGGTGAGGGCTGGTTCAAAAGGGGTGAAGGCCAGGCTTCGATCAGAGGAGGAGAGCTTGATGGAGGTGTGGAGGGGATAAGCACAGACATCATCAAGAACCCAAATCAGGGGGACCACCAGACACGAACACCACTTGGATAAGGGGAAGATGACCTCCGTGAACGAACGGGGGCCAGGATTCATTCATGTAAAGCAAGCGGGGGTACAACAGAGAGAAGGGGAGATGGTAGATGTGGGGGAGGAGAGGAAGGAGAGGGCTTGGGGTTGAACCCAAGGCCACAAGGCCCCCGTCTTCCCCATTACATTGCAGCCAACCCACACACTCTCTCTCTCTTACTCTATTCCCCTCGAGGGTGGTCGTCGGAGGAAGCCGGACCTCCGGCCAGCGACCGTCTTCTTCTTCTTCTTCTTTTCGCTCCCTTCTCCGCTGCTATGGGTCGCCCTTTTCTTTCTTTTCGTTTCCCTCCGTCTATCTCCCTTTTCCTCTGTGTGTGTGTCTCCCTGTCTGTCCCCCTTTGCTTGCCGGTGGAGAGGGGGTTTTTATACCCCAGCGGCGCAGCCTCTTTTCGAAAGCAAGGCAGGGGAGGCGGGAAAAGCTCATTAATGAGGATTTGACTCTCCCCATTATTTCGCTGACGGGGTAGCCCTCGTGCCTCCATGTCCGATCGACACGTTGCTCAGCCCGCTGCGCGCCAAAGATCTCCGCAGGCCGGCGTGGGATCTCCCGTGTCGAAGGGGTTAATGCTGTGCCGTTGAAGCCTTGGACCGTACCGCTGAAGCCTCGCTGAGTACCATTGGAGGGGGGGCTGCCTGGTGTGCCGCTGAAGCCTTCGCAGAGGGTGCACTGTTGAAGGGGCGATACTGGTGTGCCGTTGAAAGGGCACAGGAAGTGTGCCGCTGAAGGGCGATAGGGGTGTGCCGTTGAAGGGGCACAGGAAGTGTGCCGCTGAAGGGCAATCATAGCCAAGGAGGGCGGTGCTTACAAAATAAGCCCGAAATCGTGCTCGGGAACGAACCAATAAGTGATGGATGTCTCGGGGCATCAATGAATAACAGTAAGGGAAATGACCCGACTCATTGGCAAAAAACGGGTGTCAACACTTATATGACCAATTGTTGAGGAAAAGTGGGTGGGGCTGGGATCCGATGACCCACATGCCAATGCCTGGATATGAAGGAGCTTGGGAGGAGCTAATTGATGTAATTGTATTCCAAATTTAATCCAATTTAAAATTCAATGTAGACACCACTCACTCATCTTCTAATATATCATTATCCTCCTTCATTGTTAGAGGTGTCCTGAATATAAGATTATAAAGGATAAGCCATTCAAGTTCTTGAAAGAGATGGAATACATATGCTCAAGTAGCATGAGTCGGGGAATAGATGCAGAAGGATCGATCCACGAAGTGTCCATCTATACATTCTCAAACCTCTATTTAAGAATATTTATCAGCTCTAACAGGTGGTGCTGACATAGACAACATTCATTTCAATAGCGATGGCTCCCTTGATCCTGCATCTTTGGGATATACGGCCCCGAATGTACAGGTTACATTAGAGACACCACCACCTCCAACGAACACTGAAGGTCTGTTCAATGCACGGAAACGGCTCTTTGTTGGTGGGTCAAAGCCACGTCCCAAGAAGATTGGAGATGAATCTGTCATGACTTATACTTCTGTCATGAGTGATCGAGTGGATTTAGCAAGGATGTTGCATAAACAGCAGTGAAGTAATGATCTTGAGGAAGGTGATGCGATACCCACGGCGCAAGAGTGCATTGCAGCCTTGAAGGCTCTCCCTGGACTCTCCCGTCAAACGATCATCAAATCATTAGATCTATTTAAAGAAGCAACAAATAGATCTCTTTTTATGATCTTGAGTGAGGAAGATAAGGTGGACTGGATAGTCCTACATACCTTGTAGGCGACCGCGATGGTCGTGGACTTGTCTTTTCGCTAGTTGTTGTAGCCATTGTTGTACTTGTTGTTTGTGTTATGGTTGATTTAGATGGGACTTGTTTATTGGTATTATATTTTTTGTATGGACTTATGTTTCTGCACTTTGTATTATGCGGTTATTGACTATCATGATGTACCTTACCATTCTCTTTAACCTCGAATCACTTGTTTTGTAATGTATATGTAGGTCATTGAACCCGTATAGTAATGAGAAAATACACTTGTTATGTTGTATGGGTAGGACGTCGGTCGGGCATATATGTCACTTGGCCGGAATGTTATGCCCAAGTACATGGGTATTCGGGGGCACGTTATAAGGGATTCTTGTCTATGGAGGAGGCACAGAATGCATACAATGCATATTATGACTTTTTGGGGGGATCCTCTAACATTTCTACAATAGTGCATCGACCTCAAGCCACAACTATGCCTGCACCATCGAATGCTGATGCTAGATCAACAATGCACAAGAGCATGACTAGTTCATTGTCCTCTATGAATGTGATAATTATCGGTCTCATGATATTACTTGTATTGTTGTTGTTCCTAATACTTATCAGTGTCATTTTCATTATTATTGTGCACCGTTAGCTCAGTCTATTGAGTGAGTGGGATCTGTCAGTATTTTCTGAGGCCTCGTTAAGCTGTTGTACTTGTATTGTTCATGTTAAGCATGCAACTTTGTCAACTTTGAAGTTTACCTCTTAATGTATCCCACAACATTGTACTTGCATGATGTAGAATTTAATGCCCTACTTATGGAGTTTCTTCTAGAGGATGAGGACATGTGCACTGAAATTGAGGAGACAATATGGTCACAAATTGAAGAAGAAAATGCACCGGTGATTCCTAGGAGACGAATGCACACGTCCACAAACACTGATCATGCATGGATTCATGACATTCTCAATGGGCATGAAACAATGTGCTATACTGTTTTTAGGTTATACCATGCAATGTTCTTTAGATTGAAAGATATCCTAGTGAGTAGGGGTTTGTTATCTGACTCGCGTTACGTTATTGCAAATGAGCAACTCGCTATGTTCTTGTATGCCGTTGGTCATGGTGTCTCTACTGGTGTATTATGTGAGTATTTTCAACACTCTTCTCAAACAATAAGTCACTATGTCAATCGCCTGGCGCTTGCATTGGCCTCGTTAAAGAGCGAGTTCATCCAGCTCCCAACGCACACCAATGAATGCCACCCCCACATACTTGACAAGAAAATTTTCTACCCGTTCTTTAAGGTGGGGTCTATGTTATACATTTCCACTTCTGCAGATTTAGAGGTATATCTCTAACATAATATTTGAACTGTAGGATGCGCTGGGTGCGATCGATGGGACTCACATTCCAAGAAATGTTTCAATCTATGACCAGGGTCGATTCTGTAACCACAAGTAGTGCATTACACAAAATGTAATGGTTGTGGTGTCATTTGACATGCTTTTCCAATATGTTTGCGTTGGATACGAGGGCTCTGCTGCGGACATGAAGGTCCTCAGGTGGAGTTTAGATGAAGGAGGCTTCACCGTACCTAGCGGGAAATATTATCTAGTGGATGCTGGTTATGCGAACACAAGATCATTCTTAGCCCCTTATCGAGGTCACAGGTATCACATCTCCAAATTTCGTGGTAAAGGGAGGGTGCCATTTGCGAACAAGAAGGAAAAATTCAATCATCGACATGCTCAACTCCGAAATGTTGTGGAACGAACTTTTGGTGTATTGAATATGAGATTTCATACGTTGCGAGAGGGGAATTGTTACCCATGACCCATACAGTGGAAGATTGTACTTGCATGTTGTGTAATTCAAAATTTCATACGTCGTGAACAGGGGTACGATTGGTACTTCAACATGGTGACAGATAATGATGTCAATATTGAAGAAGCCGGTGATATCGAGGTCCCAGATGATACACCTCTTAGCCAAAGGGAGTGTCCTTCGAGGGACACGGGGCTCCGGGGTGCTGGGATTGGCCCGTGGGGGCCGTTGTTTGTCTGGTCATGATGGCCACTCGCAAGATGGTCGGGTAAATGCCCTACACCCCCCTGGGTTGTCGAACGGCTTGTCTAACGGGATGAGGGGCCTCGGGTTGGGTCTTGGGCTGAGGATGAGAGCTCGTGGGAGCTAAGGAGGGGCACCTTGGGCACAAGGGCTAGGCCTCGTGTCACGTGCCGTGTTACACCGCGGGTTGGCAGGGTGGCCTCGGGTTGGCCCGAGAGGTGAACATAAGTGGCCCGTGGCCACGTGTCTAAGGGTCCGAGGTGGCCCCAGCTTGCTGGAGGGTCATTGTAAAACCCCATTAGTATGCTGGAAATCGCGAGTCGACCCATGGTTTGCTGTAGAAAGGGTGGAATATACGTGCCCACAAGGTGTTTTTGAAAATGCCGAGCATACGTGTGTGAGCCATATATGCGTGTTGTAGACCTCCATAGCCTGTGGTTGACTTAATTAGGCCTCCCTTTGGCCTTGGAGGGTTGAAAGAAGGCATCTCGGGGTGGGCCCCTGGCCTTTTCACTGGGTGCCACGTGGGTGGCCTAGAGTTGGAGCACCCCCGGGTAGGCCCGGGCGGCCATGTAGAGTGCGGGCAAACTCCGTAGTTGAGTGGTCAGGAATAGTCCCAGTTAGTTGCTACTGTGGCCGCATGTCACGGTAAGCTGGTTAGGGCCCTTGGCCGGACCCACGGCGTCACAAAAAGGGCTAGGTAGCCCACACCTTAAAGGTGTTCGGGGAAATTCCCAAACCCTTATTCCTTGGCATTTTGTCGAGAAATTATTCGGGTACAACAAATGCCCCCCACGGGGCGTGCATCAGAGGCGGAGACGAGGGCGTACGGCCTGTGAGCCCCTTATTTCGAATCGTTGTAGTTGTATTTTGGCCTTTGCTTGGTTGTATTGTATGTGTTACCTTCTAGTGTGCTGATTATTTTCCCGTGCTTTATCTTGTAGCTATGGCATGATTCGGCAGAGACGAGTGGGTCCCGAGGCATGCGGCCCGGGATGAGGATCACTGGGTACAGCGAATAGAGCTACCCATGCCTGCTCTGGGTCCACTAGTGATTACTGTGGCTAGTGCAGAATAGTTGGACTTGGGTCACACGACAGTAGGTGAGGGCCCAGTTCGTGAGAGGTCGACCGGAGTCGAGACTACAGAGGTGTCCCGGATCGTTGAGGCAGGCGGCTTGTACACTTACGACCGTAGTGGAGGTTACCCCATGGAGTTTCCTCTGGACCGCCACCTGTTTGAGTTCATCAGGAGTTATGCCCCCCCGACATGGAGGAGGGAGACTCACAAGTTACAGGAGTACATCTCCAACTTGAGCGGGCAATCCTGATAGGCAGGGATAGCCTGCACTGAGTTGCCTTCTATAGCTATCTGAGCTTTTTCGGGGATCACTGGAGGTAGTGCCAGTTCCCCAGTGCTGAGTGCCTGGGGTTTTTCAGCAGAGCAGAGTAGTTCGGAGTTAGGGTCAGGCCAATGGGTCCCGCTTCTTGAGACCTACACGGCCATCACCGGACGGAGACAGAGGGGACAGTCAGACTGGTGCTGGAGCCTGCGAGCCTACATTATGCTGGAGAGGGCTACGATGACCACAGTATCTTGGATGGGGTCATGTGGTAGACCGTCGTCAGTTGGTACAGTCAGTCGCCAGTGATCTCCTCGCATCGATACTGCCAAGGGGCCATCGAGTGGCTGATGGGGATAGTGCACCACTACCGGGTGCTACTAGACAGAGCTGGGATTAGGTATGCTGTTATGGCGGCGCTGTATGCATACCCTTGCTACACCGGCCTGTTGCAGGCATTAATGGAGTGCTTCAACCACCGATGGAACACGGTGGCGACAGCAGAGGGAGAGACCTCACTTGACCTATGGTCCCTATTCTGGATCTCCAGGTTGCCGATCAGTGGCGAAGGGTATGAAGAGGTTGTACTGGATGATCTTCACCACGGTCATACAGATGGACAGGGGTGATACCAGGTTTCTCATAGTTACTGGTATCTTCTAAAGACCTGTAGGGATCTGACCTTGGCAGGGAGAGACCGAGCAGCACAAACCCCCAGGGTACTGTTGAACGTGTGGGTCCGTCACTTCTACAACGGGTCGTTCTACTTTTATCAGGAGTTTATGAGGGATCAGACTCTGTGGGAGGAGTACACCGAGGTAGAGCTACGGTTTTGGACGTACTCCAGGTATATTTATGCATCGCAGGAGGGGTGGAACCCCCACGGGTTGCTAGACGTGATGCACCTTGCAGCCTACCTTACGTACAGGCTAGCGACGTCCATGGTCCCGCATGGGGAGGATGGCCTACTGAGGGCCGAGCTGCTGTGGCCAGTGTGCTTGCTGACAGAGGGGTGACAGTTGGCCTTGGCTCCTGCTGCGCTGGCTAGTGTGTACCAGGGACTGGGGGTCCTGGCCGCGCATCCAGCACCATGAGAGAGGAGCCTGCTTCTGTCGACTCACTACCTCAGTACGTGGGCCGGACTGTTGTTTCCAAGGTTGGTGACTCAGGGAACTATAGCGAATCTGATGGTGCCTTTGCTGTTCAGCTTCACTGGGCAGCTCAACGGGGATACCGAGGCTTAGCTAGAGGGGGCTAGGAGAGCCCTATGTTACCTACCTGGCCAGTGTAAGGAAGGGTTGTTGTTTGACGGTGCCGCGATGACGTGACACCACCTTGGGGGTGGTAGCCACAAGATCGAAGACCCCTCGGATCTAGTAAGCAAGCAATGCACTGATCGGTGACTTCACTCAAGCGGACTCACCCGGTAAGCGCACACTCGTGCTCGTAGGTAACACAATGATGGTGGTGAGGGTCCGGGGTGGGACCTCGCAGCTCTGGGGGATGGCTAGCTTGGGATTGAACCTCCAAGGGTCGGGGTATTTGAAGAAGAGAAATACCCCGCCAGGGGGCCTAGAAGCCATAAAGAATACACCCCCCCGGTCTTGGGGCGTAGAAGCAAAGAGGCATGCATCCCAATCTGGGGGCATACAAAGAAGGGAACACACCCCGTCTCGGGTGCATAAGAACTAAATAAACCCCAGCCTCAGGGGGTAGAAGGATAAGAATTTACCCCCGTCATGGGGGCATGAGAAGCAATAAGTGATACCCTGACATAGGGAGATGTGAAGAAGAGCATACCCTGCTTCGGGCACATAAGAAGCCCAGCACACCCCGCGTGGGGAAGCATATGAGACAGAGTTACACCCTGGCTTAGGGGCATTTTGAAGAAGCATACCCCGCCTGGGGGCATAGACCCCATGGAGGGAAGTATACCCCCACCCTGGGGAGCGTAAGAAGCCAAGAACACACCCCTATCTGGGGGGCATAAGAAGCAGAGGATACACCCCATGCTGGGGGCATACGAAGAAAAATACACCCCGCTTCGGGGGGCATGAGAAGGAAGAAGCACACCCCACTCTGGGGGCACATACAAAAAGAGATACACCCCACTACGGGGGCATGAGAGGCAGGGGAATGCACCCCGACTCAGGGGCATTTGAAGAAGATACATCCGACCTTGGGAGCATGTGAAGAGAAGTACACCCCGGCATAGGGGTATTTGAAGAAGGAGCATACCCACGCCTGGGGGCATAGAATTCATTAAGAATACACCCCGGCTTAGGGGGCTTTTGAAGAAGGGACACCTCCCCCCTCCGTGGGGGCATGTACGACAAGACTACACCCCGGCTCAGGGGCATGTGAAGAGAAGTACACCCCGGGTTAGGGGAATTTGAAGAAGAAGCATACCCCGCCATGGGGGCATAGAAGTAGTGAAGAGTACACCCCGGCTTAAGGGTATTTGCAGAAGTTACATCTCGCCTCGGGAGCATAAGAAAGAGAAGAGTACATACCGTTCTCATGGGGGCCTATGAAGAGAAGCACACCCCGGCTCAGGGGCATATGAAGAGAAGTCCACCCCAGCTTAGGGGGTTTTTTAAGAAGAGACACCACCACCCCCTCCATGGGGGCGTACGAGACAAAACTACACCCCGGCTCAGGGGCATATGAAGGGGAGTACACCCCCACTCTGGGGGCATATGAAGAAGAAGCATACCCCACCACGGGGGCATAAGAAGCAGAAGAACGCACCCTGGTTTAGAGGCATTTGAAGAAGAGCATACCCCCATTCTAGGGGCTTATGAGACAAAGCTACCCCCGGCTCACGGGCATATGAAGAGAAGTCCACCCCGGCTTAGGTTTATTTTAAGAAGAGGTATACCCCGCCATTGGGGCAGGAGAAGCAAAACACGCCCCCGCTCTGGGGGCATATGAAGAAGAAGCATACCCTACCACGGGGGCACAGAGGCCATGAAGAATACACCCCGCCTGGGGGCATAAAAGCTGTAAAGAACATACCCCTCCACGGGGGCATAAGAAGCGGAAGAACGCACCCTGGTTCAGGGGCATTTGAAGAAGAGCATACCCTGGCTCTAGGGGCATCTGAGACACAGCTGCACCCCGGCTCAGGGGCGTATGAAGAGAAGTTCACCCCACATGAGGGAACATATGAGACAGAGAGTACACCCCGTGCCAGGGGCTTATGAAGAGGAATGCACCTCACCCTGAGGGGCGCAAAAAAAAAAGTAGAAGAACTCACTCCACAGGGGCATAGAAGTCATGAAGCGTACGCCCCGCCTTAGGGGAACGTGAAAAGAGCAACACACCCCACCATGGGGGCACAGAAGCCATAAAAAAATACACCCCACCATGGGGGCACAGGAGTAAAGAGGCATACCCTCCCTAAGGGGCAGATACAGAAGAGCCGTACCCCAGCCTGGGGGCACATTAAGAGAAGCACGCCCCAGTCCAGGGGTGCTGATGAGAAAAGAAGAGAAGAAAAGGGAAAGAAGAGTCACGAGACAGATGTGGTCTTCGCACCCACCTCTCACACAAAAAGAGAATAGAGAAAGAGAAAGAAGAGTCACGAGACAGACGTGATCTTCGCACCAGCCTCTCACACAAAAAGAGAAGAGAGAAGGAGAAAGAAGAGTCACAAGGCAGACGTAGTCTTCGTACCCACCTTTTCACACGAAGGAAGAAGAGACGAAAGGAAAGAAGGTCCTTCGGCAGACCTGGTCTTTCACCTTCGGCCCTCAGCCATCCACCCAATAAACCTCTCACATAGTCGGCATCAGGACCTTTCATCCGAACCGAAGACACTCCGCCATCGGGGCTTTACACCGACAAGACACTCCGCCATTGGGGTGTTACACCGACAAGACACTCTACCATCGGGGTGTTACACCGACAAGACACTCCGCCATGGGTTGTTACATCGATAAGACACTCTGCCATCAGGGCGTTACACCGACAAGAGACTCTATCATCGGGATGTTACACCGATAAGACATTCAGCCATCGGGGCTTCAATCGGGCAGATATTTAGCCATCGGGACTCCAAGCCGACAGATGTTCAGCCATCGGGGCTTCAAGCCAGCAGATGTTGAGCCATCGGGGCTTCAAGCTAGCAGATGTTCAGCCATCGGGGCTCCAAGCCGACAGATGTTCAGTCATCAGGGCTTCAATCCGACAGATGTTCAGCCATCGGGGCTTCAATCTGGCAGATGTTCAGCCATCGGGGCTTCAAGTCGGCAGATGTTCAGCCATCAGGGCTTCAAGCAGATAGATGTTCAGCCATCGGGGCTTCAAGTCGATAGATGTTCAGCCATCGGGGCTTCAATCCGGTAGATGTTTAGCCATCTGGGCTTCAAACCGACAGATGTTCAGTCGTCGGGGCTTCAATTCGACAGATGTTCAGTCATCGGGGCTTTGATCCAATAGATGCTCAGCCGTCCGGGCTTCAATCCGACAGATGTCGATCGGTTTGCCCGGGCTAGGTTAAACCATTCACCCTAGCCCACCTAAACCCTCCCCTGACCCTTCAAATTCCCTATAAAAGCCCCTTAAGAGCTCAAGGGAGATATAGGCATCAATCAAACAAGGACCTGCAAGCTTCAAACTCCACAGCAAGGCAACCAGCAAGGAGAATTGTGTGTGGGTGACTTGGTCATTAGCTAAGGACGCCGAGGGTATGTCGCTTGTACTTCCCTCGCACGGTCTTTCGCCATGACACACAAGTCTACCCCCACCACGGGTGAGACGCTTTGACAAGGGTGCAACCATGCATGCGCATGACGTCACGCTTCCCTGGAGTCACGAGGCTATGTCTGACCGCTCGACCAGAACCATGATCGACCCTCACCCAGACACCAGTCCAATGCTTTCACCAGTCATCTAGTTGCAAGCCTCCGTTTGGTGGAGCAGACATAGCCCAAGCCATGAGAGGAACCCTCTGTAAAATGCGCGGATATCCACCCTGTCACGCATTGACCCTGGGACTGACCATCGTGTCGAAATTGTCCCATGGCTTGCGCCCGCTGTACCTCAGCCACTATGGCTTGCCTGTAAAGCCATATAGCTCTCAGAAATTATACCGCCATTTGGACGTATGCGCTCGCATCCACGTTCGGGCCCTTAGTCCCCCTTTTTGTGTCACCTAGTATGAATCCCTCTGCACCTCTGACCCCAGCCAATCTCATCCTGTCTAGTGCGAACCCACAGCTGTGAAGTGCTCCCTGTTCTCCACCCAAGACTTCAGGCACATACAGACCTCTCTTCAGCGTGGAACGAAGGTGTTCGGATTCAATCCAATGTAAATAAACACCGACTGCTTGCGGTTAGTGGGGAAAGATGTCCTGTACACGACTCCCCACAATCACCTGCGCACTCACACCTATGGAACTGACCTTCCCTCCACGTGTCTCTCACCTCTCAAGCCCACGTGCCGCACCCTGGCGGCGCTTCCCCGATCAACTCTCTGTTCCACGGGTGATTGTCGAGAAATCGACTGGCAAGCCCGCATCCTAGTTACGTTTCCCTTAAAACCCAAAAACCTCCCATGCCACTCGGTCTCCCCTCAACTTTCCGTAAAAGGCGAGTGCACAGTGCCGCTTTGAGAAAGATATGACCATGAGAGAGAGTGCCCGAAGCACACCATATTCCGGCATCTCTCCCGTAGATATATCCTACCCCTCACTTCGGTCACCGCACATTCACCGCGTCGGTGAAACCCCGCCGCGCGTGAATAGAGAGGATGGCACGCCCGATGGGACATCTCCCACCTTCCTTATTTCTATTGAAGAGAAAGTCTGTGCCAGCCCTAAAGTCTTGGTGCCCTTTTCCTGTCCTTGCAGGAGAGGTAGGAGGAGAGTACCTGCTCACACTTCCCAGCAGCTCCCTTTTTCTATCCTTGCAGGAGAGGTAGGAGGAGAGCACCTACTCGCACTTTCCAGCAGCTCCCAGTTCACCTTCTAGTTGCTGAATCGCTTTCGATGACCGTCAGTGGCCGTCGCCCCTGCTTGTCCAGCGCATCAACAACTATGGCGGCCGTCACCTACGGTCCCATCGTCATCGCCACCCATGCACGGGTGGGATACTTGGCAGTGCCGATCACTTTTTATAGTTTTACCCCAGTTGTTAGATCACCCAACTTCCTAGGTATGGTCCCCGTGGCTGCTCCACCGCCACCCTCATCCCCCGTCTCTTCTGGCGCCGTCAATGTGCCACACCCGCCACCAATCTCAGCGGCTAGATCGAGTGTCAGACTCGGGTCTCCCATTGTCGACCCCCATAGGGGTTTCGGACCAGCTCCTACCCAGGCAAACATTAGCCCCTAGGCCTAGTTCCGATCGTCTCCTGACGCGAGCTTCACGCCCCGAGTCTCGATCCCTACCACTGCAGTTCACTCGGGCTTCCAGCCCCAGGCCTCGGTTGAGTCAGCATCTGGTGTGGGTCTCCACTCTGAGGTGCCCGGCTCCTTAGCACCTCACTCGGGCCGTCAGTCCCGAGCCTCAGTCGAGCCAGCTCCTCGCATAGGTCTCCTGACCCGGGGGTAGGGCTCCCCAGTATCTCGTTCAGGCCTTTCGACCTAAATTTTTGAAGAGCAACCACCTCACCCGGTGCATTAGCCCGCGGTTTGAGGCTTCTCAACATACAGACTGGGCATACAGCCCCAGGGTTTCTCGCAGATGACGCCTAGCGTGAGTGATCCGTGTCAGGTTCCGCATCCCTTGGCTCTGTCATGGGGGCACGTTCCCTACTACCCGATGATGCCGACTCCCAGTACGAGCATGCCTCTATGGGACGTGACGGCCCTGGCGTGGACTGAAGGCCGTGTGTCCCACCTTCTGGTCCCACCAGTCCCTGGTCTAGGCTCAAGGCCTCGGGTTGCTGGCATCCCGGCACCCCCTATAGTGCCAACTCCGAGTGCAAGCACGTCATTGCGAGCATCCAAAACACTGTTATCGGCTTGGACAAGGGCTTACACTCGAGCCACCCAGCCACCAACCTTCACTATGGACTTCGGGTCTTGGGGGCCGATTCCAATGTTGTTGGTCGATGGCCTCGTGCCACCAGCACTTACAGGTCGAGTTTTCTCGGTCTACCACCTTGGAGAGGAATCATCTTCGACTCCCCAAAAGAAGCATCATCGTGGCCGTAAAGGCAAGCAACTTGCTGCCGCCACCAGTAACTTCAGCAAGACCATTCTTGTCAAGAATCTGCGGATTCACCTAGACAGGGGCGAACCCATCATACCCCCAGAGTGGATAGTTTCTACGGTCCCTACTACCAACCGCTTCAGCCTTCTGCGTCAAATGCGAGAAGACAAAGCGAAACTCAGAAGGGCAGACGCTCCCGCAGCGACCCAGAGACACCAATGTCAGTTTGGTGTCCGAGCTCCCAAGTCCCGTCAAAAAGACAATGATAAGGAAAGATGCACAGACTTTTCATTGCTCGGACCTTAAACAGATATGCTCGGACATGGCGACCCAAGGCATGCATGTGCTTAGACATATGTACTGACATGAAATTGAACAGATTAAAACCTGCACTGACCTGGACTATGCACGGACTTGATGCTACTTGGACTTGATGCAGGCGTGCAAGGACTTGGGAGAAAGTGTATGGACTTACTATCATGTAAGGTCCTTAGAATGTGCTCAGACTTGAAGCATGAGAGAGACATGTGCGGACAATAACATGCACAGACATGACTTAGATATGCACAGACTTGGAGGGTAAAACGTGCACAGACTTACGATGTAACCCAATACCAATCAGCCCCTATCTAGGTGCGTTATGGTCGGGTGGTTTTCAAGGTCTGCCATATCAGTCCCATCGACGATCGTGTCTACCTCGAAGACAGGGACAGTCAGTTAGCATGATGGATTTCTCCCCATGCGTTATGATTAAGATAATGCTCAGGTGCAGATCCGCCATGGTTCGTTGACCAATGCTTTGACTGGGTATTGCGATTGGTATAACGCGCCTCACCCCGTGCGTTTTGTGGCTATGACAGATGGGTTCTGGTCCGTTATGTGCCCTCGATCTGTAGCGGTGTATTTTTGTGTCTGTTGGGTATAACGCACCTGCCCTTGTGCATTATACTAGTATGACGTGCTTGTTGTGGTCCGTCATACTTCGTGTTGTTAGTGTGTAGGTCTGTTGGACATAACGCCCCTCCCTGGGTGCGTTATGTTGATATGACGCCCCTCTGCTGGGGCGTTATATCCTCTGTATGTCGCTTTAGGTCTGGTTGGCATAGCGCCCCTCCGATGGTGCGTTTTGTGGGTATAACGCCCCTATGCTGGTGCGTTATACTCCCGTTGGCTTTGTGGCCGTTTGCCGGTGCTATGTGTGTGTCCGTCTGTCTTAGGTCCTTGTTTAGGGCGGTGTCTATGTGTCGGTGGTCGTCCGAATTGGTCGGTTTAGGTGACTGGCTGTGGTTTTTTTCCTAGGCTACGACAATACCCTAACGACTCAATCTAGAAGCTACCATTGTCCTTGTCTCTGGTTGCGTAGCAATTGCCTCTTAACTGTTGGGTCTCCCCTAGCAGTTAACTGACAAGTTATTCTGCCCAAAGTGTTGTCATCTCTCACCACCTTTATTCCTGTTGATTCTGCTTGCTTGTGCTGCTATGGCGGTGGATGTGTTGGTGTGTCGATGTCGTGTCTGGTTCCGGTCAACCCGGGGTTACCTAGTGGTTGACAGGAAGCCTTGTTGTGTCTCGACGGCCTTGTCCAATTTGAGACATTGGTTCTGGATATCTCGAGGTACCGTTTTACCTCGCTTTGTGTGTCCAGGTGTGTTGAAGGTTCTTGGTGTCCCCTCAGGTCTCCGTGTGTCGTTTTCTCAGAGAGTCATTTTCCTTGGCTTAGGATTAGACCGATTGGCGGCTTGTTCCGCTCTGTGAGATGATCCTGACTTAGAGTCGTAGGACTCAGGGACCGTTGTGTTGTAGGTCTAGTAGCCTAGTCCTGAGTCTGTTGGTAGTCACCTATGCTACTTTTGGTGCTTCGAAGTGCGTGTTATAGGGCACTTTTGCCTGTGTGTACGTCGGCACTTGTGTTTTGGAGTCGGCGTCTTGTGAGCCTTCACTAGTCGTAGCCTTACGGCATGCTTCGGCGCAACGGCTTTTACAGCGGGGCACTTTCGGTTCACAATTTTTAAGCTAGTCTCCGTCGACTCTCGTAGTTACCGTTGTGTCCACGGGGGGAGAAAACTAGCTAGAAGCCTGGCTTAGGCAAAAGCCAGTGTGTGCACACGTGGTCAGGGGCTTTGGACTGATGCCGACAGGCATTCCCCTATCTAGTCACTCGTGACTTGGTTACTGTTCTGGTTCTGACAGTGTCTTAGTCTCTGCCCGGCTGTGGGTATTGAACATGAGACGCTCGTAAGCACAGCATAAGATGTCAGTGGACACAGCTGGCTGTTCTTCTAGTGTGGGGCACTCCAGTCACGTGGCATGTGACTCTTTGCCTCTTCCTTCGCGATACCCTTTGCAGTTCGCCTTGTGTTTCTCGTGCGTCGTGACCTTCTGGGTTAGCCCTTCATGACTGTACTAGAGGTCAATGTCTACCACTTGCACGACATCCTAGTTGGGTGCGTGGTAGTGTGCACGACGTCCTTGTCGTGTCATCAGTCGTCTGTCTAGGTTTTCCTAAGCTTTTCTTGTTGTCCTTGCAGGTCTTCTATTGGAGCCTAGCATCCTGTCGACAGTTCGGTAAGCTTCTGACTTCTTTAGTTTAGAGTTCACCCTCCTGTCTTTGCTTGCAGTGGTTCCTCACGTAGGCAGTTCAGCAACTCCTGACTTTGTCAGCTCTGAGTCGGCCACCTGCCCTTGCTTGGAGTAGTTTGGGGTACCAAGGTTAGTTCGGTAGCTGTTGTCTGGTACGACTTCTTCCTTCCCCTCTTCCTTAGCTTGTTCCCTACTCCTGCTTTCTGTTCTGTTTCCTTTACAGCTTTGTAGTATAGCTTTCCTGCTTTACTACTACCTGTTGTTTACCAGCTATTGCTTGCGGTTTTAGCATGTTACTGTGTGTTTTCCTCAGTGGGGATCTGCGTGACCCCTACTGAGCCAGTGACACGAGGCTCACCCCTACTTTTTAGGTGGTGGTCGTTCGTTTGGCTTCCGTGTGTACCTGGGGCGCGTGCTCGTAGCGTCTAGTTGTGGCCAGCTACTGCCCTCGTCAGGCTTCCCCCGACTTTCTGGTACGTCTTTTCTTTTCTGTCGATTATACTTGACACTTATTGTCTTTTCTTTAGACTTGACTCTGGGCTATAATTGTTAAATTTAAAACTGTTAATTAAAAAGTAATTTTAACAGCCCATAGCTCGGGCTTCCGGGCATCTTCCTTCTCGACGAACATGCCGATTACCCAATCATTGGCACACGATCCCGGGCACCTGACAGGTTCCGTACTAAGCTGAAATGTCAGAATATTCCCTCCAAAACTTTTGGACAAACAAAAATTCTAATAAATGCTAGGTCAAAGATTCAAATGCTATATATAGATCGGTGCTCACTCTATTCAAGCTAAGGAAGGCATGAGAGTTAAATATCTGAATCTACTGTGAAGTGAGAGTGTTCTTCAAAGGAAAAAGAAAGAGAGCTAATCAGAGAGAAAGAGAGCCAGTTCGTGAGCTACAGAAAAAGAAAGTGAAAGAGAAAGTGAAAGAGAAGGAAGAATGTGATGACCCAGAACTCGAATACCGAGTAAACCTAATCCCACTTGGATCTTGAGAGGCCTCCCAAGAGCGGTAAAGCTCCGAAGGGATAAAAGGAGTGTGTGGAGGTGTGTGAGAGTACATTGAACTTCCAGATAAAGTAGTAAACAATTCTATTACTATCACCAGGATTGCTAAAATAGCAAAAATTAAATTACATTTTCAATTAAACAAGTTAAACTACAACGGCTAGTAGAGTCCAGTCCAACAAAAGATAAGTACAGTCCAACAAGAAAGAGAACGTACTCTCAAGACATGGGAAGCCTGACACTGGCAAAGTTGGCAACTAAGAACCACGCACTGCACCTCCGGGCCACGAGGAAGAAGAGCAACCACACTTGAAAAGTTAAGGGTGAGCCTCGTGTCACTAGCTCAGCAGGGGTCCCACAGATCCCCCCACGAAACAATGCAGTAACAACAGTGCTAAACTACAACAGTAAAGTAGGAGCAGGACTAACAATAGTAGAAGTAAAGAGGAAGGCCGTACTGAATGAAAACACGGTAGCTGATGAAAATCTCGGCCCCCTAAGCTACTTATAATCGGTAAGAACCATGGATCCCCAGACACACATCCTGGAATCACCGAACTGAGATAAGGAATTTTGGCTACACTACCAGAATACATCACGATACTACAGTCATGCAGGCTCGTCTCCCGAGACAAACCCAACTCAAGACCACATGGTCTGAAAGCGCCAACACATACATGATCTTACCGTCATGTACGCTACACTAACTACAGGTGAAGTCAAACATAGACTACCAGGCAAGTCAGGTCAACCATGACGAAACCTAGTCATGAAAATCACAAGTCATGTGTCATGTCACAGAAGCACTACCTCACTAGAAGAAAAGCTAGATGCATCCACTGACGTCTTAAACTGAGCCTTAAGTGTCTCCTACTCATCTCGAACGTGATAATTGAGATACTAAATAAGGAACAATAGTAACGGGTGACCAGTCAGGGTCACGCCTATTGGCGCTCGTCCAAACGCCCCTGACCACATGTGCACAAACAAGCTCAATGTCTTGAGCCGAGCCTCTAGCTGGCTTTCCCCTCCCGTCAAACTCTAACGACTCGACAAAGGGGCACATGGCAACTAGCTTATGAACTGTCTCTACCGGGAACGGCCCCGCCAGCACTCCCAAGTGGGCCGACACAAAGTGTCATTAGGCTACAACTAGTGGAGGCTCACTAGACACGGTGACTCAAAACAGAAACATTGAAGTATAGACAGTCTGAACATGCACCTGTCGCATGTACTACGAAGCACAAAGTAGCACACAGAACTGCCACCAGACTCAGGACAGTCAACTAGACCTGCTAACACAACAATCTTTGAGTCACACAACTCGGGTCAAGATTGCTGCACATCACAGTAATATATAGTTCAATCAGCCTAGTCCCTGGGTCAAAATCACAAGAAAACACAAGTCCTCAGCCCCTAGGCCAAACATCAGACTCTCGATTTTGCATAACAAATAAACATGGACCACCAAGATCATCAATACCCTCGAACCACATGGTCACATAAATCGAGGTAAGATGATACCTCCAAGTGTCCAAACTAGGTCTCGATCCTCATAGGATAACCAAGACACTCACGAGGTCACATGTCAACTACTGGTTCACAATCGAGTTGACCAGAAACCAATTGATCTTTAAACCAATTCTTGAAATAGATGGCACACACTTCGAAATTATGACACTTTCGAACACCCAATAACACGGTCACAGCCCTCATAGGACGTCCAAGATATCCACGAAACAATGGGCTAACCAAGGGGTCGAAGTCAAGCCAACCGGAAGCTAAACCAATGAGAACACAACACCCCGAACAAATGGCCATCTTACCCTTCGCCGCTATTACGCATTGGCGGTCTTATCTGGGCCACTATTCACATGGTTAAAATAGGCAAGAAACGGTCTTGCTCAAGGCTGCTACTTAACAAGTTGCGGTCTTCACAGGGCTGTCTCTTCAAAGTGGTGGTCATGGCCAGACCGTCAACTCCAAACCGCCTTTAAAGCTTCACAAAAAAGCACGATAAGCCATCTTGGTGACGGCCTTTTGCCTGACCATCACTTCATAAGACGGTCAGTCGCAAAGCCGCTACTAGGAACTGACTTAAACATATAACAATCCCTCCGAAACCGTTTCTCAAGAGTAGTGGTCCTCCTAGGGCCGCCACTACCAATTGCGGTTGGGAGCTAGACCGCTACCCCAAATCGAATTCAAACAGTTAAAACCTGATAATGGTCAACCTCGGACCGTTGACAAGAGAGTGACGGTCAGCCCAGGGCCGCCACTACCACGTTGTGGTCGGTCGCGAGACCGCAAACTGAAACTGACATAGAAACCTTTAAGAGCCAAATAGCGCTCCTCATTGGACCATTTCTTCGAGTAGCGGTCCTTGGTGCGACTGCTACTTCCTATCGATGCGAAAATTGTAGGAAAGCTCAAAACTCAATCTTTCCACACCCCAATCATCCCAGAACGACGGGGAAACACCCATAACCACAATATCAACCTTCCACAAGCCGGAAGGGATCCAAAAAATCACAAAATGGTTATCAAATAGGTGATTTTCACAAATCCACCCAAAATGACTCACGTGGGCAACCGACCTCCTACTGGCCCAAAATCACAACCAAACAGAGTTAAACTAGCAAAAATCGAATCCCAACATGCTAGGGGTTCAAATGGTTCCATTTAAACTCAAAACCGTCACCTAGAATGGCGATCACGGCTCACATCCCTGAAACATGCTTTCGCCCTTAAAGCAGGAAATCCAACTCAAACTCACATCGTTCAGCTCCAAATTGTGAGGGAAAGCAAGAAAAGAGTAGGGCATCCATCCCCCTACCTCCACTGAAGATCACGCGAGTCGGAATGGCCAAAACACACCGAAAATGATCACACAAACCCACGCTGTGGCACTTTGAATCCATCGAGCGATCGCGCCAACACCACGCTCCATTCCTCACACCTTCACGCTCCACGGTGATCCCACCTCATCTGCATCCGCCACGATCGATCGCTCAGGTGAGAGGGAAGAAGAGGAGAGAGAACAGAGGGAGAGATAGTGAGCACGGTGGAGAGAGGGAGAGGGGGTTAAGGGTTTAAAAAAAAGAAAATAGAAATATTAATAATATTTCTCAAATCTAGTTTTTGACCTAAAATTTCATAAAATTAAAAAAATATAAAAGAATAACCTCCGCGATCCTCGAAAAGAGCACAACACACCTGCAGTGTCTCGGAGCCACAAAACTCAACGGTTCACTATCCACGGGATTCTGTAACTTATACAAGGGAAAAATTCGTGTGGATTGTAAAACACAATTCGAGACCCACAAAAGTGCTCTGAAAGCTCTCCGATTCCAATCCGAAGGATCCAGGGTATTACAGTATTCCATGTTATGTAATGCACAGACTAGGAGAAGGTCCTACTAGCCACCTTTCAACTCAATAAATATGTGCATATATGGTGGAAGGCCACATCAGCTCATCTTCAAAATGCACAACTCACTTAGGAGGAGTTTCTTGAACTCTTCCGTGAAAAATATTTCTCTGAGCAAGTTCGCAAGAAGAAGGGAGAGAAATTTGCCTCTCTAAGGAAAGGCATGATGATGGTGGTAGAGTATGAGCTGTAATTTTCAAGACTAGCTCCATATGCTCCGCATCATGTCAGCACGGAGCTTTTAAATGCCAACAGATTCATGGATGGACTATGTCATGTCTTTGTCAAGCAACTTAGGTTGCAAAACATCTGAACCTATACAGAGATAGTGCATAGGGTCCATTTATGTGAAAGGATCCTTGAGAAGGTCGAGAAGTTCAAAGGTAAAGGAGAAGAATCCAACCGGAAGCATGACAAGAGAGGACGGAAAGAAGAAAAATTCAACATCATGTGAACCTATAAGTCCTGCGACAATAAGAAGAGTTCCCGTAACGGCAACGGGAACGACAAGAACAAAAGGGTGAAAGAAGAGGAAAAATAAGTCATGGCAGCTTACATGTTCTACAAAAAATTAGATTATTCGATCGAAAAGTGCTGGAAGCACCTAAGCGCGTGTCTTCGTTGTGACAGTAGGGAGCATAGCATACCCGATTGCCCCCATGTGAAAGAATCACCCTCCAAAAATGATGCTGAGGATAGGCAGTAGGCTTGTTTAAACGTGATGGATGATGAAGTCCCAAAGGAAGATCGTCTGATAGAAGGTACAATCCATGTCTATTCATTTCCAGTCTTTATTTTATTCGATACCCCAACTTTCTTATGATAAAGGAAAGACCACTCTCCCTTCTTCTTTCCAGGTGGATCACCACACTTCTACCCCCTCATTTCCACAAAATTCTATGGGACCATCAGATTTCTGGCGCCCACAGCCAGGGGCAACCCAGGTCCACTCCAATTTGGGTCATTCAGCGGCCCAGTATCCTTCTTATGGGCTTCCACCCACCCAGGTTACTTATCCTTCGGCGCCATCCTATGGGCCGCCTCCTTCAGCTGCTCTGCCTTCCGCTCCGCAAGTCCAAACTCCTTCTTTTATCACCCCTGCCCCATCCAGGGAGCAGGAACTCTTTGATAAGTGGGCCGCCATGCAACAACAACTCGACTTTCTCCAAAAGCGGGTTGGCCCACAGTCCCTGGCCGACGTCCCCGTCCCTAGCTTTCAGAACATCCATTTTCCTCCACAATCAGAGCTGCCCAACTACAGAAAATATGATGGAAATGGTAATCCCTTTATTCATGTAAGGGACTTTTTATATGAATCGACGTAATTTCAGTATGATGACCATCTCATGGCATATCTGTTCCGCCGATCATTGGACGGGGTTGCATTGGAATGGTTCTATTCTTTGCCATTGGAGGACGCCGAGAGCTTTAAGGTGGTCAAGGACAAGTTTATCCAGCGATTCAGGACAGGGTCGGCCCTGAATATTCATTCACAGATTTAGTGGCCGAGAAAATGAAAGCGGATGAAGAAAATGCTACCTACGCAGACAGATGGAGGCAGATGGCCGTCAGGGTGCCCGACCATATTCTAGAGGAAGAGAAGGTCAAATTATTGATTTCTAATGCTACCCTGACCTTCCGAAATATATTGACTATGAATGACATATCCAACATGCATCAGTTGTATAGTCGGGCATAGTTCATTCAAACCCAGTTTAAGGACTCTCCCATCCATTCTTTATTTGAGGCCTAGAAGCCCAAATACAACAGAAAACCACAAGGGCCGGTCACCGAGGGAGTCCAGACGAATGAACAAGTTCAAGCCGTTACTTTCCCTACCGCCAACCCCAACAACCAAATCCGCTTTCCCCAAAATCCCCGCAACACCCAGTCTGCTCCACAAGCCCGTCCTCCACTCACCTTCGTCACTCCACAAAACCCTCCGCCCGCTTATTCCACTCCACCAAACCCTCCGCTCACCTTCGTCGCTCCGTAAAACACCTATTCCGCTCTACAACAGCCTCCACCACCACCACAATACCATAACGTTCCTCCCCCTAACGGCTACAACAGCAACAGCAGGTGCCCGGTTCCCAAGAGAGCCCAATATCCTCCTTTGTCGGAAACTCTTGCCGACATATTTTTGGCTCTCATGTCTATTAATGCCATCCAGCTTCCTCCGGAAAGACCCAGTTGGAATACTGCGGTTGATCAGACGAAGTATTGTGTGCTCCACAGGCAGCCGGGCCACACCATCGAAGGATGTTTTCAATTCTGAGATCTGGCCTATGACTTACATGAAGGGCACAGGGTCGATTGGGCCGAGATGCATAAGGCCATCATTGAACTAAAAGAAAAGAGAAGGCAGCCGCTGAGGCTCTCAAATGCATATCTACACTTATATTAGCCTGCACTGTCTTCTAATTCATGTAGTACCACCTAATTGCGTGTTAGCATGACCGAACTCTAGGTATGTCAAATGGCGATTAATAGAAGGTCGGGTTATGCCCAACAAAAAATTCTCGTTATGCATGATGGTGGTCTTCGGACCTAGGTTCTCCGCCATGTTTCGAGGTTCAGAACTCATTACACGAATAAATCAATCAACTACTTGCTGCATCTTGCATGAATGAATCAATCAATAAGTTGATCATGTGGCATCCTCATTTACGTTTAGTCTACATTCTTTTGGACTTTCATAACCCCTTAAGGCGTCCCATCTTGGCAAATAATTAAGGGTTGTCTTCCTTCCTGGAAGATGTAATTAACATCATGACCATTATGGTATGACAGACTTCTGGTTCCGAAACGAATCTCATAATCGTCTGACCAAGTTCGATCGAGCGCATAATAAATCTATCACTTACGTGACTGGCACACCTACGTAAATAAATTAAATTAAATAAATAATAATAATAATCATTCCCATAAGCGGGCATGCCCGGTGAGATCATTGATCTCCCTTCATCTCTTTGCGAAGAGGGGACGCCTCTAGGGGCTCCCCCCTAGAATACTGACTATTTGTCTATTTATTTCAGGTAAACAATGACGTCATCAGGATTTACCGCTCTCACCTTTGGCCCCACGGTTGTCACTGGCCATGCTAAACACGGGTACCTGGTGGTGCCCACCATCTTTAGCTCACTCCCACCAGCAGTAGGCTTCTCAAACTTTCTGGGGCTAGCCTTTGCCGATGTGCTGCAAAAAGAGTCCCTCGAGCCCGTTGGGGAGAAGACTACCAAGGGGGTCGAAGCCCTGAAGGCTCGACGCTGTGCAGGCCTGCTGAGGGGCTCAATTCAAGTCGCCAATTGCATGGTGCACCACATTACTTACGGGGCTTGCCCTGTCCACACCAACAACTCCGAAAGACCCCAGCATAGGAGCTTCCGAAAGAATGTTGCTACTACTATCACCAGGCGGCTCTCCGCATTTGGCAAATCTGTCTTGATCGGGGGCGTCTGCATCTTTCTTGACGGACGTGAGGCCCGAGTAATCCAAGATCGGACGATCCCTACTGTGCCCACCCACAACTCCTACAAGGTCCTCTCCAGAAGGAGAGCCGAGAAAGAAGATGCTAGCCGATATGGCCGAAGGGAGATGGCCCCCAAGTAAAAGATATCCAAACAAGTCTGGGTCCCCAAGAAGGTTCGGCCTACTGGCCAGGAGGCACCAGTCCGCCGCCGCCCCGAGCTTGTTGGAGTGGAGGAGAAAAGGGAAAGGTGCTTGGCCCCAAGAAAAGAAGAGGAGGTCGTGGATCCTCCATGCCATGTAAGCTTTAGGGCATGCGCTCGACAAGCCTATATCCCCACAGTGGGGAGGAGATTTTAGCAACCCGCCGAAAGAGCCTGGCTCACTTACATCCCTCCGATGGGAGGCCGACAACTGTCTCTGGTCCCATATCAGGGACGGGGGCAATCAGAAATGAACTACATGGTCAAAAATTATTTCAGGGGTCTAGGCAACCCCTCACTAGGCCAACAACGGCTGTTGCAAGCCGCTGCGGTCAAAGGAGACAACTACCCATAAATGGTTGTTGAAGAAGAAGAACAAAGAAGAATGATGTCATCAGTTGATGACAATGGAAATGAAGATGGCTTGGAGATTGAAGCCGATGAAGCCATTCCTCAGCAAGGGAAGGGAAGAAGAGTCTCCGTATTCAAGAGATTGGCCTTCCCAGAGCATGTTAAAAGGAGGGCCCACTGTTGGAGGAAAGAAATGTAAGTCTTCACTTGCAATATGGCTAGGGTGTCCGGCCAACATGAAAAACTACCTGAGGAGCCTCAGGAGATGGCTCGATTGGCCGAATGGCTGGGGCCGAACACTCGAAGGGCGGAAGCCACAAGAGAGATGCTGACAGCAACTAGGGGAGAGCAAGCCCTAGCATATCACTTGCAAAATGATGAAGCTACCATTTTAACTGCCAATGTGGTGACGGCAGAAGTGGAAGATGTACTGCTTGACATCCTGCCTGAAGGTGCGACAGGGGAGATAACAAAAGCTATCCCCAACTTGGAAATTATGGACCCATCGGTGCTGATGCTACTCTGAAAGTACCAGTAGGAGATAGAGTTCCTGAAGAAGGCACTCGTGGAGAAGATGGAGCATGCCTCGGCCTCCAAATAGCCCAAGATGCAGGCTGAGTCATCGCGGGGAGCCGTCAATACAGGTGACTTCCCACCGCTATATACCCTGCCGCAGCCGATAGAGCCAAGCATGACGGCCACTCAGCAATGCCCACCACAGCCGTTGATGCCGCCAGTGCTACTACAGGTGCCCTAGGCACCTTCACTACTGCGTCCTCCTCTGCAGGCGACCACCTTGATCACCCTCTATTTGCAGCCGGCACATTTCTACCAAGAACCAGTTGATCCGACTGTCATGAATAAGCTGATGGTGGAGAGAATGATCGAATTGAAGCTTGCAGAATGAAGTGAAGGCGATTATGTCACATTTGATGCCTATAGGGTGCCATACCCATTGCATCATGCTACAAAGTGGCTCCCTCCTGGGATCAGCAAATCACCAAAGTTTGACAAGTTCAACGAGAAGGGAACCTTGAATGTCACACCCCGAGCGCGGAAGATTACCTGGGGGTACGTGACGAGTTTATATCAATCATGTCAATCAGAGCGTAATGCATTTGACAGAAAGACAGAGCATGCAATAGAGCAATAAACCCAATCTTTTATTCATTCATAATCATCCTCATTACATTCTCCAAATAAGAAGACTAAAATAAGAAGAGAATTACAAGATTGACTCAAGAAATATAAGGGTAGACAAGACTATGTAATTCTAGACACTTGGATGGCTCTATGACTTCACTTTCGAGATATTACAGTGATCAGAGTCCGTAAGGTCCAGTACAGTCGGCAGCTGGCATAGGGTTTCGTGCTTATTTTTTGCTTGGCTTCTCACGTGAGAGAGTGAGTGCGCGACGTTGGCGCTGTGAAGGTGGTTGCTGTCATTGTTGGAGTGTCGGCGTGGGGTCTAAGGATCGAGGTCGAGAGCTTTCTCCCTCATTGATGGTGGCCCCGATGGTGCTGTGTTGGGCAGAGGTTGCCGACAGGTGCGTTGCTGCGGTGCTGCGTTCGAGGAATTACAACGAGGTCAGGTGGCTGGTGAGGATTGTCCGTGGTTAAGTGGCCGTGAGTATGCTCCGAGGGAGTTATTGTCATTCGGGCCATACCTGTTCGAGATTTGTCTAGCCCCTGAGGCGTTGACATCATGGTTCGAGGTGGCAGAGTGGGCGCTTTAGTCAAGATGTGCTCGGATGAGTGGAGGATCTTCTTGGATTGGGCTGTGGTCGCCCTGGATTTGGTTTGAGATCGTATGGCAGTGGTGAGTTCGGGGCTCGAGGATGAGCATTGTCGGGTGCCAGTTATGATTCGTGTTGTGGCTCCTGGCATGGTGTTTTACGTGATTGCAGCTCGAGGATGGGTTGGTGTTGGCACGGACGAATTCAAGAGAATGTTGTCCGGTGGCTAGAGATGTTACGGCCTTTGAGCTTGACGTTTTGGTGGATTCTCATTGCTCCTTGGTGAGTGTTTGGCGTGTTATTGGTTTCGAGATCAGAGGCAAGCGTAAGAGAGGAGCGTGTGGCAGCAGCTAGCTTAACCGCTGTGGCAGAGTGTGGTTGTTTGTGAGAAGCATTGTCCATCCCCTGATGAGTAAGGGTGTGTTGGTGCTACTCCCGAAGGATGCGTGCCAGTTGGGCAGTGTTTGGGAGAGCTTGTGGCTGGTGTTGTACTTTTTGAGGTGTCATGAATCAGAACTTGCGACGTTGCGGAGGATGTGTTGAGCGTCGGAGGATTGGTTCCTCGGTGTGAGATTGTCTCGGTTGCATGAGACGTGTTGTTGTCATGTCATTGCTTGAGGCATTATGGTTTATGGCATTGGTTGGATGGAGAGTTGGGGAAACATCCTGACAAGTGTGCCGTGTAAGTACCCTATTCTCGTTTTGGAAGCTGTGTCCTCGAATGAGATTGTGTTCTTGGAGAAGTGATCTATTGCAGATTATAGGATCCCTGTTGGTTGCTATGAGTGGCTGGTGAGGTTGATCGAGTGATCGACCATGGTAAGAAGTGTGTTGTCTGGGGACCCGTGAGCATTGGTCATGGCACTATCGACCAGCTTACTATGGTAGTAGGCGACATTTGTCAGTTTTGGAGAAGCGTGTCATGGATTGTAAGAGGTTGCATCCCGTGGCTCTGTGACAAGAGTAGAACCGCGATTGGCAGGCGTCCTCTTGGATCATTTTGAGGTGAAGGATTCGATGAGACAGGACGAAGGACGATGCCTATGTGCGGAGGTCTCTGAAGAGACGCTGGCGTTGGATATGGTGATCCCTAGTCTGTGATCAGCAAGGGAGGATTTCTCAGTAAGTCTAAGTTGTGTGACAAGAGGATCGAGGATTGTGGAGTCCTTTTATTTGATTTCGTCGTGCTCCCCTGAGAGGGTAGAGTTGATGTGAGAACTGGATCGGATGCAGAGTTCAAGCGAGATTTGGCTCGAGTTGTGGTATTGGTATGTGGGAGAGTCAGCGGATGGCCTGTCGTGATTTGGAGCGTGCTTGTTGGGCCGGTGGAGGTTTCCCGTTGACGCGTATCTGGTGACCAGTGGGTGGTCTTTCACAGATAGAAGATGCTAGTTGTTGGGGCTCGAGAATGACGTGAGCTATTGTTGGCATCCACTTATTTTCTCTAAATTAATTGAGAATTAAGTATAGAGAAATACTCCCTAAATAGAGTAAAATGACACAATGTCAAGGGTGCTCTACCAGTCGAGTTAGCCTTGAAAATCGAGGCGTCGTCAGGCCAGGCGACATGACACAATAATCGAGGATCACCCTCGAGCATAGGGCACTGCACCAGTCAATTTTCAGGTAATCGAGTCGGATCTAAAGTTCGAGACAACTTGTCACATAGAGTGGCACTCTGAAGAGATTCGGGGATCTCCCCTGAATACCCTGCATATGGTATCACACCACTGGCACCTCAACAACCGGGTTAACCCGGGTCTCAGAACAGCCTGTCGCATCATACGACTCTTCGCCAAGGAACGAGGGTCACCCCCACCACCAGACAAGCGACATCATCATGTCGACGTCCCAGTCACCGGGCCCAATCAAGGGTCCTAACCAGCTAGCCAGCCGTGACCCATGGCAATATCAACAATCGATCGGGCCCGCTCCCGATCACTTAGTTTATGGCCCGCTCCCGATCACTCAGTTTGTGGGTTTACCCGTGCTCAACACAGCTACCTTAGCCGACCCGGGGGCACCCTGACTACAAGCCACGTCATGTGGCACCCAGCAACGAGGCTGGGGTCTATCCTCTGAGTCACCTCCCTCCAGCCCTCTGAAGTCAAAGGAAGACCCATCTGGGCCGACCGCAAGCTTCAAGAGCTAACAGTAGCCTCATATGGCCCCACACGCGCGTGTCGAAAATTTCCCTGAGCACCTGGTGGGCGCGTATGCTCCAGCCACTCTACAGCAAGCCAGAGTCCGACTCAGGACTCCCAACAACCCATCACATCATGTACCTCCATCGTGTGCCCTCGCACGCGGATCGACCTGAGCAATCAGGTCACGAGGGTCAAGGGGGCAGCGCCCCTTGCGGGGATCTCCGGGGGCGCAGCCCCCGGAAGAAAATTCCTCTTTATAACAAGGGCATTCATGTCTTTTGGTAATCTGAATCCCCAGTCAAACCCACACTCAAATCCCCGATCAAACTACTGGTCAAACCTGGGTAAACCCCCCCAGTCAAACCCGGGTATTTAAACCAACCACACTATCTCTCCTGCTCATTTTCAACTTCCCGTTCTCTCACTCCATTCTCTCTATTCCATTCGGCGCGTGGCACACACCATTGTGGAGCAGGTCGAGGCGTGGATGTGCTGGGGTGATCAGTTCATGGGAAGGAGCAACGGTTGGAGCGTGGCGGGCGTGATCCCTCGGTGGATTCGAAGAAGGCGCCGTTCACATTCCTGGAGATTTTCAGGGTGGTTTAGTCACTTCAGCACGCAGTTTCTTTGGTGGAGGTAGGGAGATGGATCACCACTTTGTCCTCTACGTTTTCCCTATCCCTAATCATCGTTTAGTGCTCGAACAGGCGAGATCGGCCCCGTTGGGGTTCCCTGGGTTTTGTAGGCTCCGTTAAAAATCGGTGATGGTTCTATGATCGGTTGGAGTCAATAGACTCCTGGGAACGTCAGCGTTCCATTGATACCAATTTCATGTCGATCAGTGGTCTCGTTTGACCGTAGGGAGCACGAGAAGTCCAGTTGTCCCATTTGGGTGATTTCGTTAGAATCACCCATTTCTTGCGATCCGTGTACCATTTTGACTCCGGATGGAGTCCATGTGATTGTATGCTTGTCCATGGCTATATCCCCGACGTTTCGGCATGAATGGGGCATGTGAAGGCCAAGATTGGGCCAAGCCCATGGTTTGCTCGCCGTCACGGTTGGACGGTCGAACCAGGTGCTGCACATGGTATGAGCGGCCATGCTTGGACCATTTATCCTCGTGGAGTCTAGGGGCTTGCGCGGCCACATGATAGACCGCACAAGGTATGGGCGGCCTCGTCAGGACTGCCTATCCCCACTTCGGCGGCTAGCCTTCAGTCGCTTGTCTTTTCGTTGGGTTGAGCGGCCAACATCTGACCGCCCATCCCAGTTCACCCTTGGTCAACAATTGAGTGTCGGTCGCGTTCCGCAGTCCGATCAAGACTGTTTTGACTGACACTGTAGTAAGTCACTTTCGTTCAGTGGTCTGGTCAAGACCATTTTGACCAGGAACTGGACTGGATCGTGGGCTTGAGCGGCCAAGGCTTGAACACTCATCCCCTTGGGCGGTCCCTTGCTGACCGTCCATCCTCTACGGTTGGTCCCCCAACCGTTCATCCCCCTTGAGCGGCCCCATGTGGACCGTTCATCTTGGGTTGAGTGGTTAGTCATGGACCGTTCATCCCCTTGAGTGGCCACATTGTGACCGCCCATCCTGTTGAGTCCGTCGTCTTGTATGTTGGCCATAATGGCTTGTCCCGTGTCCATCTGTCTTAGGTTTGTGTTCTAGGGCGGTGTCTGTGTGTCGGTGGTCTCTGGATAGGTCGGTTCAGGTTACTGAGTGCGATCTTTTCCCTGACTGCGACAGTTCCCTAACGACTCAATCTAGAACTACCGGCATCCTTATCTCTGGTTGTGTGGCGATTGTTCCTTGACTGTCGGGTCTACCTAGCGGTTGAGTAATGGTTCACTTTGCCCAGAGCGTCATCCTCCGGTGTTTTCGTTTCTGTTTGTCTTGGATTGTCCTTGTGGTCCGTCCATTTTCCTGTGGGTGTCTCTTGATATCCTATGAGGGCTGAGACTACGTTATAAGGTAGCTAGGACTCTTCTTGCTTGTAGTAGGGCTCTCTTCCCTACTGTAGAGTCGTTATTATCTAGTTCCGGTCAACCCGGGGTCACCTAGTGGTTGACAGGTAGCCATGTATGTGTCTCGACGGCTCTGTCCAGTTCGAGACATGATTCTGGCTGTAGTGAGATATCGTCTTACCTCATTCTACATGTCCAGGTGTGCTGAGGGTTCTCGATGTTCCCTCAGGTCTCCGCGTGTCATTTCTTTTGACAGCGTCATTTTCTCTGGCTTAGGATTAGACTGATTGGCGACTTGTTCCACTATCAATTACGATCTTGTCTCCGAGTCGTCTGACTCAAGGATCGTTACGTGAGTTGGTCTAGTTGCCTTGTCCTGAGTCTGTCGATAGTAGCTCTGCTGCCATTGGTGCTTTGTAGTATGGGTGACAGTGCATAATTAGCCTGTCTATACTTCAGCACTCGTGTTTTGAGTCTCTATGTCCTGTGAGCCTCCACTAGTCATATCCTTACGGCACGCTTCGGCGTGACGACTTTTATAGCGGGGCACTTTCTAGTTTACAGTTTGTAAGCTAGTTTCCGTCAGCTCCCGCAGTTACCGTAGCGTCCTACGGGGGGAGAAAACTAGCTAGAGGCCTGGCTCAGGCAAGAGCCAGTGTGTGCACACGTGGTCAAGGGCTTTGGACTTACGTCATTAGACGTGACCCTGACTAGGTTGTACTGTTCTAGTTCTGACAATGTCTTGGTCTCGGCCTAGACCTTGCGATAGGTTACGCAAATAGGACACTAGTAGGCGCAGCATAAGACGTCAGTGGACATAGCTGGCTGTTCTTCTGGTGAGGGGTGCTCTAGTCATGTGGCACATGACTCTTCATGGTTCTCTTCACACTTCTCATGCATCGTGACCTCCCGGGATAGCCCTCTCGTGACTGTACTCGAGGTCAGTGTCCTGTCGTATGCATTATGTTGTAGTCATGTATGGGACAGTATGCACGACGTCCTGGTCGTTTCTTCTAGGTCTGCGTCTGTCTAGGTTTTTCCTAGGTTTCTTTTGTCTGTTTTGCAGGTCCCTTGTAGTGTCGACAGATCAGGAACTCCTGACTTCGTCAGCTCAGAGTCACCTTCCTACTGCTGCTTGGAGTAGTTTGGGGTGCCGAGGATAATTAAGCAGTCGCTTGTCTGGTATGACTTTCTCCCCCTCTTCCTAGATTATTCCGTACTCCTACTCCCTGTCTCTTCTTTTACTGCTTTCTAGTGGTAGTTTATACCTTTGTAGTGTAGTTTTCCAACTTTGCTACACCAGCTATTTTACTTGTTCCGTATTACTGCGTGTTTTTCATTGAGGATCCAGAAAATCATTACACTGCTAAGTCTAGAGAGAAATTACAATGGAGAAAGAGGAAATGAGCTAGTAAGGCTAGTACAAAATTTTTCTAGCCTATGGAAATGGGGGAACTTTGGAGTCTGTGGCCCCTCTTCAAGGTCAATAGGTGGAGGACCCTCAGCGCTCAGGGATTTTCCCCCCGTACCCTCGACGATGGCTGGCTCGGGCTCTGACCCCATTTGTATGGGAATTGCCCCATCCACGCGCCCTCAGGCCCCAGAGTTGGCGATCTCTCCTCCACCGAGGAAGAAGCACCTTCACTCTGCCCTTCATCGCTCAACGTTGACGAGGGGGAGTCTGAGCCATCCTCATCAGAATCGTAGTGCTGCCTGGTGGCAAAGACGAGCTCATCGAGGACCTGTTCCTAGGCTAGACTGGCTGCCCGCCTGAAGCATTGGGCAAAATCCTTCTGCAACCCTCGACGGTAGCCTGGCTCATAACACGCAAAGGTAGCATGCTTCAGGGCTTCCTGGTACTCCTCCGAGCTCTGATATCACTCGACCGCCTCTGCCCCGGCTCCTGCTACTTTCTCCTTGAGCTCGGCCACCCTCTCGTCGGCCATGGCCAACCTCGCTTCGACCTCGGCCAACCCTGCCCTGGCCTTGGTCAGCCTTACCTCGGCCTTGGCCAGCATTGCCTCGGCCTCCCCGTTGGCCCGCTCGGCCTCTCGGACCTGGCCTTCGAGCTCCTCTCGCTCTACTACCCACTATCCTAAGTGCTCAGCTTGAGCCTGACGCTCTTCCTCCAAAAGCTTGCTCTTAAGTCTGACCATGTATCGAGCTTGGGACAATTGCTTGCCCTGTAGCCGAGCATCCTCCTGGCACACCCGATTAGGCGCTCACAGTGAAGCCACTTCCTGCCAAAGCACCTCGAGCTCGGACGATAACCGATCAATCCTATGATCAGACTCAGTGCGAACCTGGGACTGAGCCCTTCCCTTATTCACCAGCCGTGCCATGAAGTCAGTAATCTCAGCCCCCAGCTGAGCCATGAAGATTCCTCCCCCCTTGACCCTTTCAAGGAGCATGGGAGGGGTACATCGACGAAACTTTTCCCGAATAGATGAAGGTGCCAGATCTTGACTCCGATTATACAAGGAGGCGTGGACAGCAATTGCTGAAGAGGAGGAGCCTCTTCTGGGAGAGATGAATTTGGAGCATCCTCTCCGGTCATCCCCAATCTCGGGACGTTAACGCTTGGCTCGATCGAGATCCGCACCTTGACATCCTCCTCCTCGTCGTGCACCCCGTCAGCCCCGACTGAGATCTCGGAGTCGACCTCATCCTCCTACACCCCTACCGGCTCAGAGGGAGTCCCCTCAACCACTGTGGGCACCTCTGGCTCAGTCGGTGGAAGGCTCGGGCGATGGATACCCTCAGATACGAGCTCCTCAGTCGGGTGGGAAGTCTTCGCTTTCTTCGACTACCTCTTCTCAGCAGTCAGAGCCTTCATTAAAGACAGTAGCAGCCGCTCCCGAGCCTCCTTCTGCTTGGACCCTCGACACTCGAGGGCAGCATCCCGAGCAACTTGCTTTCCCATATCTCGGGCGGAAGAGGGACCTACCAAAGCTTGAGGAACACTAGTAGTGGTCGTCTCCTCCAGCTCGACGACCTCCCGATTGGTTGGTCGCCCCTCACCACTATCTTGTCTTGTTTCTGCTCAACAAAAAATAAGTCATCAGTAAGGGGTTCGACCAACTTAAATAAGAAAGTGTAAAAATAGAAGCTTAAGGTCCTTACCACTGGGAGGCAGTGCTCGGTGAGGATAATCCTCAATGTTGGTTGAAGTCATCAACTGAACAATGGTTTGGTGATTCTCCTGAAGAACCCTAATCTCCTCTTCTAGATCTGAGGAGATCACCGGCTTCTTCGGAGGGAATACTGGATGGAAGTTTGGCTAGACAGGGAAGCCCCAGTGGGGATTTTCCTTACTTGCCCCAACCTAGAAAAATTGAGTCTTCCACCCCTTGTGTGAAGAATCCCGAGGGGAGAGAATCATACAGCTCCTCTTCCTCTTCACCTGAAGATAGAAGAAGTCCTTCCCAGTGTGGGTTTGCTCCTTCAGCTCAAAGAAAGCATGAAAAAGGTCTAACGAAGGGTTAAGACCACACGAGTGACAATGGAAAATGAAAGAGAAGATGAAAGAATACGAATTGGAAACTAACTGGACAGGGGCCAGTTGGTAGAATTACAGCAGCTGCACAACAAAGGGGTGGAGAGGAAGGCGAAAGCTGTACTTTCAAGCTAGAAGAAAAGTACAAAAGTGGCCCGAGCGAGTATCCAGGCTGGACTCGTGGGGTTTTACCGGAGTAAATAAATATCGCCACGGTAGCTCATAGCGGACCTCAATCTCCTTCACCTCAGCCTCGGCTAACTCGCTGCGTAGAGGATGGCTGGGCACCGAACCCCCTACACCTTGTTTGACCTCCCAAACCTCAACCGTAGGATCGTGCTCTGCCATGGAAGAACGAGAAGAGTAAGATGAAGAACAGGGAACTACGGAATCAGAAGATTTTGGAGGAGGAAGCTGACGGATTGTTGTCGACGTGGTCTCTGCCAACTCCGCGAAAGCCTCTGCCATCCTTCGCTCCCCCAAGTTGCTCTCACGGCGCATGGATTCTCTCAGAATACCAGTGCAACGAAGGGGAAAAGCCATAGGTAGAGGAAACGTGAGATGCAAGCATGTGGGATATTTACATATATATCTCGGTGACCATGGCGGGATGCGTCGGGACGTTTCAAACTCCAAGAAGGGCCTCCCTGTGCTGACTCAAGGAAATCGTCATTATCGTACTCATGCCCCTAGGACAACCGCATTAAATGGCCCCTACCGACAGAAGATATCCCCCACTCGAGCCACCAATGCTACCCCGTGATATGCTACTCTCTGAGCCCAAACTTTGGCTCGAGAGTAGTCGGGGCGTCATATCACAAAACCACGACCCATGGGCGGTCGTCAATCTTAATTATAAAAATAACAACCATAGAACTTGAGGAATCAACGCCTCCCATCGGGGCGCGAATCAAACATTTGACGGCCAAGTGGTTGGTCGTTAATTAACCTCTGATAAATAAAACATGACTATCTAGAGGAAACAACGCCTTCCAAAGAGGCATTACTCGAATGAATCACAACCCTGATCAAGTCGTTAATTAACTTTACTCCGATATGAGCGTTCTGAGAAACAACGCCCTGCGAAGGGGCGTCCATCTAATGAACAACGACCAGATGCTGATCATCAATGCAACAAGCTTTAATATGAATGATACCCTCCTTTTAGCACATATTTATGCATCTTATGTATTTAATGTGTTGGCGGGGTTTGATGAGGACTAGGATTTCATGGATTCAGGCCCTGGCAGCATACTTCGGGTTGCCAGATTTCTAGAGAGCTTGGGTAGATGCCATGGGATTTGGCCCCTTCCTTAGTATAGAGCCTATCTGCCCTGACCTACCCCTCATCCAGGCGCTGAGAGAGAGATGGGATAGGACTAGCCAAGCGTTTCTGATGCCATGGGGACACATGGTTCCGAGTTTAGAGGACGTTGCTAGGATTATGGGGTTGAGGGTGATGGTGAGGCAGTGAGCGGAGTCACCCTACCCGATTATGGTAAGCTAGCACAGCGCTTGCTAGGACTGGAGACCATGGCGGAGGGGGAGTGCAGGACCATCTACCGTACCGACATGACCATAGCCATGGGCTTAGGCGATTGTAGGCAGAGGTCGAGGGAGACTCTATTTCAGCTGTTGCAGAGATTGATCGAGAGAGCCAGCGCCACTACTGCCAGGACCCGACCCAGAGAGAGCAGGTAGATATTGACTTGAGGAGGTTTCTATTCCTGATGCTGGGAAGGTTGATGCTGGGGATGAAAGGTGACATCATTAACTGTCGATTCCTGAGCGTACTCGAGGATCGAGAGGGAGTCGGACGATATGCCTGGGGAGCCGCCCTGCTGGCTCATTTGATAGCTGATCTGTCCACTGGGACAGGTCGAGAGATGACCGTCAGTGGCTTCTCACCTTTTCTTCAGGTATGCATGACTTTCTAAATGATCACAAATGTAAATTACTTGAAATGATGTATGTAACTAATGCAAACTAATAAATGTAGGTTTGGAGCCATTTGTATATTCTGATGGGACGAGTTGATCCCCGATCGGGGAATGATGCTGCATTCCCTTTAGCACGGCGGTGGCTACCGTTCGTGAGTGGAGCGCCTCACTCTTACGTGCTGAGTGTACTCCGCGGGAGTTCCGAGATTATCCCGCCTCACTGGTATGCAATCCTTCCTTATGTGTGAATGATATGCATGTGTATATGATGTGGTGATTGACTAATGACTTTTGATGAAATGAATGCAAATGTAGGTGGTGTGGAGACCCTACCAGGGCATGACTGAGGAGGGTCAGCCCTGGGTGACCGCAGGCCGGCCTCGTTTTGGGCGTGAGCTTTGGGTTCACTGCCTAAACGAGATCGAGCCCCTACGCCTGCGCCTAGCTATGAGGACCCTCGGCCTCCACCAGGAGTGGGTCGAGGTTGTAGAGCCACGTGGGATCGGGTGGAAGACCCGTGGAAGGACGAAGGTGACTGACTGGAGGATTCGGTTCGCAGACTAGTACGTGAGCTGGCAGCATGGTGGGACTAGAGTCACCTCCCAGGCGGTGGATAGCTCCGAGTACCTTCGGCGCTATTGGGAGGTTTACGCCGGTCGACCCTAGATGTGGGTCACAGGGGTGAGTAAATGAAATACATTTCTTTTCCTATATGATGTTATGCTTATTATGCAGCTAATCATGTGATGAATGCAGGATGCGTGGGACTTGGTGGCGATGGACATGCACGTCCATCTTCACAGCCTAGAGGCCCAGCTAGCAGCCACACGGGCTGACCTGGAGACCCTGGTGAGTGGTTATTATGCATGTGCAAATGATCCCTTGAATTATTGATGATTAGCCACTGATGATCATTTCTTTCTGGATGCAGCGCGCCCAGTAGGGAGCAGTAGGGAGAGGGATTGGCGGTGCTTCCAGCTCGAGGGGGCCGAGCACTGGGACTGATATTCTAGAGGAGCAGCTTGCAGGGGTAGTTGCTCGAGTAGAGGAGGCGGAGCGTGACCTCGCCACTCGGGTAAGTTTTTTAAACTTAAATTCAATTATGCCATTATGTGTTCATAAAATCTTATGTCTTTCTTTTCTTTTTACCCTGTTCAGACTGAGGAGCTACGGGCGGCGTTTACCTGCATAGCGAGGGAACGTTGTGACCGCAGTGCGCTAGTGAGTTTTTATTTTGCTTCGTGAACAATATTCATGCATTCTTCCTTTTTAAAAAATTATGATATGACATGATGTGATGTAGGCAATAGAGCTGACTGAGTCAAGGAAGCAGATAGCACTGGCCCGTTCCGAGGTTATCTCCCGTGATCAGCGGGTTGCCGAGCTTGAGCAGGCACGGGGTCAGCAGGAGGAGCTGCCCACAGAGGTGGCTGAGCTGAGGATGCTTCTTGAGATGGAGCGGAGGGAGAGCACTAGAGAGAGAGGCGAGCTTGCAGATCTGAGAGTGCAGCTCGACGCGACGCAGGAGCGTCTTCGGATCACAGAGGAGTGGCTCCAGCGAAGTAGGGAGTGGGCACGTGTTGCCGGGCACTCGAGCACTTTTACGAGTGCTTCTTATATGACTGGTTCCTCGATTCGCCCGAGGGACGATGCAGAGCAGCGGGCCCGAGCCCCAACAGCTTCCCGGGGGTCCATGCCCCCTCCACAGACGCGCCCCCAGGAGGAGGGTGAGGCAGAGAGTAGGAGAGAGGAGGGTGGAGGCGAGAGCTAGAGAGAGAGATTTGTACTCCTTCACCTTCACACTATGTAACTCATTTGCCTGCTTGCATGTTGCATTTTCTCATGATCCTTGGTTTATTTTACCTTAATTGATTAAAAACTTGGCCCCTTGATTCTTTATCAAGGTCAAAGAAGATCAACCCCTTGCTCATCGAGCAAGGGGCTAAGCCGTACAGATTAACTAACTTGTTTGTTCTAAGTGTATACAGGGCGGAAAAGAACACAAATACGCACACACACACGCTCAAAGAACAACCAAAGTCAGGTAATCAAAATGTGCATTTCATTTCTATAACTGTCATGCATGTGTACAAAAAAAAGTGAGAAAGGAAGGGTACAAAGATAAGACACTCTCTAGCTCTCTCTGCCTCCCTCCTCTCTCCTCTGGCTGCTCTCCGCACCGTCCCAGTCCACAGGGCGACTCTGTGGATGCCTCATTGACCTCTGGCTGGCCGCCGATGCCTCGGCTCGGGCACACTCTGCCTCCTCTCTCCTCTCGATAGTAGAGGAACCCGTGAAGAAGCTTGAGCCGGAGTACATACTCGGGCGCCCCTCAGCTCGTGCCCGCTCACGGCCCCTCCTATAACCCTCCTCGATGATCCTCGCCTACTCCTCTACTACACCCAGGTGGACCCTCAGCTTGTCGCACTCTGCCCTCTAGCGCTTCCTCTCCATCCGCTCCCGCTCACGCTCACACTGCTCCATCCTCAGAAGCAGCAACAGCTCCAACATGTCCTGGGGAAGTGCCTCTCCCTCGCTGGGTAGCTCTACTGTCGCCCGCTCTAGCTCCGTTGCGGCCCGGTGCCTCTCCTCCGTGAGCTCCAGTGTAGCTCTACGTCTCTCCTTTGCCAGCTCTCGTGCCGCCCAGCACCTCTCCTCGACTAGATCCTCAGTGGCAGAGTGCCTCACTGTAGTCAGCTCCTCGATGGCACGTTGTCGTGCCTCCTCAACCTCCGTGAGACACTGGTCACAGATCGCGAGCTCAGTCCCCACAAGTGCCACCTGAGTCATCACCTCCTAGAGCTCTCGTCTCTACATCATCACGAAAATAAATAAGGTTGATAACAATTACATTATTTGAAATCAATCCTAAATCAATCTTCCTTACCAATGCCTCTAGGTCCCGCTCAACCTCCTCGGCCCGTCTGACGGCCACCACCAGCTGCTCCTCCAGGGAAGTAATCTGGGCGCTCTTATCTGGGGCACTCTGGGCAGGGGCACTCTAGGTGGAAGCTCCTCCCACTCCCATTGCTACTCGTCTCTGCCGGGCACGCTGCATCAAGTTGTCAAATTGTCAGTGGTGGGTCACTCAACTTTAGGAATCATATCATGGCATTTAGGAAAGCATAACTCACCAGAACCTGTAGCTCGTGCTGGGTCGACTCCAGGCGAGCCTCCAAGGTGTGGAGATGCATCTGCATATCCGCCACCACCTCGCCTCGTGCATCCTGCATTTTTCACACAATAGTAACACATTCATTATATATAAACATTCAAACGTTCAAAAGCATGCATTCATATGTACCCCTCGGGGCCTCATCTAAGGCCGGCTACTGTAGGTCGTCCAAAAGATCCAGACGTAGGTCGTGCTCTCCTCCGCCTATGAGACAACTGGGGTGCTGCCTCTCTGCCAGTCAGCGTACTACTCCGGGATGCAGGGCCTTGTCACTGCTCGCCCTCAGGTCTTCCACCCGATCCTGTGTGGCTCCTCTACGTACACCCACTCCTGGTGGAGACCCTGCATCCTCGCCACCAGCCAGAGGCGCAACGGCTCGATCTCATTCAGGCAATGGAGCTAAATCTCCCGCCTGAACAAGTGTCAACCCGCTGCGACCCAGGGCTGGTCGTTGTCAGTCATGCCCAAGTAGGGCCTCCACACCACCTGCATTTACATTTTAAATCATCATATTATCATAATCATAAGTGCATCAATAGGGAATAAATCAAATGCATAAACATAGCATACATACCATGGATGTCGGGAAGTCGCGGAGCTCCCGTCTCACCGCCACCAGCCCGAACGCGTGCGGGGTGCCAGTCGCGTAGGGCAGCCAACGCCGAGCAAAGGGAACTGCCTCCGAGTGGAAAACTGCAGCTCGCCCCATCGAAATGTATAAGTGGCACCAAACCTGCATCCACAAATCATTAGCATATCATATGAAGCATAAATAGGAGCATAAGCATGAAAATAAATTTGCATACCTGAAGGAATGCTGCGAAACCACTGACGGTCGTCTCTCTCATTGTCCCGGTAGACAGGTCGGCTATGAGGTGGGTCAGTAAGGCCGCACCCCAAGCGTACCTCCCCACCTGGCCCAGGTCCTCCAAAACTCCTAGGAAAAGACAGTTCATGTCGTCCCCCTTCGTGCCCAGTAACAACCTCCCCAACATCAAGAAAAGGAACCGCCTGAGGTCTAAGTCTACCCTCTCAATCTAGGCGTGGTCTATACAGAAGGTGGCCCTAGCCCTCCCGGCCATCCTACCAGCAAAGTCCTCGAGGGACACCCTCGTCCTCGGTCACCCCTCTCCCAGTCCTAAGGACTCCATGAGCTCTGCCCTATCTACCATCCTGCAGTCCCTAGGTCCCTCTGCCACTATAGAAAGATCTAGGAACTGGTGTGCCTGCTCCTAGTAGTCGGGGTAGGTCACCCCACTCACCACCTCCCTGTCTACCCGTAGCCCGGTGACCCTAGCTACATCCTCTAAAGTGGGGACCATGTGCCCCCAGGGCATCAAGAAGGCCCTGCTTGTCCTATCCCACATCTCCCTAAGTACCTGGATGAGGACGAGGTCCAGACACACCGGCTCGATGGAGAGGAATGGCGCGAACCCCATCTCTCTCAAGCGCTCCCTCTGGAACTCCGGGAGGCCCTAGTATGCAGCGTGGATGAGAACCCACGAGATGTGAGTCCTCTTCACCCCCTGCAAAACACAAACGCAAAACATGTCAATAAGCAGATGTAATTTCTAAAAAAAATTACAAATTTTTAATTGTTGATTTGATTGGATCAGGAACTAGTCTGTCCACCAGATCATAGTTGCTACTAGAAAGTTGCATCAGAAAATCGTTTATAGTGATGCTAATATTAGGAATGGTAGAAACTGGAACATAATCTGCGAGCTTATGTTTCCCAATCCAGTGATCTAACCAGAAAGAAGTGTTATCACCCTCTCTCCTCCCTCATTCTCACCATCTCTTTCTCTCTCTCATTCTCTCTCCTCTCTAGGTCTCTCAGTGTGGGGTGCACACCATTGGCGAGCTGGCCGAGGCAGGGATGGATGGAGTGATCGGGACGTGTGATGGGGCAACGGATTGAGCACGGCGTGGCGCGGCGCGGCGCGATCCCTCCGTGGATTCAAAGCCAGTACGGTTCGTTGATTCGGTGGTTTTCAGCACGGTTTAGTGACTTCGACGCACGGTTTCTTCGGTAGAGGTAGGGAGACAGACGCTCTACTCTTCCTCTACGTTGCCTCGTAGTTTCATGTCGAACTGTGAGCATACGAGTGAGTTTTGGCTTGTTTTGGGAAAATCATACTTTTGGGGAGTTCGTAGGGTTCGCCAGAAAATGGCAACGGTTTTCAGATCAATTGGTACCGTTTGACTCCCTGGAATGCCAGCATTCCATTACCTGCGATTTCGTGGCGATTGGTGGTCATTCGGGACTGGTAGGAGCCCGGGAAACCCGGAGATCCCATTTGGGTCAATTCAGTAGAATTGCCCGTTTCTCACCCTTTATTAGTCGATTTGACCCCTATCGGAGTCTGGATGTTCGATAGTGTCACTATGGTTGTATCCCCTTTGTATCGGAATGAGCGGGGTGTCTAAAGGCCTCAATCCGGTCGATCCCATGATTCTCCCACCGTGGCGCCTACATGATTTAACAATAGCCATGTAGGGCTTGGCGCGGTCTGGAGTGTGATCGTTTAGTGTAGATCGGTGGGCGTCTATGCGGTCGTGCGATAGACCGCCCTGTGTCTGGCACAGCCAGGTGTGGACCTTCCAATCCCCTTGAACGTCTGGTGTCCAGCCGTGCTATTTCCCCTGTTGTGTTGAACAGCCCTTGCTTGACCATTTTGTTTCCTCTCGCCTATTGAGCGGTCAATCGATAAACCGTTTAGTAGTCTAAGGCGATTCGTGGAGCAGTTTCTCCTTATCCGTTCCATTCTTTGAGCGGTCCTTCCTTGACCATTCTGACCATTTTTAATGAACTACTGTAGTTGGTCAGTTCATTTGAGTGGCCTCTTCTGGACCATTCTGTTCCCTTGAGCAGCCCTTGGTAGACCACGCAGTGGGGATTTGTCCGTAGTTGTGTCGGTTGGCCTTGGTGGTCCAACCATTGTCCATCTGTCCGTGTATGGGTCCCGTGTGACCTGGGTCAAACGTTTAGGTCGGCTAGGGTGGTGTCTCTGGTGTTTCTAGTGGCTCATGTGTAGAACGCTAGTGTTCGTGTAGCGGGTCTATTATAGACCGCTTGGTGGTTTGATTGGTAGGTTGGTTCGAGGGTCGACTGGGTGTGCGGCCATGTCCTTGACTGCCATAGTCACCTCACGGCCCAGTCTACGACCGCCACTGCTCCTTGCTGGTGTTTAGGTTTTTGAATATTTTGGCTTGACCTTGTGGTTTGCCCGTTGACCAGTGGATGTCTCCCGACGTCCTATGAGAGTTGTGGCCACATTATAAGGTAGCCAGGAATGCTTGTGTGTCATTTCCTCTAGCTTAGGATTAGATCGATTGGTGGATTGTTCCGCTGTTGCGCGACGATCTTGCCTCTGAGTCGTGAGACTCAAGGATCATGGTGTGAGTAGGTCTAGTTGTCCTGTCCTGAGTCTGTTGGCAGTTATCGTACTGCTTTGGTGCTTCGTAGTACGTGTGATAGTGCTTCCTTGCCTGTCAGTACTCCAGCACTTGTGTTTCAGAGTCTCTGTGTCTAGTGAGCCTCCACTAGTTGTACTCAGGTGACCCGTTCCCGTGGTCGACCCACCTTGGAGTGGTGGTGTAGCAGTTCCCGAGACACGATTTTTAGGCTAGTTTCTGTAGACCCCTGCTTTATGGTAGTGTCCTATAGGGGGGGAAAACTATCTGGAGGCCTGGCTTTAGGTAAGAGCCGGTGTGTGCACATGTGGTCAGGGGCATTTGGACGAACGCCGATACGCGTGACCCTGACTAGTCACTCGTTACTGTAATTCCTGTTCTGGTTCAGAGCGTACCTCAGTCTCCGCCATTCTTAGTGTCCGTAGGGAGGTACTTGTGGCGCAGTGTAAAACGTCAGTGGACGAAGCTGGCTGTTCTTCTAGTGAGGAGGTGCTTCCATCACGTGACACATGACTCTCACATTTCTCAAGCGTGGTGACCGTCCCAGGTTAGCCTTTCCTTAGCTTTACCCGAGGTCAGTATTGTGCCGTGTGCACGACATTCTAGTCATGTCTAGAAGAGCATGCACGACAATCGAGTCATGTATGCTTTAGGGTCTGTCTTGTCTGTCTAGGTCTTTTCTTTGGCTTTTTGCCTTTTCCCTTGTAGGCCTTCGCTTGCCTGGTGTCTCATCGATGGATCAGTGACTCCTGAGTTCGTCAGCTCAGATTTCCCCTTCTGTTGTCCTCTGGAGTAGCCTGGGAGCCGAGGTTAGTTCGGCAGCCGTGCTTTGCTCGGTATGACTCTTTCCCTTCTCTTTTAGCTGTTTCTACTACTTCCATTCAAGCTTCCCTTTACAGCTTTGTAGTTTACTTTTCCTGCTTTACTACTATTGTTGTTTTAGCTATTGTTCCGTGTTACTGCGTTACTTTTCAGTGGGGATCCGCTTGACCCCTACTGAGCCAGTGACACAAGACTCACCCCTACTTTTTAGGTGGGTCGTTCTGCTTCCGCGGTTCCTAGTGTGGCGTGTTTGTAGTTGCCAGTAGTATTTGCGTCGAGCTTCCCCCGACCTACATACACTTTTTCAAGGATATAAAAATAAACTAAAAGACATAAATATAAAAAAATAAAAGTTAGTGCCCGGTGTTGATTCCTATCATTATATCCCTCCAGTGGGAAGTCGACAACTCTCCCCAGTCCTACATCAGGGACTAGGGCAAGAAGAAATGACCAGCATGGTTAGGAACTATTTTAGGGGTATGGGCAACCCCTCACTGGGCCAACAACGGCTGTTGCAAGCAGCCATGGCTAAAGGAGACGACTGTCCGCCGATGGCAGTTGAAGAAAAAGAAGAACGAGGATTGACGTCATCAGTTGATGACAATGGACACGATGATGGCTTGAGATTTGAAGCCGATAAAACTGCTCCCCACCAAAGGGAGACAAGAAGAATCTCTATATTTAGGAGGCTAACTTTCCCTAGACATACGAGGATGAAAGTTCACAGACAAAGGAAATGCACGCGAGTTTTCACCTGCAACATGGCCAGAGTGGCCGATAAATATAGAGGTTTGCCCGATGACCCCTAGGAGTTGGCTCAGTTAGCGAAAAGGCCAGGGCCGAACACCAGAAGGGCGGAAGCCGCAAGGGAGGTGCTGAGAACAGCAAAGGGAAAGCAGATATTACCTGAAGAAGTCACCACCCTCACCGCAAACGTGGTGATGGCTGAAGAGGAGGAGGTGTTGCTGAACATCTCGTCTGAAGGAGCCTCAGGGGAGATGACAGAAGCCATCCCCAGTACAGTGACAGCAGATCCGTCAGTGCTGATGCTGCTCCAGAAGTACCAGTAGGAGATAGAACTCTTGAAGAAGCAGTTGATGGAGAGGACGGAGCAAGCTTTGGCCTCCAAACAGCCCGAGATGCAAGCCGAGTCGTCACAGGGAGGCGTCAACCCAGGCGACTTTCCACCACTGTATACCTTGCCCCAGCCGGCAGAGCCTAGCATACCTCAGCCGTTGAAGCCACCAATTCTACCACAAGTGCACCAGCCACCTCCATTGGTGCGGCCTCCTCCGCAGGTGACCACTTTGGTCACCCCCTACCTATAGCCGACGCACTTCTACCCAGAGCCGACCGATCTGAGTGCTGTCAACTGTTGTGTCACCTAGTTTTGATGATAACAAAACATAAATCATTTTTAGATCTTTGAGAAATATCTAACAAGTTTGGCTTAACTTCTAGACTGAACAATTACAATAACTTGAAGCCATCTCTGTGTAGACCAAAGTGTCAACACCCTGTGTGAAAAGTGTCGACACCTTGGTTCCAAGAAGCAAGCCTTACTTCCTTTTGACGCGTATGTCCCGACACCTTGCAATGAAGTCTCGGCACATTGGCATGTTCCGCACGCAAGTATGACGAAAGTGTCGACACTTGCCCATCGAAATGTCGACCTGCTCTGCGTGGAAGCCACGGTTCCTAAAGATTGAAATGGAATGTGCCGACACCTTGTGTGAAAGTGTCGACACATTCATGATCATCCCGAATGGATCTGAAATCGATAGAATCCACTTTTCAAGATTCGAAACTTATCCAGGAGGATCCGTTCGCTCCGAAAAAAGTGGTCAAGAAGCTTACTGTATCAGAGGATCCTTGTTTGGCAGAGATATCCTCTGAAAGGCTGGTACCATTATTGACATGGTCCCCTACCTACCCACATACCAGTAGGCACAGTAGAGAAGAGTCAACTATGCGAAGGAAGCTAATCAAATAATGTGGATATTACATTCTGGGTTTGGTCTTTTTGCAGTGGACAACATAAGAGATGTAGGGAGCCACTAATATAACAAGAGCAGGAGATCCAGTTCCAAGATAGAGCTGAACATGGAGAGAAGAAGGGAAGAGCATCGTAGAAGCTTGCTCGGAAAAGTAATCTTCTTCCTCGTGCTGGTGGAGAGAGGGCAAAGCAGCAGACTGTCTTCCCCTTTATCTCAGGAAGTCTCACATTGAGGAGAAAGGTCCTGTTGAAGCTCCACCCGATACCCTTGAAAGCTGAAAGCAAGGTTGTCCTTTCCTCGTGAGGTCATGGTGAAGAACCAGTAATAACAAGAAGAGAACCCAAGAGTCCTCCAGTTCTTCCCTAGACAGGAGCCTTCTTTCCCATAGAACTTTATAGCCATACTCTGTCTGGTTGTTCCTTTCTTCAATTTTTATTTTTTCCTCAAAAACACATACTCTCATCATTGCACCCTACCTGCGAGTACGAAGACAGACGGTGTGGTCACCGGTCTGTGGGTTTTGGGTTGTGTACCCTCAAGCTGTTTGGCAGCGGTGTTGTAAGAGTTTGTCTCTCTGTTAGAAGCTATGAATCAGTGGCAGTGCCTTTGCACTAATGAAGCCTCACTTGGTTGAAGTGAGGGGTGGACGTAGGTCTCTGGATAGAGATCGAACCACCTTAAAATCGTGTGCTCTTATGGTTTGCCTTCCTTCGTACTGTGTTGCTAGATGCATGCTTAGGAATGCTGTGATTTGTTTCCTTCCATCCAGCCCATTAGCTTGTGTGTGTTCCTACTCTACTGACATAAGTTTTTATTTAGGTGTTATTTCCACAAAGAAGGGGCTGATCTATTCACCCCTCCCCTCTAGATCTTCTTATCACCACTCCACATGTGGTATCAGAGCTAGTCTCTCTGAATGTGGTCTAACGATCTTAAGAGAACTGGTGATATGGCGACTAAATAGACCTATTTTTTTCTCTAGGATAAACTATCCTTATTGGAAAAACCATATGCAAGTTTTTATCAGAGCCCAGGATCACGAGATCTGGCGAGTGATCAACCGGGGTCCATTTGAGCTGCCTACAGATGAGGATGCATGAACCAAAGAGGAGATCAGGAAATCGATGCTGAACTGGGGTGCCAAGCACATAATACAGTGTTCCCTTTATCCAATAGAGTTCTCAAGGGTGTCAACTTGCGCAACTGCAAAAGAAATGTAAGACCGTCTTGAGGTAATATATGCTTCCTCAGCTACTGTCCCCTCACGAGGTGGATCCTCCCGAGATGACATTGATGTGGACCCCGCGAGGGTGGTTGTCGATTTCTTCTAGAAGGACTCTGCGATCTTCTTGCCGCTCGGCCACATACTGGGAAAGGTGACCTTGGCAGATAAGACTCTCATTCTCATCCTTGAGGTGCTGGCAATCCCCAATGTGGTGGCTGTGATCGTTGTAGAACTAGCAATGTTTGCAGTGGCTACGACGTCGAGGGCCAGCTTTCATAGGCTCGAGTCGGCGAAGGAGGCCAGAGTCCTTGATTTCTTGGTAGATCTCATAGACAAGAGTGGACAGGGGATTATACAGCTCAAACTTCCGTGGAGGCTCTTTGCGGTCCCCATCTCAGTTTCTTCTTTTTCCTTGGCCCGAGGCTTGCTCAAATGGTCTCTTTTTGTCTCCTTCTCTCCCCGAGCTTGTAGGGTCTCGGCAAGCATTGAGGACTTCTTCGCACAATGCATGATGTAGAGCCAAGGTCACCAGATCAGCAAGAGAGGAGGGACAGTGGAGCACAAGTTCTCGTTGGAGGTTCTCATCTCGGGTGGCTTCGGTGAGTGCGATGATGGTTAAGGTAACGTCCAAGCGGGGGATAAACAGGGCTTCCAACTTGACTCGGTTGATGTAAGCCTACAGCTTTTCCCCTTGTGCCTGCTTCAGCGCCAACAGCCCCACGATTGACCTTGGAGGTCCACTATCAGCGAAGCTTTCCTTGAATAGTCTTCCAAATCGTCTAAAGTTGTGGATGCTACCGGGGGTGAGTGCTTGGAACCACGCTTGGGCTCCCTAGATCAAGGTGGTCACGAACACGTGGCACTTGACAACGTCAGACGCTCCGTGTAGAGTCATCAGAGCATCGAAGCTATCAAAATGGTTGGTCGGTCACCCTGGCCGTCGTAGGACTTGAAGGCTGAGAGGGATAATGTAACACCCTGGATTCATTTGGATTCTTTTGGATCCTTATCGGAGAGCTCTCAGATCACTTTTGTGGGTCCTGAGTTGAGTTTTACGATCTGCGTGGATTTTTCTCTCATATAAGTTGCGGAACCCAGTGGAGAGTTTATTTCTCAATTCACCTACTCGAGGATGCTACAGTTGCATTGTGCTCTTCTCGAGGATCGTTTTGGCTATTTTTTCATATTTTTCTGGATTAGTGGATTTTTGGGCATAAAAATCACAATATTCCTAGAGAACCTAGGATTTTCCCTTCCTGGTGAGCTACTGTTAGTGAGCTTCATTCTTCTCATCTGGTTTGGTGGTATCTTTTCGAGGTAAGCCGTAGAAATGCTATCTTGGTGAGACCTTTGTCCTATGTCTGCTTAAGTGTGGACTGTGTTAGTTCTGAACCTGGATTGCTCTTGTTCGATGGTTGCTTGGCTATGGACCCAGATTTTGTGTTTGTGAGCTGTTATGCACCGTGTTCATCATGCCGTGTTTGGCAGTTGTTATGCTGTGAAGGTTTAGTGATTGTTCCAGGACGTAAGGATGAGCTGAGATTAGCATTCCTTTGTGCTAAAGCTGGTACTCTCCTTGATTTTCACTTAAGCGATTTGTGATCGGTTGTTAGTAGGATCAGTGCCCGTGGCGTGTTATATTATAGTTTCAAGAATTACGATGGCGTCGAGTGTGTGCTGAGATGTGGATACCGAGGTATTTCTGATGCCTGTGTGCGTTGTATGAGTGCGCAGCGAAAGCGTGTGGGTTGATCACCCACGGGTCAGGAGTCATGGTTATAAGATTCTGGCCGGTCAAGAGAATTATCCTTCTCGATGTGACTTCATCTTGGCTTCATGTGCCTTGACGTTGTGTTGCCGTGTCGTGCTGGAGTCATTCCGGTGTTGGCATCGACATTTGTGAGTATTGGGGAATCTATCGACATTTCTGCTGATTGAATACCCTCTGCTCTGTAATTCTTTTCTTGGGTGTTGTGTTCTCAGGATGTGATCGTGATCCTTGAGATGCGTTCCCCGAGATTATTGTTGTTCTTGTTGTCGTGGGTCCTTTTTCTTGGTGAGCTGCTCGATGCATGACTAGTCCCTTGTAGTCATGTGTTCAGCTATTGTTGTGCCTTGATGTGACCCAGCTTACAGTTATGTTTCATGGTTCTATGTTCGGTACGGAGCCGGGATCCTGTAGGTGCCATTGTTATTGTCATTTTGTTGTTGTTTCCCTGTGAATTGTCTTGGCACTGTGTGGACCATGATCATATCGGTTAGCTTTACTGTACTCTCCTATCCTGGTAGAGTTAGCTTGCGACTCAATCAGATGTAATGTCTGACTGAGGACTGACGTGATTGTGCTTGTGGTCCGGTGCTATTGTTGGCATCCTGTGTGTCAGGTGTTCCCTGTTGCCTTTGGCACTAGAGCCGATGATGTCGAGCTGTTAGCTGGGAGAACTGTGTTTCCTTTTTTAAGCTGATGCTTGTTGTCTCTGTTGTTTTGTTTTCTCGATGACTGTTGTCGTGGCATGGTCGTGTCTCTTTTCCTGTGAGACGTAAGCGACATTGCCTTATTTCAGAGGTGCCAGACTTATGTTCACTTGTGACGTGCTCGATCCAGGGTGTGTGCTCGTGATGGTAGTCTGACGATGTTCCTCTGACTTGTGTTTTTTGAGATTCGTGTTGTTTCAAGTTGTACGTTGGGTTTGTTCTTCCCTACTTCTTCTTGCTAGCTCCTTAAATTTCGAGGATGAAATTTCTTGAAGGAGGGGAGGCTGTAATACCCTGAATTCTTATCGGATCTTTCGGATCTTTTTTGAAAAGTTTTAGATCACTTTTGTGGGTCCTGAGTTAAGTTTTACGATCCGTGTGAGTTTTTCTCTCGTACAAGTTATGAAACCCTGCGGTGAGTTTACTTCTCAGTTCATCGACTCGAGGATGCTATAGCTGCGATGTACTCTTTGAGAGGATCGTTTCGACTGAATGGGAGACATCCCGGACAGGTCACCCATCCCAGTACTACTCCACATTAAGCACGCTTAACTTTGGAGTTCTTTTTAAAAATTGAGCCCATACTTCAAAAGGCACCTCAGTGATGTAAAGTACAACTTAACTATATTTGAGGGTGTTACATCGGACCTCCATCTTTACATGCTCCAGTATTCCATAGCCCTGTACCCCCCGTTATGTTTGGCCGGGGCAATGTACCCCTCGGTCTCACAGTTCTACAACTCCCAAAAGTTTCGAATCAGGGTAAACCCATACCTCATCCCTTACCTTTTCCGGTCCTCGGACACATCCCTTAACAGCACCATGCTACGGACAACAATCCTCAGAATGAAACAAAAAAAAGAAAATCAATCAAAATGGCGTTAAAAATAGAGATACCCCGGTGGACCTAGTCGTTTCCCTCCTCTACGAGGAGGCGACAGGGGGAAAAAATTACCATCAACCCAGCTGAGGTAAAAACCTGAAAGGGTGTCTCAGGCAAAATCGGGTCACCCCTCAGTATGAAAACCTACAAGGGCGTACCGGAAAAAGCTAAAGGGGGCCAGCTCTGGGGAAAACTCGCAAGGGCGATAGAGCTGGTAAAGAAAAAAAAAAATCCTCTCCCTCTATGCTCCTCATCGACAAGGGTCGTCGACCGCGACATCCTGTCAACGGCGACCTCGGCATCACTCCACGATGATGGTGACCCCTACACCCTCGAGAGTCAGGCCACCCCAATCCCAGTACCAGTCCCATTCCCAGCACCGTGGCTTCAATGCCTTCACAGGCTAGCCAGCCAGTCCCAGTCCCAGCACTGTGGCTTCAATGCCTTTACAGGCCAGCCACCCCAGTCCCAGCACCGTGCCTTCAACGCCTCTGCAGGCCAGTCACCCAGTCCTAGTCCCAGCATTGTGGCTTTAACCCCTCTACAGGCCAGCCACCCAGTCCCAGTCCCAGCACTGTGGCTTCAACGCCTTTACAGGCCAGCCACCCAGTCCTAGTCCCAGCACCGTGGCTTCAACGCCTTTATAGGCCGACCACCCAATCCCAGTATCAGCACCGTGGCTTCAACACCTTTACAGGCTACCCACCTAGTCCCAGTCCCAGTATCATGGCTTCAACGCCTTTACAGGCTAGCCACCCACCTTGTCCTAATCCCAGTATCATGGCTTCAACGCCTTTACAGGCTAGCCACCCAGTCCCAGTCCCAGTATCGTGGCTTCAATGCCTTTACAGGCTAGCCACCCAGTCCCAGTTCCAGCATCGTGGCTTCAACACATTTGCAAGCTAGCCACCCAGTCCCAATTCCAACATCGTTGCTTCAACGCCTTTATAGGCCAGCCAGCCAGTCCCAGTCCCAGCATCGTGGCTTCAATGCCTTTACAGGCTAGCCACCCAGTCTCAGTCCCAGCATCGTGGCTTCAACGCCTCTACAGGCTAGCCACCCAGTCCCAGTCCCAGCATCGTGGCTTCAATGCCTCTACAGGCCAGTCACCCAGTCCCAGTTCCAGTACCATGGCTTCAATGCCTTTACAGGCTAGCCACCCAAGCCCAGTACCAGTCACCAGTTCTAACGACATAAAGACAACCAGCATGCAGGTGTTGACCCATAACCGACCCATTCCAAAACCAATTTTTGACCCTAGCCTCATAGGTCGCCACATCTTAACGAACCTATGCTAACCCAACACAACACGGGCCCTCCTCTTCAAGGAACTGGCCCCCAGCGTCTGGTCTCTGCCCCTACTCTCCCAAGTACCCAGCCCTCAACTCCCTTCATTCAAAACCCGAATCTAGTTCCCCGTTTCAACACTCAAAAATCAAGTGAACTCAGCTCATTGCCCCCTATACCAGTACGTGGTAGGGAAGAATCAAGCAGACTAACGGTAAGTGGTCGCTAGTCCCTGCATCCAACACTGTTCCATGGAACAAGAAGTGGAACAACTCAACCAATAACAACATCAAAATCTGGAATTTGTCATTAATACTCTGTAAAAGGGAGCCCAAGACATGCCCTTGGAGTAACAAAAGATGTACAGTCTTGATAACAAAAAAAGAGGGGAAGAAGTGATACAATCATAGCCCAGGCTCGCTCCCCTCAAGTGCCGCTAGGCAAGACTCTGTAGCATCTAGCTCCACCTCCAAGGTCAACGTAAGCTACACGCTCGCCTCGGCCCCTGTCTCGGCAGTCCGCCACTCGGCCCTAGCGAGCTCCACGTCTCGCCGCTGCTCCTCCAGGGCCTTTTCCAAGGCCTCCACCCTACTCTCTGCCTCGCTCAGCCGCACGGCATGGTCACGAGCAAGTGACACGGTAGCATCTGTGCACCTCCTCTGCTCGGTAGCTACCAACGTGAGACGAGCTCGGTACTCCTGCACCTCTTGGACAGCTGCTAGCCGTCGAGCCCTCTACTCCTGAGCCTCCAAAAGTCGCAGGTACTCCGCCTAGATGTCGGCCAAGCCAGACATCCAGAGCTCGTGAGGGAATCCAAGGCCATGGTAGCCTTGTGTGTAGTCCCTCAACCGCTACTGAAGCTCCTCCAGAGAAGGTAGGGGATTACCTCCAACATAGCCCCGGGCTCGCTGGAGCAAGGCCGCACCCACGTTGGCGTCCAGCAGTGGCTCCGGTGAAGAAACAGACGTAGGCCACTTGATCCCCAGCTCTAGGGAGGAGTGACCCATCTCAGCCAGCACACCGGAAGAACTTGTACAACCCCACCAAACACAAAATGGATCACCAACATTCAGGGCATCCCTATGACAAGACAAGGTGAAAAACCTGAGAAATGTCCTAACTCTCACCTGGTGTGGCTCCCGCCACGCCTGCAACATCCCCGCTCGGGGCCGGTGAGGGTAACCTCTCCTCTACCTCAGCAGTATCCCCTGTTGTAGTCAGAGAGGGTAGAGACTCCCCAATAATCTGGCCATCCCCAGTGGCCATGGGGGAGATGAAGGGCTCTCCCTGATCCTCCTCGACGAGAGCCGACACGTGCTCCTCCTCAAACTCCAGTCCTGGACATAACACAAAATGTTAGTGCTCTACTATAAACTCTGCATCAAAGCCAATGAGGAGGAGAAAAGGAGCTGTATATACCTTCCAGTGCCACCTCCATCTCGGTGTCCTTGGCAGAAGAGGCCTCGAAGGAAGAAGAGCTCAAGCTTGAGCTCTCGCCGATCTCCATCATTGCACTGCCGCTGCCTGAAGAACCAGACGAGGTCGCTAGTGAACCCTGGATGCAGGCAAAATCAGAGGCACCTGTGCATCGAGAAGCTGTGTTAGACTACTATCAAGCCCAGCCTCGCATGAAGATGGCTCCCTGGTCAAAGGTGCTAGGCAAGAAGCTCACCAGCTGGGGCGTCCCCTTCAGAAACCCCCTCAATGTCGACGAACTCCTCATCACCCCCAGTAGCAGCTACGATGAGAGGCTCGTCTCCTGATACCCGGGCCATGTCCCGAGGAAGCTCTCTCTCCCCCAGAGGGGAAGAGGTACTTGTAATTGATCCCAGTCAGAACTCAGTATGGGTGGGCAAAATAAAGTAATCCACCCTAAAAGAATCAAGTGCTCAATTACATACCTGATGGCCCCACCGTGCAGGCCGACACCACGGTCGGAAAAGGTAGGAGAGGCAGCTTTGTCAGTAGCTGGGGTAGCCTACCTAGCGTGTCCTCAACGGTGGGTGGGGGCACAGAGGTCACTGGTCCAGACTCATCCTCAAAGGATGGCAAGGCCACTGATGGGTCTACGTCTGCCAACTCTTGGATCATCTCCAAGGTGGCCGCCACATCCTCACCTGCCAAACAAGCAACTCAAATCAAGTCAATAATTCTGGCTTGCAAAAAGGAGTTCAACAACAACGGGAAGATCCCCCCAATGACAGTCAGACACATACCCTGACAACTACTGGTCAACATGGGTCCTGACTCACTGGCCTAGCTAGGCACTTCACCCTGTGCCGCAGCAGGGGCCCCGGTCCCTGATGTCTCTGCCTCCCCATGCATAATCTAGATGGTCACGATATATAGCCAGAAGCAAACCAAAGTCGTCGAAAATGCTGAAGGTTAGAGGCTCTTACCTGCACGGGCTCCTCCTGTAGCTTCCCACTACTCAAAGTCGGGGAAGTCCTCCATGTTGAAAGGGGGTTCGCTCATCAGGCGCATAAGCTCCTCCATGTCAACCTCCCCTCTGGCTCCCTCCTCATGTGGAGAGTCCACCTCCCGAGGGAGCGAGAAGGTCGCCTCCACACCAGCCACCAGCAGAGCTGCAAAATATAAATAAATCCAGCAAAATAGAATGAGCCAACCCTCCTTGCTAAGCCAAACAAGGGCAAAGGGGTCGGAGCGACACTTACTCAAGGCCGTCTCTGCCTCAACTTGCTCCCCAGTCTTAGGTCCCTCAGATAACCCACCAACCTTAGCCGCTGCAGCCTCTACACGAGGGCGCTTCCTCCTAAGCTACAAGCTTCCATCCTCACCCCTTGAGGATGCTTCCATGGAGGGCTGATCCCCCTCTGTCGTAGAACCTATCGACAAATATAGCATTATACAATGCCTCAGTTTCGTACCCAAAAACTACAAAATCAAAGGGAGGGGGCAGGCTAAAAGAAAGAGCCTTACCTAGAGCCCCAAAGGGGGTCGACGGCAAGGGCACCAGCTGCTCCGGTTTCAATGCTAGCACCCGAGACGCCATCGCGACGGCCTCCCAAATATCCCGTAGAGTGTGTGCACACTCGACCTAGGACACGAACTCCAGAGGTCTAGTTGACCCAATCGCATTAGCGATGTGCCGTCTCCTATCATTGACCACTGTATTGGCAAAGCACCCGTGCGGGAGCTCCCGGTCCAGCGACCCTCTACTCTGGAGGCTACAATCAGCCAATAATTAAGCCCACCTAGCCCTAGGTGCCCTCGGTGGTGACACCTTCACTCCAGTCCCTATCGTCAATGCCTGCCTCAGGGGCTTCAGTGCCCCTCCATTGCTTCGGCTCCTAGAAGAAGAACCCTGACCACTCCGGGGCCACTGCTCTACAGCTCACTCAATCTCTCGGCGGATCCGATCAACACGGGTCCTCAGGTACCCCTCATCTAGCGCAATAGGAGGCAGATCCTCCCTCAACAAGTGACTCTCCTCCACCTTCCTGATCGCGGAGGCCTTCTGTCAGCAGAGGTGACTGTGCTCGAACCACCATCTGGTAAGTATACGTCAAATCACCCCCGACGTCCCTGCCCCGACATCGGGAATAGTTCTGGCTCCCGGTGGCTGTAAAAGTCCCACCAAGCTACTGCAAGTCGGTGGGTATCCCTGCCCCTGTACTGTCTGCTCGTCAGAGGGAACTCCCTGTTTGGTCGGATCCCCTAGTAGTACCCGAAGTTCCTGGTAAATCGATACGGGTAGTATTGCTCTAAGGAACTCGTCGCCGACCGGTGCTACGTCAACACTGTCGATCGGGTGCTCAGTATCCACTCGGTCCGTGGCCCTGCATCGGCTACCCCCAGACCGGGGAGGGCGCTGGTCGCCCCTCCACCTGAAATCCCCAGAAAAAGATCGTAGTCTCTTGCGACACTATCAAACGATAACCCCTCCTCGCCCCGGGCAGGCAAGTAGCAAAGGGCTCTCCTGGCCCCCTCCAGCTGTGCCTCTGCATCCCCATCAGGCTGACTAGTGAAGCTAAACAGAAGCGGTGCCATCGGGTTTGCCACGGTCCCTCACGTCACCAGTCCTGGAAACAGCAGCCTGGCCCACACACTAAGATAGTGGGTCGACAGAAGTATACTCCTCTCTCTCGGCGCTGAGTGTGTCGCCAGAACCCCCAGTCCCTAGTATATGTTGGCCAGCGCAGCAGGAGCTAGGGCCAACTATCGCCCCTCTGCCAATAAACGGGTTGGCCACAGCAACTCAGCTCTAAGTAGCCCATCCTCTCCGTGTGGAACCACGAAATTCACCAGCCAATACGCCAAGTACGTTGCAAGGTCTGTCACGTCTGGCAGGCCATGGGGATTCCACCCCTCCTGTGGTGCATACACATATCTGGAGTACGTCCGAAAGCGTAGCTCCACCTTGGTGTACTCCTCCCACGGAGTCTGATCCCTGGCGAACTCCTGGTAAAAATAAAACGGCCCATTGTAGAAGTGGTGGACCCATACATTCAGTGGCACTCGGGGAGTCTGTGCAGCTCTCTCTCTCACCCCAACCACATCAATCACCACCTAGCACACCTAGCTCACAGGCAATAGTAGGAGCCCAACTTGCAGAGCCTGCCCCGGGGTCTTTCGGTGACTTCTGGAGGTGTGCCATACATCGACGGAAAGCTCTTCCGGTTAGCTTCGCAGGCAAGGTGATCTCATCTCAATCCGAATTCGGAGCTGCCCGGGAGAGCCGTTCTGCATGGACTGGCAGAACCAGTCGGGCCTACAACCAGAGGTGACTTACAGAAGCTCCTGTGACTACATCACAGTTCCCCTTAGTGCACCACATAGCTGGAGTGGATTCCCACCAGTCACCTGTCCAACGCAACAAGCGGGGCGCTGGTTGAAGCACAGAGAAGCCCGTTCCAAATTTTCTCCCTCAGGTGTGCAGGTCAGTTCACTCAGAATCAGCACAAACACCCCTCCACTCTACATCCTCTATCTCCCTACTCCGACCTCCCCTGGTGGCCTTCCTAGTTGAAGATCGAAGAGGACTCATTCATGGGCACACCCGTTTTGGTCCCGCACCATTTCGACTACAGGACTGATCGTGACGGCATCGTCTACCTACTGTTGCGACCAGAGAGCAGTCCCAGTCTGAATAGACCAACCTGGTTCCGGAGCTAGCCACGATCGGCGACGACACCAGACGATCCCACGAAAATTCAAGTGCCTTCCTGGACCAGTCACCAAAGGTTTGGCACTAGTATTGGCATTTTTGAAGTCTGGTACGGTCCGTGGCAGCACCAACAGCGACCCACTGTCGTGCAGTTCCAGACCTGGGCAGAAATGGGAATTGCCCTCTTGGCATGAGTTTAGCTATCCTCCCGTCCCCGCCTGGCCGGCTTAGCGCCCCTCCTTGCATGGAGGTAGTGTTTGGTTGTAATCTCAATCTCCCCTCCCCTAGTCTAACCCCCTGATCGGGGAGTAGTGCATGTACTATTAAACAGTGGAAGCTACATCGACGTAGTGTGCGGGGAAACCACACTTCCCCGCTCGCCCTCATCTCCGAACGGGGTTGGCTTCTTCAAGCCAACTGGGTAAGCTCTAAACCTTGCTCCTTCACTAGTATCAGTTCACTTAATATCCGTAAAATTGCTCCGTTGATCGAGAGAGAGCGCCCGACCCCGGAGTGTTCCACTTTCGAGCGGTCACCGTGGGTTGTGTGAGAGAGAGGGACCTAGTGCCCCAATTGGCACCCGGCCAGCCCTTGAAGTGTGGGCTTCGTACCCTCGAGAGGGCAACCTTAGCCCTGCTGGCCCTCTACCAGCTAGGGTCTTGATCCACTACCTCCACTCGGCATTGCCGAGTCACCCCGGGTTCGTGTGTGTGCAACGGTGGTTCGGTCACTTTCGAGGACCACACTCTATGGTTGAATGTGTTTGCGTAGTATGTTCGAGGATCCTTGTATTGTTGCTGCATTCCCCCTAGTGGTGTCACATCAACCCCTCACATGAATCTCTGGGACGGGTCCGGGAGCCCATCTTCTCCTATTCTTCTTTGGTGCAGACTGCGAACCCCCTTGATCCTGGGCCGGCGCTACCACAAGAGTTTCATAAGTAGCGCGGGTGCTAGTCTCCGCCCACTCTTCAGGAAACTCTTGATACAGAGATATCATGTTTACGCCGAAAGTCATGTTGGGCATTTCATGTGGCTGCGGAGGATCCACCTTGTGCTCCCCCATGTCTAGCTCCCCCTCTTTGATTAAGGACTCAATCACATCCTTGAAAATATAACAGTCCTCGACGGTATGTCCCAACATCGGATGGTAATGGCAGAAGCGAGGGTCATCCTTCTTCTTTAGGTCACTGGGCCTCTTTGGTTCTGACAACGTGATTTTGTTGTAGCTGGTTGCTTATTCAAACAGGAGTCGGGACTTGTCTGGAGAAAAGGAATATAACTTGTTTCTCATTTTCTCCCTGAGCGAGGGGTCTTCCTGCCATTCCATGGATCTTGGCGGCGGAGGGTTTGTGGCGCCTTTGGCCTTTTCCTTCTGTTTCTCAAAAGCTTGAAAGTCCAATGTGTGGACTTCTGGGGGGATGGGCTTCTTTTCAACTTGCCTCGCCCTCTGGCTCGATGCAACCGAGGCGGAAGAGTACCGGGCAAGGAATGCCTCGATCTTAGCCACCATGTTGTTCAGACAGTCGAAAGTCTTGACCTCCATGCCGATCATCTTTTTGAGGATTTTCTTCTTTAAATTTTGCTTGCAAATTTGCACTGCATCCTCCTGATACGGGGGGCGTCTGCACCTCATGCTGAGGTTCCTCCATCTTTTAATGAAGTCGAGTGCCGACTCATCGTTTCTCTGTCTCGTGGCGTAGAGCTCCACCATGGTGACCTCCCGTTCAGCAATGTAGAATCTCTCCTTGAACTTCTTTTGCATGTCGGGCCAGTCGGCAATGGACCCACGTGGTAGGCTCGAATACCACTCAAAGGCAAGCCTAGTGAGTGTCGAGCCAAAGAACTTCAGGAGGTAGGCTTCATCAGCAGCCAGGTCTCCTATAACATTCACATAATAGGCAATGTGCTCTCTAGGAGACCCTTGCTCATTAAACTTCTCAAACTTCGGTGGCTGGGTGATGCCAGCTGGCAGCTTCTTCGCGGCATAATGAGCCAGATAGGGCACTCGGTAGACGTCAAATGACGTTTGATCCTCATCGCCCCTTCCTGCTAGCTTCATATCTATCATTTGTTCCAGCATCAACCGACTGATTGCTGCAGGGTCGACCGGGCTTGGATAGAAATGGGCGGGCTGCGCAGTCGGGGTGGTCAGCACAGTCGCCTGAGGGGCCATGGGAGACCCCTTGGGAGGTGAGATCTGCGGCGGGGCCAGTGCCAGGTACTGTGCTTGTTGTAGGGGCATGCCCACAGGAAAACTGGGGGTTAATGGGAACGCTGCTGATGGGAATCGACTCTAGTCATTTGTATTTTTATTTTTCCTTTGTGGTGTGTAATTTCAATTCGTTATGCATCCCCTCGATAAACTCCTCCAACCCTTACGGGGCCTCATCAGCCTCTTCGGTGGCTTCCCCAGTTCTTGGTATCGGTATATCGATGTTATCGGTATATCAGTATCCGGATCTCTAGGTCGTTACAGTTGGTATCAGAGCAGTGTTGAGGATTTATATAAGGAATTGAAATTGCATTAGTCCAGAACAAGTCCATTCGAGTCGTCTACTGCTGATTTAGGATGTTTCCCGTGATTACTGATGGATTTTCTATTATTGCGTGTTTCCTTAGATCAAAATGCCGCCTCGTAGAAGGCGTATTCAGAGGGAAGAAAGTGGCACTTTTCCTCCTCCGGTTGTGCCAGCTCCAGCTCAAGTTGATCTTCCTGTGCCTCAAGTGGATGGTGGTCGTGAAAGAGCATTGAAAGAATTCTTGCTATTCCACCCGCTGACATATGAAGGTCAGTCAGATCCAGATGCAGCCAGGGTGTGGCTTGAAGCGACTGAGCGCGTGTTCCGTTCAATGGAGTGCGCGGAGGATGAGAAGGTTATGCTTGCTACTTTTCAGCTTCAGGGTGCAGCGCTTATGTGGTGGACTTCGGAGTGGGAGGTTGCCTTCCGTTCCCGTCCGCTTCGTCAGATCACCTGGACAGAGTCTGTGGCTACTTTTGAGCGCACTTATAATCCGGCCTATCTCAGGATGGATAAAATGTATCAATTTCTTGAATTGGCTTAAGGTGAAATGACTTTACTGTAGTATCGGAACAAATTCATAGAATTGGGTCAGTATGCGTCCCATGTTATTGCTGATGAAGCCCTGAAGACTGAGCAGTTTCTGCATGGATTGAAGGCTGAGTTGCGGTTGCCATTGCTTGTCACTCGCGTAAAAGAGATGGATGAAGCATATCAGGCTGCGACTGCGATAGAACTCGATTTGGCTAGATCTCGAGGTCATTCTCAAGCTAGGTCATTTCAACCGACTGTGCAGTTCCAGCCGACTTATCAGTCATCGATTCTAGGAGCTCCTTCTACTTTTCCTACTGCTAGTGGTACTTCTTTCTCCAAATCCAAGGGCAAGAAATTCCAATTTAGGAGGTGCAAGAAGAAGTTTGATCAACAGATGTCTTCTGGTGCTGTTCAACAATCAACTCCTTCCTTTCAACAGCGCTAGGGTTCTGCAGTAAGTCAGCCGAGGAAGTGTGCGAGGTGTGGTGGCAGCCACCGAGGCAAGTCGTGTTCTTTGCCGGTGGTTTGCTTTCATTGTGATTAGTTGGGTTACGTAGTTTGAGACTGTCCGCTGCGACCGATGCCAGTGCAATTCTCGTAGTTTACTCAGCCACAGTAGTCCCAGTTTCAGTTTCGACCTCCTCCACCACCTCAACCTTAGCACTTTTTCCCTCAAGCTTCAATGGCGTCCTCCCAGCAGTCTTCTGCAGCAGCCAGCGGGAAGCATAAAGGCAAGGTTACTCACATCACTCAGGCAGAAGCCATAGCATCCAACCTCGTAGAAGGTACAATTATGATTTTTGGTCATGCAACTCATGTTATTTTTGATTCTGGTCCTTCCCACTCTTTTATTTCTGAGGACTTCATTGCATGTATCGAGGAGCTGACATCTCAGATAACTTGTGAGTTGCTTGTTGAGATGCCTTCTGGGGATTTTATGTTCACTCCTTTGTGTCTGGAGGAGTCTCCTATTGCCATCAATGATCAGCAATTGTCGGCGAGATTATATGCGTTGCAGCTGGCGAACTATGACATTATTCTGGGCATGGATTGGTTAGAGCAATATGGAACCGTGGTTGATTGTAGGTCTAAGAACGTCTACCTTCAGCCACATGGGAAGCCGACCTTTTATTTTCAAGGTATTCGATCTCGCTCTTCTCACTTGATTATTTCTGCTATTCGAGCCTGTAGATTACTTAATGTAGGTTGTCAGGGGTTCTTAGCTTCGGTGGTTGCTGTTGAGGCACCACGACAGGATATCAGTGCTATTCCTGTTGTCTATGAGTTCCTCGATGTATTCCCTGATGAGTTACCAGGCTGACCTCCACAGTGAGAAATAGACATGGTGATTGAATTGATTCTAGGTACGGCACTGTTGGCAAAGGCACCATACCGGATGGCTCCAGCTAAACTGAAAGAATTGTGAGCACAGTTGCTTGAATTGTTGGACAAAGGTTACATTCATCCTAGTTTTTCTCCGTGGGGTGCTCCTATTCTGTTCGTGAAAAAGAAAGATGGAAGCCTGAGACTTTGTATTGATTATAGATAATTGAATCATGTGACTATCAGGAATAAGTATCCTCTACCCAGGATTGATGATCTGTTTGATCAGTTGCAGTCTGCTACTATTTTCTCTCAGATTGATCTCCGATTAGGTTATTTTTAGTTGAGAATTAGAGAATCAGATGTTGAAAAGACTGCTTTCAGCTCGCGTTATGGTCATTTTGAGTTTTTGGTTATGCCATTTGGGCTAACCAATGCTCCTGCAGCTTTTATGGACCTGATGCAGCGTGTGTTCCGTCCTTACTTGGACCACTTCGTGGTAATCTTTGTCAATGACATTCTTGTCTATTCTGCCTCTGAGGAAGAGCATGTGCAGCATCTAAGGATTGTTTTGCAGACTCTGTGAGATCAGGAACTCTATGCTAAATTTAGTAAATGTTAGTTCTGGCTTTGGGAAGTTCACTTTCTCGGCCATGTGATTTCTGGTGACGGAGTTGCAGTGGATCCAGCCAAGATTGAAGTTGTTCTTGATAGGAGGAGACCAAGGTCTGTGACAGAGATAAGAAGTTTTCTGGGTCTTGCTAGCTACTCATTATGAAGACGGGAGCGGGAGGTCTAGAAAGAAGGAAGAAACAGGAGTAAGACATTTGGTCTCCGCCAATGCACAAAAGAGACCAAGGGCCTGTGCCAGACAGGCCGACATTTTCAAATATTCCACCACTCCAGTCACAACGGTGCTCCCAACGCCCGACTGTCATCAACTACAGTCACAACGGTGCCCCCGACACCCGACTGTCAAGCATTCCAGTCACAACGGTGCCCCCGGCACCTGACTGCCAGCCACTTCAGTCACAACGGTGCCCCCGACACCCGACTGTCATCAACTACAATCACAACGGTGCCCTCGACACCCGACTACCAGCCACTTCAGTCACAACAGTGCCCCCGGCACCTGACTGCCAGCCACTTCAGTTACAATGGTGTCCCTGGCACCCGACTGCCAGTCACTTCAGTCACAACGGTGCCCCCGGCACCTGACTGTCAAGCACTCCAGTCACAACGGTGCCCTCGGCACCTGACTGCCAGCCACTTCAGTCACAACCGTGCCCCCGACACCCGACTGCCAGGCACTCTAGCCACAACGGTGCCCCCGGCACCCGACTGCCAAGCACTCCAGCCACAACGGTGCCCCTGGCACCTGACTGTCAAGCACCCCAGTCACAACGGTGCCCCCGGCACCCAACTATCAACCACTTTAGTCACAACGGTGCCCCCGGCACCAACTGCACCAATCACATCAGGATCTGCAACGCTCGACCGCTCAACAACTCCAGTCCCACCGGGGCACACGGCACCCGGCAATCCTGAGCTCAACGACTTTTGGTCGCTCCAGTCATGGCGATGCTCATGCCATTCAACCACTCAAGTCTCAACAGCGCCCGATCGCTCTAGCGACAAGTGGTGCCTACGTCATTCGGTCACCTCGGCCGTGGTGACGCCCAGCTAGCCCAGCACAATGGTGCCTATGGCACCCTACTACTCCGACCTCGACATTGTCTCATGACAGGAAGACATTGTGGCGCCCCTTGGGCGGCACCCAGCTGAGTCACAGGTCCTCTTACGGAATCTACGTGTGAATATGAAATTACCCACACAATAACGCAATGACCTGGGGACCGTGACAAATGATGAAATTGTCCCGTGGGTTGCGGGCACTTGTGATCGGGCTCTTACGCCCCCATATAAATGCCCTTCATGACATCTAAGTCATGTAATCCAGTTAGGGAGTGGATGCCCCTCCTCGCTGGGACCGGTCTCCTTGCCCCCAGCTATCTCTGTTGTGTTGCTATTGCCCTATCGCTGTTGCATGGACTAAGCCCTCCCGACGTCGCGACGTCTAGGGTCCCTGACTCTCTCTTCAGTAGTAGAAACAAAGGTGTTCGGGCTCTGCCCGATGTAAAATAAATACCGACTGCATGCAATCGATGGGGAAAGACATCCAATACATGACTCCCCATAGTCGCCTGCGCACTCGTACCTGCGAAACCTCCTTCTCTCCACGTGTCGCCCATCTCTCGAGCACACATGCCACGTCCTAGCGACGCATCCCTAGTTAAACATTTGGTTCCATAGGTGATCATCGAGAAATCGACTGGCACGCCCGCAATCCATCCAGCCATCCCTAATCCAGTTTTCCAGAACGATTAACCATATGCCACTCCCTCCAGTGTGTTCCTATCATTCTTTCCACCTTCATTTCAATACCCTTGGAATTTTCGCGTGCTATGTCAACCTATCTCGGCCTTCCATAAAAGGTGAGTGTACACCCCCGTCGCGAGGAAAAGAACCATAAAGGGAAATTCCCCGCGGTCACAAATAGTGAGTTAGCATGGCAACTTCATCCTCGTCTGGATTGCTACTCGAAGGTTCATCTTCATCAGAGGTATCCTTGTTACTTGGTCTAGCCTTGAGAGCCAGAGGCTTCTTCTTACCTACCTCTACTTCTTTGTTCTTCAAATTCATCTCATAGGTCATCAGGGACCCTATGAGCTCTTCCACTTTTGTAGTTGCCAAGTCCTTGGATTCTTCAACTACTGTGGCCTTGGTATGCCACGCAGGGGTCAAGAATATGAGAATTTTTCTTACAATGTCCTACTCTGAGTAGTTTTTTCCTAGCTCTATCAAGCTATTCGTAAACATTGTTAGCCTTGCATACATATCAGAAATTGACTCATCAGGCTTCATTCTACACTTCTCATATTCTGATATTAACATGTTAGATTTAGTCTCACGTACCTGGGATGTCCCTTCATAGATTACCTTGAGACGGTAACACATCTCCTTTGTAGTGGCACACGTCGATACTCTTGAAAATTTCATCGGATGAAGGGAGCACCGCATTATGTGCTTTGCACCCCAGTTCAATGTGGACCTTCTGATTTGCTCTTTGGTCCATGTATCTTCATCTTTTGGCAACTCATATGGACCTTTGCTCACCACTCGCCATATCTCATGGTCCTGGGCCTAGATATATACTTGCATATGATTTTTCCAATAAGGATAGTTTGACCTAGTGAAAAAGGGTGGTCTATTAATGGAATGCCCTTCGGGCATGTGACCCTTAGTCACCATATCACCACTTCCCTCAAGGTCCTTAGACCACATACAAAGAGACTAGCTCTGATACCACGTGATAGATAGTGATAAGCGGATCTAGAGGGGAGGGGTAAATAGATCACCCCCTTCTTTGCCAGAACAATCTAAAGATAAAAACTATGTAGTAATAAAGCAAGGATAACCAACGACTATTGAGCTAAATGCATAAATGAGGAAGGATCAGTGCTCCTACACAAGCATCTAGCGTCAAAGCGAGTAAACATACAAACCACAGAGACAGAAGATTTTAAGGTGTTTCAATCTCTATCTAGAGACCTACATCCACCCCTTACTCAACTGAGTGAGACTTTACTAGTGAAAAGACACTATCCGCTGATTCACAACTTCTCACCTAGAGAAAAACTCTCTCCAAATGCTATCCAACAGCTAGCGGGCTTACATAACCCAAGACCACAGAACTGAGCTTCTCTCAGTTTATCTTCCTACATGCAGGCAGGGATCATTGTGAGTGTATGAGTTTTAAGAAAGAAAACAAAAGAGAAACAACTAAAGGAAATTAAGGCTGGAAAGAAACCTTTCAAAATTTTCAATATGTGGATCAAACATCCGCAGTTTAGCAATGTGATGCAGGAAGTTTGGAAAGAGCAAGTTTTTGGGACACCACAATTTATTCTCTGGGAGAAGCTCAGAAAGTTGAAACAAGCTCTTAATGTTTGGAATATCAATTGTTTTGAAAATGTCAAACTTAATATCCAGAAAGTCAGCCGAGATATGGAAATTGCTCAACAGGAACTAAATAAGGATCCTATGAATTGCAACCTTATTGCCAAGGAAAACCAATGCAAGGAAACTTATTTTAAAGCTATGCAGAATGAGGAGTCATATGCAAAGAAGAAGTCTAGGCAGCAATGGTTGGCTTTGGGAAATTCTAACACCAAATTTTTTATGCTGCACTCAAAGGCAGCAATGGTAGACTTCAAGATGGGAGCTATACAAATGATTTGGATGAAGTCGGCAGGCATGTTGTACAATTTTTTTATAATCTTCTGAACCAACCAACTCCTACAGGTAATTGGCAATTTACTTTGAAATACAAGCTGAACTCCACTAAATCAAACTTCCTCAGCTCACCTGTTACTGATGAAGAAATTAAGAAGGTAGTATTCCAGGCACCTAAAAATAAAAGTCCAGGCCCAGATGGTTTTTCAGCTGAGTTCTTTCAAGCCACTTGGACCATTACGGGAGATGATGTCTTAAATACAGTTAAGCACTTTTTCACAACCAAAAGCATTCTCAAGCAACTAAACTGTACTTTCATCTCTCTTATTCCTAAGCAGGAGGGAGCTGACTCCTTTGAGCATTTCAAACCTATTTTCCTTTGCAAATTTATCTATAAAATAATTTCCAAGGTGCTTGCAAACAGAGTTCAGTCGGTTCTTTCAAAGCTCATTAGTGAAAATCAGTCAGCCTTCATCAAAGGCAGAAGTATTCATCACAATGTGCTGCTGGCCAATGATGTTATCAGGAACCTCCACTCAAAAACTAAAGGGAATTTCATATGTATGAAGGCTGATCTCAAGAAAGCCTTTGACTCAGTTAATAGAAAGTATCTATACTATTTGATGGAACAAATGGGTTTTCCTACTACTTGCATTCAGTGGATTTCAAATTGTTTGGATACCCCTACATTTTTAGTGCTGGTCAATGGCTTACCATAGGGTTTCTTCACCAGCAGGAATGGACTCAGACAAGGAGATCCTTTATCTCCTTATCTTTTCACCATTATTATGGAATGATTCTCATCTTTTATGGAAGCAGAAATACTTAGAGGAAATATTCGAAGCCCTTCTGCAGGTAATCTGCAAATTTCTCATATTGCTTTTGCAGATGATTTGATTCTCTTCTTGAAAGATGACCCTGGGACTTTATCTCATGTTGGACCTCTACTCAAGAACTTTGCTAGCATGTCAGGTTTGGTTCTTAATTCGGAGAAGAGTAAAGCTTATCTAGGAGGCTGTGTGCAGAATCAATCCATGGTTATTAAGCAACTTGGAGTGAATGAAGGTGAGCTTCCTATACCATACCTTGGACTTCCACTTCTCTCCAAATCTGTTAAGAAGGCAAACTGCTACCTTATCATTGAGAAGATTTGATTCATGGAAGAATAGATTGCTCTCAAGATCAGGAAGGCTAGAGCTGATCAGATCTGTACTTTCATCTTATTCTTCATATTGGGCAGCTGCATTTATTCTACTTGCAGGGCTAATTGATGAAATAGAAAGGCTCTTGAGAAATTTCTACTGTAATGGACTTTCTTCTAATTCAGCAATACATATGATTTCTTGGAGTAAGATTTGCAAACCTAAATCTGAAGGAGGGCAACGGATCAAAAATCTGAGAGAGTGGAATAAAGCTTGCATGTGTAGGTTACTTTGGGATATTCTCCAAAATAAAAACTCCTTATGGATTGCTTGGGGTCAAGAATAAGTACTTAGCAAACAGGAATATATGGGACTTCAAAATAAAACCTTATTACTCATCAGCTTGGAAAGGAGTCTTACAAGCCAGAGATTGGATTCGTAGCTTCATCACCTATATAATTTCAAACGGCCAGGATACTAACCTGTGGTCTGATCCGTGGCTGAATGGACACAGTATTAACAATTTGTTTGGAGATCAGATCAGGCAGGATCTGGAGCTTGACAAAGGTTTAACTATGGAAGTACTTATCTCTAATGGGCAGTGGGTCCTCCCTACTGCACTATCCATGGAAATGGCTGATCTATGGAACCTTGTTAAACAAGTCCAAATCCAAAATGCAGGTTTAGATGTCATTATATGGAAAAAAAATGCACAAATCAGCAATGCTACTTCCATCTGGGAAGAGATTCGACAGAAAGGGCACATCTTTGACCAGCATGAGTGGGTATGGGCTAATCCAACTTCGCAAATAGCATCTCACTGCATGTGGCAAGCTGTCCTCAACAAGCTGCCCATAGCTGAAAATTTACAGAAGATAAGATTCTTCCTACCTAGCATGTGTCCTCTATGCAAGCAAGGTAGTGATGCCCAAGACCATCTATTCTTCGGATGCTCCTTTTCAGGCTTGGTTTGGAAGCAGATTTTAATAAGATTTGACCTGCATAGACAGTCGAGCATTGGGCTATGCCACGAATTCAGCTGCTGCAAACTCAATTTCAGAAATCTGAACAGCTACTTAAACTTGCAAGAATTCTGCTTCGGATTACTATATGGAAACTCTGGAAAGAAAGATGTGTTAGAATCTTTGAAGATTCCTCTACCTCCAAATCAAGTATTCTCATTAAAATACTTGAAGATGCAAGAAGCTGCTGAGGCGCTAGACCCAAATTCAGAGGGAGGGTGAATGAATCCCCTTCTAAAAACTTTGCCCAATTAAAGGATGCTAGACACTGATGCGAAATTAAAACCAATTAATCTCTACAGTATATAAAATCTGATGGTGCTCTTAATTAAGAAGGAACACAGACAGCCCCCCTCGACTCACCTCTCACACTCACTCTCCTCTCTTTCCCTTCTTCTTCACCTTGCCGGCGTGGGGACAGGGCCTCTTTTCTCTTTTCCTTCTTCCCTTCTCTGCACACAGCCGAGAGGGAGCCAGCCTCCTCTTTTTCTCTTCATAGTGCTGCCCTTTTATAGAATGGCGCTGGGGAGGGTTCCTGTCGCTTCCACCTCATCCGCAATGAAGTTTGGAGTTGACATGTTACACTGGATGAAGGTGGTTCGCACCGTACGCTACCGGTCGTCCGAGGATAGGGCGTTTGCGGATTTACCGGGAGATCTTCATCCGAAGACATGCCTTCACCGTTGGTGCCAATGCGCTGTCGAATGGAGGCGGAGGCACGGCTTCAAAGTATTGAATGCTCTCTGCGCACCACATTTAAGTAAAATAGAGCATCAGAGTGTAGATGGGATGGCCCTTCAGTTAAAACGGTGCAGGAGAATAGTGACTGTGCCGGATTAGAGCTTTGCAAGGGGCGCGCCAGTTTAACCATTTCAAAGGGCCACGCCGTTTTAGCATTTGAGGGAAAAGCTCTTAAAATGGGCATGACGGGTCCTTCAAAATTAGCGCGTCGGGTAAGATGATGCACAAGGGGCGCGCCGTTTTAGTGCAATGCAAGGGGTGGCACCGTATTAAGGCATTCAAGGGGGATGGCCCTTCAAAAGGGAGCGCACCGAGTATGCTAAGCAAAGGGGGTGCGCTGTATTAACGAAAGAAAGGGGGCGCGTCGGTTTAAGGCGCGCCAGTTTAAGGCCTCATCGCGCCATTTTAAGCATTAAGGGATTCTTCTCAGAGTCGCGGCCATTCATATAAGTGTTGGCACCCCTGGAATGTTTTAGTTGTAATGCACGACATCTGTAGTGTTTCATTCGCAGCCTCTGGACCTCGGTCTCAGACTTTGCGTGACTTTCGGTGCATGTCAAGACTGTGTCAGAGTTCTCGACGTTTCTTTGATTCAGCTCTTGGCATGGGCGATTGGAGAGTTATAGTCATATTTTCCACCTGGGGAGCTTCCTCATCGGCTAGCGGACCACTAAGTGAGTTCTCGTCCTGATCGGGTAAGGTATGAGGTTTATTCGACATTTTCATCTTCGACTCGCTCTCGAGTGTCAAGACGTGCGTGCCGTATGATCATCATCATCATTTTTTGACGTCCACAGTAGGCCGCTCAGTTGGTGGAGGCTCCATAAATCCAGCGAAGTCTCACCCTCCAAGGTGTAGAAGGTGTTCATTTCGGCATTGAAGACCTAGATCATCCCACAGTAGAGGCCTTTGGCAATTGGATAATTGTACCGGGAAGCATAGGCACTTTGGTAGATGCCGTCCCGGATAAGCAAGGGTGCATAATTGAATAGCACGTGCTCTGTAAGTTCCACTGCTCCTTCCCAAAAGAAATGCACATCCTGGACCTTGAGTTCTACAAACCAGCCCAAAGCTAGCTCGTGCTTGAACCGAATTGCCAAACAGTCCAATAGGAAGGGCTCTTCCCCGTACCCCCAGTTCAGTGGGGCCAAGAACAGGCCGAAGCGGTGTTGCTCTTTCTGGACCCACCCGGCAGCGGTATCCCAATGGGATGGAGTAAAGTCTGGGGCCCGTACCAATTTCTCCTCTATCGGTAGCAACCCTTCCAGCCCCAGCACGGGCTTCCATTCCCTCGTTTCTCCTACCAGGTACATGGGGATGCTCCTGGGAACACTGTATAATAGGCTGTCTCAAGATTGTAAAATTGCATGCTCAGCATCCCTCACGACTCGGGGGTCCCTCCTGTCCCGGTAACGAAAATGCTTCAAGAAGTGAAGGAGGTGCTTGTCCTTGGGATAGTCCCTTCGGTAATCTCCAGGCCTATCAAAGGTAAAGCCGTCATCAGTCCAGGCAACTCGACTGAATTCCATAGTACTGGTCTCATAGTCTAATGATTCAGCCAATGAACCCACCTCAGTATGCTCTCAGTCAAGGTCCTCTACGTTGTGCCATGTAACGGCGGGAATGGCCAGAGATGGAGTGGACTTGGCACTGGTGGCGACAGCTGGGGCAGAGGAGCCACTTGGGGCAGTCATCTATCTGCGAGGTGCAAAAGATTCAAAATCAGAACAAACCACAAGCAAAAGAAAACGTGAAGAAGAGTAGGAGGAGCCACACTAAAATAAAATGAACAGAATGCCGATAAATTTTTGACAAAATTTTGGCAGAGTCTCTCCTAGGCCGGGGCGTAAAGAAAAGACATCGGTGCTCATCCACAAGGAGTGACAGCCCCAACAAAAATTGCAGTGTACATAGAAGGTAGCACCGGATGCTCCTCCATTTTTTTCGGTCAAGATGGGTTTCCCTCGCCTTGGCCTCTGTGCAGTACACCCCCTGGGTGCCTGCCCAGCACACTCCTCATGCCTTTAACCGGCACACTTGGGATGCCCAATTCCAACGACAGATTCGTGCCCCTACCCGGCACACCCGGGATGCCCAGTCACCTGGCACGCTCGGTGCCCCCGTCTCTGGCTCCGGCACACACCATGCGCCACCCTCCCCCGGCACACACTGAAACCCCCCATCAACCAACGCCCCGTGGACCCTCTTCGTGGTGCCACCGGTCACCACCCCCACTGCTACTCCACACGCGCCGAGCAAAAGGAAGAGGAAGAGAAGAATAAAGAAGAGAGGAATAGACAGGAGCCTAGGGACCCATCGTCCTCCGAGCGAAAGGGAGAAGAAGAATGAAGGGGAAGACAAGAAGAAGATGAAGATGAAGGAGAAGAAGAAGAGGGGGAGGGGGGAGCTCCTCCACGGCGGCCTCCTCACCTCGGCAATGGGGACGACAGTAGTGGCGGTCAACGGCGAAGAGGAAGAAAAGAGGCGAAGGGGGAGGCGAAGGGGCTATCGAGAGAGGAGAGAAGAGAGGGGGGAGTTTGCTTCCCTAACCAACCCACTCAACCCCGCTTTCAACAACCTCCCTGTAACCCCCAGTTCCTTGCTCCACAAAATCCTCAGCCAGCCTTTCCCGCTCCACAAAATGCCCAACCTTCCTTCCCCGCGTCACAACAACCCCCGTAATACCACAATGTTCCACCTCCTAATGGCTATGCACCCAAACGCCCGACTCCAAAGAGGGCCCAATATCCTCCTTTGCCTGAGACCCTCCCGAACATTTTCTCAGCCCTCATGTCCATTGGTGATTTGCAACTTCCTCTGGAACGGCCTAATTAGAATCCGATCGTTGATCAATCCAGATATTGTATATTCCACCAACAGCCCGGACACACCATAGAGAACTGTTTTCAATTCAGAGATTTTATGTATGATTTACATGAAGGGAAGCACATCGACTAGGCCGAAATGCACAAGGTCATTACTGAGATTAAAGAGAAGAGAAGGCAAGCGCTGAGACAGCAAGTGCAGCAGCAAGCACCCCAGCCACAACTATAGCCACAGCAGCAGCAGCTTACGCAGGATCTGGGGATCCACTAGAACCCCATGCTAAATCATCTACCCACTCTGCAACCTCAGCCATAGGCACCGGCTCAGGTAAACATGGTCCACCTCCCGGTCCCCAATGTCGGGTGGTCTTATGATGATGAATCTTCTGTCCAACGTCTTATGGCCCTCCACCATACTTACCGCAATCCTCCTCCACCTGCTACACCATTCATCCTCCCGCCAAACCATCAAGCCACCACCATTATACCATCCATGCCTACTATTCCCCACAAACCCTTCACCTTATCACCTGCCTCTGCCATTATACCACCCGTCCTCGCTCCCCCGCAAGTGCACATTCTGCCTGTTATTGCCACCCCACCATCCAATCCTCTGCCTATCGTCCTCCCAGCAGGACCCGTTTGCACCCCTACTACCGCCACTATCCCCGTTGCCACCACTACACCTACCCCTGCACTGTTTATCCACCCCATCGGGCCCATTAAGCCACCCACCATGAGCCCGTCCAATACTGTGTCGGCCTAGAACCTTACCCTATGGAGCGGGCATTTGTTTCATTGGAGTTATCCCACCACTGGTGCATCCGCACCCAATCCCCAATCTTTGCAACAGGCTGCTAACCAGGAGGAGACAAATCCGCTGTCGAGTACCCAATATGATCTGTTACATCATCTAGACAGAATGCCTGCCAAGATTTTCATTCTGGAATTAATTAAGCAGTCTAAGCTTCACCAAGATGCGCTTCGAGACTTTTTATAGAAGGTTATGGTGAGCAAAGATATTGCAATGGACAGCTTACCGACCGCCCTAGCTATAGTTTCCAAGGGGCCGGCCATTATGTTCTCAGAGACCAAGTTAGCACCTCCTGAGGCCCGTCAAATGCCGCTATACATTTCTATCATCTTGAACAAAGTAAGTATAGATGCGGCATTAGTGGACACTGGGGCTTCCATCAATGTTTATCCTCTAAGCACTCTGAGAGCATGTAATATTTCAGAAGATTTGTTGAGGCCTACCCTGACTACCATTGTAGCATATGATAACCTAAAGAAGGCCGTGTCATGGGGTGGTCACTGTCCAAGTTGAACTCGGGCCGCTGACAATGCCCATTGAGTTCTATGTGCTCGACATCGACCCTATGTCCAAGGCTATTCTGGGTTGTCCGTTGATTGACAATCTTAACGCCGTACCCTCCACTACTCACCAATGCCTTAAATTCTCATTTCAAGGACGGGTGGTAAAAGTCAAAAGCATCTCCAGTCCAGTCAGTCGAAGCTATTTCAGAAAATATTTACCCACTCTCTGGCCCATTAATCGGCCTGTTCTCTCGGTGTTGGACCTCAATTTTTCATGGGCCTATGCGCCACGCAAGCCCACCGTTGCCCAAGTAAACATCAAGGATAATCCCAAGATAAGGGATTCTAAGGGCTGGAACATCATACTAAAGCTAGGGTATCAGCTGGGAAGAGGTCTCGCGCTCAGTTGCAAGAGCGGACCAAGCCGGTCCCCAAGGGCAGAAAGATGAGCAAAAGGGGCCTCAGTTACTGAGAGTCGCCATTGTCAATCCTGGGAGACTCTGGGCCATTGACTTGGGATTACCGTCTGCACTTTGTGAGGGGCCCATTGCAGCCAGGTACTTTGAATACCCCGTCGAGTCAGGTCGACAAAGAAGATACAGCTTGCATAGTTGTCGGCCCACCATTGTTGCCCAGGGGGCCTGTTGATGACATGGAGGACTTCAATGAAGCTTTTACCAGGATGTTCTATGAAGAAGATCATCCAAGAAGCCTGGAGGTGAGACTCGTACAATGCTCACCAGGAAAGTTGGCTCACCATCCGTGGGAAAGGGGGAGCTCACCCATTGTTTTCAACTGGTCTCCTTCCCGCCTATTTTTATTATTACAAAGGCTAGATTTTATACCACGCTCACCTCCTATTTTGATAAACTCTCTATTGTTTCAAACTCCAACACATTTCCTTATTATCAAAGTTTGTGACTGTGAGCACTCGCTGCCCATTGATCTCTCTACTCCATTCTTATCCTCATCCGATCCCTTCCTCGATCTACTCTGTCCATCCATCTACCCTCTCGCGCTTCCTCCTCCACCCCCCTCTCCTTCTTGTTGCATGATCTCCACTGATCTCCAAAAAATAAATGTAAATTTTGAAATGGAGATTTCAGTGGAAGATTACGCTGTGTTCTGTCCATCCTCCTCCCAGGGGCACGAGGCCCTTGCTTCCTGTCCATTAGATTTCTTTTCTCCTAGATTAGATTTAGGGTACGTCGAGTCTAGGGAAGTAGGGTCTGTCAGGCCTAGAGAAGTAGGGTCTTGTTCTAGTGCATCAACCCATCCTCCACGCCTGAGCCACAGCCACCGGCACATCATTCTAAATCCATTCCTGATAGATTCTTGCAGGATCTGCCTATATATTGGATGGTCTTCCTTTGAGTGAAGTGGCAGCTGGAATTAGAAAAAGAAATGGCATACAAAAAGAGCAGAGTGTGAGAAAGAATGAAAGGAGAAGAGGAAGGAGTGCCCATTAAAACTTCCATCTGAGAGGAAGGAGAAGTATAGCTAGCCAGCCAGCCAGCCACCCTAGTTTCCCATGCTTCACTACCCCAGCATCGTCATTTACAGTGCTTCCTTGCTTGGATTACAACAGTTGCAGCCGTGTGTTTCTTTTAGTTTCTTGAGTTTCCCCTTTTCTCTTCTACAAACGTATCACTTTGTGTGTGTGTCTAGTTTCTTGCTCTATTTTAGTTTCCTTCTTCTGGGATTTTCTTCTTGTATGGTTTGAGGACTAGTCCTCGTGTGTGTTGGGGCTAGTCCCCGTGTTTAGCTACTTATTCAGTGTGCGTGTCTTGTTCTTTTGGCCAAGGAGTGGAACCCTCACTGGTTGGTGAGGGGTGGACATAGGTGTGTTGTTGTGCAGCCGAATCACCTTAAAACATTGTGTTGTTGTTTGCTCTCCATGCCTTCTATCCCCTCTTCATAGGTGCCCTCTCATATCCAAGCATTCATCTTGTCCTTTAGCTCTAGTAAACTGCTGTGACCTTGCATGTTTTATCCATCGTGCTGTCATTTATAGTTTGGTTTTAGAAATTGATTATTTGGCATAGGATCTATTCACCCCCCCTCTAGATCCTCTCATACCGTCCAACAACATGGTCCCACCGGACGTGCCAGCTTGTGGGAAGAGATTTTTTATTATTTAGGTTTGTTAGGTTTATTTGATTTATTTATTTGTTACGTAGGCATGATAGCCACTCAGTGACGAATTTATTGTGCGCATCGTCTGACTAATCAGACAATAGTAGGTGATCGTGTCGGGACCTGAAGTCTGCCATATCATAGAGACTATGATGTTAATTACGTGCTTCCGAAAGAAGGACAACCCTTGATTAATAGCCAAAGTAGAAGAGCTCTCGGGGCTGAAGAATCACACAAAAATAATGCTCATTTTATGAAATAGAGACGAGATTAAATCGTGCATGCAAGCACACTGTAAGGTTATATTTATTCTATTTAATCGGTTCTTGGTGCAAGGCGGAGAACTTAGATTTGAAGATTGCCTCACGCTTAGTGAATGTTTTTGGTTGGGCTTAATCCGATCTTCTGCTAATCACCATTTTATATACCAGATAATCGAGAAAGGCAAACATTCATATGTGTGCATCTTTATGGTTGAATACAAGTAAATGGGCATATATGAGTTTATTTGGAATCATGTGTAGAAGTTGTGATTAGTGGAAGCACGGGTAGAAGTCAGTTTTGACTCGATGTAGCTTAATTAAAAATATATGTTATCATTGCTTTATTTAATCATTCACTTATCTATTTATTTGACATATTTGGAGAAAATTTTGGTAGCACCTCCCCTTGTCCCGAAGAGTATCGGGGAGGGTATAAGAGAATCGCCCACGGGATGTCGAGACGATCTCCTGATCAATGGTTAAACCTGAGTAACATCCCTGTGCCCTATGACAAGTGGTGAATCCAAGGGCTAGCCCTTCGGGCATTCCTGATCACTCATAGGGTTGTCAATCGATAGTTACTTTTTATTATGAGCCCACATTTATCATGACGATACATGCATTCAGGTTTATCGAATAGACTAGGCATGACCGCATAAGGGTCGGCTCGTATCTTAACGGAACAATGTGTGTCGGGAGATGGTATTTATTAATGTGAGGCCCTTGCTGCCATAAAGGATAACAACCAAGTAGAAAACCTGAAGATGTAGAGCGGATTCCCGTGTTTTCGAGAAAATTTTGGTAGCATCTCCCCTTGCCCCGGAACGTTTTGGGGGAGATGTATGAGAGACCCTTCCACAATAGGCAGAGATGGGCTCTAGAAAGATAGGCACATCAGAATGATGACCTAGATCCAATAGTGGGTAACAACTAATTTGCTGAATGATTTCGACCCGTTTCGGCACCTGTGGTACATGCACTAGAGAGGGGGATTTCCACAGCCCATATATGAGCGGCCAAACACCATCCTACTAGACCAAACGAGGCCCGGCTCCTTCAAGTGACAGCCCTACCGGGCCCACTTGCCCTGTGAAAAGCCCAATAAAGTCACTCGGGACCTAGCACTTCTTAGGCAGCCTCTTGGCTCGGAAGCCCGAGCATCAGTCCAAATGGGGAAGGTCGCCCACCGCTGCCTCATACCCCCTCACTCGAGCTACACTCCCCTCGCTTTGGTAAGAGCTAGCGCCCATGCTTGGGCTGACCGACGGATGCTTATCCCCATGGCCGTTGAGAGTTCTTTGATAGTAGGGAGTTTACAAGGATAAGGGAGACCAAGAGTCCTTAGGTTATAAAGATCCCATGTTGAGGATGTAACTCCCTCCTGAAACTCCTCCGCTCGCACGACTCATGCAGCTGGTGCACTATTTAAACCTGGGAAACCCTCCGGTGAAAGGCAAGGCCAAACTATGCCTAAACACCTTAAGCAAGAACCACTTCACCACTTGGTGGAGAGGAATCTCGCACCCTCACCCCTTCTTACTCTTCGCATCAAGGCTCTACTGACTTAGGCATCGGTGGGTTTTTCCCCAGGGAACCATCCCTGGGCACCTCTGACCTGTTTCCCTATCTTGTAGTTTATAACTTCGTGGTCATCATCTCTGGCTCAGGACCAGCGCGAGATTATCCCTCTTCACTACCGATTGGCTCCGTCTAAGTGTAGAAGTAAGTTGTCTGTTGAGCACATTGAGAGTTCGAGTGTGATTCTCAGAAGATTAACTAAATTAGTGTTTGAGTGTGGATCCTATTGGAACGAATGCATTACAGAATCATAGTGTTCAATTCTGCAAGATTTTATTAGTTTAGTTTTTAATTGGGCCTTAAGTTTCAAATCGACAATTTGATGTTCCTGTGACAATCATAAGCAAGTAAAATTCTGACTGCTTCTAATCTAGCCACAGGAGCAACCTTCCTCTACGTCCCCTCGCAGTTTCACGTCGAACGGTGAGCATACGAGTGGGTTTTGCCTTATTTTGGGAAAATCATGCTTTTGGGGAGTTCGTAGGGTTCGCCAAAAAATGGCGACAATTTTCAGATCGGTTGGTACCGTTCGACTTCCTGGAATGTCAGCATTCCATTCCCTGTGATTTCATGGCGATTGGTGGTCATTCGGGACCGGTAGGAGCCCGAGAAACCCCGAGATCCCATTTGGGTCAATTCGGTAGAATTGCCCGTTTCTCGCCATTTATCAGTCGACCCCTGTCGGAGTCTGGATGTTCTGTAGTGTCACTGTGCTTATCTCCCTTCGTTTCGGAATGAACGGGGCGTGGAAAGGCTGAGATCCAGCCGATCCCATGATTCTCCCGCCGTGACGCCTACACGGTTTCACAATAACTGTTTAGGGTCTTGCGCGGTTGTGGTTGTGACCGTTTAGAAGTAGGTCGATTTGGGTCTACGTGGTCACGCGATAGACCGTCTTAGGGTTTGCATGGCCCATTGAGGACCGTGTATCCCCTATCGAACGGCCCTTTGTTAGCCATTTCGTTCCCTTCGTGCTTTGAACGGCCCTTGCCTAGCCGTTCTGTTTCCTTGGGCCGTTGAGCGGTTGGTCGATAGACCATTCAGTTGCCCATGGCGGTTCGTAGAGTGGTTTTTTCCCTAACCGTTCTGTCCCTTGAGCGGTCTGTCCCAGACCATTCTAACCGTTTTGACTGGTTTGCTGTAGTAGGTCGGTTCAATTCAGTTCCCTTGAACGGACTGGTGGTAGACCATTCAGTTCCCCTGAGCGGCCCTTGGTAGACCGCGCAGTGGATTTGGTCCGTAGTTGAGTCGGTTAGCCTTGGCGGCTTAACCCTCGTCCCTCTTGTTGTCGTAGCGTCCTTTCTTGGGCTGTTACAGTCCGTCTGTCTTAGGTCCAGGTCTTAGGATGGTTAGTCTGGCGGTTCACTCTTGAATCGCTGAGTCCATGTAGTGGGTCTATCTTAGACCACTTTGGTGGTTTGGTTGAATAGGTCGGTTTGAGGGTTGACTGAGTTCAGCGGTCTACTCCTTGACTGCTGCAGTCCCCGAATGGCCCACTCTACGACTGCCAGTATGGTTTGCCGGTGTTTCAGTTTCGGATTGTCTTGGCTTGACCTTGTGGTTTGCCCGCTGTCCCATGGATGCCTCTTGACGTCCTATGAGGGCTATGACCATGTTGTAAGGTAGTCAAGAGTGCTTGTGTATGATGTCGTGTTTTGTGAGTCATTGTCAGGTCCTGGTTAGCCCGGTGAGACCCAATGGTTGACATGTGACCTTGTGTGTGTCTCGACTGTTCTGGGTAGATCGAGGTATGGTTCTGGATGCCTTGCAGTGTTGTCTCACCTTAGTTTGCATGTCCAGGTGTGTCGAGGGTCTTGATATCCCCTCAGGTCTCCGTGAGTCGTTTCCTACGGATGTGTCATTTTCTCTGACGTAGGACTAGACTGATTGGTGGCGTGTCACCGCTTTGTACGACGATCTTGACCCCGAGTCGTGAGACTCAAGGATCATTATGTCGGTAGGTCTAGTGGCCTTGTCCCGAGTCTGTTGGCAGTTTGGTGTACTGCCTTGGTGCTCTATAGTACATGTGGCATTGCGTGCTTAGCCTATCTGTACTTCGGCACTTGTGTTTCCGAGTCTTTGTGTCTAGTGAGCCTCCACTAGTCATAGCCTGGTGACATGTTCTAGTGTCAACCCACTTGGGAGTGGTGGCGTGGCAGTTCCCGAGATACGGTTTTTAGGCTAGTTTCCATGGGCCCCTGTCTTACGGTAGTGTCCTCCTGGGGGAGAAAACTAGCTAGAGGCCTGGCTCTAGGCACGAGCTGGTATGCGTACACATGGTCAGGGGCATTTGCACGAACGCTGACAGGCGTGACCCTGACTAGTCACTCGTTACTGTAATTCCTATTCTGGTTTAGAGGGTATCTTAGTTTCCACCGCGATCCAGGCATTGTAGGGAGATACTTGAGGCGCAGTGTAAGACATCAGTGGACGTAGCTGGCTATTCTTCTAATGAGGAGGTGCTTCCGTCACGTGACACGTGACTCTCACGTTTCTCGCACGTCGTGACCTTCCCGGGTTAGTCCTTTCTTGGCCATACCCGAGGTCAGTGTTGTGTTTTGTGCGCGATGTTCTAGTTGTGTGTGTGGTCGTGTCTAGAAGAGCGTGCACGACAATCGATCGTGTATGCTTTAGGGTCTGTCTAGGTCTTTTCTAGGGCTTTTGTCTCTTTCTTGTAGGCCTTCGCTTGCCTGGTGTCTCGTCGACGGATCGGTGACTCCTCACTTCGTCAGTTCAGAGTTTACCCTTCTGTTGTCGTCTGGAGTAGCCTAGGGAGCCGAGGTTAGTTCGGCAGTCGTGTTTTGCTTGGTACGTCTCTTTCCCTTCTCTTTAGCTGTCCTACTCCTTCAGTTTCTGGTTTTCCTTTACAGCTTTTGAGTGGTAGTTTTCCTGCTTTGCTACTACTGTTGTTTTAGCCATTGTTCCATGTTACTTTGTTGTTTCTCAGTGGGGATCCGCGTGACCCCTACTGAGCCAGTGACACGAGTCTCACCCCTACTTTTCAAGTGTGGTTGTCTCTGCTTCCTTACGGTTTCTAGTGTGGCGTGTTCATAGTTGCCAGCGGTACCTATCTCGGGCTTCCCCCGACCTCAGTGTACATCTTCTTTCCTGTTCGACTGTACTTGTCTTTAATTTGAACTGGACTCTAGTATAGTTGTTAAACTGAAATTATTAATTGAAAAGTAATTTTATTTCTGCTACTTTAGCAAATTTGATTCATTAAATTTAATTACTAACTATTATATCTGCGGCTTCAATGTACTACACGATTTTGGGGGCTCGTGTACTGGACGTCTTCCCCACCGACCGCAAACGATCGGTGTTTATTTTACATCAGACGGAGCCCGACCATCTTTGTTTCTACTACTGAAGAAACAGTCAGGGACCCTGGGAGCCGCGACTGGAGGGCTTCGTCCGTGCAACAGCTACAGGGCAACAGCAACACAACAGGGATAACTAGAGTCAGAGAGACTGATTCCGGTGAGGAGGGGGATCCGCTCTCTGACTGGATTACATGACTTATACGCCATGAAAGGCATTTATATGGAGGCATGAAAGCCCAATTACAAATGCTTGCAAGCCACGGGACAATTCCATCATTTATGATGATCCCTGGGTCATTGTGTTATTGTGTGGGTAGTTCCGCATTCATGCATCACGTCCGTCAAAGGACCTATGACTCAGTAGGCTGTCGCCTGAGGGGCGTCATAGTGTATTCCTGACATGAAATAGTGTCAAGGTCGGGGTAGTAGGGGTGTCGTGGGCACCATTGTGTTGGAGTAGCTGGGCGTCACCAAGACTGAGGTGACCGAATGGTGCAATCACCACCTGTGACTGGAGCGGTCGGGCGCTATTGAGGTAGAGGCGGCCGAGCACTGTTGAGACAAGAGCGGTCAAGTGGCGTGAGCATCCCCATGATTGGAGCGACCAAGAGCCATTAAGCTGAAAATTGTCAAGTGTCGTGGGCACCGGTGGGACCAAAGCCGTTGAGGCCATAGGCCTCACTTTGACTGGAGTAGTTTGGTGCTGTTGGCACAGCGGTGACTAGAGTAGGTGGGCGGTCAGGCGTCGCGGGGCACCGTTGTGATGGAGGTTGTTGAGTGGTCGGGCGTTGTTGGCCCTAATGTGGCTGGGGTGTAAGGTGCAACTGAACAGATGGAATGTTCTGATACCAAGTAATAGAGTGCAAGGCTCAGATTCAAAGTGGGGGTGAATGAATTCTCTTATAAAATTTTTCCCAAATACAACTAATAACTGAAAAATGGATGCGGGATTAGAGAAATTCACTTAGTTAACGGGAATGCTTCCTGAGTAGCGGATGGATGACTTAAGGAACAATGTCAGAAGGGCTCTTAATGCCAATATCAAATAGGCAGAGTGCAACCAACTCCCTCACTTGACAAAGAAAGATAGATCGTGCCTAAGAATACATCTAGCAAATCAGACAATGCAATCAAACCATAGTGGATAGATGGTTTTTAGGTGGTTCGGTCTTACAGACCTACATCCACCCCATACACAAACCAGAGTGTGGATTCCCGCTAATACACAGCTTATCCGTTGGGCCTTACAGCTTGCCAACAACCGCTGAGTGTCACAACTTGCTTCCGCTGGGCAATATAGCTTAGGCAATCGCTGACAAACAGCTTGACCCACTGGGCATTATAGCTTCGCCATCCGCTGGGCAATACAGCTTAGTCGTCCAGAGGAATTGATCCTCTGCCACCGCTGAGCATCACAGCTTGCTCTGCTAACTAATAGCTTGAAATAAAGGTTCAAAAGAAAAATAAAATCGATGGAAGCACAGCACCAGAAAGCTGTAGACAATTGTAAAATAAATGTGGCTCTCACGGAGCCGACTGGATTTGATCTGATCTAAAGTCCAGTAGAGGCAGATCTTCAGGAATGACTTCTCTTCCTCTCCTCGAGCTCTCTATCTCTCCCTTTCTTTCTTTCTCTTCTTCTGCTGCTCTTTCCTTCTCTATTGCTCTTTCTTTTCTTTTCACTGTCTGCTCTTCTTCTTCCTCTAATCTCACAAACTCTCTTTTTTTCTGATCTGCTATTCTCTATAACTCTTCTTCTCAGATGTCTTCTTTTTCGTCTCTTCTCTTCTCTCTCTGCTCCCGTGCTCTTCTAGATCATTGTCTTGATTACAAAAAGAAGGTCTTATATATTCCTTCAGTCTGGGACCCACATGCTCACGCTGTCATGTCCTGAGCGCGGAAGGAATCCGGAGTGCGTGACGAGTTTATATCAATCATGTCAATCAGAGCGTTAGTGTATTCAACATAAAGATAGAGTGTGCAAAAGTAAATATAACCCAATCCTTTAATTCAATTATAACCTCAAAGTATTACTATTACAATTTACCTGAAGGAAATTCTAAGACTCAATAAAAGAAAAATACAATGAGTGACTCAAGAAAATTAGAAACCGTTATATAATTCGTATCTCAATAGTGCTCCTGCACAGACACCGGCGCCTTCGACCTTTTATGGAACGGGCAGTACGCCTGTGCTGCCGGATTATATCATCGAAGGGCAGGTCAACGGGAACTCTGCCAATAATGGCGTGATGGCGGGTGATCCGGCTGCCAATCCCGCGTTGTATAATCTGCAGACCTACCGGATATTGAAAGCCAACAAGGCGGGCACCGATTGGTGGCATCTGTTGTTCAAGCCGGCGCTGACGCAAAATGATCAGCTGACCATTAGCGGCGCCAACGAAAAGAGTAACTATGCGGTCTCGATGGGCTATCTCGATGATCAGGGCACGCTGCTGAATTCCTATTTCAAGCGGCTTTCCTTGCGGGTCAATACCCAATTCAAGATCAAGCCCTGGCTGCGGGTCGGCGAGAATGTCGATCTTGCCTATAGTACGTCCAATTCCGAGAGCAGGAGCGGGGGCACTAATTTTGGCAGCAATTTCAATAATGATATCGCGGCGCTTTACGAGTTGTCTCCTTTGTTGCCGGAATACGATATTGCAGGCAATCTGGCCGGTACGAAGGGAACGACGGTCCTGGGCGGCAGCAACCCCCTGACGAGCCGGAGGGATGCGACGGCGTCGAAGAGCTATAGCCAGAGCATTCTGGGGACGGCTTATGCGGAAGTGGAGCCGATCAAGGGGTTGATCTATACCAACCAGATCGGGTTTCAGTTCGAGCCCAGTGAATATCACTATTATAACCCTGCGTTGTATCAGGAGCCGCTGATTGATGTTCTATTCACTCCCACAAGTGCCAGAGCTTGGGGAGAATTGCTCTTGGAGTGTTCCTCTTGCTATGAGAGAGTGATTTAGGTGCTTGAGCTCATGAAAGGGGAGGAGGGGGCTGCAACAGGCTCGGTTGGAGATCGTGGATGAAGCTCCATCTTTGAGCGAAATAGAGGAAAATGAAGCTACAACTAGTCCATCCACCTAAGCTACTTCTTCCCATGATGGCGGGGAAGGAGAGGGAGGTGAGGACGTGCCCCTGGAAGGTGGCCCTTATGGCCATGGTGATGGCGAGGAGAGCATGGAGGAGGAGGACGGTCATCGCCAGATGATGTTGAAGATGAAGGAGAGGATGAGGTAGCACCACAAAGATGGGTGACTCTCATGGTTTTGCTATTCTTCCAATTGCTCTAGGTGTGTGGGGGATGGGTTATGTGTGAGGGAAGTGATTTAGGGAATGGAGAGGGGGAAATGGGGACTAGCCCGTGGGCGGCCAAAGTGATGGCCGTCCGCGGCCCTGGTGATGAGGACATCTTGCTCCACTCTCTGTGGCTAGGGTCACCTGCACATCCTTGAGGAAGCTCGTCGGCAATCATCTCATGTTATCTCCATTTTAAGTCTTAACTATGTTTTTTTTCTTTAATTGAGTCAGTTGAATAGGTTAATGGGCCAATGGGTTAACATGTTAATCTTAGTGAGCTCAACCAAATGGGCTGGCCCATAGCACCCCCCTTGTATACACTTGGTCTTGGGTATTTTAGTCTTGGTCAATAAGTATATTGTTAAGGGCATTTCGGTCATATAATGACTTGCATGCCTATAAATAGGACCCAACCCCCACTCATTTGAGAAGAATTTGGATGAATGAAAAAATTACAATCCCTTGAGTGATTTCCCCCCCTTAAGGAGTGTGACTCTCCTCTCCCTCTTTCTCTCTCTCTTCCTCTCTCTCTACCTAGGGACCTATGCCCCTTTCTCTCTCTAACCAAAGGGAGAGGCTGCCCCCCTCTCTCTCTCTTCCACATCATCAAAGGTCTCTTTCCCCCATCCCATCATTCAAAGTCTCCAAGTGAGACCCTCTAGCCACCAAGGTGGAAAGACCAGCCCCTAAGGTGGACTTCTCCACACCTCCCATCCCATTCCACATCCCAACTTAGACTTCCTCACCTCCCCTCATCACATCTCATCCACAATTTAGACTTTCTTCCCCCTCCCATCACATCCCTCCACAAATTCTCATAGATTCCCTTTGAAAGCCCCCATTTAGGACCAAAGAATTCAAACAAGCCACCCTCCCCTTTAACCAGCCCCCATCATTAACCACCCTCCACCTTCCTAAGCTAGCCCATTATTTTCCCCCCAAATCACTCTCTTAGCTTCGTCCTCCACACTCTCTCCTGACCCAAAGCCACCTTCCCCCATGCAAGAACAAGCTCCCATCCCTTTCCCCTCCCATTCTCCCCCCTTCTCACTCCCTACCTTCCTCTGTCATCCAGACAACAGTAGCAACAGACTACGTACCTTGTTGCAGAAGCCCCCACTCCTCCTCCTAGCATCCCCAACTCTTGAAATTTGGTGGATATCATGCTCAGCCCATCCTCTCAACATCGGCATTGGTTTTGGCTCGATCTGAAATCGTGGCTGGGAGTACCATCCCCGACAAGGCGCCCCTATCTAACAGCTAGATCTGACTGCGCGCTCTCACGAGATCGGGTGGTATCGACTATCCTCCCATTAGATCGGAGTCCTTCCAATTCTGGGGTGCCCCAGAGGCACCCGTATTTTCAGAAAGGCCAACCTCAATCTGATCAGACTCTGGATCTGTAATCTACAACACTAGTAAGTTGAGCCAACACTCCTACTCCTACAATCAGTTTGACCCTGCCTGAGAATAGAGGCAGCCGTTTCTCCATACGGTGAGTTTCATGGCAAAATTTAGTGAAGTGGATCTAGGGGCATACCTCTCTCAAATAAAACTTGTCCTGGCCCATTTCGATATCTTAGTTGGGAGCTCAGCCCCGAGCAAGAGCTCTCTAGTCAACAGAGAATAGCGCTGGCGCAGTCACACAAGAACTGCCACCCCTGACACAACTGACCACCAATCGAGCAGGTTCTACTTCCTAGATCTTCCCAAGGTGATCACCTTTCCAACGGTACTAACTACGTCTTCATCTGGGGTCTGAGCAGAGAACACTGCCTCTAACAAGATGATGGTCCCGGACTATGCAGACAGTGCATGTGGTCGTGAAGACTGAATGCCGGGATCCCGTCACTACTACCCCTTCCCCTTTGCATGGCCGGCTAAAAGCCCCTCCCTGTGCGGTGGTAGTGTTGTTGTCTTTCCCATCCCCACTCCCAAGTCATCCCTCTAGTGAGAGGAGTCACAGGTTGTAATAAAACAGGGCCAGCCAAGCTTCTCCGACGTATGTGTGGGGCTCCACACGTTCCCCGCTCACCTCATCTCCAATCGGGATCAGTTTCTTCAAGCCTATCAAGTGAGCGTTTGGCTGCCCCTCCTATTATTTCTTGCTTAGCTAGAATCATTTCTGATTGCCCGTCAGATAGTGAGTGAGTGCTCGATCTGCTCATTACTCACTTGTGGGACCCATCGCGGAGGGAGTTGAGAGAACAGTTAATTACCCTACGCTCAATGCGTGCTGGCCACCCATGAAATGTGGGAACCCCAACCCATAAGGGGTCAGTTTGAGCAGAGTGCAGCCCAAGAACAACAAGGTCCCACTCCGGATCCTCTCAGTCATCCCCGAATTGCCATCGTCTGAGAGTGCACACCGTGTGAGTGAACCTGCCAAGTTCGAGTCCGTCACTACTCGTCCATGTGCTTGCAAGGATAGGTCTGAGGGGCGTCAGGTCATACCATGTCACGCTTGGCTGTGCCGCATCAAGTGGTATCAGAGCATGTTGTAGGCTTGTCCTCACAAGTCTAGTCCTAGGGCACACTTGCACTAGGTCGCATATAAACTCACACTGGTGCATAGCCAACCTGCTGCTACATGACCACACATAGAGGGACCCATTACCAGCCTGATCGCTCTTCTTCAAGTTCCCCAATGGATCCCAATCCCCAAGGGAATCCCACTGCCAATGAGGATAGCCTCTAAGGCCGTGTCAACTTCCTCATGGAGGCCTTCACCACCGTCTTAGGGCGGCTTGATGATATAACTGTCCAACTTGGTGAACTTAGGGGAAATGGGCCCGCACCAAGGGCGAATGATAGGAGGGCACCTCCCTCTCATGAGGAACCAGCCATGGGAGTCTTAAATCCTGACCATCCAGCCAAGTATGGAAGGGATCCACACCCTAGGAGGAATGATAGGTACCCTCGGGACAACTCGGATGACCACCTCTTGAAGCTCGTGAAAGTCGACGCCCCCACCTTTGATGGATCCCACCATCCTAGAGTATATCTAGACAGGGAGCGTCCATGGACCAATACTTTGATTGGCACCCCATGTCCGAAGAGAGGAGAATCCGACTAGCCAAAATGTAGCTCACTAAGGTAGCCAAGACCCATTGGCTGAATGTTGAGGGATTGAGAGCAGTTAGAACGCAAGCTCCCATCGCTACATGGGATGAAATGAAAGAGCAACTTAGGATCAAATATGTTCCCCCTTCCTATCACCAAACCCTCCTAGATGAATGGCAAAGCCTAACCCAAGAGGGGTAGGCCATGACGGAGTACATCGAGAAGTTTGATTATTATCTTCTTAAATGCGAGGCTCAAGAGGACCACGCCATCATGCTGTCCTAGTTTAGGACTGGACTCCAATTCCACATCAAAAAGGAGCTCTTCATGCATGATGTGACCACCTTAGAGCATGCCTACCAAATAGCCCGGGATGCCAAGAAATTCTCTTGTTACGCCCGACTTGCTCCTCCTTGGGTGACGGACTGCAAACCCATGGCTCCCAGAATCAACACACCACCCCCTCAATGGGGCCTCCTTCCCAATCCCAATGGGACTCCTCCCATCCGAACAGCCCTCCTAGTGGGATCCCTCCAACCCAGCCTCTGAGTGGCCCATAAAACATTACCCCCATCCGAGCAAACCCAGGAGCGACTCCCCCTCCCACTCCTGCCCCTAGCTGCAATAGTGGACAGCAATGCTTTAGGTGCCTCGGTTATGGGCACTTCACCAATCAATGTCCTACCAAGGGAGCTTCTAGCTTACTCATAGAGGAGACCAACCCTTCACCCCAGGTTGGGATTGATAAAGAGATTGAGGTGCATGAGGCCTCCCCCGATTGGGAGGAGAAATATGAGGCCCAATACCTTTAGTACAACTAAGAACAATCCCTCCCATCTTCTGATCCCCGCCTCAGTGTGGTTAGGTGCACCCTCGCCCAAGCCCAAGAACAAGATTGGCTAAGAACAACTATCTTCCACATCTTCATCCAGATAGGAAATTATGCCTGAAAGGTCATCTTAGGTAATGGGAGTAGTGTGAATGTGGTATCACCCGACACCATCAAGCTTCTAGGCCTAACCATCTCCCCACACCCTAATCCATACCGAGTTGATGCAAGACGGGATGCAGCTCGGTATCGATTGGATGCAAACCTGGGACTCTCGGTGACAATGAGACCAATTTGATAATGTGACCAGTAATAATACGACCAACTCGACACCAATAGAGTTCCAAAAGAGGACGATATGTCCCCAACAAGAAGTACGGGCTCGCGGACGTCCCTAAGCGAGGGAAACATATGGATCCACGCAGTTGAGAAACTGACGTAGAGTCAAGGGTGGTCAGCTCTTTTCAAGTGCTTGGATTGAGTCATGGGATGGGTCACACTCGCTCATTCGTAGTGGTGATCAAATAATATATCGAGCTATGATCCTATCACACGCTAGCAGCGGCATACAAACATATACGAGGTAAGCAACGTGACAAAGAGATGAGCGAGAATGTACCTCCACGCTCTAGGCTTAAGGAAGACAACCCCGGCCAAGATCTGCAACTCCCAGTACAGAAAATGTAAATAATTACAGCAATGAATTTTACAGCTCACTCCACGCAGGGAGGTAAAGGGCAACAACAGAGACCCAGGAGTAGTGACCTCGGGTTGAGGGGTAGCAAGTCGAAAGGGCTTTGGGGCCAGTGGTGGGCTGTTGGTCTGACTCGGCACTGTTCAAACATGTTGGACAGCAAGTGTGTGCAGCTTGATGTACGGTGACTTCCGATCATCTTATGGCCATGACAGTTGGCTGGGACGTTGGTGGGAGGTCCCTCTTCGATCCCTGAGGTCAGCGGTGCCTGAATTAAAGTCGAAGGGCTGATGGAAATTTTACACTTCTGATCTATCCTGCAGTCCTTTGACTGGGCAGATCTGCGTGACCTGGCGGGAACACTTGGTGCGCTCAGATCTGGAGACAGATCGGAACGAAACCAACGTCGTTGCAAAGTAGACTCAAAGATCTACAAAGTATGAGAAATTCACATCCATCCAATGGTCAGATTTGAAATGAAAAACCTTGTAACACTATGATTTTTTCTGACTCAGGTTACAGAACATATAGGACAGACATGGATCTACCTAAAAAGGGGTTTGGACGATACGAAAAAAATGCATCTAGATCTTGGGGATTTTATGGGTGAGAGAGGGGGATGTGAGAGAGGTGCACAAATTTTTTGGTAATTTTCTAAGATGGTTTAAAGGGTGGAAAAATTCATGGATCTAGCTTCTGTTTCACAGATCTGCTGATTGGCAGACTGTAAGGGGTGGAAAGACAAAGGTGGACGGAGGGGCAAACGGAGGCTGTCTATGTGAAAATTGAACTAGGAATGGGGGAAGACAAGGGGAAGAAACCCTAAAAATCTTAGCTCGATCCAACAGTCGGATCAAGAGATCCAAGCTCGTCTTTCACCTTTTGTCTTGAATCTTGAAATTCTGGACAACAGGCTGAAGATCGAGTTCGAGTTATGGTAGCTCGATGGTGACACGAACGCAGGCGACGGCGGCAGTGGCTGGAAGTCGCATCCAACAGAGGTGATAGATCTTGGAATCACTCCAAGAACAAGACTTCACACCTTGGAATCAAGCAACCATCACAGCTGCAAGGGAAGAGAGAGGGGCACCCATGGCAAAAGAACATAATTTCTGATTTTTCTTCAACAATCTCTATGAAAATAATGAAATACAAGACTTTTATATGAAAGGTAAATGTGAGAAGATGCTCGGGCGAACCTAGGATTTTCCCTTCCTGGTGAGCTTCTGTTGGTCGAGCTTGATGTTTCTCATCCTGTTGGTGGAGTCTTTTCGAGGTTAGCCTTGGAATTGTTGTCTTAGTGATGCCTTTGTCTTATGTCTGCCTAGGTGTGGACAACTTTATGCTGAGCCTGATCTTTTCCTTGTTTTACGGTTGCTTAGCTTTGGACTCCGTTATAGTGTTAAGAGCTGTTGCATATCGTGTTCGTCGTGCCGTGTCCAATGGCCGATGTGTTGTGAAGGCTCATTTATTATTTCAGGACGTAAAGGTAAGCTGAGATTTACATTTTTCCTTATGCCTTGTGCTGAAGCTGGTACTCTCCCCCGTTGCACTTAGGATTCTTGTGATTGGTCGTTCGCTAGATCGGTACTCGTGGCGTGTTACATTGCGATTCTTATGAATTGCGATAGGCGCCGAGTGTATACTGAGATGCAAGTACCGAGATATCTTTTGTTGCCTATGTGCGTTGTTTGAGTGCGTAGCGGAAGCGTGTGGATTGATTACCCACGGGCCGAGGATCTTTTTCGTGAGATTCTGGCCGGTCAATAGGTTTGCTTCTTCTCAATGGGACTTCATCTTGGCTTCCTGTGCCTTGATGTCATCTATTACCGTGCTGTTGCTAGTAAATTTTTTGGTGTTAGCATCGGCGGTTGCAAGTATTGGGGAATTTGTTGACTCCCCTACTGATTGAGTACCCTCTACTCTACACTTCCTTCTCCTGGGTGTTGTGTTCTCGAGGCGTGCTTGTAGTCCTTGAGATGCGTCCCTTGAGATTGTCGATTTCCTGTCGTTTCTTGTTGTCGTGGGTCTTTCTTGGTGAGCTATTTGATGCATGACATGTTCCTTGTGGTCGCGTGTTCAGCTACTGTTGTGCCTAGATATGACCCAGCTTGCAGTTGTGTTCCGTGGTTCTGTGTGCTGTACGGAGCCAAAAGCCTGCAGGTGCTGTCGTGTTGTTGTTTTGAGTGCTGTTCTTGTATGATTTTGTGTTTTTGTCTCAGACCATTGTCTTGTCAGTTGGCATTGCTGTACTCCTCTTCCCGAGTAGAGTTAGCTTGTGACTCGATCAAATGTAATATCTGAGTGAGGACTGACTTGATTGCGCTTGTGGTCTAGTGTTGTTGTCGGTGGCCTCCTGTGTGCCAGGTGTTCCCTGTTACCTTTGGCACTGGAGTTGATGATATTGTCGAGCTATCAGTTGTGAGGACTATGTTTCCTTATGTAAGCTGATGCTTGCCATGCCTGTCATTTTGTTTTTCATGATCTGTTATCGTGGCAGTCGTGTCTCTTTTCCCGTGAGACGTAAGCGATGTTGCCTTGTTTCGGAGGTGTTAGACTTGTGTTCACTTGTGCCGTGCTCAGTCCTGAGCGTGTGCTCATGATTATGGCCTGACTATGTTCCTCTAAGTTGTGTTTCTCGTGATTCGTGTCACTTCGTAGTTGTGTTGTCGGGCTGTTCTTCCCTGCTTCTCCTTTGTTAGTCCTTAAATTTTGAGGATAAAATTTCTTAAAGGAGGGGAGGATGTAATATCCCGGATCCTTACTGGATCTTTATTGGATCATTATTAGGTCTTTCAGATCCTTTTTGGAGAGTTTCAGATCACTTTTGTAGCTCCCGAGTTGAGTTTTACGATCCATGTGGGTTTGTTCCTATACAAGTTACGAAACCCTACGGTGAGTTAACTTCTCAGTTCATCGACTCGTGAACGATACAATTGTGATGTACTCTTCGCGAGGATCGTTTTGACTATTTTTACGTATTTTTTTGAATTAGTGTATTTTCGGGTTGAAAATCAGATTTTTAAAAATTAGTAAATTTCCTAATTTCCTAACCATTTAACCCCCCCATCCTCTCTCTCCTCTCATGCCATCTCACTCTCTCTCTCCCGTTCTCTCTCATTCTCTCGTTCCCTCAGCTCTGGCTACAGACAAAGGCGACTGCAGGTGAGCTGATGACGTCGGGAGGCTGCTGAGATGCGTGATGAAGGCGTGGCTTTGGCGCGATCCCATTCGTGGATTCAAACCTGACATGGGTGGTTCGCGTTGTGATTTTCGACGTGGTTTAGCCGCTTTGGCGTGTAATTTCTTTGGTGGAGGTAGGGAGATGGATCGTCACTTCGTTCTGCACGTTTCCCCTATCTCTATGCACGGTTTGGTGCCCTATCGAGTGAGAACGGGCTAGTTTAGGGAAAATAATTATTTTTGGGGTTTGTAGAGTTCGCCAAAAAATGGTGACGGTTTGTAGTATAATTACTGTCAAAATGACCATCGGGATGTCAGGACCCCGTACCCGCCAGTTTCGTGTCGATCGGTTGTCATTTGGGGCCGATAGGAGTCCGGGAACCCTGGTGACCCGATTTGGGTCGATTCATCGAAATCACCCCGATTTCGCATTTTGATGCGTGCATGTGGTGTTTTTAGCTTCCAGGGGTCTTCTCTCGTCGTGTAGCTTTATTTCCCCTGCGCTTCGGTGTGAATGGGGCGTGGAACGGGCCGATTCGACCATTCCGCTATTTTGCTTGCCGGTTCAGTGTAACGATCCTACCAGAGACCGTCACACTATGTGACGGTCCTACGATAGACCGCCACAACCGTTAGTCGTTTCAGGTCCTTCAAGGCTGGGGTCATGTGATGGACCAATACTGGACTGTCATAAGACTGTAATGCCCCTATGGTGGCATGTTACGTTGTGGTGGTTTCTGAGGACTGTGGCTGTCAGTTCCCTGAAGATCGCGTCTAACTCGAAGACCGTGTCGATCGGTTAGCCCTGATGGATCTCCTCTTGAGCGTCAGGTTGTGTAACGCCCCTGGACTGGTGCGTGTTAGGCTTTATTATGTCCCCTGGGGCAAGTATACTATATGTTGACTATATGTTGTTTAGTCTTGATGCTAGCAACATATAGTGCATCACATTCACATAATAGGCGATGTGCTCTCTAGGAAACCCATGCCCATTGAACTTCTCAAACTTCGGCGGCTTGGTGATGCCAGCCGGTAACTTCTTCATGGCATAATGAGCCGGATAGGGCACTTGGTAGACGTCAAATGGCATTTGAACCCCATCGCCCCTTTCTGCTAGCTTCATATCTATCATTTGTTCTAGCATCAACTAACTGACTACTGCTGGGTCGACCGAGCTTGGATAGAAATGGGCGGGCTGCATAGCCGGGGTGGTTAGCACAATCGCCTGAGGGGCCATGGGAGACCCCTGGGGAGGTGAAGTCTGTAGCGGGGCCAGTGTCGGGTACTGTGCTTGTTGTAGGGGCATGCCCGTAGGGAAGCTGGGTGTTAATGGGAATGCTCCAGTTTGTAGAGTCACTTCAGAAGATTGCCCGTTGCCCCTTGGCACTTCCAGCAGAACCTCGGTCTGTCCAGACATCGAGGATTGGGCATTCTTTTCATTGAGTTGCTTCATCAGCAATTCAATCTCCCGCTGATACTGTTGTATCATGTATAGCACGGTGGGGTCAGCTGTGGAGGGAGTGGGCATGCCCGTTGTCTCTTCAGCCGGGGCATCCTCGGATGATGTGGAGGGTCCGCCACTCGTGCCCCCGGTGGTGACAACATTGGCTACCAGGGCCATGGAGGGTTCTTCGGAGGAAGTCTCTTCGACACCTACCTGCATCGCTTCACTAGCCGCTCTTCCTCTCCTGGTGAGGGGACCGGGCCTAGCGGCGAAGGGCTAAATGCCGTGAATACCGAGATAAATCCGTTCAGATGTCTGCCGAGTGCACGGCAATTTTAATGATGATCCAGAAAAGATTTGGTTCGGTAAACGGGTCCAGTTTAATCAAGATGTCGGCCCAAGGTAAGGCCGGGTCGTGGCCATTTTGGGCTAATTCCCGGGACTCAGGCCCGGCTTACAGGGGCGGCATTATTGTCCCTTCAGCACCAGGTCACGGGGGAGACAGGGCTACAATATAGAATTTTATTATTATGATTAGTGGAGCCCCTGATTATGTTTCTTTGCTATCCATTTCCCCTTTCTTTTTATGCGTTTAGGGTGATCTCGTGATTTTTCTTCATTTATTTACATAGATTTCTCCCCTTTTTCTTTCTTTTATTTGCTTGTTTGCACGGGTTTCCATGTTTATTTGCTTATTTATTTATTTATGTTTCTTTTTATGCATTTTATCCTAATTTCACTGAATTTCATTCATTTTATTTTTTGTATTTTATTGTGGAGGAGTGGGTCGTTGAAAGGCCAAGAAAGGGGTGTGCCGGCGAAGCCTGGATGAGCGCTGGGAGAGTGTACCGATGAGGGTGTCAAAAGGTGTACTGGGGAGAAGCAGGGTAGGTGTACCGATGAGTGAATGGGTGAGGCGTGCCAGTGAAAGGCCACCACAGGGTGTACTGGCGAAGAGCTGAGGAAGGTGTACCGACGAAGACAAGACAAGTGTGCCGGTGAAGGGCATGGGGAGCGTGCCGGAGAAGGCTGGGGTCAGGCGTGCCGGTGAAGGCACTGAAAGAGTGCACCGGTGAGGGCAGGAAGGGTGTACTGGCGAAGGATCAAGGATGGGTGTGTCGGGGAAGGTCTTCAAGGCCTGTGTCGGCGAAGGGTTAAAGGGGGTGCACCGGTGAAGGTCTGGGGGAGGTGTAGTCCGTGGAGGTTTCAGTTGGGATGGATGAAAGGTTAAGGCCCGTGCACATCTGGGCGGGGTCCGTGTACATTCTAGGATGAAGTCCATGCAGATTGGGGCGAGTCCATGCAGGTTTCTCAATTGAAAATGCATGCGAAGTCCGTGTAGGTTTTTCGACAAAAGAACAAAGTCAATGCAAGTTTTCAAGCAAGTCCGTGCATATGCACGGGGTTAAGGGACGAAGTCCATGTAGGTCTTGGGGTTGAAGTCCATGCATATGTGCAAGCAAAGTCCATGCATTTTTAGGTGAAGTCCATGCATATGGGACAAAGTCCATGCGTGTTTGGACGAAGTCCATGCAGGTTTTGGGCAAGGTCCAAGCGTATGCACGGGGTTGAAGAACAAAGTCCGTGCATGTTATGCATGGGGTTGAAGAACAAAGTCTGTGCATGTTGTGCATGGGGTTGAAGAACAAAGTCCATGCATGTTGTGCACGGGGTGGAAGAACGAAGTCCGTGCATGTTGTGCACGGGGTTGAAGAACAAAGTCTGTGCATGTTGTGCATGGGGTTGAAGAACATAGTCTGTGCATGCTGTGCACGGGGTTAAGGAACAAACTCCATGCATGTTTAGGGTTGAGTCCATGCAATGCTGGGCAAAGTCCATGCATGTTTGGGGTTAAGTCCATGCAATACTGGGCAAAGTTCATACATGTTCAGGTTCTAGAACAAAGTCTATGCAAATGTACAAGGTTAACGGATGAGATCCGTGCAGGTGTTCAGGTTGTGGGATGGAGTCCGTGCATGCGCAGGCAAGGTCGGTGGACGTACGAGCAGGGTTCGTGCAGGGGACGAAGGCCAAGTTAGTGCATGGGCAGGCAAAGTCTGTGCACATGGGGCCAGGGGCTGAAAGGAGGTCAGTGTACATGGGGGTGAGGTCGGTGCACATGCTGGGAAAGGTCAGTACACGTGCAGGCCAAGTCAGTGCACCTGTGGAATATGCCAAGGACAAGGTCAGTGTACATGCTGGCAAAGTCACTGCACATGCAGGGAAAGTCAGTGTAGTTAAGGAATAGCAAAGGGCAAGGTCGGTGTAGTTAAGGGATATGCAAAGGGCAAGGTTTGTGCAGGGTCAGTGCACATGCAGGCTGAGTCAGTGTACCTAGGCTAGAGTCAGTGCACATGTAGACTAAGGTCAGTGCACATGCAGGCTAAGGTCAGGGCACATGGGCTAGAGTCAGTGCAGGGTCCGTGCATATGTACGGGGCTCAGTCCAACCGCTGGGGACTTACGGCTTAACCCATCCAGAGGAGTCCACCTCTGCCCGCTGAGCCTCACAGCTTGCTCTACTGACACATAGCTTGATTGGAAACATGCACGAACATTACTTTCTGCCCTTAATAAATGATATGCATGGACTGGAAATATACACGGACACAGTCTACTGCTCTACCAGACTAAACACATGCAACAAGATAGAATGAAGACATGCAAGCACCAAATGATACACAATTACCAATCATCAAAATCAGTGTTGCCAATCATCTGTTGCTAATCATTAAATCATTTGCCAATCATCAAAATCAATCAGCACAAGTCTGCTGTTGGTCAAATCAAAGGAGTCCCAACAAAATCTGGGGTCACCTCAGGCCAAACGGCATCCTCCAAAATATGGGAATCATCAGGTATATACTTTCGAAGCATCGACACATGAAACACATCATGCATGGTAAATAATTTCAGCGGTAACTGCAACTGATAAGTGACTTCCCCAATACGCTCGACAATGGAAAAAGGACCAATGTAGCGGGGACTCAACTTCCCATACTTGCTGAAGCGCATCACACCCTTCATGGGAGAGACTCTCAGAAACATCCGATCTCCCATAGCAAAGCTGAGAGGTTGCCTCCTCCGATCGGCATAACTCTTCTGCCGGCTCTGCACCGCCAACATCTTCTGCATAACGAAATGTACCATCTCAACACACTGATGCACCAAATCTGGTCCTGTCAAGATACGCTCGCCCATCTCAAATCAATCGAGCGGAGTCCGACAAGGTCGCTCGTACAATGCCTCATAAGGAGCCATACCAATGCTCGAATGATAGTTGTTGTTGTAGGCAAACTCCACTAACGGTAGATGGTGGGTCCAACTCCCTTGCCACTCCTTGCAACATGACCTCAACATGTCCTCCAAAGTCTGGATGGTCCTCTCAGACTGACCATCCAACTGAGGATGATAGGTCGAGCTGAATGCCAACTCTGTGCCTAAAGCACTCTAGAAACTCCTCCAGAATTTTGAAGTGAAGCGCGGATCATGATTAGACACAATGGAGATGGGGACTCCATGCAGCGGAACGATCCGCTCCACATACAGCCGGGCCAACTTCTGCACACTCCAACTGACTTTGATCAGTAATAACCGGGCCGTCTTCATCAGTCTATCCACCAGTAACCAAATACTATCATGCCCACTGGATGTCCTCGGCAACCCAACCATAAAATCAGTGGTCACGTTGTCCCACTTCCACGCAGGAATCTCCAAGGGTTGAAGTGTACCACCCAGTCGCTGGTGCTCTGCCTTCACATGCTGACAAACCAGACACCTGGCCACAAACTCTGTGACATCTCTCTTCATCCTAGGTCACTAAAACTGCCTCTTCAGGTTCTGGTACATCTTTTCTGATCCCAAATGCACGGCATACCAGCTCCCATGAGCCTCTCACAACACCGCGCATCTCACCTGCTCCTCGGTTGGGATGTATAGCCTACCTCTGAACCTCATAGCTCCATCCTCACCAAACTCCACCTTGGCCATCGACAGAATTCGAGGTAGCTCGGGGTCCACACGCTGAGCCTCAGTCACCTGACGTCAGATAGCTGGTGTGACAGTCAAGCTCGCGAGAATAGCCGAACCCTGATCCTGAGGGACCTTGAGCCGAAAGGTCATGGCCGACACCTGCTCCCATAACCTCTACCTCCGCAACAACATCTGACTGACCACCACTTTCCTGCTCAAAGCATCAACCACGACATTCATCTTGCCAGGCTGATAAGATAGAGTAAAATCATAATCCTTCATGTACTCCATCCACCTCCTCTGCCTAAGGTTAAGATCCTTATGGGTAAACACATACCTCAAACTCTAATGGTCAGTGAAAATCTTAAAGTTCTCGTCGTACAGATAATGCCTCCAGATCTTTGGAACGAAAATCATCGCCGCCAACTCAAGATCATAAGTAGGGTAGTTCTCCTCATGTGGCTTCAACTGACGAGATGCGTACGCCACCACTCTCCCATGCTACATCAGCACGTCACCCAAACCTACCCTGGAAGCATCCGTACACACCATGAAACCTCTCAATCCTGAAGGTACCGCCAACACCGGAGTGGTAGTGAGCAATCTATTCAGCTCCATAAAGCTCTGCTCACACTCCTCCGTCGAGACAAACGACACCTCCTTCCGCGTGAGCCTGGTCATCGGGGCCACAATGCTGGCAAAACGCTAAATGAATCTCCTATAATAGTCTGCAAGCCCCAAAAAGCTCTAAATCTCCGTGATGAAACTCGGCCTCGGCCACTGCACCACAGCCTCGACCTTGGTCGGGTCCACAGAAACACCATCACCAGAAATCATGTGTCGCAGAAAGTGCACCTCTCGAAGCCAGAACTTACACTTGCTGAGCTTGGCATACAGCTGGTGATCCCACAAGGTCTGCAACATGACCCTCAAATGATGCACATGTTCCCCAGCAGACCGTGAATACACGAGGATGTCGTCCACGAACACGACCAGAAATTGGTCCAAGTACCGACGAAACACCTTATGAATCAGATCCATAAACGCCGCGGGGGCGTTGGTGAGCCCAAATAGCATCGCCAAGAACTCATAATGCCCATACCTCGAGCGGAACACAGTCTTCTCAATATCAGACTCTTGGATCTGTAGTTGGTAATAACCCGACCTCAAATCAATCCGCGAAAACACCTGGGCCGACTGAAGCTGATTGAACAAGTCATCAATCCGAGACAACGAATACTTGTTCTTAACAGGCATCTGGTTCAACTGTCGGTAGTCAATGTACAACTTCAAACTACCATCCTTTCTCTTCACGAACAATACGGGCGCACCCCAAGGGGAAAACCTAGGATGAAAATATCCATTGGCAAGCAACTCCTGTAACTGCGCCTTCAGTTCTCTAAACTCCACAAGCGCCATATGATCTCGGGGTCCAGCTGCACTCTTAGTGAGGGAAAAAATATTTCATATGGAAGTACCACCTCTGTCCCAAAGGTGAGTGCATATGGGGTTTGACTCGTGGGAGTTCGAATAGAAGTGCGGTAAGCCCAAAGGGCCTCGACAAGGCAATCTCGCCAGTCTGAATAATGATGAGATTTGTAAATTTTCTTAATGATTCTGATGAGAGTTTTATTTGTAGCTTTAGCTTGTCTGTTTTCTTGTGGGTAGTATGGGGATGAGTGATGCAAATTGATACCATATTTACCACACATGTCGCGGAGTTCCTGGGATGTGAACTGCGACCTGTTGTCGGTGACGATGTCATGAGGAATGCTGAACCTGGCGAGGATGTTGTGCTTGATGAACTTCACCACTATTGATGCCTTGACTTCTGTGAATACCTCAGCTTCTGCCCATTTCGTGAAATACTTCGTAGCGGTGAGGATGAAGGATTTCTTCAGATTTCTTCGGTCCTATCCTCCAAAGGACCGACTACATCGAACGCCCACATGGCGAAGGGCCAGGGAGCTATGAGAGGATGGAGTGAGGACGAGGGAGCATGGACCTTGTTCGCATGGAGTTGGCATTTGGTGCAATAACAAACATAATGGGCACAGCCCTCGTGCATGGTAGGCCAATAGTATTACCGACAGAGTTTCTAAGCAAGCATGCGACCATTTACATGGCCACCACATTCACTAGAGTGCACAGCTTTGACAACTACACGAGATTCAGTCTCATCGAGGCAACGGAGATAAACTCCACTAAGAGATTTGCGATGCAAGAGACCACCTATGAGGACGAAGCGTTCTGCGACTTGGTGAATAGCCCGCCGATTCGGTGCAGTAGCATAATCGGGAAAGGAGCCATCTCGGAGGTAGTTCTTAATATCGAAGAACCAGGGATCACCATCCTCGAGATCGATTTCAGGCTCGTGAACTTGGAGAGAGGACTCGAAGAACTATTGGAACCATGGATCTGAGTGTGAAGAGGTGTGCATTCTCTGCACTATGACAGTGGCTGACGGCTTTTCGCCAGGAATTGGGAGAGAAGATGCTAGAGATGCCAGAGCATCGGCTAGAATGTTCTAAGCCCTAGGGGTGTACACTAGGGTGAGCTTCCTAAACCGCCGGACTACCTTGCCAACCAAGTCTTGGTAACGCTTTAGTTTCGGGTCCCGGCTTTGATGCTTGCTGAGGGATTACCGGAGTATAAGTTGGGAATCTCCGATGATCCAGAGCTCTTTAACTCTGAGTGCCAATGCCATTTTTAGGCCAGTGAGGAGTGCCTCGTATTCTGCCCTGTTATTTGTGGTAAGGAAGGTTAACTGGCATGCACGGTGAATGATAATGCCTTCTGGAGATTGGAGAATGGCTCCAACTCCACAACCCTTGGAATTAAGTGCACCATCGAAGTAGAGAATCCACGAAGGTTCACCATCTATGATGGCTCCTAACTCTTCATCCAGGAAACTCTCATCAATAGGGGAGAATATGGGGAGTGGATGATGGGCAAGGTGCTCGACGATGGCGTGCCCCTTGACCACCTTCTAACTGATGTAGGTAACGTCAAATTGGTTGAGAAAACTTTGCCATCTCACCAAATGATCAGTCAATACAGGGTTTTCCAACAAGTATTTAATTGGGCCCATTCGTGCCAAGAGCTTCACTTCATGTGCAAGGAAATAGTGTTTTAGCTTTTGGGCGACCCAGACGACAGTCGCGCAAGTCCTTTCCATGGTAGTGTATCTTTGCTCAGCTTCGTTGAACAATTTGGATAGATAATAGACTGCACGTTCCCTCTTGGCATCGTCGTATTGGGCCAATACTGCTCCAACAGATTCTTCCGTGGCGGAGACATAGAGCAGCAGAGGCTGACCCCGGACCGGGGGTGCCAAAATGGGAGGATTTAAGAGATAGCTCTTCAGGTCATCAAAGGCCTTTTGACATTTATTGTTCCCTTCAAATTTTGCCTCTCCCTTCAGTAGGTCTTAGAAGGGTTTGCACTGCAGAGAATGGTGAGATATAAATCTCCTAATAAATTGTAAACGTCCGATTAGACCACAAACTTCCTTGATGTTCTTGGGAGGAGGTATTTCAGCAATGGCCTTGGTTTTGTTAGGGCCAATTTTGATCCCTCTTTTGCTGACTGTGAACCCTAAAAGCTTACCTGAAGATACCCCGAATACACATTTCTTGGATCTTGAGTTGGTGCTTCCAAGACCGTTGGAGAACTACCCGGAGGATTTCTGCATGGCCACTCCTGATTTTGGATTTAACCAAAATGTCGTCCACGCATACTTCCATATGGACGTGTATCATGTCGTGGAAGATGGCCATCATCGCCCTTTGATATGTTGCCCCTGCGTTCTTGAGACTGAAAGGCATGATGACATAGCAGTAGGTCCCCCATAGAGTGGTAAAAGAAGTCTTCTCCTTGTCTTCCTCCGTTTCGCGGATCTGGTTGTACCCTGAGAAATCATCCATGAAGGAAAGCATCTCGTAGCCGGCGGTGTTGTCCACCAAGACATCTATGTGTGGGAGAGGAAAATCATCCTTTGGGCAAGCACGATTAAGGTCATGGAAATCTATGCAGATGCGGACCCTACCATCCTTCTTCATAACGGGGGTGATGTTGGCTACCCATTGTGGATACAAAACTACCCTGATGAACTTGGCCTTATGGTGCTTGTCCACTTCTTCTTTGACTTTGAGTGCGAGCTTCGGGTGAAGTTGCCTTAACTTCTGCTTGACAGCTTGAGCGTCAGGTTTCAGAACCAAACGATGTTCTACCAATGATGCGTCCAAACCCAGCCTGTCCTCGTAGGACCAAGTGAAAGCATTGGGAAATTCCCTGAGAATTACCATGAGGGCAGCTTCCTCTTCACCATTAAAATTGGCACTTATCAGTATAATCTTGGGATCATCCTTGGAAATGTGAACCCTCCCAAGTTCATTGGCTCGACGGACCCTGATGACGCCGAGCATTGGATTAGGAAAATAGAACATATTTTTCGTGTCATGCAGTACACAGGCCAGGAAAAGGTTCTACTTGCAACATTTCAGTTAGAAAGGGACGCCCATTTCTTGTGGGAATCTGTGGAAGCTACTAGGGACCAAGAACAGATCACTTGGGTAGAATTCAAGGAATATTTTAATAACAAGTATTTCTCAGACCGAATACAAGAGAAGAAGGCCATTGAATTTGCCACACTTAAGCAACGAGTATTATCGATGGCCGAGTACGAGGCTCAATTCTCTAGGTTGTCAAGGTACGCTAAGCACTTAGTCAGTACCGAGAAGATGAAAACTAGAAGGTTTCTTAATGGGCTTAGACCCCAATATATTACACAACTGGCGTCGATGGACATACAAGCCTACTCGGAGATAGTATGATGGGGCCAGTTATTGGAAGACACCACGGAGTTGTCTGATAGAATCCGTGGGAAAGATAAGAAGGAGCAAGTTACCAGCTCCGGTACTTTCAAGCCCACCTTCAACAAGAAGAGGCCTAGTAATGGCGGCGAGTCTTCCCAGGAGAAGAAGAATAAGAAAAATAATAAACCATTCTCTATTACTGCCACACCTTCCAAAGAGGTGTGCAAACATTGCGACAAGGCCAGTCATAAGGTCGAGGAGTGTTGGAGAAGACTTGGAGCTTATCTCCGTTGTGGGAGCCATGATCATCGGATTCCCGACTGCCCGCTAATTAATGATCAAGTCAGAGATGAAAAGCGTCCGGTGAATAAGAATGCACACCTCCAAGCTCTCTAAGAGGCGGAAGAAGACGAAGGTGGATTGGTGAAAGGTACACTAGAAAACTGTTCCAAGTCTGCTCATGTCTTGTTTGATACTGGTGCATCACATTCTTTTATTTCCAAGAAGTTTACCGATCCACTAGCTATAGAGCCGGAATGGATAGATCTAGTTATTGCAACCCCTCTCGGAAATGAGTCCGAAATCACACACCATTATCTAGATTTTAAGGTTATAGTAAAAGGGAAGAATCTCCCTACCAATCTAATATGTCTAGATATGAAGAACTACGATGTCATATTGGGCGCCGATTAGCTATCTAGATACCAGGCAACTGTTGATTGCCGTAACGGTAAGGTTACTTTCAAGGAGTTCCCAAAACGTGACTACACTAGCCCTAAGAGTCGGAGCAAGTCACCTCTTATTTTAGCTCTCCGAGCTAGCAAGCTTATAAGGAAAGGGTGTGTATCTTTTCTTGCATTTGTTACCATAAAGGAGACTAAGGAGTCCAGGATAGAAGACATCCCAGTAGTTTGGGAGTTTCCCGATGTATTTTTAGAAGATTTGCCAGGACTACCCCCACAAAGAGAAGTGGCCTTCACCATGGACCTGGTCCCTGGTGCTGGTCCAGCACCTTATAGGATGTCCCCTGCTGAGCTCAAGGAGTTAAAAGAGCAACTGATGGAGCGTTTGAAGAAAGGATTTATCAGACCAAGTACTTCCCCGTGGGGAGTGCCTATACTATTTGTAAAGAAGAAGGATGGATCAATGAGGCTATGCATCGACTATTGGTAGCTGAATCACCTCACTATCAAGAACAAATATCCACTACCGAGGATCGATGAATTATTTAACCAAATATCTGGATCGAAATATTTCTCAAAGATTGATCTCAGATCAGGATATCACCAATTGAGAATCAAAGAAGAGGACATTCATAAGATAGCATTCCGGAGCAGGTATGGGCATTACGAATTTGTGGTTATGCCTTTTGGACTAACGAATACCCCTACAGCTTTTATGCAGTTGATGAATAGTATATTTCAGCCTCATCTGGATCAATTTATATTGGTCTTCATTGATGACATATTGATTTATTCAAATACCAAGGAGGAACATGAAGAGCATTTGAGGATTACATTACAGATATTGAGGACTAATCAATTATACGCAAAGATCAGGAAATGTGAGTTTTGGCTCGAAGAAGTGTCATTCTTAGGACATGTGATCTCTAAGGATGGGATTTCTGTTGATCCAGCAAAAGTGGAAGCTGTAAAGAACTGGGAAAGACCGACAAATGTTAGCGAGATCCGTAGTTTCTTGGGTCTTGCAGGCTACTACAGGTGATTCATTAAGGACTTTTCTAAGATCGCCGTACCTCTATGGACACTAAAAAATTCTCACCTCGTGTTGACGTGTAGGGGAATCAAGAGGAAGAGAAAAGAAGAGAAGAGAAGAAAAAATGAGAAGAAGAAGAGAAGAAAAGGAAACTCTTGAAGTACCCCAACGGCACACTTACTAGTGTGCCCTCAGTGGCACACCCGCTCCAGCGGCACACCCGCTTAGTGGCACGCTCCCACGCCCGTTCAGCGGCACACCATGGGGTAGCCCTTCAGCGGCACACGCCCAGCCTCCCGCTCAGCAGCACGCTCCCGCGCCCGTTCAGTGGCACGCCCTCACGGCGCTTCAATGGCACGCCAGCAAGTGCCTTCAGCGACACACTCGTCCGGCTCCCCAGAGGCACACCCGTGCCCCCTTCAACGACACACCCCGGTGGGCTTCTCCACCGGCACACTCCTGACTGCCCTTCAGTGGCACGCCCTGATGGCCCCTCCGTGGCATGCTTTGGCAGCCTTCCAGTGGCACACTTTAGGGGTCTTCCAGCAGTGCGGCCTGCTGGCTCCTCAGCGGCACACCCTGAACCCCTCTACCCGACACATCCGGCGGAACGACGTGATGCCCATCCCCTAGGGATCTTTGGCATGCAGCGAACCCACTGAGGTGTCACCCAGGGAGGGAGCCACACAGGCTATCCCCCCTGTAACGTCCTGGATTTTTGATGGATCTGTATTGGGTCCTACCGAATCTTTATTGGTTTTCGGATCCTTTTAGAAGAGTTTCAGACCTAGTTTTCAGATTACAGAAAGTTGTTGACCTTAAGCCTCAGTTTATATGCACAACCATGATAAAAGAAGATGCATGAGATTGCTACTAGAGAGGTCAGTCAATAAGAATAGTCTTAGAAGGGAATCTCCCCTTGAAACATTCCACAAGGAAGTGAAGAGTGAGGAAGCTCAGAAGAACATAAGAGAATAAGGGGTTGGCTTGAGCTTGTCAAAAGGTCGACACAGACTGGTTCCACAGAAGGGTGAATTGTGATGAGTGTGAACAGAGAGGTCAACACACATGGATTGGTGCATCGACACACTTGACCCAGACAACTGAAAGAACAGCAAACTAAATGATGAACCTGTCTCAGAATGAAATGCCAGCTCACCTCAACCCAAGGACACGAAGATGCAATGCACTTAATATGTAAGCTAGACACTAAAATCATGCAAGGAAGTATGACTAAGACCCATGGTACATGGCGGAGAACTTAGATCCTTGGATCACCTCACGCATAGTGTGGGTTTCCAAACAGATGTAATCTGCCCTTCTCTCAACACCATTCAATATACCATAAAGTCATGTAATGGAATGAAGCACCCTATAAGTTATGAACAATGCAGCCAAAAAGACATACATGATGGACTCCCCCTAACAATAGTAACAAGTGACTCCTTGGACTTGATGAGCAAGAACATGCAAATGTAATCAAGTGGGAGGTCTACACAAACCCAATTCTCTTCTTAAAGTTGAAAATTTATCATTGCTCATAGGTTTAGTGAAAATATCTATGATTTGCTTCTTAGTTTCAACGAATTGATGTTCAAAATTCTTTTTGCTTACCTCATCTCGAAGGAAATGATGTCTTATTTCAATGTGTTTCATGCGGGAATGCTGGATATGGTTCTTACCAAAATTGATGGCACTTGTGTTATCACACAATATGGGTGTACATCCAAGATCTACTCCATAGTCCTAGAGTTGGTGCTTTATCCACAACACTTGGGTCCCACAACTATCTGCTTCTACATACTCTGCTTCAGCAGTGTAGATGAGAAAATTGTCCACCCAAAAAGAAGAGAAAGAGAAATGGTGATGATACATGAATGATAAAAAGGGGGTGGGGGCACATGCAATATAAGATGGATGAATAAAGTAAATTCGTGATCACGACTGAAGCCTATAACATGCCAAATACGATAAACAACTAAGAAAGGGGCATACTACATACCTCAGAAATTGAAAAAAATGCCGAAAGGGGGGGCCTGGCTGTTAACGCTGTTGTCAATATGAGCGCATTCTTGAAGAACACAGTATAGGCTTAGGCCGCGTTATCAGATAAATAGCGGGGTGCATGGACTGGTTCCTTCCTTGCTCCAGGGCTGGCCAAGGTGCAAGGGCCTCACGTCCTCTTCTTCTTATGCTTGCAAAACAACGAAAACCACCAAAAGAAAGCCCATTAGAACAAGATTATGTGTAGTATCTATCCATATTTTCTATAAAAGCATATATAAGAGAGGGATAGATAACCTAGGGGTTTAGTGGTTTTTAAACCCCTATGGAAGGACAAAAATAGGTTTGGTGTGTGTATGTGTATGCGTGTATTTGAAAGAAGGAGTTGTTTTAAGAGAAGATGCTATGCCATGCAAAGACTAGAAAGAATTAAAGAGAAGAAAACAAAGAATAATGGAAAAAGAGCCCTAAATACTCCCTTAGATGACAAGAGGGTGAGGGATTAAAGATCCTCAGTGAAGCATGGCCTCGCCCTCTCTCCTGTGGTTGGTTCTCTAGAGTTGCATCCTCCTTGATCGATGGCCAATGGTAAAATTTATAGAAGAAGGTAAACCTTGAAACCTTAGAAAAGATCCGAGGATTCATGGCCCAAAATTGGGCAATCTTGTCGATTAATGAGGGGGAAAGAATCCTAGATGGATTAGGAACCTTCCTTGATCGATTTGAGCTCTGAAACTTTCCCAGAATGGGTTTAAAGATTAGAAATAGCAAGTCCAGTCAGACAGGGTTTCCAATTGAGAATGCGCCCATGGTAAGTGCCGCGTTCTTATTAACGCATTGTCACGATATACCACAATCAATATTGACTGGTCAAAAATGGTTGGTCAAAGAGTCAAAGCCTTTCCAAGAAAGCACCCTATGTAATGAGTGTGACAATTAAGAACGTGGTGATTATGTGCGCCGCATTAATTTAGAGATAGCCAAGGCCTCAGGATGATATCTAGGGCACTGAAGTTGAATTCAAGGGCTAAAAATGGACCAAAATGCATCACAAATTGACCCAAAAGTCAACCATTTGAGGGTCAATTAGGGCATCAACTTAAGAGAATAAGAAAGAGGCTTAGCTTATGGGTAAAAAATTGGTGTTTACAGATGCCCCTCCTTGATGTCCTCTTTGCAGGGGAGCAAATAGAGGTGAAACGGAGGCAAGATGGAGATGAAGTGGAGATGCAAGGAAGTGGACTGATAAGTGGACATCAAGGTAAGAAGACACCCGCCTCTACCGACAAGTGATAAGAACAATCCAGAAAACTTCGAGCCAATCCACAAGGTCAAGTTGGCACGACGAACCTTGCCTGGAATGATAGACAAGGAAAAATAAAAAGGAAGATGACCAACCTCTTGCACAAAAGAGGCACCCCAACGCATAGCAACTATGGGCTACACTCAGTTAATGGAATAGATGCGAGCCCGATGGATCTGTTGACGCCATCGTGCAGTTCACAATTAATGAGTGGATCAAGGAAGGAAAACTTGAAGTTGGATTGAAATGAGATAGAAAAATTCCCAACAAAGGTCACACTGACCCACAAGATCGAGTAGCTAGCCCTGAGCACACCTTCAAATTCAGAGTGGAATAGAATTTCTTATTCATGATTTTAAGCATGATTGATCACCAGTTGGAAGGAAATTGGGGCAATTTGTGAATCATGAATGCTCAAAGATGGCATGACTCTCTAATGCAATCTTCTTACATTGGTAGAGATGATGCTAACAGGCATGTATGTAATGAAGGGGTGATGATTACAAGATCTAGAGCTAGATCGGCGGAAGACCCAAAGTGGAATTCCCAATGATCAGTCCAATTCTGATTTGGAACATCAGAGGAGTGGGAACCCAGGTTCCCGTAGATGTCTCAAGCGACTGGTGCATAGCAATATTGTCTTATTGGTGGCCATAAGTGAACCAATGTTGGCAATAGAAAAATCTTTAAAGCTGGGAAGTTTCATTAAGCTCAAGAGGTTTGCAGGTAACTCTATTACTGATTCCAAAATTTGGGTCTTCTGGCATGACAGTTGTAACCTGGAGGTCACATGCTCCTCTTCTCAATTTATTACCCTTGGACTGAAGATAGGAAATGGTTACTCTACCTTCTACTCTTTTCCTATACTGCTTGTGATCGGCTTCTTAGATAGGCCCTCTTCAATGACCTTCTTGTTTTTGCTACCTCAGTGTCGGTCCGTTGGATTTTGGGTGGGGACTTTAACTATGTTTTGCGCCCTTCGGAGAAGGTAGGTGGGGCCCTCCCCTCCCTGGCTTCAATGGTGGATGTCAATGCTTTTGTCTGCTCTGCTGGTCTGTTGGATGGAGGGTTTTCAAGATCGATCATGACTTGGTCCAAATAGAACTGGTCTAGCTAATATCCGAGCAAGATTGGATAGAGCATTTCTTAACGGCCAAAGCCATTCGAAAATGCCTCAGTTACTTGTTAAGCACCTGTCTAGAGGACCTTCGGATCATGCCCCCCTATCGTTATCCATTGAAAGGCATCCTTCTGGCCCGACCCGTTTTATCTTCCAAAAGATGTGGTGTTCTCATCATTCCTTCCTGCAAGTGGTTTCAGAGGCCTGGAATCAGACTCAGGTTGATCATCCGAATGCCATGGTTAAACTCTATGTCAGGCTGAAGGCTGCAAAGAACTCCCTTCGTAAGTGGAATAAAGAAGTTTTTGGGGATGTCACCCAAAATGTCAGACTGGCTGAAGTTGAGGTGGAGCAGAAACAGATAGCTTATTACCAGGACCCTTCTTCTGGAAACAGAGGAATCTTGAATGCTGCAAATGCTACCTTGCGTCAAGCTTTGCACATGGAAGAAATTTTCTAGAACCAAAAGGCTCGCATAGATTGGATTGAGAGTGGAGACAGAAACACTTCTTTCTACCATACAGTGGCCCAGTGCAATGGGCGGAGGGGTTTTATCAGAAGGCTAAAGGTGGGGGAGTCTGAGACCTGGTGCTCTGACCAGGTCACACTCCGAGAACAAGCTGAGATTTACTTCAAGAATCTTTTCACTTCAGAGGAGCATTCAGTAGACCTGTCCTTGCTGGAATGCGTTCCTCAGTCTATCACTGAGGATCAGAATTCCACTCTATGTTCAGTGCCGGATGATGAGGAAATTTGCAAAGTTGTATGGTCTCTCAAGGGCTCCAGTTCTCCAGGGCCGGATGGCTTCTCAGGTGATTTCTACACAGCAACCTGGGACATTGTTGGAAGTGATGTCATTGCTGCAGTTCAATGTTTCTTTGAGGGCTTCCCTATTCCCAGAGGTATTTCTTCCTCCCTAATTGCCCTGGTCCCCAAGGTGCAGGAGCCTCAGTCTTATAATGACTTCCGACCGATAAGTTTGTGTAACTACTCCTATAAAATTATCTCTTGCATCATTTCAAAGCGCCTTGCCCCAATTCTGCCCAATATAATTTCGAAGGAACAAGGGGCTTTTGTCAAGGGCCGATATATTTTGGATAATGTTGCTCTAGCTAGACAGCTTATGATGGACATAGACAGGAAGGTCAGGGGCCACAATGCTATTTTCAAGTTCGACATGGCCAAAGCTTATGATAGAATGGAATGGGATTTTATTCTTGCAGTCTTGAGAAAGTTTGGGTTCAGTACTAGATTCACTTCATACATTGGCATGTTGATGTCTAACTGTTGGTTTTCAGTCAACTTCAATGGTGTCATGGCAGTTTTTTTTAAATCCAGTCGAGGTATTCGGCAGGGTGACCCTCTAGCACCCTATCTGTTTATCTTAGCCTCTGAAGTGCTGAGCAGAGGTCTTGCTGCCTTGTTCCAGTCAGGAGTGTTGAGGGGATACAGTGGGCCAAGAAATGTCATCCGGATCTCCCATCTTCTTTATGCTGATGACACCCTCATTTTTATGAATGCTAGCAAATAAAATATTAAATCATTCCAGTAGTTTGTTACAAGATATGAGCTTAGTTTAGGGCAGAAGGTAAATGCTGGGAAAAGTAGCTTCACTATATCAGCAAAAGCCCCCCCAACGCTCAAACAATCCATTCACACCCTCACAGGGTATAAGTTTCAAACTGGAGGTTTTTGTTATCTGGGGATTCCTGTGAAGAAAGGGAGATATAAATGTTCAGATTTTAAATTTATTGTGGACAAAGTGCAACAGAGGCTTGAGGGATGGCAGTCCAAGCTTCTTTCTCAGGCGGGGAGAGCTATTCTCATCAACTCTATCCTCCGAAGCATGACAGTATACTTAGCTTTAGCCTATTTTATCCCTAAAATAATCATTAATGCTATTGATCGCTTGTGTGCAAACTTCTTTTGGCTGGGTTCTGAAGGATTGAGGCACCACCATTGGGTTACTTGGCACAATGTCCAAAAGCCACGGATGGAAGGGGGTCTTGGCATAAGGGACCTCCACCACGTTCAGTTATCTCTGGCAACTAAAGCTCTATGGACTATTGTCCATGGTTCCTCCCTTTAGTCTATATATGCCCGACAGAGGTTCATAAAAACCCATCTCTATGACTGTACAAGGCCATTTCCTGTAGGTATGCCCTCTGGAGTTTTTTAGCAGGCAAAAAATTTAATTATCAACAACACTCGACAGATTATGGCAGTGGGCCTCTAATTAGCTCTATTCAGTCAGGTGCTCCAAAGCCGCTCGGTACTCATCCCGCTGCTGCACGGTGGCGTGGAGTAGTCCCTCGAGCTCGGCGATGCGCCCTTGTGGGTCTAGCTGCATTTAGAAAGCAAGTATCATGCATATAGGGTTCATTCATTCATGTAGAACATACGTATTGAGTTTAGCATTTCATACCGATTATCGGGTACCGCGGAAGACCTGGCTGCCGTATCGACAGGTGAAGGCTTTCAGAAATGCCTCGTCACTATCAACCCGTTCTATCATGGCCTTGCCCTTATGCTTCCAGTCTCGAATATATTTTCTGGCTCGACCGCTCCAATCGATGTCGCTTCCAATCCCTTTGGCAGATTTTCTCGGGCGCTCATCATGTCGGTGCAGGAATCTCACCACGGGCTGATGCACTCCCCGCATCCTCTTGATCAGGAGATAGTGAAGTGGCTCGATCACGTTGATGCAATGGAGCCAGATGTCCCATCCTCGGTAGGCTAGGGAAGCCTTCAGCCATGGCTGCCCCGCATGATCCTCATCCCTATATGGTGTCCAACGCACCTGAAAGGGCCATTCATGTCATTCACAGCATATGGCAGCATATAGAAGCATATACAAACATATAGAAACATGTAGGAGCATATAGTAAATTTAGGCTTTTTACCGATGCGTGCGGGAATGAGTCAAGGTCCTCCTGAATCGCCCGAGTTGACCTCTGAATTGACCCCATGCCTCGAGCTATGTTCCACCGCCTCACGATGGGAATCCGCCCCAGATATAGCTTGACTCCTCGGTCAATCCAAGGCAGGTATATGAAAGCCCAAAACAGTATTTTTTAAGAGATGTCGGCATTTCAGTTAATTAAAATAGAAAGCATAATAGAGGTATTTAGGCATTTACCTGCAGGAAAGGCGAGAAGCCACCTAGCATTGTCACCTGGTCAGTCGCACTGAGCGAGTGGAACAAGAAAGCCAGCACCACTGCTCCCCATGCATATTTCCTCACTCTGCTCAGATCTGCTAGCAGAGGTAAGAGCCGGTAACTGATCACGTCTGCCCGAGTCGGGAACAAGAGCTTCCCAAACAACAACATCAAGAAACGTCTCAGGACCCTGTCTCCCTCTAGTCTCGACTCCGCTGCCACGCTCGGGCGCGCCTGTTCGACCACCCGGTCGATGTGCTGCTCCGGTAATTCTCCCACTGCCACAGCCGCTCTCCGGAGTCCCAAGCTTTCTTGCAGCACCGATCGCGACAATTGGGATGATGGATGCCCCGGCCTCATCAAATCTAGACTGAGCAGCTCCTGAGCAAGCTCCCGGTAGTCCACATATGCCCACCCGGTCATAGCCTTGCCGTGCACTCGCAAGCTGCTAATCCGGGCCATGTCCTCTAGAGTTGGTATCATATGCCCCCACGGGAAAACAAATGCTCGGCTGACCGGGTCCCATCTTTCATGCAAAGCGAGTGGGAGGGCTATGTCCACTCTTGCAACTTTAATGCTTAGAACTTCCCCAAAGCCCATGGCAGCCAATCTCTCCCGTTGGTACTCCGGTAGTGCGAGGTAGACCGCCCGGACTTGTAACCATGTGATCCGCGTTCTTCTTTTCCCCTGCACATTTAGGTCCTAGGGTTAGTCATAGAGTCATAGGATTTAATTGCATTGCATTTACAATAAGCAAAATAAACAAAAAAATCAAAAAATAGAAAACCTAAAAAAATTGATTTCTTGTTCTGTTGCACTTAACGCACTCACCCAGGTGCGTTAACGCACTCACCCAGGTGCGTTAAGAGCATAACGGCTACTAGAAGAGTCGTTATGTTCCTACGCAGTCGGGACGGTGATCCCTGTTTCTTGAGCATGTGGGAATGGCCACAATAGCCTACAAAAGACCCCAATAAGTCCCCAGACTCACTTTATCCCCTTCAATCACGCATGCATCAACATTGGAAATTCAAAAATCAAATTTTTAGGGCAAAACGGCTTACCTCCGAGTCTTGCCCTCGTTTCTTCTTCTCTGAGGGAATGGCCTCTTCTTTAGTACCCATGGCCTCCCCAGCTCCTCCTTCTACTGCCTCAGCCTCTCCTTGAGCTATGGGGTCTTCTTCCTCCATCGGTTGGGTCGCCGCCGCCACTGTCTCTTCTTCCGCCAATGGGCTCGCTGGTGGGGAAGCCATCTCGCGTTCTGCCCTTGCTTTACCTTCCGAACTGCCTTTCTCTTCTTTCCCTTCTCACGAGTCATCTTGGCCAGGAGAGAGTCTCACCAGAGCTCGTCGCTAGAGGGAGGAGGATGAGAGGGTTTTGGAGGGGTTTTTTGGTGAGTATGGTGTTTTCTTGAACGAATGAGGGAAAGTGAGGGGCCTGTTTATTTTTTAGTAACCCAGGAACTTTAACGGTCTGTCGAGCAGTCGTTATGTTGGGCATAACGCATGGCACCTGGTCCGCCATGTAACTGGGTCGTTAATTGTTAAAATTTTGAATCAGTGGACTTTAACGGATTCTATACAGTCCGTTATTTTGCTATATGGCGCACCTATATAAGTCTGTTAAATGGTTGGCTTGTGTTTTCATCTTGTTGAAAGATTATGCCTTGATTATTATTGTTATTATTATGGCTAACCCCTGTTATAGCAAGCCAAATTGTGAAAGTCATCATAAAAATCATCTGCTCGCCCGCACAGGTAAGTCAGGTATTGTATCTCATTCCTTTATCTCTTAAAATGCATTACTATATGTTAGCTACGTTATATTATCTCGAGAACTGACTGGTCATTCACATGCTCCAGGATCTGATGTTCCCCTCAAACAAAAACGATGATGATCTAGGCGCACATGTTTAATCATTGGATAGGCCGTTAGGTTGGAAAAGCTTAGGGACGATGGTTCTATCCTGCACGCCGTGGTTGCAGATGGTGTCCTGACCCTAGTTTCTTCAGTCTAGCAATACTATTCTCGAGTATCTTGTTATTTACGCTTCATTCCGTCTCACTCCCTTGCAAAGCATATGCCAAGGCGGGGTAGCTGTAGACACGCTAAAATTGACACTAAGTTGAGTAAATCTCATGTCGCGATGTAATGCCCCAAAGTGAATTTTATTAAGGGCTTAATAAGAAGGTTTTTCTCTTTTTTTGGAATTTTTCTTGAATTTACGTCAGCTACCATCAACGCTAATTTTTATGGGCAACTGCCAATAGAGATGTTCATTCTTGAGCTATTTATCGGCGTATTTTTCAGGTTTACCGATTTTCGAGAAATGATGACCTATATAACAGATGCTAATTCTTTATTTTTAATAATAACTGCTATATTTTGATCAAGAATGAGTGACCACTTATGTGGACGCCAAATAATTAATGACTGTTATGAGAGACACCAATTCTTATGGAAAGTCTATAATTACCAAAATTAAGACCAAGAATGAGTGTCTGGTCTGACGGACGCCCATTTAATTGTCAGCGGGACTAGTGGATGCCCATTTTGCTTGCATTTTTTATTGATCAGGGCTCCCTTTCCCCAGTTGATTCTTGCCTGTTTTGATCCTTCCACTTCTTGGGGAAGGTTTATCTCCTTCCTTGCTTAGAGTCATTCCTGAGCTAGGACTCCTCCCTTATAAATTTGGACTCTTTTGTGCCTGCGCGGGAGATCAGATCAAGGAAGAAAAAAGAGAGAGAGAGAAGGGAACGCTCAGGGAAGACACAAAGATACAGAGCTTTTCTCCGTCGTTGCTTTTAGTTCTTCTTCCTCTACAATGCCATTAGAGTGGAGGACATCCTTCGTTTCTTCTCCTGATCTCCTTTCTTTCATTTACTTAGTTTGCATACTGCATCATTCCATTGTTCACACACGTTGCATCTAGCCTTCGCTAGATCTCTTTGCACATCACTGCATCACATTCATACTCCCACCCTTACACTTAAGGGGTTTAAAAACACACAAGGTGTGTCCACTCTTCATATGCATACGTTCATTCTTATTAAGAGTTGATACTGCACGACCTTTGTCTAATTCAGTGTTTTCCCTCGCCTTTTCTTTGCTTGTTTCAGGGTAATCAAAAGGAAAGACCCTCCTTAGTCGGCCGACCAGTTGAAGGAGGAAGTAGAACTCACACACCTGCTTCATCAAGTATTTCCCGCGATCACTCTTTTCATTAGTATTAGTATTGAGGATATTTCCTCTGGCGATCACATTCCAATCGAGCACCACATGCTCCCCTTTTCTTTTCTCTGGCAACATACACAGGCTTTGTTTAACTTATTATTCACATTCACACTAAGTGACACATTCACATCGGGTTCATGAATCCCCACTCCTCTCCTCCTCATCCGGACCCTCCGGATTTTCCTTATTTTCATAGTTCTCGGCCCCAGCTTGGGCCATCCTCCTTTCGTCCCAATTTCAGGACTCCTTCCGATTCTTCCCATTCGGAGCCTCAGGATCTCCGCTATCAGTCCACTTTCCAACTTTCACTTGATTCTTTGAGACTTCTGGGCTTTATCTCTAATTTTTCTCCGACCATGTCGGATGATTGTTCCTCTTCTTGCTCATCTTCATAGCAATCTCCTCATTGTTCTTTTACTCCCTCTGTCTCACCCTTTCGGGGTCTTCACCCTTTTTCTTGCTGTTTTCGAGACTTTAGCCCGCCTTGATTTCTGTTGTTCTTTGTTTATTCTGTATTTGGTTCATTGTTATCAGGGTCTCTGTGCCCTAGTGAGGGAGTTCTAGACCTCACCTCTCTTCCTTTTTATCCTTCTTTGTCCAGTTTGGTTGCCGCTCCTCTGTGTAGAGGAATCTTTAATCCTTGTTATCCTCTCCATTTTCGGTCATGTCAAGTAAGGAATATGGAGCTCATGCTACTCAAGTTATCACTTCAGGACGTTGGCTTCCACACCATGGATTTGCAAGGTATCTTTTATGCTGTGCAAGAACATACAATCGGTACTATTACTTCTTTATTTCTGCGCATGGTTGTAATGTTAGTTCCTTAACATGGTTGAGTGGCTTTAGGTCTTGGGTTAAGTTAGGTTAAAATGAGTTCACTTTTGTAGCATCTCAGGCTAGTGATAGCTTCGTGCTAAGAGTCTGAGTCTCTTTCCCCGATTATTGAGGGTGTCCCTTGAATATGGGTTTTTCACACTACACGGTGAGCTATAGCCGATCTCCTCTGGAGTAATACTATTGCTACTTTGGCCATACCCTGGGTACGCACAAGGGCCTTTTCTCTTCTCTGCTTGGCCAAGTGCAGAGGTAAGAGATTGATAGATAAGATGACCAACCTAGGCACTCCCCAATATGAGAGAGGTCTCAAATAGGGGCAGTCTTGACCATCAACAAATAAGCTATCATGCTAATATCTAACTAATAGGGGCTGTCAAATGAAAATCAAATAGTAAAATTGTGGGAGTAAAGGCATGGGAAGAGTGGCAAAGTCCCGCGGGACGTCATTAGCCTGGTCGTATGCGTGTCTAAGGGTCCTAAAAATCAAAGACACAAAGTCCTGACACAATAGACTATCTCTTTGAGGGGGTGTTCCCTGGAAGGAATTCAAGTCCAAATGTCTCCCATCCTGCACAAAGCTTATCTCTATTTTCTTCTTTCTCCCTCTTTGGCTGGGTTGTATCCCGGGTATGGCCTTAGTAGAGGCACCGTTCTTTAGGGGCGGTTGGTTGTGGTGAGTCACCCTCAAATGCACGCCCTGCTCAAGGGAAACCCTTAATGAACGGGGGAGGAATGATGACCCCCAGCCAGTGGTCTGTGCCCGTCTTTAGGTGCTGCAGATTGCTAATGTCAAATTCTAAAAAAATTTAATATTCTCAAAATCTAAAAAAAAAATCAAATATTCTCAAAATACAAAAAAATTAAAATCATTTCAAAATCTTAAAAAAATCAAATATGTCAAAATTCAAAAAAAAATCAAATAAGGAATAAACCCCTTTCTTGCGTAGGCACCAACCCCGTGCCGACAACACACCGAGAGACAAATAGACCACGTCGGCCCCGACATCTCATTGGCACTGACGAATGAACACCCTATCTGAACCTTCTGTTTGGATTAAGGAATAAACCCTTTCTTGCATAGGCACCAACCCTGTGCTGACGAATACACCAAGAGACAAATAGACCACATTGGCCCTGACGCCTCGTTGGCACTGACAAATGAACACCCTATCCGAACCTTCTGTTTGGATTAAGGAATAAACCCCTTTCTTGCGTAGGCACCAACCCCGTGCCAACGAACACACCAAGAGACAAGTAGACTATGTCAGCCCCGACACCTCGTTGGCACTGACGAATGAACACCCTATCCGAACCTTCTATTTGGATTAAGGAATAAACCCCTTTCTTGCGTAGGCACCAACCCCATGCCGACGGACACACCAAGAGATAAATAGACCATGTTGGCCCTGACACCTCGTTGGCACTGATGAATGAACACCCTATCCGAACCTTCTGTTTGGATTAAGGAATAAACCTCTTTCTTGCGTAGGCACCAACCCCGTGCCGAAAAATACACCAATAGACAAATAGACCACGTCGGCCCCGACTCCTCGTTGGCACCAACGAATGAACACCCCATCTGAATCATCCCTCTGGGTGACGAATGCACCTTTTAATTTGGACCTCTGATCCAGATCATTTAAAGAACAAACTCTTCTCTCTGTTCCTTCAGGGTGATGAACACTCCTTCCGATTGAACATACTCTTTTCCCCATCCCTTGGAGGCCGAAGCAAATCATGCAGTTCGAGCATTCCGGTGATGCTGTCTGGTAGTCCGCTTGGTTGGCTTGGTGTAGTGATTCCCTCGTCCTTCCCTTGGAATGGCGAGCACTCTCGCGTGCACCCACGAGGACCCCTATCTGGCTCTCTCTAGACAGACCGTTGTATAGAACTCACACCCCGCCAATACGCCTCGATGTTGTGCAAGAAGGAAAGGGAGGTTTCTGGACATACATTCAAGTGGAAGACATGTGTGAAGCAACCATATTCTATTCCTTGCAAAAGTAGGTTACATGCACTCCAGGGCATATCCCTATATTACATTTCTAAAAAAAAGAAGGAGGTTGGCGGTCAGTCTATCCCCCAGAAGATCTCCTCAAGAGGAATGATCCCGATACAAGAAAAGTTCACCATTTCATGCAATCGATTTTCCTGTTCCTCGAGGCGCTCTAGCTCAGTCGTCATGGAGGCCACTTTAATCTCGACAGTAGCCAACTCCTCAGATTCTTTGGCTCTGGTCACCTCGGCCTCGACAAGATCAGAGTCGGTTGCAGCAAGCCAGCCCTTGAGCTTCTCTATTCTGCTCTTCAAAGCATGGATGCTATCACGACACTTGTCTATGGCTCTCTGGTGTTGCTCCTTGTTGTCTTGCCGCACCTCCAAAGCATGTAGATACTCATCCCTCTGGGCATGGATGGCTGCAAATTCAGTGGGGGCTTGTGTCTCGAGGAATTCACGACAGTTTACATACTTCAACAATAGCAGGACCAGTCGCGACCACTCTTCCAGCGGGCAACCCATCATTTGCAATGCCCCGGTCAATTGCATGACCACAGTGCGTACCCATAGATAGGTGAGTAAGGGATCCGTAAACATCATGGACTGTAGCGTCAATAGAGTCTGACGGACTAGCAAGTCCAAAGTAGCATGGCCAATTGAAGGTATGGCCGGAGGGTTGAACTCAACATTGCCATCCATGACTACCCATATCTCAATGTCAACCACATCCGACGAAGATGGGAGGGTCGAGGCCAACTGGCAAGGTCCTTCGGTCTCAAAAGAAAGTCCCTGGCTGACCACCACCAAAGGTGAAGGCTGAACTGTAGCAGGATCACTCACTGCTGGTGCTGTGAGAGGTTGCTCCACCTCCACCGTCTCTATAGGGCTTGGGCCCTTTATTACTACCTGTACTGCCAGGACCAGGGCCACGGCCTCAAACGAAGAACAAACAGCTGCGGGGCCTAAATCAAGCACCATGCCAGACAGGCCTGTTTCTATCTCCACCTTCTCAGTGGGGTTCAGACCCACCGTTACATCACATGTCGGCAGGGCGAAAGTCATGACCTCAGTTGGAGGGGAAGTGGCAATCAAAGCTCAGCTCAACATTGCTTCAAAGGGACCTGTCGTCGTCTCTGCCTGGGTCCCCCTCGGAGGTAGGGTAATACCAGCCAAGATCTTCCCTAGAATCTGAGCCTCCTTCGGCATGAGTAACCACCGGGGGATGGAGGTAAGACCGAAGGCCACTCACTGGCCACCTATTTCATGAGGGACGCAAAGGATGCTGAGTCCGGCCCCATGAGTGATGCCAACCTTATCACCTACTTTAGGCTGAAGGATGGCCTCCATTTGGGAACTGCTTTGCGGGTCCGGGTAGTAGGTTCTCCCCCTGGCGCTATCATTCTCTGGCAACGCAAGGCAGGGTTAGCACTCACAATGTGGTACAAGCTACTATATTTTCAAAAGATTCGGAGGTCCCCATGCTTACCTCGGCTGCTGGCACTATGCTACTCTCTAGCGTCGTCTGTCCCTGCTCCCAGGTTTCAACTTCTAGCACATGAGTCTCGACGACCTCTGGGGGGGTCTGGTCCTGTCCAATCCAGAGTGAATTAGTATTCCTGAGGGAAATTCAAGGAAACAAGCTTATACTTACGACTATCACCTCCACCAGGCTTAGGGAGGCTGGTAACTTAGGGGGCTGCAAGACAAGCGTAAGCACCTCAGGCTCCCTGGACATGGCCTCGGTTGAGACTACCTCGTTAGAAGAATACTCATAATCCACCCTTTCGCCCGACAAGGATTGGGCCAGAATAGACACTTCTTTGGCCAGAGAAGAGGCTTCACCCTTGGGCTTCCCGATCGCGGCTGCCTCAGGTGGGCTATACAGTGGCAACCTCCTAGACATCGTTCCCCTTCTCATGTACGTCTGTAGTGGCGGACGAACTACAAGGGCAACTGTCTGCTCAGCCGTTGCGACACCAGCCCTTGCCAAAACAGAAAGTCACGTGAGTCAGTAAGAATATATAGCTTATAGGGAGCCGAAGGGGGTTATCTGTAGGAGCCAAGAGAAATACCTTCCCCAACCTCCATTGTCACAGGTTCGGGAGTGCCCCTTTCACTGGGACGCACTTCGAAGACTTTCATTTGTGTCTACACTGGGGGCAACAGTCACGGTGGATTCTTCCACACCTACTGAAACGCGAAGGAGAGAGGTATACATGTCATAATGTTGTTCTCTGAATATGCAATCAGGGTCTTGAAGACCCCCAAAGTCAAAAGGTGCTCACCCACAAATGGAATCAGATCTGTCTGGAAGGTAGCAAACTCCTCAAAAGATGGAAGCTACGGGACCGGAGGGGGAGCAGCCAAGGAAGGTTTGACCTTCGCCCGCTTCTGCGTCACCTCCCATTTGACGACCACCTTCACAGCAGCCAATGCCTTCTTCACCGGTGATTTGGCTCTTGCACGCTTGCCCACCTGTGGCAGCGGAGTAGTCGTAGGAGTCGGCTCAAACGTCTCAAACTGAGGGGGCTTCTGTGCTCATCGGAGGAGGTCCCAGTAGCAATTTACCTTGTTGCCAGGAGGATGCTCTGCACTGGGAAATCAACATTGTGAATGTAAAGAGCATGTATAAATAAAAAAAAGAGGAGGTGGATGAGAAGCTTCATCCCTGGTGGTCCGGTATACAGATGTGATAGTGGCTAGTACGTCAAGGATGGCTCTTTGTCTCTGCGGGCCGCCTCTCGCACCAGCCAACGCACATCTCCAATCTTAATGCAGTGGTCCACGAGGTCGGCCAGCTCTGAATGCCACTAGGAGGCGAGGTGGTGATAGAGGCTCAAGTGGTCCATGCACCACCCATCAGCATAATGGTAGGACACGTGGAGCTTCGCTCCAAGACAACAACTGTCAGGCTCTCAATTGTTAGCCCGTGTGTCTGAAGGACATATAGCCATGTAATGTCTTTATAATGCTCGGGCTTCTGGTCCTCCCTCCTCAGGAACGTCTGATGTGGACACTGTTGTATATCCTCTGGATTTAACGTGTGTGATTGTCTTGTTTTAACGATGGTAATATTTTAATGATGGCAATGAAATATCAACTTCATTTTGATGAGTCAGTGCACATTAGACCAAAGTCAGTGCACATCAAACCAAGGTCAGTGCATATCTTTGCAGTAATGCACACTAGGTCAGTGCATGCTCTATTTTTCGCATATTAGGTCGGTGCAAGCTTCTGCAGAAGTGTGCATAAGGTCCATGCAACCTTTGAGGATCAAATATGAAGTCGGTGCATATCCTTCTTAGCTACATATGAGGTCAGTGCATACCACTATTCTTGCACATAAGGTCAGTGCACGATCTTGTTGAGCTGTACATCATGTCAGTGCACATTTGCATTGGTCGCATATAAGGTCGGTGCATGATCTTGTTGAGCTGCACATCATGTCAATGCACATTTGCATTGGTCACATATAAGGTCAGTGCACATTAGCACTAGTTTCACACAAGGTCAGTGCACATTCTCGTCTAAGGAGAACAAGGTCTGTGCACATCTGCTGAGTGCACATAGCAAGTCGGTGCACTCGTGCATCCTGCACAACTGGGGTCTGTACATTCTCATTGACAAATGAGAATATAAGTCTGTGCAAGTGTTTGTATCGTGCAACTATGGTCAGTGTAGACTCTGTGTTATGCCTGCAAGGTCAGTGTAGTTTTTGTAGCATGCACATTTGGCGTGTATATATATATACAAGGTCGGTGCACTTCTTACATTTAACATATAGAAAGTCAGTGCACATTCATGAGTGATATTGAACCAAGTCGGTGCATACTTCATCTGCTGCATAACTACGTCAGTGCTCATCTGTACTTAAGAAGATACTCTTGTGCTAGCTATATATAGCACATTAGGTCGGTGCAACTGTGCTAATCTTTTCAAAGCCCTTGTACTTAGGGTCTGATCATCTGAGCACATGTCTGGTTGGGCTATCTTATTGCATTACTATTTAATTTTTTGACAAATAATTACAAGTGTTTGACGAAATGCCTTTTACTTTGTTGACCGGAACTCCACCATAAACAGGCACAAGGGAACCAGGGTCAGATATTCGTGAGACTTTAGTGAGGCACGTGATCCTAGATTTATCCACGCCAATGATTGGGCATGTGATCCAATGCAAGGCTCGAAACAAGAGATCCTGCCATGTGGAATGCAGAGGAGCTGTGATTATTACACGTGGAAAGATTAAGGATCAGATCTACATGGAAGATTGGGTGGGAAACGTGGTTTCCACACACCCATCACCTGCCGCCTATAAATGGCTGCAGATCGCCCAAATTATGGTGAGTGAAGTAGAAGTGATAGTGGAAAAATCATCAGTATCTGAGAGAGAAAAAGAGCAGCACATTTACAGAGAGAGAGAGAGGAAGCATCCTTCAGAGTTGAGGAAGAGCTGAGAGCAGAGAGAAGAAGCTGAAAGGAGAGCCCTATGGTGGAGGAAAGCAGAGTGTCATATTACTGAGGGAGAAGAAGGTCTGTGAGTGTTAGTTTGTGTAATTGACTCTTGGATCAAATCTAGAGTCAATCTTCTGCTAGTGAGCTACGTTGTTTTATCGTCTTCGTTCTTTCCTCTTTTCATTTCTGAATTTGTCAAGCTGTGTGTCAGTGGGCGATGGTAAAACCTCAGACAGCAAAGCTGTAAAGCTCAGCAGTAGCAAGCTGTGAGGCTTAGCAGTCTGGGATAGTTTTCCTAAAGTTGTGGATCAGTGATTTGTAGGGATTCATTCCCCGAAGCTGGGGATCAGCAGACTAAAGCTGTGAATCAGCAGTAAGCCACACGCGGTCTAAGTGTGGGGTGGATGTAGGCGAAAGCCGAACCACCTAAAATTTTTGGTGTTCTGTGTGATTGATTGATCTCTACTGCTCATATGCTTGATCTATTATCTACTTAGATGAATGCTTAGGATCACACATAGCTTACTTGTTCACTGGATTTAGTTAGTATATCTACAACTGCGTCTATCATCCAGAAGGTATATTAAAAGACGTGGTAGGAAAGATAGGTCACGCCTATCTGGAATCTCACCTCTTGCGTGAGGCTAGCCTCCGTCAACCTACACATAGCAAGGAGCCCATTGATTGGGAAGAGTTGCATGCCTTACCATCGTATAGGGGTAATGAAGAATGTGACTATGGCTCTCCTGGTCCATCCAAACCTCTCAAATCCAAAAGGAATCCTGTTCATGATTGGTTCACTTTAGGATGTCCAGAGTCCTCTCAAGTTGATAGAGGTCCTATGCACTTTAAAACCACATTCAGATGTCCTGGACCACCATTGCATTCACATCTGTAAGTGTCTGGATAGCATTAGGTTTGTCTAGGGTCATGTGTGAGTCTACTTTTCCTTTATTTGTACAGTTTGTTCAAAGTCTGCACTTGTATCTATCGAGCATATTAGGAGTTGCATAGTCATCGTCAAATGCCAACAATACACGATGCAATGAGTTGCTTTATGCTCAAGGCACCACCGTGAGTTCCGAGTGGATGAATATGTCATGATCAGGGTCAAACGTGAACGATTTCTCTCTGGAACTGTGAAGAAAATTGCAAGCTCGCAGTGCCGATCCTTTTTGACTGTGAGGCAAGTCGGGTCTAACGCGTACGTTGTGGACTTGCCTGAGGAATATGGGTTCAGCTCTACCTTCAATGTGTCGGATCCAGTCACCTACAGGGACCCAGAGATGAATCCTAGTGAGTCTTTGAGGCGTCTCCTCCCTTTAAGAGTGACCCCACCCCTGAGTGTCCACCACTAGCCTCATTCTCACAGCAGCGTGAGCATATAGAACATATACGACGTGAGTAGGTGACAAATACTCAGGGTGGAGCATACCCGTGCTACCTTGTACGGTGAAGAGCACGGCCCACATCCGACGACATGTGGATCACCCGAGCAGTGATATAGATCTATAGGAGCGGCACATGAGTAGTCGTACTCATTACTCAACGGGGTCAGTTTCTCCCACCTAGGGAGAATTGATGGGGAGAGAAAAGCAAGGCCACTAACTTTTTATTTCTCACACATGAGTAGTCGTACCCATTTTCTTATTTCTTCTTTTAACCACATGGGAGAAGATTATTCTATCCCTTAATTACCCCTCCCTAACCCTAGATCTGAGGTTATTTTAGGTCTTTTAGCTAGTGTTATATAATCCTTGTATTTCATTATTTTGATAGAATTAATGAAAGAAAAGTTAGAATTTCTCCAAGAGAGCCCAAGGGCGCCCCCTCTCTCTCCTCTCTCCCTCCCCTTTGCAACTGAGAAGGCTGTCATTCTGAGGTGAGAAGCCTCCTTATCAGTTCCCTTTCTGAGTGAGAAGCTCAGCACCGCCACCGCTGCCGCCGTCGCTCCACCACCCTTGCCATTAAATCCTTCCCACCCTTCAAACCACCTCTAAAAATTACAAAACAATTTGTGCTCGTCCCTCACAGCCCCCTCTCTCAGCCATAAAATCTCCATCACCCAGATCCACTGTTTACTCCTCGGTCAAACCTCATTATCAGGCAGATCCCAGTCTACCCAGTCTGTTCTGGGATAGGGAACCAGTCTATTCAAAAATCTCCCATGGAAAAGCTAGCGATAGAAAAATTCCTGTAATAGCATGGGTTTGAAGATCTCTAAAAGATCTTTGCAACGGCGCTAGTTTTACCTCGATCCGACATCAGATCTAGTCGCAGAAGCTATTTTCGTCGGGTCGCGCAGTTCTGAAACTACAGAACAGGTTCAAGATAGCACTTAGCAGTGCCTTACAAATTAGGCCGCCTCGCCTTCCGCAAGGTGATCCAGCACGAACCCCTCCAAGGGATCGTCCCTCCAGGAGTCCTCTCCACAATGGGACCATTCCCAACCTGATCGGCCACCCGATCGGAGTGTGGTCCCCACAGTCGTCAGCACACGCCATCCGGTCTACACCAAATAGCAACCTGTCTGCACCACCGGAGCTTCCCAGAACGCTGCCCGTCAAACCGAGCTCGATACTCTCGGGTCCCACGTGTAGCCCTTTACCTTCCTGTGTGGAGTGGGTAGTAAAATTTATTACTGTAATTATTGATTATTTATTGTACCGGGAGTACGGGTCTTGGCCAAGATCGTCTTTCCCAGGCGCAGAGCGTGGAGGTACGTTTCCGCTCCCCTATTTGTCGCATTGCTTATTTCATATTTATTGTTATGCTGCTGCTTGAGTGTTAGGATATCTAGCTCGTTATCATATTATTACAATCACCGCTGTGAGTGAGTGAGTGTAACCGTCCCATGACTCGATCTGAGCACGTGAAAGAGTCGAATACCCTTGACTCACTGTCGATTTCTCAACCACGCAGATCTGCACGCTTCTTTTGCTAGGGACGAGTAGCGAGCTTGTGTTGAGTTAGTCACTTCTTTGCTGGTCGTGTCATCCAAATAGTTGTGTCGTCGTCTAGAGTCTCATTTACGCATCAAATTGGCCTCGAGTCGCATCTCGTCCCGCATCAGTGTGTGGACATGGGTCATTATTAGGTGTGGAGAGGTCTTGAGGCATTTGGGCTTGCCTTGCTTGGTCCATCCAACACATTTTTGGTTGATCTTCCCAGCTAAAGTTAGAAGTATCTGAATATGATTTGTACTCGGGCTGAGAAAATTGTTGGAAATGTTGGGCTTGCTCTGGAGTGAAAGGTAGATCATGACCCCCTTGGAAGAACTGAGTGGTTGGAGTCTGGCCTTGGGTAAATGATGAAAATTGGGCCCTCATAGGTGACGGGATCTCTTTTTGGGCCGACCAAGAGTATGGACTTTCATAATGAGTTGGGCTATTTTGGGTGAGAGCTGAGATTTAGTTTGGGCAACCACCTACATAATGGGCCGGGTTGGCCCATATGTGATTATTGTTATTGTGACTAGGTGGTATAAAGGGGTTTTGATCTATGGCTAGAATTTGATCAATTTTATGAGCCAAAGAGTCAAACTTGTCTAATTGATGTGTCCAATCCATAGATGAAAATTTTTCTCTCATCAAAAATTTTAGGTCCAGGCTGGTCCGCCTAAACCCTCCCCCCGGGAGGGTTAGTCAGGTTTGACTGGGGGTTTACCCGTGTTTGACTGGGGATTTAACTGGGGATTTGACTGGGGTGTTTGACTGGGGATTTTCCTGGGGATTCGGGTTACCAAAAGATAGGATCCGCGTGACCTGACCGTGCAGGTCAATCCACGTGCGAGGGTGCACGATGGTGGTGCAAGACGCGATGGATTGCTGGGAGTCCCAAGTTGGGATCTGGCTTGCTGTAGAGTGGCTGGAGCATACGCGCCCATCAGGTGCTCGGGGAAGGTCCCGACACGCGCGTGTGGGGCCGTATAAGGGTGCTGTGAACTCCTGAAGCTTGTGGTTGTCCCAGATGGGTCTTTCTTTGACTTCGGAGGGCTGGAGGGAGGCGACTCGGGGATAGACCCCAGCCTCGTTGCTGGGTGCCACATGACGTGGCTTGTAGTCAGGGTGCCCCCGGGTCGGCTCAGGTAGCTGTGTTGAGCATGGGTAAACCCGCAAACTGAGTGATCGGGAGCGAGCTTGATCGATTGTTGATGTTGCCATGAGTCACGGCTAGCTGGTTAGGACCCTTGGTTGGGTCCGGTGACTGGGGCGTCGACATGATAATGTCGTTTGTCTAGTGGTCAGGGTGACCCTCGCTCCTTGGCGATGAGTCATGTAATGTGGCAGGCTATTCTGAGACCCGGGTTAACCCGGTTGTTGAGGTGCCGACGGTGTGATACCGTATGCAGGGTGTTCGAGGGTGATCCCCGAATCTCTTTAGAGTGCTGCTCGATGCGGCAATTTGTCCCAAATCTTAGATCTGGCTCAGTTATCGGGAGATTAACTAGTGCAGTGCCCTATGCTCGGGGGCGATCCCTGATTGTTATGTCGTGCTGCCTGGCCTGACGACGCATCTCGATTTCTGAGGCCAACTCGACTAGTAGAGCACCTTTGGCATTGTGCCATTTTGCTCTATTTAGGGAGTATTTCCCTACGCTTAATTCTTAATTAATTTAGAGAAAATAAGCAAATGCCAACAGCGAAACACCAAAAGCCTGCCGGTAAGTTACATCCTCTAGACATTCCCAAGTGGAAGTGGGAGGATATCAGTATGGACTTTATAATGGGTCAATCTAAATCTAAAGGAGGACATGATGGAATATGAGTCATCATAGACCGATTGACCAAGACGGCACATTTCTTGCCAATCAAGAGCCGATGGTCAGTCGACGTTCTTACTGTCTTATACATTAAAGAAGTTGTCCGACTGCATGGAGTTCCTGTTTCTATCATGTCTGACTGAGACCCGCGCTTGACTTCGCACTTATGGAAGGGTCTACAACATTCGTTTGGAACAAGACTCAACTTTAGTACTACATTTCATCCTCAAACAGATGGTCAGACTGAGAGGACAAATCAAGTGGTAGAAGACATGCTCAGAGCTTGTATCATTGATTTTGGTGGAAGCTGGCATGATCACTTGCCCCTGGTCGAGTTTGCATACAACAATAGTTACCAGGCAAGTATACAGATGGCACCTTTCGAAGTCTTATATCGATGGGGACAAGACTCAACTTTAGTACCACATTTCATCCTCAAACAGATGGTCAGATCGAGAGGATAAATACGGAACGCCAGGTCGTTCACCGAGTCAGCGCCGGTACGGAAGTGCATGTACCAGGCGCGAGCGCCGATGGGCAGGTTGTTGGTCGTCCCGAACAGGTGCGGGATGAACTCGACCGAGGTGCTGCCCGGCTTGTCGACGATGACGTAGTTGGAGAAGTCACCGATGACGAGGACGTTCTCCACCGTGGTCGTCGCCAGAGCGGTCGACGGCATCTCGTCGGACTCGTTCAGCGGACGGCCCAGGATGCGGCCTGCCACCGGCTCCCGCAGGTCGCCCGAGTAGGACGCCGACACCTCAGTGCCGAGCGCCTTGATCGCGAGCGAGAACAGCGGGTGCATGAGCCACTGCGAGCGGCCACGCCACCGCTGGGGAACGGCACGGTAGACGTTGTGGATGTCCACCAGGCCGAGTGACCCGTTGGTGGTCGTGTCGACCTCGACGTTGGTGTTCGCGTCGAGAGCGGTCACGATGCCGAACGGCTGACCGGAGCCGGAACCCGAGATGTGGGCCACAGCCTCGAGGCGGTCGCGGGCGTCAGCGAACAGCATCAGCACGTCGCTCTGCAGTCCAGCGATGTCCTCGAATGCCTCGATCGACGCCTGCACCAGGCTCTTGGCCGAGTGCACGGTCACCGAAGGGTTGCCGAAGGTGGGCGAGTCGTCGGAGACCTCGCTCAGTTCAGCGTCCCACGAGGCGGTCACGCCGGCCGTGCTGACGCCGTGCCAGACGTTGCCCTCGGTGAGGGTGACGGTGCGGGCCAGGCCGCGCACGACGTTGGACGATCCGGAGTTGGTGAGGATCAGCGACGGGTCCAGGTGCGTCGGCACCAGGTAGCCGCCCTGGGTGTTCGTGCCGACGGCGACCGCAGCTCGCTCCTCGGAGGTGAGGAGTTCCGGTCGGCCGGTCATCAGCTTTGAGAAGCCGGACTCGTACTCCGGACGCGACCGGGCGAGCAGGTTCGCCGCCCAGGCGGTGTCTTTGCTGTGCCGCTTCAGCGTCCGCTCGAAGTGAGCCTGGTTGTCGCCGTCGTCGATGCGGCCCTCGTTGGCCCGCAGCAGACTGTCCTCGAGCGCCTTGCGGGTCTCGCCAGCCGGAGCGCCGTATCGCAGGCCGTTGAGCACCTCGAACGGGTCGTCCTTGACGATGACCGCAGGCGCGACACGAGCCTCGCCGCCAGTCTCGACCCGAGCCTTGCTCAGGTCGCCGCCCGGGATGGCCCGAGCCGCGATGGCGTCGAGCTTGGCCTGACGCTCTTCGAGGGGCTCCGCCTCAGCGGTGAGCTTGTCGTGCTCCTCCACGAGGGCGTCGAGCAAGTGGGCACGGGATGCCCCTTCGCAAACTAGGAAACAGATGTCTCCAATTGAGACGTAATACTCAGCTAGCAAGGATAGGTCTTCGTGACCACGAACTAGCAAACAATGGTACAAGCCGAGGTGGTCTATGCCCCATCCATTGGCATATTTGAAAGCAACAAATAAAGGGTGGCTTAGTATCGCCTCGACTTTATCATTTATCGAAAGGCCATGGAGGCGTAGCAGTACAAACAACCAAGAAGTTTGATTTTAAAAGGTCGACCTCCGATCTTCTTTCTTGTTAAATGTCCTGCAAGGACAATGATGGTCGGCCTCTAGATGCCAAGGTGCATGACATGCAAGGGGTTCCCCCACAGGCCAAGAAAATTGTTGGAGCATCAGTCTCTCGCTCCCTATATGGCACAACCCTTGTAGGGTCTTCAAGAAAGCATCCTTGTTGATCGTGGGAAGTTTGGGCTGTGGCCTAGAGGTACTGTGCTTTGCGGTTTTCCATGTGGCCAAATAGGCATTCACCTCATCATCTTTCTAGTACTTCAACCTCTTTAAGTGGGCCGGGTTAATTTCAAACACTGGAGAAGGCTGGGCATTCAAGAACTTCCTCTCTGCCATGTCCCAATAGTCATTTCGAGAGGTCCGAAAGAAGCCGGTGCGAGAATTCCATGACTTAACATACTCTGGCATCACGTGGGGGAAGCGTGCAGGGGTGGGCACCCTGAATGAAATGGTGTCTCTATGGTGGAAATAATCCCACCAAGTACGAGTTTTCTCTATTACTGTTGACCCCGACCTCACCCAGTTCTCCAACGGGAACTATGATGAAGATTGGGGAATGTGTTGGTCATTTCCAAAGTTCCTGCCAAAATAGAAGGGGTAATAAGGCTCCAAGTGAGTGGTCCCTCCTTTTCGAAAACCAAGACACTAGGCCGGATAGATAGCACCCATCCACCAATTCTGGCTCCAAAGAAGATCATGTAAAGACTGCGCCAGAAATAAGATGAGTGTAGTCTTCAACTACGCCAAATTGATACTCCCGTAGATGGTTCACCAGCGGACTAGAATGCGCGGCTAAACTCCAGAAATGTAGGGCACCCGGGGCATTCATGAGGACTTTTATCAGTTGCCCCCTGATGGAGAATAGATGGTCTGTGGGCTGATTCGGTTCTACACTGGCGAACTCTAACATCCTCGGAAACAAGCTTGATGACTGCAATGTCTGGGGAGCAAACTCGGGGAACAGAGTGCACACCCAGGCATTGAAGAAATGAAGAGGGCCGACGGTCCGCAAGTTTCTTGCTAGACGTGAATGATGAAGGTCTCCCAGCATCTTCTAAATCAAGCATAAGGTAGTCGGGCAGAGGGATAGCTTTACTCCCCACGCCATAAGACACGCCAGATATATAACTTCGGTGTGAATTACACTCTCGTTGCCCTAGGGAAGAGCAAACTCACAAAGCCAATATCTTAAATATGTCATACAATGTGTGGCTGCATCTACTCAAGCAGTGTTCAGACCACCCTATTGCCCCTTTTGCAATAAGGATGAAAGGTGGGTTTTTCGTCGAGCAGGCTTCTTTAACTTACTCGGGGCCACCACAACAGAAGGAAAATCTTTGTACTTCTGATCGCCCTCGAAGAAATATTGTAGCCATAAGCCCATCCTCACTCGTTTCCTCTCTTTTCGAGAGCGGGTGTGAGAAGAAGAGATTTCAGCGTTGTCACGGTGCGACAAACACAAAATCTGGTACACTTTCATCAAATATTGATAAGCATAATTGATCAGATAGTGGCCTTCCCCATTGGTCTCTTCAGCACACCTCTTCATAAGGTTCTCCATCTATCGGGAGACCACTCAATTGAGAAGGACTCTAGAGGTCCTGTGAAGTTTCACCTTCGGCCATATAAAATGTGTTGAATTCGGGGCAGAAGACCTCCATCATTTCACCACAAAGGCCCATTGAAATGGTGTAACAAAAGCGCAAAGCATACATGCTCTGGTACACCACGATAGTCATTATAATTGGGCCATAGTTTTGGAGCACATAATCGGTAAGTTTAACAGCTCCGGCCCAAAACCCGTGAGAATCAGTGGCCTTTAGACCATCAAACCACCCAATGGTGATATGGTGCTTGAATCATATTGCCAAACAATCCAACAGAAATGGATCCTCACGGAACCCCTACTTCAATGGGGCCAAGAACAGGCCAAATGATGGCTTCTCCCAGTGCACATTGTAGGTTGAGAAATCCCACTTGGCAGGGGTAAATTCAGGGGCTCTCGTTAACAAACCCTCTACTGAGGCCAATTCCAACACTCCAGAAACATCATCCCACTTCTAGGGTTCGTCGAGGAAGTATATAGGAACGCCCCTCACTACCAAATCTGGCATGTTGTCTCGGCCTAAGAGGATGCTCCGCCCAGCCACTTGAGATACATGGATGTCCCTCTTCCCCAGAAGATTGAAGGCATGAAGAAAAGATAGAAGATGCTTGTCCTTCGGGAAATCAATTCTATAATGTCGGTTGCCGTCGAATTCAAAGTGATTGTTGTTTGAGAGCATTAGCTTTCCGGTGTCCATGATATCAGTCTCAGAATCAGAAGAGTCGGCCACTGTAGGAAGGCAGTCTCACCCTTTATCAAGTTCATTAATGTTCTGCTAGGTCACAACTGGCTTTATTGACCCTCCAGATGGAACACTTGTCTTCTGCGCTGTCATAATGGGAGCTGCTGAAGTCATATTTATATCAATAACAAAGATAATGAAGTCAGAAAAACACTTCGATCAACAGAAGAAAATTTTTGAAGAAATGACCTTCAGGGACGCAGGGATGAAGATGCAGTGACTTCTGCTAGATGCTGGTCTTCTGGATTGCAGCAGGTAGGATGGCAGATTCCACTCAATAGTACAAGAAAGAGAGGGGATGGGGGTGAGTGGTGGAGGGAGGGGATGGGGTGGCGGCCTCTTGACCCCTTATCGAGGTTAGAAGGAAATCCACTTGCTTATTGAGCAAGGGGCCAAGTCGATCAGAGAAACTAACTTATTTATTTGAGGACTTGTTACACAGGAGCTGAAAGAACAAGCACAAAAGAGAACAAGAGAGACAAGCAAGTAATATAAAACATTTTTCCATTTCATTATCACAACTGTGTACAGGTACATAAAGTCGAGGAGGATGTATACAAAGATCTCTCTAGCTCTCATCACCAGCCTCCTCTCTCCTCTTTCGACTCTCCACCTCCCTCCTATCTCTATCTCTGTCTCAAAGAGGATCCCGTGGGGCCCCATCGATCCCTGGGTAACAACATGTCTCTCACCTCGGGCGCTTGCCTCTGTCCCATTCCTCTGATACTCAGAGGAGCTGGCTAGATAACCAGTATTGGAGTAGGCACTGGGACGCCCCTCACAATGAGCTCACTCACGCCCTCTCTGGTAATGCTTCTCAGTGCCTCTCAAGTGCTCCTCAAGGACGCCCGGCCAGGTCTTCAACTCTAGCAGCTCATGCTCTCGCTCTAGCCACTCCTCACTCTCCCTCGCTCGCTCTTTATGCTCCACCTCCAGCAAGGTCCGCAGCTCCACCACACCACGGGGAAGCTCCTCAGCATCCTGGCGCCTTCGTTCCTCCTCTAGCTCTGCAACCCGCTCGTCGCGAATCAATAACTCAGTGCCCGCCAGGGCAGCCTGAGTAAGCACCACCTGCAGCTCCTCGGCCTATGGAATTTACCATCCTCATAACATAAGTCAAAATGAAATATTTTCTATGTGGAAATGAATGCATGAATATTCTTATTGTAAACTATCTGGTGTAGCTAAGTCCCTCTCCGCCACCGTGGCACGCATAACTGCTCCAGCAAGATGCTCCTCTAGCAAAGCTATCTCAGCCGCTAGGTCCCTCGAGCTAGAAGAAGAACCTTCTACTCCTATTGCTGCTCCCTATTGGGCACGCTGCATTAATTAAGACTGTCAATGGTTGAACATCAAATATTTAGGAATAAACATTTTAGATATAATGCATACTCACCAGGGTCTCTAAAGTCGCCTGTGTGGCCGCAAGCTGGGCCTCTGTATTGTAGGTAATAAATACGGCCCTGAATAATGATGAGTAAATAAGCATGTAATAATAGGAAAAAGGGACGGGGCAACAAAGAATAGAAGAACATACCGTGATCACCACCAAGGATTAACAACATAGAAGATAGGAAGAAGTTAGGGATGTGTTGCGTACCTTGGAAATCAGGAGGGAGAGGACGCGATCGACACCCGATCGATACAATAAGATCGCAGCCCTATGAGCCACCGTGTTCAACACGGGATGCGAGAACTTGCGAGTTTAGCTCCTCCTCGCCTTCCAGCAGGCTAGAAAGTAAGGGCCTTATGCCTGCAACTTGCCTATCCTACGAAACAAAGCAACAAGAGATAAAAAACCCATTAGAAACAAAAGATGTGTAGCATCAATCTCATATAGAAATAGACATAAAAATAGGGGGAAGAACGTAGCGGGGAGGGTTTTTAACCCCTGTAGAAGGGAACAAAAATAGGTAGGTGTGTGTACGTGATGATTATGATAAAAACACAGAAGATAAGAGATGTAGAGAGTTGATGAAACCATGCAATATATGCAAGAGATGTGCAAAATAATGAAGAGAAGAAACCCTAGAAGGAGGACGAAGGTTTAGAACTTCCCTAGTGACAGGGGGTCGAAGAGAAGAGTTGACAGTGTGGCATGGCTTCGCCCCACATCGAAAAATGCCCTCCCTTTGAGCTCATGGTCATGGGAGGCTATTTATAGACCTTAAAAGCTCTAGATCAGATTTGGAGGATAAATCTCAGAAAAATAGGATTTTAGGAGAAAAATCCATGGGATATTAATGAGATAATACCCCTAGAAAAGATAGGAACTGATCTGACAGGAAATCCTTGGAGTAGATGGCTTGAAATAGGACTCTAAGACATCCTCGGCCGGAGAAGATAGAGTTCGGGACGAACAGGACTCTACACTGAGAACGCGATTTATCGCGAGACCGCTACCTGGAGAACGCAATCGGGCGAGGACCGCAACCTGCCTGGAGGAAGAAAAGTCAAGGCTACGTAGACGCACCAACGGCCATGGGTCGACACACCCAGTTGACACATAGAGGAGAACGCGGTCAGCTGATCGACTGTGATCTCATGATCGCGATCGACCGACTGACCGTGACCAAGGGTCGGCAAATGTGGCCAAGTTAGTCGACTGAACTCAAAAATACGCCAATTGTATTCAGAAAATGGACACGGTTTAGCAACGACCGCGACCATGAAAATAGGCCAAAAAATGCGACAATCAACGAAAATAGACTCCAAGGCTTAATAGGCCGAGAAATGATAAAAAATGGGCTCGAAATACACTCAAGAAAGACTCCAAAATAATAGATAATTCGGGACATCATGAAAGATGAATAAGCGAAAGACTCGATTTGTAGGCTGAAAACGAGTGTCAACAGATGTCCCTCCTTGATGTCTGCTTTGAAAGGGAACGAGCGAAAGTGACGCGGATGCGAAATGGAATAGAGATGAAGCGAAGGCGACAGCGACATGAAATAGAGATGAAGCGGAGTGAACTGAAAAGCGGACATCAAGGCAAATGACACCCGTTATAACCAACAAGTGACAGGAATTCTCCCGAGAATGCCAAACTAACCACAAGAAACAGTTGATGCAGATGACACGTGTCTGGAGAAATTAACTAACTAAGGAAAAGAAAAATAAGACCGACCTCATTAGGGGACACAATCCAGAGCCAATGAGGGAATCAGAAGAGTAGGAGCTAAAACGTTGAAAAGAGGTATAAAATCTAGACAAGAATCATGTTGGCCAACCAGACCAAACGAATAAATCAGAGAAAATGTTCAAATTCAGAGTGAAATGAGAGAATTTATTAAAAAGCTACGTACCGTACAATTGTGATATTTGTCGGAGATTCTAAAAAAGTTACCATTGTATTTGGTTGCCAACGTTAAGATAACACTAATTTAACATTTGCAGAGAGATATCGTGGACTGTGCCGCATTCAATGTTACTCAAATTATTTTATACACCTTTTCATATTCTTCACTGTGCTCGCAGTCGAATTCTGAAAAAGGTAAACATCTGGGGATACAAATGTCTTTACACCTTAAAATCACGGCACACCATTTGAGAAGTTGGCTGGGTGCTACTTTTTAAGATTTTTTTCTCAAGGCAGATGATGAGTTCGCTTTCTCTCTCTCTTGAAAATCTTCCGAGCACAGAAGTCGAAGACAATATGCCACATTTGTTTCGGCTTGAGATTTTACAGGGGATTCCAATGATTGGAATCCCCTGCGCAGCGTTTCCAAACGCTACCTAAGTTTGGAACAGCCCTTCTGCTATTGATTATGAATGAGAAGCAGCTGATCAACTGAAGACTTAACATGGTCACGTGGTTCGAAGTTGAATCTGCTTGGCACATGATCCAAGGTAGATAGCCCAACAAAAGAATCTACCATGCAGAATATCCTTTCTTTTTATCTGACACGTGGACTCCCGATCGGCACCTTCCAGAACTTCTCTTGGCGGGAGTGTTCCCTCCACATGCCCAAAAGGAATCTTGTGGGGACCACATGAATCAAGCTCGCTGGATAAAAGGCATCTTGTGTACAGGATTGAACAACAGAGAGGCGATCATCTAGAGAGAAGAATTGAGAGGAGAGGAGAGAGCAGAGAAGAGAGGAGAAGCTGAGAGTGTAAGGGTCTTCACAGAAGTGTGAAAGAGAGAGCCACTGAGAATCAGAGTATCAGAGAAAGGAGAAGATGTCTGAGAAGAGATAGTGAGAGGAGAAATTGAGTGAAGTTGAAGATTCTTTGAGGAGTTGTTGAAGCTTCAACTCCTGGATCAGATCCAGAATCAACTACTCATTAGAACTACATTGTATTCCATTTTTGTCAATGATTTTGTTGTTTCTTCTATTTTCATTTGAATTTTTGTAAGTTGTGTATCAACGGACCAAGTTGTGAGGTAGCAGAGCAAGCTGTGAAGCTCAGCAGTTTATAAGCTATGGTGTTAGTAGAATTTTAAGCTATTTTCATAGGAAGCCTCACTCGATCGAGTGAGGGGTGGATGTAGATCTCAGGATTGAGATCGAACCATCTTAAAAATCCCTTCGCATCCTGTGTGTGTTTGCTTGCGTTCTTGCTTTCCGCTAGGTGATCTTTCGAAAGTAATCGTTCAAATAGCGTTCATTACAACAACTTTCTATTCCACATTTCTTTTTACTATTGCAGGCTAAAAACTGGGGTTGATCTATTCACCCCCCCCCCTCTAGATCATCCTAGTCACCTAGCTTATCAAGCATCATGACCTTCCATCTGGGCTAGCGCATAAACTAACAAAAAGACCCCTTCTACCGTTAGCATCATGACCTTTCGTCTAGGCTGGCACATAAACCAACAAAAAATCTTCTATCGTTAGCATCATGACCTTCTATCTAGGCTGAAGCATAAACCAACAAAATGACCCCCTCTGCCCTTGCAATCATGACATACCGTCTAGGCCAAGTTGTCCAGCAACATGACAATTCGTCTAGGCCAGTAAATATTCTACCTTGGCATCATGACATACCATCTAGGCCAAGTTGTTCGACGTCATAACTTTCCATCTAAGCCGATAAATATTCTGTCTTGACTTCATGACATATTGTCTAAGCCAAATTATTCGACGTTATGACTTTTCGTCTAAGGCGATAAATAGTCTGCCTTGGCATCGTGACATACAGTCTAAGCCAAATTGTCCAGTGACATGATAATTTATCTAAGCCGGTAAATATTCTCCCTTGGCGTCACGACCTTCAGTCTAAGCTGACAATCAGCTTACCATTGGCCCAGAACTACTATCTAAACCAATGAACAAAAAGACCCCTACTCCCTTGGTGTCACGGCCTTTCGTCTAAGCTAAGTCATTCAACGTCATGACCTTCAGTTTAAGCCGACAATTATCCTACATTTGGTCCAAAAATGCCATCTAAACCAATGAAGAAAAAGGCCCCCCTGGTTTACACCAACCCTCAATCCCACCGGGATTCAACATAACATATAAACTCTTCTCTCCCCTGCCATGACATCAATCTCCTGCCTTTAGGGCAACCAACCTGCGGTTGTGCCTATTAAGCCTTAATATAAAAAAAGAAGAAAAAGAAGAAAAGAGAAAAAAAAGAAGAAATAAAGAGAAATAAAAAAAGAGAGAATAAAAGGGGGGAAAAGAAAGAAAGAAAAAATGGTGATCATAACATGATCTGCATGCTTGCTTGTTCTACTTGCATGTTTGCTTGTAATACACTACTAGTACACTTTCTTTGAAAGTTATAGAATCATACTCCCTTACTAAATAACGTTGTCTCGACTCAAGTTATCAGTGCGACACGGCATACACTAAGGGACGAAAAACTAATTTTTGATAAGTGCATGCGTCGAGGAGAAGAGTCATAGCTATGTTGCTAGTCTAACTTACGAGGTACACCCTAGATTAAACTCCCATATTCTACGCACAATGTGAGTAATGGTCCTTAGCCATAGTGACGTCATAAAATTCTTCTTAACACTTCATGGATGCTCAAATCTCTACACTCGCATGAAGGGTGACCGTGAGGAAAAAGTTGCCTACCCCCTTAAAAAAAGAGAGAGAGAAAAAATATATACGTGAATAAAAAGGATGAATCCTAGTAGCCGGGAATCCCCATTGAGACACATGAGGAGACTCACGCCGAACGGTGAAGTCCATTATAGCATTAAAATAAGGATGAATCCTAGTAGCTGGGAATCCCCATTGAGACACATGAGGAGACTCGCGCCGAACGGTGAAGTCCCAATCCAACATCATACTATGAAGTATTCATATAACATGCCCTAAACAAGATAATATGGAGCATTCATATGACAATAATATGGAATGTTAAATGAAGATAATATGAAGCACCCGAGGATCTGAAAAATGCACAAGATAATATCCAACATCATACTAATAATAACATGGGGTATGACATGCCCTAAATAAAATTATTAGTATGGCCTAAAGAATACTTGAATATTAAGCATGTTATACATCACATTAGATTCATAAATAGCCTTCCAAAAAATCATGATACACATTCAATCAAGACTTAAATCATACCCAGTACGGTGGTATGAGGTTACCTTATACGGGGAAGGAGCAGTCCATACACCGGAGGAGAAGGAGCAATGAAGGGGAAGGAGACGTCAACAGGAAGGACCAGTCCACGACGTTGGGGGAAGGGGTACGTTGGGGGAAGGGATAGCTTACAAACTTTTCACAAAATATGATTAGCAGTAACACACACACATAGACGACGAATGGGAACACAGTTTGGTGGGAGGGGGGCTCGTCTCCGGCCGACAGAGGAGATAGAAGAGAGAGAGTGGTCGATCCGGGGTCTAGGGTTTGCTTACGGAAGAAGATAGGGGAGAGGGAGGCAAGAGGGCACGAGCAGTTAATCACAAGAGAGGGGAGAAACAATGCGGTGGAACGAGGGCACCAGTTGGAGACGATTGCCAGGGAGATCAAGCTTCACAGGGAGCTGGCCGGAGACGATCGGAAGCCATGACCAGCAAAGGGGAGAGGTCCACCAGCGACGATCTGAAGAGGCGATGCGTAGCAGAGGGAAAAAATCCACCGGAGAGCACGGTAGCTAGGGTAATCGCGAGAGGTGAGAAAGAATACAATCGATCGATGGCACGAGTCGGAGCTGGTGGCAAAGGGAGATAAAACCTTTCGAGGGAGTCGGCTGGAGTCGATCAGAGGCGATCTCTGCTGTAGAGCACAGAGGCGAAAGAGGGGAGGCAGAGCTGAGAGCACTCGCAAGAGAGGGGAGGGAACAGTGCGATCGACGAGGGCATGGGAGGTCGTTCGGGAGACGAAACGGGGTTGGGGATGGGAGGGATAACTCATTCCTAGCAAAACTTGGAATGAGTTATCCATGGAAAAAAGGTGAATTTTGTGGGTAACCTGTTTTTGCTTAACCCAATATATCCCTGCGATTTTTGGCTCTACCAAATGGTGAACGGGGATAAAACGGAGATAACTTGGCACGGTCCCGATACCAAATGGGCCCTTAGTTATCCCCATCTTTAACCCCGAAATCAAGGATATCCTCAAAACCCTTAACCCCTCTTATCCCCACACAAAAATGCCATACCAAACGTAGCATGGGGATAAAATAGGCTTAACCTATCCCTAACCCGTTACCAAACGGGAACCTAAAGTCTAGACGAGCATAATTTACATGGGTGATGGGTTGCACTTAAAGAAGGTGGCTTAAAGTTAGCTGGATGCCAGCATCAATAGAATTGAGTCAGATCAACCTTATTTTACATATTTGTTAGTGATCTAGTTTCTTACTATTTTCTTAGAAAGTAGCTGCATTTTATTCAGACAACTAGTTTGACATACGTGATGGGTCGCATATGAAGGCAGCAACTCAATGTCAACTGGATGACAGGATCAATCAGATCAAATCAGATCTATTAACTTTGGTGAGGTTGACTAACAGGAAGGGGATCTTGGCAGATGTGGAAGAGGTGGAGACACTAGGAGATGAAGGGAGCTGGAAGGGAGAGTAATATGCTTAAGGGAGGAGTTAGATGAAGAAGTATTGACAAGGTGGAGAAGATTATTGAAGAGTAGATTGGGGAATTCGGCACAGAAATCAGAACTTGCACCCAGGGATGAATGCGGATGTCAAAACAATATTCTTCGGCGTCAAGGGAAAATGAAAATTGAGGATTGCAAGAGTGTGAAAAGGGGTGAAAACAGTGGGCAAAGAAAAAGGAACGGGAGAGAGGGTGGGGAGATGCAGGGAGGAAGTTGGAAGGTGGAGAGTGCGAGAAAAGGGTGGTGGTGGATTGGTGAAGGATGCGAATTGTATCTTGTAACGTTGGGGGATGATGTGATGGGTCAAAGAGTGGAATGTTTGAGAAGTAGCAGGGATGTGCAAGATTGATCTGTCATGCCAACAAAGTGCAGAGCTTGGGGGATAGGTAGGATCTAAGAGGTGGGGGATAACAAGCTGACTAGAGGAGTGGAGAGGGATCATGGCATTGCAGAATGAAGATGTGGTGTAGGATAGAGAGGAGTTTACAACCACATCACTTAAACATAAAAACTGAGAAATATAACCCTGGCATATTGTTGTAACCACAAAAAAATCCCTGAAATAATTGGGATGGAATACAAATGAAAGTCCCTGACTCGATTTGGGTATTTCTTCTTGTGTGTAAACCGAGGTTGCGGAATCAAAGTAGCGTCACCTCACGGAGTATCTCCGCTTTATCAGGGCTCCATAGCCCAATTATTGGCTCAACCCACTGCGTTTTGCAGCAAGAGGGTGGCCACAACTCGGAATAAATCCATGAAGACCGTCAGGGTCATGTGGTTCCGGGGTTAATACACACAAAAGTAAACCTAGCGGCAAAGAAGGAGAGAAAAAAGTGCTATGCACACCTCTTCTGCAGTCCCAACGGCGTGTACCACGTCTCTCGGGATAGAAGAAGGCTCCCTTCCTCGACGAACGGCGCAAGGAATACAACGAACAAGTGCGGAGAAGCTCCTCTCCCTTCCACGCAGCTGCAACGGAGTTTGAAGCAATAAAAAAAATCTTTTTTACAGGTTTATAAGGAGGGGGCTAGCCCACTTGGGGTGGAGGGACCCACCCGGGGCCGGCCTCCCCTGGGTAGGCTCCCCCTGCGGCCGCGTGTGGGTTCACACGGGCGGGAGGAACCAGCCCGGGGTCCCGCGACCTTACACCGGACGAATCCTAGATCCACACCACTAAGAATCCGCTAAACCAAGGATGTTACACACAGTCTCTAGTGGCCCAACTCTGGTCCGCCACAAGGACTCTAGCGGCCCAACCTTGGTTCGCTAGAAGATGAGTCACATTGGGTCTGGCAGTCCTATATAGGGCCGCCAAGTTGCTCTAGTGGTCCAGCCCTAGTCCGCTAAGATCCCTCTGGCGCGCGTACCTATGGCCGCTAGAGGGCACGTGACCCCCACGGTCAAAACACGTGCCCCGAAGCATAACAGTCAAAATCGAAAGTAGCGACCGAAGCTACAGCCGCTACAGCAGTTGGCAGTTTATCGTGTAGTCGCCAGCCGACGAAAATCCCTGTCGACAAAACAGTAACATGTGGTGTACTCACCTTAGGCTGCCAGGGCATTTGGCGCGCCTACTTTGGGCCGTCAGTGAGCGTGGCGGTCTCTGGAAGGGCCGCCACACCCACCCGAGAACGGGACGGTGGGAAGAATCCTAAAAACCCGTTCCACGTCCCGATCATCCACGGATGAGGGGGAAAACAAGGGGGAAGCTCCCCCGACACCCTTAACATGCATCTATGCCCTCGAATCGGTCTGAAACGTGAGGAAACGACAGATCGGCACTCAACCCCTAAAACCTGAATTTTCTCCAAAACGCCGAAATAAGCCCGCTCGGCTCCCCATGGCCTATGAAACTCGTGGGAAAGGAAGTGCACGAGTCAAGGTTCTGTCCCCCTACCTCCACTGAAGATTCGACGCGCTGTGGACGCCGTTCCATGAAGAAATGCCCCACAAAATCCCACCAGCGCCCCACACTTGCGAACTGGCTTCGCCGCGCCCTCGTGCCTCGATCCTCGACTCATCCTCACCGTCCTCATCGCCCACGCTATCCCGCCTCACCCCCACCCTGGTCCGTCGGCTGTCGAAGAGGTGAGAGTGAGAGGAGAGTGTAAGAGAAGAGAGAGAGTGTGTGAGTGAGAAATGAGGGAAGAGAGAGAGGGAGGGCTTAATATATAGAAAATCTAAAAATTTAAGAAATTTCAAAAAAATATAAAAAATTACCTCCACGATCCTCGAAAGACGCACAACGTAGTGGTACCGTCCCAGAGTCGGAGAACGTAAGGGTTCACCCTGCACAGTATTTCGAAGGATCATCAGAGAAAAATACACGTAAATCACAAAACACACTCTGGGACCCACAAAAAGGATCCGAATAATACCTGAAAAATCTGGGACATTACACATAAGGAATCACACAAATGTGATCTATGAGCTCACACAATGATGAAGAGGGATCAATTCATCATTATCATATGCGATCGTATATTACACATGCCGTATGATATGCATGCCGCGGTGTTCTTCTGTTTTCATGGACGTGTCATTTAATAAAATATTATGAAACACCACACAGATACAAGTCTAGTTGCGACTAGTACAGCTGATCAGAGTCTCGCAAATCAGTCGCTCCCACTCAGCGCCTTTTTGGGACTCAAACATTCGAAATTTACAGGCTCCATGGGATGATTGCTAAATCCTCATGGTCGATCTGCACCAGATCTCATCTTAGCCTCATCCAAGGCGGCACATCTATATTATTTGGGATATTACGCTCGCTCCTAGATCTCCAGGGCGTTGTAATATCAAATGTCTCATCTTGCACGTTATTTATAGCGTCAAGGTGAATCATCCGTATGAGAGGATCGATTTAAGTCAGGTGACACTCTGACGACGTGTAAAGCAATCACATAGTGCAAAGTATATCTACCAGAAGATAATGAATAAACTTTAATGATGTCAAAAATTGTAACAATTATCATTTACAAAGGCCCATAGACCTACAATGGGCAACAAAATTTTCTCTGGCAATTTGCTTTGTCAGTGGATCCGCTATCATATGACCAGAACTAATTTGTCAGAGCACTACTAATCCTTTCATAAGCAAATCCCTTATGTAGTGGTAACGAATATCAATATGCTTCGTTCTGCCATGATATTTCAGATCTTTGGCAAAAGCAAGGGCGGAAGTGCTATCTATATATAGTTGTACACCTTCATCTCTATGAGGTGTAATAAACAATCGTTACATAAGATTTTGCAACCACACCGCTTCTTGACTTGCTATAGAACAAGTCACATATTTTGCCTCCATTGTGGATAAGATAATGCGATACTACTTCTTGCTGCACCACGAGATAGCTCCACTAGCTAACAGGAACACAAAGTCTAAAGTGGACTTGCCCTCATCTTGATCACCGGCCCAATCCGCATCGCTGTATCCCACGAGTCTTAGGTCACCTCCCCGATAACGTAAGGCATACTCTGATGTCTCTCGTAGATATTAAAAGCTTCTTTTCATTGTCTTCCAGTGCGCAGAACTAGGGTTACTCTGATAACAGCTAACCAAACTTACTGTGAAGCTAATGTCTGGTCGAGTACATAACATGACATACATTAAACTTTCAATCGCAGCGGCATATAGCACTCTTGACATTTCTCTCTTCTCTTCTTCATTCTTGGGGCCTTGAGTAGCACTTAGCACGCATCCTTTTTCAAGTGAAGTATTAATGGATTTCAAATTGTGCATTCAAAAATGCTTTAGGATTTTATTAATGTAGGTTTCTTGAGACAAACTCAATAACCTTTTTGAGCAATTTTACACAATTTTCACTCTGAGCACATAACTTGCTTCACCCATATCTTTCATCTCAAAGACGGAAGATAGCCATTCCTTGATTGCTTTGATTAATTCCATGTTATTTCCAACTATCAGAATGTCATCAACATATAATGACAGAATGAGAAACTTTTCTCCCACTCGCTTGACATACACACAGTGATCTTCCTTAATCATCTTGAAACCATACGAGACGATTGCCTTATGAAATTTTAAATACCACTGTCTAGATGATTGTTTCAAGCCATATATAGAGTATTGCATACTCTTCTAGACAGTTGAAGTGAATCCTAGTAGTCGGGAATCCCCATTGAGACATATGAGGAGACTCTCATCAAACGGTGAAATCCATCACAAAATCATAATAAAGGATGAATTCTAGTAGCCTGGAATCCCCATTGAGACACATGAGGAAACTCGCGTCGAATGGTGAAGTCCAAAATTAAGAATCAAAGAGGGTTATGCTAAGCTACCATAAGCCAAGAATCCCGAATGTATGCATAGTGTTACTCAGAATGTCTGCACATCCCTATGCCTAGGGTTCATTACCCATATAATTACACTTTCACACTATGGAGGAATAGTCCTAGGTGTAGATTGTGGTTTATGCTATGCACATGCTCTATGCGGTATCCTCTTTACGTATGCACATCTCCCTTAGTTGTGCTCCGTGAGTCGCACTCTATCTGTGAATTGTGGGCGTTGTCCTTATCCTATCCCTGATATAGGGAAACTATGTTACATATATCTACGCTATGCTTGCAGATGATGAATGCCTGTGCGCTTGAGTGAGGCTATATAAGGTAAATAAATAAAATGAATGACGAAATAAAACAAGAGATGTAATAAAGAAAAATAAAAAATATATAATAAAAATGATGATAAATAGAAATGAAAGAAATAAAAAGAATGAATGATAAAAAGGCACATGTAATATTTTCAAACGGGCTATAGGCAACACCCGTACGTCCCGCTCTTTCATCCCTATATCGCGACACCCGCGGGTGGGGGGCATTTGTTGACACTAAAAATATTCCTAACTTCTGCTTCTGTAGGTCTTAAAGTTCTGATCGAGCGCTCCTATGCCGACAGAGAAGAAAAGAAAGAAAAGAAGAAAAAGAATGACAAAGGCCGAACAAAAGATGAGACCAAAGAAAAGAAGAAAAGAAAAGATGCTCAGCTCCAATAGACAACCGTTAAAGCAAGACCCGAGAGCTCAGAAGAATATTTGGGACCATCCTCGAAGAAGCAATCAAAAAGCTACAAATGCAAGTCAAGCTGGCCCGACAGCACAAATCACAGTGCCGAAGGCGATGTCAGCGAAAAACCCAAATGTCCGAACCAAAGGCACAAACGGTTCTGGAATTGGCCATTCAGCGGCCTGAAGGCTTCACCAATACTTCTTGTAGTGATTTTTACAAACCCGCGATGGGATGAAGGACCAAGTCAACTCCCGGAACCAATCTGAGGCCCACCGTCTGACCCATGCTGAACAAACGCGATGGACGAAGATAAGCCGACGTGCTCTACTTCCCAGCGCCCCTTTACCCAGCACACAAAAACACCTTGCTGAAGCCTTTGTCGGCGCACCTTCTCCACGTCGGTTATAATCATGTATTGGGCATGCTTTATAACCCAATTGTCTATGCTAGAAGATAGAGAGAGGCATACACAACAAGAGGCCAATCGGCTAAGAGTGAAGAGAATTAGGGAAGAAGAAAGGGGATTTCACTGAGAGAGAGAAATTTGAGGGAGAGAGAGAGATCCACCGTCTGACTGCCAGGAAGAGCCCGGTGCCGGGGAAGAATAATCGATTTCGGTACTCTATTTCATTGTCGATAACAGAGGTGGGTGGCGGAGCGTCCTTTCCATCCCCCTCCTTTCTCCTCTTCGTAGATCTGCTCCTCTACGATTGCTGTAATAAATTGGGCAATGATATGAGCCCGTAGGTTCTCTTTTAGCCCTGAGCTCCACCCCCTCTGTCTCTTTTCTGCCCTGAGCTGGGAATCGGCTTCGTGCGACAATGCCAAGTCGCATTTGTATGTAATGATCTATGTGATTGTTAATATATGTAATGGCTTCTGAGGTGAATAAAAGCTTTGGTCTGCGTTCGCTCCTCCTCCTATGAGTTTATTCAATCTCCCGTCGTGTGCGTTATCATTGGGTTTTTCTTTCACTCATACCGAACACGCCCTGGGCTATCCCAAAAGGGCCATAGTAATACTCCCCCTCCCCGGGGTCCCCTCTAGTGTATGAACTGCAGCATATATGCCGTATGCTTGCCACGTTTTCCTCTGTCGGACTGGATCCTCATCACCTCTCTGTTCACGATCATGAACTAGGGAGAATAGGGTCATCCCTATAGCCTGGGCACAGGGTCCTCTATCATGATCATTTTTTTTATTTTCCAGGTCGCTTGTTGGCTGTTCGACTATTTGCCCCTTTCAATCTCTATAGTTTACATGCTAACCTACTAACCCCCCCATACGCTAACATGCTGACTCCATTTTCATGCCTAATCAACCAGTATAGTAGCTGAGCAATCAATTCCTATATCCCTTCTACTCTATATACGGGTTGCATTACCATGTTTTATTTTCTCGAGAATAGCATTCTGGTGACCGGGGAGGGGAAACATTCCTCATGAACATCCCTAAGTCACCATACAGTCAAAGGGTCATGCCTTTCTATGACATGCATCTCTATGGGCCACCAGAGGGTGCATACGAATATGGCTTATGGCCCAACACTGAATCCACTGCCCCTAACAGGGAATAGTGGTGGCCATGCGTTGTGTGCCTCTCATAGGTTTGCCCTCGGGGTTTCCTCCCTTACTGGTTGTCCTTCTCAAACATCTTTCGGCCAGTGGAATATCGGTGCCCCTCGTAGGCTAGCCCTCGAGATTTTCCATCCATCTGGGTCTACCGGTCGCCATCTTGGCCTCCCGGTGTTAAGGATCTTACTCCAAATATGTGGGTATGCATTCGCTTCTCTCCCATGACCCTCCTGGGTATGGGGAGATGCTACCAAAATTCTGTTAAACTAATCTGACCAATCACCCTTTTGACTCAAACTTTAATGAAACATGTTTGAACGCCAAGTCATTGTGCTCGAGTATGAACCTCGCACAGGTCTTGGCCCTGTCTCCAAGGTATTCGAGACCTGAATTCACCCATTAACTAACCCAATTAACATCATGGAGTTAAACCGGCGAAAGGAAGGCCTCTCTGGGGCTGGATAGGCATCGCCCTTGTGATTCTGATCGGAGTCGTCGCCGCCCTCGACAAGAGAGACGCAGCGAAACGATCAGAGCAACTGAGCCACGATCTCCCGCTCGTGCTGGCTGACCTGCATAGCGGAAAGATCAACGACCCCAAGCAATTTCAGGAGCAGTTCATGAAGTTTCTTCACAATTGTTTTGTCCAAAAATATCTCTGCTCTGACTAGTATATCTAGCAAGCCACCAGAGTTAAGAAAAGCCTTAGCAATAAAACTAAGCAGACTTTCACTGCAATTGCAAAATTCAAGCAGCATCCGAACAACCATAGAAGATAATTCATTGGCATACTTTCCGTATACACTGTTATTATTTGCTTCCCTATGTTGCCCCGAAAAATTGTTGCTAGCCAACAGAAGCCTGTCTTTCCAACATACAAGAAGAGCATCTAGAACAGGGCCTGTAGATCTTGCAACCTCCTCTGGAAGTGGTTGGATCTGTTCTATACCTTTATGCTTTGAACAGAATCCCTCACGTTTCCAAGCAGTAATGTCTCCACAATCACAGCACCCACCACCAGTATACATAATTGAGTAGTCATGGTCCTGGTGATTGCCATTTTGGAAGCAAGGAACACATATCGCACAAGTTGGGTCATGTTCACATGTTCGGCAACGGTATGCCAAGTCCCTGTGGCCCCAAACAGCACCACATACAGCACGTTGTCCAACTGCCTTCTGTGCCAAGCTATTCAGGAATGCCTGCGGATCATCCTCAAACATCAGCCACTGTAGCCATAATGAACTCTCACCAAATAGATGATCTGCACTGATGTTCCATGGTCCTTCCTCAGACTCTTGTTTAGCTACAATGTGAGCATCAGCCACATCTGAATCGGTTGGTAGAATGTCAGAAACCAGTTCAGGGAGCAGCAGCTTGTGCTCCCTCACAAAAGATACTAGACCCCGCTGCAATTCATCAAGTTGCTCCTGCGGGACTCCAAGCTGACCAAGTCTCTGGATTTTACAAAAGTGAGAGTTTAGTCACAATTCTTATCAAAAGCCTACTCTCTCTCCCTATGAAAATAGAAACATAGAAGAACCTTAGTTTTTTCTGGTCATATGCAGTTTTACTTTCTGTACTCACGCGTCTGAGAGAAGATGGAAATGTGCAGATAGACTCAATTATTACATAGAAACAAAATGATAGATACAGATCCTGGGAAGAGAAAACAACTGAAGCATAAAAATGTTAAGCACGAATAAGAAAGACGGACCTGACAAGGACAAAACCATGCATGCGGGAAATGGTCGAACACTCAGCCAACTGATGTAAAGCCGGGTTGGCTCCACCAAATTAGAGAGAGAGGGAGAGAGAGAGGTGGATGGGAGAAGATACGATATATCATCAAGCTCTGTAAGTTTTAAATGAAAAAGGAAAGCACAAATACACACGCATTACAGCTGAATTTGACCAACTCTCCATCAATTTAAACATGATTTTTGCCCACTTTGAAGGCGTAAAAGAGTCAAGTTAACCCATTCAAAGCCGTCAACACGAGAACAATACATATTTCTATCATGGTAGCATTAGTGCATTGCTCCCGTTCAGCTTTTCATGTATCAGATTCTGCACAAACTTTCGTTGAGAACCACTTAATCAAAATAAAGCAAAGAAGTGGTCCGTCGTTCAATTAATCATGAACAACAGGTGAGCCACATTCTTTAATTTCACCCAAGCATAATTTAGCATTTCCTAGCGAGTACCCCTTTCCCTCTCAGCCACATAACGGATTCAATCTGATTCTTCAGCAAGTACGAGGTCCCAGTCCTAGGTTTCAGCGTCTTTCAAGTACACACAAGGGGATGAAAAGCAACCGCCGTCAGAACCGACGAACACAATAGGGAGACCAAGCACGCGTAGTAGAGCAGAATAAACACAATCCGGCAACTGCACCTGCAATATTCTCTCTCTCGGGGAGATCAACGTATTAGGCTCTGCATCCAGCTCCATGCCGGCCACGAAACGCAGCCAATCCGCGCAGCTCCAGTAGGTCGATCGCGAGCCCCTGCGCCCCAGCGTTGCGGCGATCGAAGAGAGGGACGAGAATGGATATAAAGCCCCAACCCCGATCCCGGGGGACAAACAACAGCGCGGGGAGAACTGGAGGAGGTCCCGACTGCAAAACCCTAACTACGCAAAAATTCTCGCCGCGTGTAGGAGGCTCATGGCCCTCGGAATCTGCCCCCCACCCTTTCCAGTTTGGCGGCACCGCCACCAGGCGCTCCCCCTCGCCATTATTCCGCTGTCTGATTCGGCAGATTTTTGGCGGGCGAGCCGTCCAGAACGGTAACCCCTCCACCCCCCCGTCTGATCTCACGCGGGCACTAACTCCAATCGGTTCCTCATATTATAAAGATCCCTGCGTTCGTACAATTTAATTTTACATGTCTTGTTACCTCGGAGTTTCTTTATAAACTATGTCGTCTTATCTCTGATAATGTACGGTTCATATTTCCCAGAAATATACCATACGTACATGTATCGTGTGTACATAGAGTTTCAATAAAAATTGGGTATATTATAATGAGTAGGGGGCGTATCGTGCTTGCTTTCCACTGTGGAGGCAGGACAGTTCGAGTTCGCCATTCTTACCTCCGACTCTCAAGTCTATAACAGGTTATCAAATGAAGGAACAATGGGTACTCCGAATCCCAAAACAAAACTACTCTGAGCTAACGAGTCCCTTAAGTCAGTTGTCACATTGTCTTCCTTTTTTAAGAAGATCGTAGGTTTGAAACGCCGGACCTATTTACTCTTCGGATTGGTGAGGGACTCGTGGGAAAAAATCCACATTTGAAGAGAGTGTTCCAGAGATTGCTTAAAATTTTCAAAGCTCACGCTAAAGAAAAATTATTGGAGTTTTATTTAGATGGATATCGTCATGCGCGCGCAATGCGTCCATCTGCATGGAATGCGTATCGCGCATCAAACCGTCCAGTACGGCGCCCAATTCCACCACATCCTGAGTCTGGTTGATTTGTCGCTGGTAGCCGTCTATTTTTTCATGATAGCGGCTGGTGTATTCCGTCATCTGCGCCAGGCGTGCCACGAAATCCTCCGCCATCTTCTTCATCGCTTCCCTGGCCTCGAGCACGCTGTGCTTGAGCTTGCCTTGTTTGAACAGCAACTCCTTGAGAGCACTCTCCGCCTCGTACAGCGCGCCAATCTCCAACGGCTGCGCCATGATCTCGCTGATGATCTGGGTCTGGCCCTGCATCCAGTCATCGTCCAACACCAGTTCGGAAACATTCGCGACCAGCAGGCGCATCAGTTGCAACAACGCTTCGTGCAAGCGCGATTGCGCATCGCGATTCATCTCCAGGCGCACCCAGAATGATTTCAGCGCCGTTCCCAGGCTGTATAGTTGCTTGTCGGTACGGGCTGCCTTGGCTTGATCCAGCACATCCTGCGCGTGGCGGGCCAGGTCAGGCAGATGCTTGACGCCGGCAAGCACCCCGAATTCCAGGGTTTGCACCAACATCTCGCGCCACCAGATGGCTGTGGCTGCAGGCGAACCGGGCGCTTCTTCATCTTCAGGCTGCGAGGATTGCTTCAACTCCTCCAGCAGCTCCGGCGACAGATTCTCGCCTTCGCCCCGCCATAAAGCGGTCAGCCCCTGCAATTTGGTTGCCAGCGCCGCGGCATCGCCGCCGAAATTGCTCAATACGCGATCCATCGCGTCTTTTTTCTTGCTGCGAGTATAGCCGGGACGGTTGACTTCCAACTCGGTCAACACCTCGCGCAGTATCTCGCCCCAGCTACCGCTGACATTGCCAGCCGGCATCAATTGGCGGATCAACTGTTCCAGCGCTGCCGCGTCGCCCTTGGCGGCGGCATTTTCCATCTGCGCCGCCAACCCCAACCACCTGGAGTTGGAGGTGCCAGCGTCGCGCAGCGCGCGTGTTAGTATCTCCAAGGGGTATTCCGACTTGACCCCGGCAATCTCGTCGTAAGTACGCCGGAAATTGTAAGGCGTAGGCGGCAACTGACGCTGCACCAGTTCGCGCAACGCCAGGCGGGCGATATCGGTCGGAGTTTGTTGTTCTGCCATGATGCTATTCTACGAGGTTTTATTCTACGGAATGTAAGCCTAATCCTTAAGGGATGCGTTATATTTGCAGCACCATGAATTTATTCACGACGTTGTTTTCATAATTTCATATCCTACACGTTAATGCGTTACATTTTCCTAGTCTTGGTTTTCATGTCCACTGTTATCCCGGCAATGGGGCAGACTATCGAATGGCAACCGCTGGAATCCATAGAATCTGCGGCACGGACTTTTGTACAAGAGAAGACTGCCAGCATTGACGGCGATGTGTATGTGAATATCGCCTCGCTGGATCAGCGTACCAAAGTGCAAAAATGCGACCAGATGCAAACCAGCTTGCCCAGCGGTAACCATCTCTGGGGCCATACCAGCGTCAAGGTCAGTTGTGCCAGCCCGCGCTGGGCATTGTATGTTCCGGTCACCGTCAGAGTCACGGGCAAGGCATTGGTCGCTACCCGCAGCATAGGCAGCGGGCAAGTGATCGCCGACCAGGATGTCGAAGTGCAGGTGCTGGACTTGACGCCTTATCCCATAGGCGTATTCACCCGCCCGGAGCAGGCTATAGGCAAGACTACGGCAGTCAACGTGCCCGCAGGCAACCCTTTGCGCGCAGAAGTGCTAAGAGCGCAATTCGTGGTGAAACAGGGACAACAGGTGGTGGTGGTGGCCAAAGGCGCCAGCTTCAAGGTCAGCGCAGAAGGCATTGCCATGAACAATGCCGTGGCTGGTCAGATCGTGGGGGTCAAGACCACCTCGGGGCAGGTGGTCAAAGGCGTAGCGACCGATAGCGGCACCGTAGAAGTCGCTTTCTAGGAAGGTCGCTTTCCAGCTACCAGCGCTCACGCGCTGGTTCATCTCTGGTCAATGCTGAATAGGCAGCCAGTTCAATGTGCCTGCCTTCATATCCGGCACCAGCACAAACTTGCCGTCGCCGGATATGTTGATGTCTGCTGCCGATTGATAACCGTCCCTGACCAGTTTCACAGTCCCGTCCGTCTTCACGCTGAACACGCGACCATTCTTCCAGTCGCTGACCCAGACCACGTTCTGGCGGTCGCGCGCCACGCCATCACCGCCGCCGAAACCTTCGGCGACCTCTTCCATTTTGCCGGTCTTGACCTTGATGCGGTATAGCACGCCCGATACGAAATCCACCATCAATATATGATCCTTGCCGTCCGCCAGCACTCCGTTGGGTGCCAGCACACGCGGGTCGCTGCCGTCAACGATGGTGGTCACCTTACCTGTTGCCGAAACCTGATATACCGCGCCACCCTTGCCTTGCAGATCGCCACTATCGGACACATACAGCAGGCCGTCATCGCCGAATGCCAGGTCGTTCAGGAACTGCGGTTTGACCGGAAAAGCCTCAGGCGCGACAAATACGCTCCATTTGCCGTCCTTGGCGATTTTCAGTATGCGCGTCTTATCTGCCACGTAGAGCACGCCCTTGGCATAAGCCAAGCCCTTGGGATCGTCCATGCCGGTGGCGAACGGCTTGACTTTATCGCCTTCGATGATGGCAATACCGCCATCCCCATCCTTGCCGAATTCGCCGATCTCGGACACGAAAATGTGCCCCCCGGCAACCAGCACCGACTCCGGCGTCCTCAGGCCGCTCACCACCTTATCTGCGGCACATGCCTGCGGCAAGTACGATATGGACAGCACGGATAGTATGGAAAACCTCAACAAGATATTGCGTAACAATTGAAACTCCTTGATATTTGAATTTGAAAACCGTCAATCGCTATTCTTGGGGCCGGACACTCGAAACCTTCAATCGCCTTCCAAATCTCGCCTTCCATCGGTGACTCCTTGGGTTTGGTTTTGGCCACTCTATCACAATGGGGTGAGGAAGCAATGGAGAAAAAAAGTGGGCACTGAGGCTGTGTGGATACCATTGGTGATGACGGCTGTTGCTGGCGCATCGCAGTACGTCAACAACCGCCAGAAGATCAAGCGGCAGGACAGGATCGCGCTCAACGCCCTGCAGCAGAACAACATCCGCCAGCGCCGGGCGGACGAGGTGACGCAGCAGCTGATCCAGCAGCAGGCCGGCTCTACCGGAGAGGCAGAGAAAAAGTCGACCATGTCGCAGTACATGGATCAGCTGATGCGCGCGCGCCCGGAAGCTCAGGCAGGCCTTGGGAGGGTGAGTGGCGCATCCGCTGCATTCCGCAAGGACGCAGAGAACGCAGCGCTCGGCATCGACCAGAAGGGGCAAACGTACGCGGACCTCGCTTCTCGACTCGACGCTCCTGCGCTGCAGCGTGAGCGAGAGGCGCGGGATCGTTCCGACTTCGGCATGAGTCTTGGGCTGATCGGGCGCGAGCAGGAAGGTGCTGATCGCGTGACGAGGAACAAGATCGCCGGAGTGCGCACGAACCCGTGGCTCGACGTTCTGTCGATGGTCGCAGGCGGCGTCGCGAGCGGCTACGGTTCCGGCTCGGCCGGCACTGCTGGGCAGCCGGCGACGGCGTTCGGCTACAACGCATACGGGGGCTGACATGCCGACGCAAGGACAGGCTGGGTGGGGCAATCTCGGTGAGGCCATCGGTCTCGCCATGTCCGGTGGTGGGTCGCAGAAGACCTACGACGACGCGATGCTGCGCGGCCACCGCACGCAGCGCGCGCTCGCGGACGCCCAGAAGGCCACGCTCGAGTACAACAGCATGACCAGCATGCAGGACGCCCTGCAGGACATGGGTCTCGACGAACGCATGGCTGCAGGCGCGGCGACGCTCATCAACGGCGGCGGCGCGAACTTCGACCAAGCGATGTCGGGCCGCATGAAGATGACGCAGGGTGACGCGCTGGCCGCGGCGCTCGAGCAGGTCACCAGCGGCGGCGGGCTGGCCGCGGCGAACCCGTACCTCGGCGTTGCGCAAGGCAAGCCCCAGACCCTCACCAAGGTCGAGGGCAACACCATCATCTCCCCGTTCGAAGCGATGAGCGCCCAAACCCCGCAGGTCTCGCCGTACGGCGCCGGGTATCTGGCCAATCAGGCCGACCGCGTCGCCGGCCAGAACGCCGCCGGCATGGCCACGGCGCTGCGCCCGAGGGCCTCTGGCTCTCGCGGCGGCGGTGGTGACATGCCCGACCCGGAGAAGGTGCGCAAGGAAGACATCAAGGCCACTGCGCGGGACGCCTACTACCAGATGCGAGAGGCCGCGCGCACCGACGACCAGATCGACACCTACGGCATCACGCAGGCGGACATCGAGTACGCCATCGAGAACACCGGCAGCTGGACCAGCCCGACCGGGATGGAGTACCGGGTTGTCACTCAGAGCCCGACCGACCCGATGGACGCCGATTTGGCCGGGGCGATCTCGGCCGGCGTGATCGAGCCGCCCGCCGCGCCCGCCCCGGGCCTGCCGGCGCCGACCGCCCGCGGCACCGCGAGCCCCGCCGCGGCCATGTCCGGCGCCCCGGTAACGGAGCCCAAGGGACAGCCGTCGCCACCGGCTGGCGAGGACCTGAGCTTCATCCCGCGCATGGACTTCGAAACCGGCCAGATCGGCGACGGCGACACCGCGGCGCTGCCGGCCAAGGCTCGCGCGCAGCTCAAGGAAGGGCAGATCACGACCTTCGGAAATCAGCAGCGCTGGACGCTGGAAAACGGGGTCCCGAAACGGGTAGACTGACGGCATGGCAAACGAATGGGACGTTGTGGGTCAGGAGCCGGTTGCGACCGCTCCGACTCGTAGGCCGCAGCAGGTATCCGCTGCGGATGATCCGTGGGCTGTTGTCGAGTCCTCGCCGATGGTCAACGGCATCCCGCTCGACATCGCGATGGACCCGGACCTTCAGTTCGATGGCGCCCCGCCCCTCACCGACCCATACTACTCGCAGCCGCGGCCGGGCGTCACGCCGCGGTATGCGGACGCGATGGCTGGCGATCCTGATCCAGCGTGGGACGCGGAGCTTGCCGCGCAGGAGTCCAGCGGGCCTTCGATCCTTGACCTCCTGAGCAACCCGATTGGCGTTCTGGGCAACGCCGTCCAGAAGCAAATGGGCCGACAGCTCCCGAGTGAGAGCATGGATCGGACGTGGAGCGAGGCGCTGGTCACAGACCCGGCCACGCAGCTGCGCCGCGGCACGCGCAACGTCGTCGGCGGTCTCGCCGGCCTTCCAGTTGAGGCCATGAACCTCGGCGCCGCGCTCGCCAACCCGGTCGAGGCCGTGCGCCGCATTGCCGGCGGCGATCCGTTGGTGCAGCAGCCGGACGTCGTGCGCGGCGTGCAGGAGGCGCTGGAGCTGCAGAACCAGAGTGACTCGCAGCAGAACCTGTCCACCAAGGCTCAGGCCCAGATGGCCGAGCTTCAGGGGCAGGACGGATTCGTCGACACGCTGGGCTATCTCGCCACCAACCCGACCGCCGCCGTCAACGAGATGGTTGCTCAGGTCCCGCAGCTGCTGCAAATCGTGCGCGGATCGCGATGGGGCACCGTCGCGCTGCAGTCGCTGTCGTCCGGCGCCCAGAACGCATCGCAGGTCTACCAGACCCTCGTCAACGAAGGCGCCGATCCAGAGGAAGCGGATCGAGTAGCGCAGGCGGCAAGCAACCTGATCGCGCTCGGAACCGGCGCGCTGACTGCACTCCCGGGCGCGTCCTCGCTTGAGCGCGTGCTCGCCGGCCGCGCTGGACAGCAAGGCGGTCGCGACGCTGCATCGCAGGCTGTGGCCTCGATGATCGGTGAGCCCGTATCCGCGGTCAGGGGGGAGCAATCCCCTCTTGAATTTGATGATAGGCTCATGCCAATCTTCTTCTTCTGGAGGAGTGTCCTGCTCAATGCACTGAACCTCGTAAACTGTGAGGTCGGAGTTACTTTCGAGCGAGCTAGGCATTAGCCTTCTGTGTTTGACTGTGATATCGACTTCACCCTCAGGCGATAACTTAATGGCATCAACCAATTTTTCCAGGGCGTCAGCCTGGGTGTTGCCGCTTCTGGGAATGTGATCTATTTCGAAGAAATAGAACTTCTGAGTTAGCCGGGTGACGGCGGTGTGGTATGGGACCAGCTCTGATTTTTGCACGTCATAGATGCCAAGCACCTGTCTGACTATCAGTTGATAATCTCCATAGGCTTTGAGGCATTTGACGCCCATGTTGGGAGCCATCTGGAGTCCGATGATTAGGGCTTCATATTCGGCCTCATTGTTAGTCAGAGCCTTCATGAGGACACATGAGTTGTACAAAACTCCACCCTAAGGAGTCAGGACGACAATTCCGGCACCTGCCATAATGCCTGAGCTGAGGTTGCTCCAGGTAGTACCTAGAGAAGCGCCATCTAAGTACAACTCCCAGCAAGGTAGGCTGGCTGTGAGGGCGTCTTGTTGCCAGTAATGCAAGACATCTTCGCTCTGTTTAGCCAGTGGTTGCTGTTGAAGAGCAAGAGATTCCTCGGCTAGAAGCTCCACGTTGAAGGGGGAATCTTTTGGTACTGGATGGGCTGCCAAAAATTCAGCCATGCCCTGCCCCTTAACTACTTTTCTAGGAACATAAGTGATGTCGTACTCCATAAGCAGGAGTGCCCATTTCCCCAGTCATCTTGAGAGAACGGGTTGCCTGAGAAGGAACTTTAGGGGGTCGTGCTTAGATATAAGCTCAACCCGATGAGACAAGAGGTAGTGCCGCAATTTCTTGACAACAAAGACCAATGCCAAGCATACTTTCTCCATGGGGGAGTAATGGTACTCGACACCGATCAATTTTTGACTGAGGTAGTAGAGCGGCTACTCTTTACCTTCTTCATTGACCTACGCCAACAGAGCTCCTAATGAAGCATCCATGGCGGCAATGTAGAGTATGAGGGGTTTACCCTTGACAGGTTTCCCTAGGACTGGGGGAGTGAGGAGGTACTCCTTGATTTGCTCGAAAGTGGTCTGGCATTCTGGGTCCATATGAAGGGGGCATCTTTCTTCATCAACTTGCTGAAAGACGCACATCGACCGGAGAGGTTGGAGATGAACCTCCAGATGTGGGTCAGCCTACCTTGAAGCTACCTGAGTTCGGTGAGGTTGCTGGGTGGTGGTAGCCCCCGGGTTACTTTGATCTTGTTGGGATGCACCTCGATTCCTTGGCATCGGACAATGAAATCGAGAAACTTGCCACTTGATATGCCGAAGGCGGATTTCATGGGGTTCATCTTGAGCCCATATTGCCGGAGATGCTCGAAGACTTGACGCAGATCGTGTAGTTGGTCTTCTCGCCTTCTGGTCTTGACGACGAGGTCGTCAACATAGCATTCGACGATGTTGTGCAACATTTCATCAAAAATTTTGATCATGGCCCTCTGGTAGGTAGCACCGGCATTCTTCAAACCGAAGGGCATGCGCTTGTAGTTGAAGATCCCTTTGGGAGATCTGAAGGCAGTGTGATTCTTATCTTTCAGGGACATCCAGATCTGACTGTAGTCAGATGACCCATCCATGAAAGATAGAGCTTCATGTCCGATGGTCATGTCGACCATTGTTTCTGTGATTGGAACTGGGAAGTTGTCTTTCGGATATGCTTTATTGAGATCCCGGAAGTCGACGCAGATACGGACTTGACCATTTTTCTTTTTAACTAGGACTATGTTGGCAAGCCAAACCGGGTAGATACAGGGCTCAATGAAGTTGACCTCTGCATTTTATTGACCTCGGCTACAACTTGGAGTTCCAGCTCATGGCGCATGCGCCGCTGGGGTTGTTTGACTGGTGTGGTTGAGGGAGATATAGCTAGGTCATGCTCCGCTACGGAGGGATATAACCCCCGCATCTCTTTGTACGTCTAGGTGAAGCAGTCTTTGTATTCAAGCTAGAGTTGCTTGTCGTCCCGTCTCTCTGCATTGGTGAGGAGGGCACTAAGGAATGTCGGCTGAGGGGCTCCATCTTCACCCAGATTGATTTCGACGAGTTCGTCGACGGTTTCCTGGCCACCATTCTCCAGCTCAGGAGGTGCGGGCTGAAAGTTGATGAAGTCTTCATCGTCGGTGTTGGCTTCGTACACCCGTGGGTCTTCAGAGCCAATAATTGAAGCGAATGGGACTGGAAGGCTGTCGCTACTGGGTTCGGACAGAGGTAGTCCCAAGCTGTCCATGTCAGACTGGCAGCCGTCGATTGGCATCCTGGAGGCTTGGTTGGGGTTGTCTGCCAACACCGATGACACCTCACGGTCTTTGTTCTGGGGACCTTCCTCATGGGGAAAGTGCAGCGAACTAGGTTCTTCAATTGGCTGAGAGGCCGCGGGGGTCTCCTCCGTCTCGACATCCTCGTGGACGGACGAGGAAGCCTGTTTAAGTGCTGGAACTGGAGTACTGGTTCTGGCGGGAAGTGGAATCGAGATCTCCTCTCCCTCATCTCCCGAGCTGTCAAACTTAGCGTTGGTGACAACTGGGTTAGTAGCTGGCTGCACTGGTCCTATGGTGTAGACCACGTGGTAGACACAGAAGTCTGGGTCTTGGTCATAGCCGAGACCTCTAGTGTCTTTCTAAGAAAACGGGGGTTGCCCCCGGACTTGTGAGGGTGTCCAGAGGTTCTAGAAGTATCTCTGTTGTGCGGAGCTCTGCCACAGAGGAATGTGCTGCTTGAGGCACATCTCTTGGATACGAGGTGATAGGTCGCCCAGAATTTGGACAGCTTCAGGGGTGTTGTCGGCTCGCCTGGACCAACCGAAATCGTCTTCTGGCGGGGCTAGAGGGGCCATGTCTCCTTTGTGGAGGATAATGGACTTGCTCCTTCTAGCCCTTTTCTCGGACTGGTGTTGCAGCTTGTAAGTGACGATGAATGTCGTGAGTTGCTCGACCCTGTGCTCGTCTAAGGCACACACGAGCTGGATGTAGTTCGGTGGCAGACATATACTCTTATTGATCGCTCGGCTAATGAGGCTACCCTCGAAATCGACTTTTCGCCTCTCAGGATGATCTGTGGTTAACTTGGCACTAAGGCGCAGCCGGTGAAGCTTAGCCTTCTCCTCGTCAATGAAGAAGGGGTCGTCCTCCTCCTCTTCTAAGAGCCAGTCATTGCTCTTGCTCTTAATCACGGGAAAAGGGCTGATTCCCTTGAAGTAAATAGCTACGTCGGCCAGGTTGCATTCTACTGGGGTGAATGGAGACAGGTTGGCGAAGACTGCATGCTATTCCACATCCTTGATGTATTTGATAAACTGATGGAGGGTTGAGGGGACAACCCAGTTTTCATGGAGCCAGGGCCTGCCTAGCAACAGTTTGTAGGACGTGCTGGAGTTTATGATGTAGATGGTCATCTTAGAGACGAAATCATCAAGTACCAAGTCAACATCTACCCAGTCGAGGACCTCCTCGATATTCTGATTGAAATCGGATATCTTGACCGCCTGAACCTTCTGGAGGTAGGGGGTCAGATATAAAGTCTTGAAGGTTTTGAGGGGCATGATGTTGACAGCCGCACTGGCATCCACCAGAATCCGGTTTACTTCATGCCCATTGATTTTGCCCTTCATGTAGAGGGGACGATTATGGCACAGAGGAGAGAGCAGAAAGTCTTTCTCCGTGAAGGTGACAGTGGCCGTGAAAGCCTCATACGTGGCGGCCTTCATTTCCACCGCGTATGCTTCATAGACTTCTGGCTCTTGAAGTATTTTGATGAGGGTTTCTCTCAAGTCTTTACTCTAAGCTATGGCTTCCCAGATCATGATGCTGGCAGGGAAGCGCTTCATCTGGTGGAGGACCTTCCAGTCAGCTCGAGCTCGAGCATCCCCCAGTGATGGCAGTATGTCAGGCTGGATCTGCTGTGAGCTGCTGCGCCGCTCCTCGTTGGGGAGTTGCACCGCCTTGCCTTTGTTACTGAGATCAGGCTGACTATCACCAATCGCAGACTCTTGGAAGAGGGAGGCTAATGACGGCTCTTCCGAGAGAGGCTAAAGGGCTGGCCCATCCTTGCCAGACGACCCTGCTTGCTCCGTAGGACTAGTGGGAACTGGCACTGGAACTGGGGTGCTGGCGGCAATCTCCTTGGCACCAGTGGGATCGAAGATGCTGGGTTGCCCCCGGATCTCCACTGGTGGGATCAGGGTAGGTTGTTCTCCTCAAAAGAGGATAACCTGGTCTGGATTGAAGGCGGATGGGCAAAGAGGCAACTCGGGGACTCTTCCACGGCCTCTACCACATCCACGACCATGACCTCGGCCATGGCCAGTGTGTTCTGGAGCTGGTTGTAGTCTTAGTGGAGCCACAACCCTTTGTCTGGTTCTAGATGCCACTGGCTCGCCTCTCCCGGAGGTGTTGATGTTATCTGGAGGTGGGATAGCCACCATGTTGCAAGTGCAGCTGCGAAGCATCTGTTCCAGCTGTTCCACCGTGATCTCCTTGTCCTTATAGAACAAGGAGAGTTCTTCTGGAATGTGAAGGGTTTCACCCTCTTTGACTTTTTAGATCATTTCTTGGACCCAGTCTCTTTGGTGAGCATGCTTCTACATGTCTTCCCACGGGATGTAACTGACGAGTGGGATAAGCCCGGTAGGGCAGAGAGGAATGTATTCCTCCAAGTTGTCGATGAGCCGCTGTAGCCTCTGGAGAGGTGTTGCAGCTGCTTGTTCGGCTTGTTTCTTAAGCCACCTCTTGAGATTCTTTCTTCTATTCCTCTCATGTTTCTTGGCGATGGCCGCCTCCAGGGGAGTAGGAGGAGGAAGCACCAGAACTGGAGCTGACGGGTCCGCACGGAGATGCCGTCGAGCCGATGGGTTTGCAAAGTGAGGTTAGAGACTCCTCTTTGCCCTGATCTTGACCCAGGCACCTTCTGACTGTTGTAGTTGGAAGGTAGTGTTGATCGCCTATTCTATGACTTTGAGTGATAGTTTCTGGTAAGCAGGGGTGCTAGGGCTGGCGTCTGAAGACGTGGACGTGGCTTGATGCCTTAACCACGGTGGCTGTGAGAGTTTACCAGGAACGGGTTGACTCGTACTGGTGTCCGAAGATGTGTGCGTGGTTTGATGTTTTAGCCGCGGTGGCAAGGGAGGCTTCCCCTGTTGAGCTGGTGTACTGGTGCTGGTGTCCAAAGACATGTGCATGGTTTGATGCCTTATCCACGGTGGCCGGGGCTTTTGCTGAGAAATGGCCCGAGGAGGATGAGTAACATCCTGCTTCCCAGCCTGACTCAGGTAGTTTGGCTAAGGGCGGGGTCGAGCGACACTAGATGAAGTCTTAGGGCCTTGCTGCCCTTGTTGGCTATCTTGATCTCGCACACTGGATGGCCTTTGTGATGGCAGACCCGGCTTGCAAACTGTTGGGAGGACCTAGTTTGATCGAGTCGGGGCCTCACCCAGCTTCTATTTTCCCTTCCTATCCTCGAGCAGTGGAGTCGGAAGTGGAACAGAGGGAAGGTGAGAAGCGCTTGAGGAACTCATGGTAGTGTCGCCCACCAGGATGTCCTCTCAACTGAGAAGGACTCGAAGGAGTCTGGCAGTGTCTTCTATGGAAAAGGGCAGAGACTCTAATTCCTGCCAGGGTTGCCATTGCGCGGCTGAAGTGGCAGGGGCTGGCTGATCGGCCTATGGTGTCGAGAAATTAGGGGAGACCGGGGGAGCAAGAGGATGAATGACATTGGCTGAGAAGGTACTCGACCCTATTTCTTGGCTGGCATCTTGCTCCCTACGTCTCCGCAGTCGCTCGAGAGCTTCCCGATTATTAGTCTAGAACTCGAGCCATTCTGGCGTGTGCTGGTAAGGCAGCCTGTGTCCATTTCCTGGCGAGGATCAGGCTGCTCTGGCGTATTTCTGGTAGTGCTTAGAGTTTCTTCGACAGCTTGCCACAGTTGAACAAGTGCCACGAAATTCCCTTCAACGTCAATCTACTCCCACCGGATCTGTTCCTGGATGAGGTACTGGACTTCCTCACAGGACTCGATCGCGTGGCAGATTCGTGAATGAAAGCGACGATTTTGATCAACATCGTTAACAAAGGTCATATTATAGAGGGAAAATGACATCCCCAGAAACGGTATACTGCATAATTTAACCTATATAGAACATGATCATGCAAGTGAACAGAAACCCTTATTGTCGTGACCTCAAAAGACTTAAAAGCCACAATCAGGAGTCCTAAACAAGACCGATAGCAGCGAAACCATCCTCACCAATCCCATGCCTCTGAACAGTGACAGCACGTCAGTTGAAGTACGCCATACCCGGAAGACCGATACCATCCTAAAGCCACTTCCACTTGACATAATACTGCTTTGGGGGCCAAAGAAATGAAGGAGTGCGGTCTCTGAGTTTCATATTAATACCTTGAATTATTGGGTGTTTAAGTCCAAACCTAAATATTGGTTGTTGTTACACTTGAGACGTAAAATATTGGTTTGTCATGGCCCAAGCTAAAAGGCATATACTGAATAATTTAAGGGTATGAAGAGGAAGGGAGATTCCGATGTGAAGTCCAGTTCAGGAAGCTTTAAGGCCGTCCAGGCCAACGCTAGCCTGCAGGCGGAAAGACCAGTTGCAAAGAGTCAATAAGTATCCGTTCAGTTAAAGCAGTTTCTCAACAGCAAGCACTTACCAGGAACTGGTGGTTTTCTTCAAGAAGGGGAGAGAAAGTAGTGCAGAATTTCTCCATGTCTCCGTTAAGGTCCCCTGATCCGCCAATCACATCCATGAATTTCTTCCTGTCTGGTGCAAGCTTCATTGCTACCTGTGGTGGTTTTGAAATGTGATAATTGATAAGAAATGTGAGTGCGAGCAAATAAAGGAAATAATGATTTCCGAAAGGGAAATATTCCTATCAATTAGGAAGATGAAAGGGAAAGTCTTCTTTGCACTCATTTTCCATTCAATCATTATGGGTCCACTCAATTCTCCAGAAATTACCACGGATCAAAACTTGAAAGTCATGCAGCACCTGTTAAGTGTGCGAAACCATGGACTTTTTAAAACCAGTATACAAATATCCAAGTTCCATTTCGTCCACTTGATTTAGGAGGATGAACAAGGCTGGCCCTTACCTTAACATCTTGGCGTCAGACTGACGAAGGTACAAAACTTAAAAGGGGCGTGCGTGAAATGAGCAGATAAGCCAAAGTCAAGAGGATGCTTACGAAGCTAATAAAGATGAATTAAACTTATGTGTGGAAAGGCATGGTACAAAAATATACAATGATAAAAAAAGGGGGGGTCAAAATATGCGCACTGTTCAGGACCCATAAAAACCATAGTTTCAACCAAGGCATTTAATCAGCGGAGAGTTGGAGATCTCGAAAAAAAGGGGGGGAAGGAAAAGTAAATTATAGATGCCAAAATGTTGAGCATGCCTACTGTGTTTCGTTTGGTAAATTGCAAAAAGTATAGTTCCAAGTTTGAGACGTTACACTAAAGCTAGAGCTGGCAAGCCATCCGTGCCATTTCTTTAGAGTCTTGCCGTAAGAATCTGTACAAGCCTGTGACATGGTCCAATCTGCATGCTCAAGCAGGTTACGGAATAACTCGACCAAGAAGTCCATGGCCCTGAATAAATGGGTAACCCAAGAAAATACACATTGTGAGATCACAAAGCTCAGGCAACATCAACTACGAAAAAAATATATCAGAGTTACATGAAGACTTAAGTGGTTATTGAGATAAAAAATGGACAAAACAAAATGAAAATAACACAGATACATGGGGGAAAAAACTACATGACATTCTTTTGAATGGTATACTGTCGATATGACATACCTTGTTAACCAGAGAAGCCCATTAGTACAACTCGATGAACCTTTAGCTGTTTTAGCTTCAACTTCCTCTTGGACCATGTCATAAAGCAGATTGTATTTTCTAGGGTTTGATGAGTATTTTGTTTCCAATCTCTACAAGGAGACCGAACAATAAATCCTTTAGTCAAGCAGTACCAGTAAAATCATACATGGAAAAAAAGTAACTGGTAGAAGCCAAGCTAACATGACTTCTACTACAAAAGGTCCTAAACTTGACCTTCCAGAGGCATGATATATCATAGATGAGCAACATATTATGAATCCCTATACTATTCCACAATGAAGAGACCATTGTATCTGTGTGATGCTTCTTAAAACAAATTAGATAATGATTAATGACAGATCATCCACCTCCGAAATTTTTTCAAGGGGAAAAACAAAATGGAGAACTCATACCGTTATGTTACCTCCAATGTCGGATTTCACAAGTGCCATGGCAGCCCCAAACTTGTCTGTAAGCAAAGACATGACAAGTTGTTAGTAAATTGAATTCAAGTTCTGGTGTTACATTTCTTCTTACATGACACAAAAGGCAAGAGACAGCTTATCCAAGGAAAATGCTTGTGCGGAAACATCACATACTTTGGAACGTGTGGTGATAATGAAAAGAGTGTTTCATATGTAAAGATGAGGAAGGAGAACTGCTATCTCCATGATGTGACTAACGAAGACAAGTAATGCAACAGAACAACAAAGCATCTCTGATACGCATAAAGGATGATCATTTATGTAATATCAAGATATTGAGAATACCACTGAAGGTTTTCTAAATGAAATGTGAAATAAATGTCCATCCATGTAGCATGTGTATCTGAATGACTTAATAAGCTGTGATGATGATGGAAGAGAGTTTCAGGTGGAAAGATGATGAGGTCCTTGAAGAAAAGAAGTGTACACTACATAAACATTATATTATTATAAAGGTCTTCCTCAATGCCAGAAATTTGTATGTGGTGATCCTTTCATCCTGAAGTTCCAAAGGTTCAGGAAAATCAGTGGGCTAGCTTTCAGGACCATTTCTATCCACTGGTCTGCAAATGTTTACCTTCTGCCGAAGACAATTCAATATATGACTTTCAAGATGTGTTTCTTTCATGAAGTCAAGGATTTCAAGATTGGTAAGAACTAGAGAGAGGGTCCTGTTTTGGGGAGCGAGGGAAGCTGTGTAATCAGTAGGTTTCCCTCTGAGGTATCGGAGGAAGGGAGGATTGGTTTCTCTAGGATTTCCCTCTGTGTCATCATAGGAAGGGAGGATTGGTTCCTCCGAGGTTCCTTCTGAGAATTCAGAAGAAGGGAGGGTCTAATCCTCTGGTTACTACATTAGGCAATGGGACTGATCTTGCTTGGTGCGAGATCAGGGGTTGAGGGATTTGTTTCTCTTGGATTAAGCTTTTGTTGTACCCAGACAATTGCCCAGAAGAAATATTAAGAAATGAGGGTTCGGGAATTTTCCCGACCACCTTTAAGGAGTAGGCTACCCAACCCTTCCTACGGCTCACCGGGCCCAATCGAGGATCCCAACCAACTAGCCGTAGCCCACGGTAATATCAACAATCGATTAGGGCCATCCTCGATCACTCAGCTTGTAGGTTTACCCACCCTCAGCACGGCCACCCGGGCCAACCCGAGGGTGCCCTGACGACAAGCCACAACACGTGGCACCCAGCAATGAGGCCTGGGTCTACCCCCAATATGCCTTCCTCTAGCCTCCTGAAGTCAAAGGAAGACTTATCCTGTTCAACCACAGACTTTAGAGGCTCAGAGCACCCTTATGTGGCCCATACACGTCTGTCGGGAATTTTCCCGAACACCTTGCAGGCGCGCATGTTCCAGCCATTCTACATCAAGCTGAGGGCCAACCGGTGGCTCCAGCACTCCGGCTGTGTTCTATGACAACCCTCCAGCAAGTTGGGGCCACCCCCAACCCTCATGACTATGGTGATGAGCTATTTATCTTCAGCTCCCAGGCAAACCCGAGGCTGCCTGCCAACCCACCTTACAATGTGGCATACGCTATAGAGGCTAGGCCCACATACCCAAAATGCCATCTCTCGACTCCTACAAGCTCCTACCCTCTGCCCGAGGCTAAACCTAAGGCCCTCCAGCCAGTTACCCAAGCCGTTTGACAATAGCAAGGTGTGTCGGGAATTTTCCCGAACACCTTACGAGCGATGACTATGACATGACAACAACAAGCCCCCACGAGCCAATTCTAGCACCCCGGAGCACCCTATCCTTCAAAGGACAACCCCAGACAACATTGGAAGGCCCCCGGAACCACCCCCCACAGCCACGGCTCACCTGGGGAGGAGTTCTCCCCTGGTGCAGCCGTGCCCCAGGGAGGGCGAACTCACTTGGGGGTCACGCCCTCCTCCCAGCCTGAGGGCCCCGCTGCCATTCTCCAGTCCCAGTCTCGTGCAAGATCGATCAGTGTACCCGTGTGTGGAAAGATTCGCAAAGACGGAGCCCTGAGATCACATAGAGTTACACAAGTCAATCTCTTCAGCCCACGCAGAAGCACGGCTAGCCAACCAGTCCAAGCCTTATATCCTTCGTTCTTTACGGTCAAATTGAGTCAAAGTTGGGCCAAAAGAAATAAAAAATGAGATTTTATAGAGTGGAGACCCCCCTCTCTCTCTGACTCGCATAAACCCCCCTGGGGGGTTTAGGTAGACCATACTGGCCTCCTAGTCTGGTCTCCCTAGGGGGTTTAGGCAGACCAGACCGCCCCCCAAGACTGGTCCTCCTAAACCCCTGAAATAAAAAAAAGTTTTTTTATGAGAAAACCACACTTCATCATGGGACCGCACGCCCATCGCTTGCCCTGAGCTGGTCACCGACCGCCCAGACCACAGAATCGAGTTAGCCGGACCCTAGCCTGAAATTAATATTCCAAGGACCGGCCTCGACTCCCCAACATGAAGATACTCACCTTTCAGGACCCGTACCCGACTACTCAGCTCGAGTCGCGTCCAACCCCCTCCAGGCGCCAGCCAGTATCTACCCCTGCCATCCGGTCTAGCCCTCCCTCGGCAAATCGGACATGTCCCTAGCTCCTTGTGGACAGCCCTTGTAAAAACACACAGATGTCCGCCCTATTACACATTGACCCGAGGACCGACCAACGCGTCAAAATTATCCCGCGGCTTGCACCAGTTGTACTTTGGCCTCCTCGGCCGATTTGTAAAGCCCATGTGGCTCTCATAAAGCATGAAACTAGTTAAATATGCATGCCCGTACTCTAGTCTCAGTCTCACCTCCACACCACCCAGTGTGTGTCTAGTGCCTCCGACTCCAGTTAACTAGCCCTCTAAGTCAAGTGCGATGGTCCCCCTATAGCTGCAAGATACCCCCCGGTCCTCCATCCATGGCTTCAGACACATCCAGGCTCTTCTTCAGCATGGAACAAAGGTGTTTGGATTAAATCAGATGTAAATAAACACCGATTGCTTGCGATCGGTGGGAAAAGATGTCTCGTACACGAATCCCCACAATCACCTGGACACTCGCATGGAACCTCTCCTCTCTCCACGTGCCGCCCGATCTCTCGAGCCCACGTGTCGCATCCTGGCGACACTCCCCAAGTCAACCTTTGGTTCCATAGGTGATTGTCGAGAAATCAGCTGGCATGCCCGCACCTCAGTCTAGTTACCCTAGCCCCAAGAAACCTCCTATGCCATTCAACCCCTCTCGACCTTCCGTGAAAGGCAGGTGCCCGGTGCTGTCGTAAGAGGAATATGGCTATGAAAGAGGATACCCGAGATATATCAAACTCCCGTGTTTTCCTTTCCCACTTTATTCCTTCCCTCATCCTGGCCACCGATCCCCACAACAGCTGTGTAATCAGCATCTGTAGCAGACTGAGTCTGCATTCTTACTTGGTGTAAGGGAATCCTGACTCGATTTGAGTGGGGGTGGATGTAAGTCTATTGGGTGCAAACTGAACCACCTAAAAATTACTGTGCATCATGGTTTGCGTGTGTGATTGCCTTCCTTATCTCTAATCTGCATTCACAGGAACATACGTTTTCTAAGTTCCTAACTGGTATATCAAAAGGTGTGTTCACGCACCTTGCGTGAGTAGAGAGTGCTTGTCCCGCGCCGCACGCTGGTCATCCGTTAGCCCGTCTGCTCCGACGTGCGAGAGTTCATCCACGATCCTGGCCGGGAAACCCCAGATGATCCCCTGGTCGGGCGGAAGGGGTGGGTTCGCTTCATGCGTCAGGTACTCCTTCAGCTTCTCGTGCTCCGCCCGCGTGATCTCCACGAACTCGACTCGGTAATACCGTGCCTCCTCTACGCGGTCGTAGAGCTCGTCGATCAGGCTCATTCCTTCTCCTGTCTAACTACTTCGGCATGCTTAGACGGGCACAACGAGATCGGGGGCGAACTCGTCCCTGTAATCGTCGATCAACTCCTGCGCCGCCTCGAGACTGCACTGCGCATTCCAGCCCATCTCTTCCACGATGTAGTACAAGAGTCGAATCTTCCGATCATTGATCTGCGCGTTCCGCGCAAGCGCCTGAATGTCGGCAGGGTTACTCGGCACCGTTCGGATCTGCCGCAATTCGTTGGCGACCCAATTGCACATCTTCGCCCGGTTCGGCTTAGACATCACGGACCCTCTCATCTGTCACGGGAACGACGACGAACGGATGTCCGAACACGGTCCCTTCGTCCCCGACCTTGGGCTCGAATGCCATTCCGCGATCGCTGCCGGCATTCATGTCGTTCATCATCGCTACCATGACCGATGCCTCGCGGAACGTGACTCCCGCTGGCGCGCGGCTGCCACGTTCCCGCAACCGCCTGACGCGGGCCTCTACCGTCGCGATGGTTTCGCGGGCGAGCTGCGGGTCGGCTTGGATCGGTACGACCTTCATTCCGCCTCCATTTGGACAAGCACTATCTCATGCTGTGGTAGTCGGCCAGTTGTATGGCACCTCGTGCAGCCCCAGGCCAGACAGGACCGCCTTTTGCACGCGCGGATCTGGGTTGTGCTTCGGGCAGCAGTCACCATGACGGCCCATGCGGCCCCAGCCCTCTCCCGAGGCCAACTTTCGCGCGTGAGTGAGCGATCCAGTGTCCAGCTGCGTGAACCTCACGCAGCCGCCGGGGGCATCACACCAAATCGTTGTTTGTCGAGTCGCAGACATCAGGACATGAACCTTTCCATGCTGGCTCGGCGAAGTTGTTCATGCGTGTCTTCGAGCGCTGCTACCGCACGCTTCCAGTCCTCTACGTCCTGAGGCATTCCAGCAGCGTTTTCGGCCAGGGCCTTGGTGATGTCCTTGTGCATGCAGTACAGAACGGAGTTGGGAAGATCGCGGCAATCGCGCACGATTGCATCGACCACTTCCTTCACGCAGCAGCTCGATCGCCCCAGCGCGTACCGGGTCGCATAGACATAGAGACCAGCGTTCAACGTTCCTCCCAACATGTTTCGATGCTTCGGTTAGCGCTTGACCAGGAGGGCGTTCTCGTAGCAGAACACTTCGCCGCTAGGCCAGCGAACTTCGGGATGGTTGTCAGCGGCGCAGAAGGCGACAACCGTGCCGCCCTGTCGGTTCGGGACGGCGATCGGATCGCCACTGCCGTTGGGAAGGAACTTCGAGCCGATGACGCAATCCACGGTGTCACCGATCATCAACACAGTCATCTCATTTCCTTTCGAAGAACGGGTGCATGTACGTCTAGCGCAGGTTGTCAAGCCGATTGGCCCGTTCCTGAATGAACCGCGCCAACTTCGCACTGTCGATCTCGAGGTTCAGGAGTTCGAGGCTGGTCAGCAGGTCGTACGCCTCCCGGCGCAGATCGGCCAGCTTTCCCTCTGCAACGTGCTGATCCGCGTACGCGAGACCGCCGAGGCTTCCATCGTTGTTCATGCCTTGCTCCCGTTCTTCTTGACGTACCGCTCGAGTTCAGCCCGCAGGATCTCCGACACGGTTGTGCCTTCCTGCTCGGCTATGCGCGACACCTCGTCCCACAGCTCGTCGTCGATGCGGATAGTGCGGCGCTTGGTTCCCTTACTCGGCATGGTGCCGACTGTACCTGGTGTCATGACACTAACGATAGCGGGTGTCATGACACCCCGCAGGCATCAGTCCGCACGTACCTTCGAAGCATCAGGGGATATTTCGGAGGCGAGGGCCAGCAGCCGTGCGGCGCCGAGCTTGCTGCCTGCCCAACCCAGGTAGGTTCCCTCTCGGTTGTAGGCCACGTAGCCGTCGTCGGAGTACTCGACCTGACCAGCCTTCACTCCATCGACAAAGACTTCCTGTGGAGCGGGCTCACGATCCCGAAATGTGATGAGCATTACGACTCCTTCCGTCCCACTACTTGACCGTGCTTGTACGAACCGTGCCCGCGCGCCGGCGATGATCTCGGCAACGTCACGGAAGTTCCCGTCATCCATCGCCAGCTCAGCCTCAATCCAGTCGATCGCAGCGTCCCAGCCTTTGTCGAAACCCTGTCGGTACCACAACGGACGAGTGTCCTTCGATGTGTAGTAACTTCGTCCGGCGATCTGGCACGCCTCGTACTTGGCCGCTTCTCGCGGCGTTCGGTCAGTCATTCGAAGAACTCCCACGTAGTGACACGGCATCTCGTATCGCCGCGATCTCAGTCGACGTTGGCGGGATGAACTGAGGGTGCTCATCGATCGAGTTGCACCCGCGCCCGTTCGAGCAGTGAACCTCGCCACAGAAGCAGGTGCCATGCGACTCGTGAGTCATCAGAGTCCAGCTGCTCACGGTGCAACATCCGTACGTTCTTGACGCGCTCTACTGGTCTCGGCAACCAGGCGTGAAATCTCATCGCGGCGCTTGTCTGGGGTGATCAGATCGGGATCAACCCACGGGCCGAACGGTCCACCGTCGCCCCGGTGGTAGCCGGTGTGATTATTGGGACGATGGCATTTCTCGCCAGTGTTCTTCAGCACGGCGCTGCACTCAGGCATCTGTCCGCCTATCCATAGATGCTTGTCCTGACAGGATCATTCGCAACTCGTCCATGCACCCGGACGGAAGTGCGGGCTCAGCGAGGTGGCCCGCTCCGCCGGCGCCGTGGCGAAGACGGGATCGGTCAGGAAAGCGCGCCGCAGCGCCGCCGGCGAGCCCTGCCACACCTGTCGGCGCAAGGCCTGCACCGACCGCTTGAGATCAAGCTCGCGCCGCAGATAGGAAGCCCTGAGCTCGCTGTTGCGGGTGGTCTGCCCGGCATTCTCGGCCCAGACCGCCAGCGGCGTCATGGCCACGTAGATCGGCTCGACGATCGAGAAGGTGCGCATGTATTCCTGCATCGTGGCAGTGCAGAAAAACTGGATTTCGAGCTGGCTCTTCGCCCGCCGCGACCAGAACAGGCCACCGTTCGAGACGCCGATCCCGCACAGCATCGACATCCGGAAGCGGTCCGGCGCGTAAAGCCCTTCGGTAAAGAGGCCGTCCAGCACGCCGGCCACCAGCAGCGCCCCGCCGAACACCAGCGGCGTGCCGGTCATCCCCTCCTTGCCGATCACCCCGACCTCGATGCGATGGTCTTCCGCATTCACCGCCACCACCGAAACCACCCCGGTCTCGACGAAATAGACATGGGTGATCGGCTTGTTGGGCACCTCGACCACCTGGCGCTCCTTCAGGGTGATGTCTTCGAGATGCGGCGCCAGCAGCGCCCAATCCTGCGCGGACATCAAGGCGAGCAGCCGGTATCGCACATCGTCCCGCGCGGGCGTCGCATCGTTCATGAATGTCGCGCCGGCCTCAATCGTCATGGCCGGCAATCCTTTTGCTGATAATTGGACGCCCCAGGACTCGAAACGGTCCGCAACCAGAACTTAGCGGTCCGCGCACAAAAGCCTATGTTTATTTCAGTACGGTAACGTACCCGTATCAGCAGGTTTTTCAATTGCGCACATACGCAAATGCATTGCTTGAACATGAGACAAGCATCCTTTCAGTACACAGACAAATATGCCGTCGACCCTGCAAACCAGGGTGGCCGCCTGAATGCGTCCGAACAGGAAACGGATGTACGGTGGGAGGGGTTTCGTCAGGCCTGGAAAAAGTCTGTGACCGCCCGGCGCGTGCGCCGGTCGCCCACGGCGGACAAATGATCGCGCCCCGAAATGGTCACAGCCCTGGCATCCGGGAAAATGCGCGCCAGGGGCTCCGCGCGGCCCGCGGTTTCATCCATCTCGCCATCCACGACCAGAATCGGCCGCGTCATCGCCGCAAGTGTGGCAAGCGGAAGATGCGGCGACATCGCGCGCATGCAGGCCGCGAGCGCCAGGCGGTCCTTGCCCGGCTGGTCGGCGAACGCGCGGAACATCCTGGCGCGCGGATCGACGATGGCGTCCTTGTCGTCGGTCAGCAGCGCATCGGCCAGAACGCTGCGTGCCTGCGGCGCGGTGATGGCGTCTTCCAGATAGGTCTCGCCCACGCCCGCAATGGCCAGCCGGCGCACGCGCTCCGGATGCGCCGCCAGCAGGCGAAGTCCGATGAAGCCGCCCATCGAATAGCCCAGCACAAAGGGATCGGTCAGGCCCGCTGCGTCCATGACCGCCACCGCGTCGTCCGCCATGCGGTCATGGCCGTAAGCCAACGGCGCGTGCGGCTTGCTGCTGTCGCCATGGCCGCGGCAGTCCATCGCCACGATGGAAAAACCTGCTTCGGCCAGCCCCGCATACCAGCCGGTGGATTTCCAGTTCTGCATCCGGCTGGAGCCGAAGCCATGGATCGCCAGGACCGGCGGGCCGCTGCCCTGCGTCTCGAACGCCAGGCGCACGCCGTCGGAAGCGGTGGTGAAATCCGGCATGACGGCGTCTCCATGATCGGCGTCCAAACTCGCAAAGCCGGCGGGTCCTGTCTATAATCGCGCGCATGCGGGTATGGCTTTTTATCGCGGCGCTGTGCGGAGCCCTGGGTGTTGTTCTGGGCGCTTTCGCCACGCATGGCCTTACGGGCCGGCTGGACGCCCGGCTGATCGGCGTTTTCGAGACCGGCGCGCGCTATCAGATGTATCATGCCCTGGCGATGGGGCTGGCGGCACTGGCCATGCGCGGCGCCGCCGTGCCCCGCGCCCGCCTGGCGGCCATCGCCTTCCTGGTGGGGATCGTGCTGTTCTCGGGTTCGCTTTATCTTCTGGCGCTGACCGGCGCGACGGCCTTGGCGCTGCTGACGCCGCTGGGCGGGCTGGCCTTTCTTGGCGGATGGGGCTTTCTGGCCGCCGCCGCGCTCAAGCTTCCCGTTTCCATCGACTGAAGACATTCATCCACGGAAGATTGGCCGATGAAAAAGTATGCCTTCCTGGTCCTGCCGCTGGTGCTTTTCGCCTTGCCGGCCGATGCCCGCACCGCGTTGCAATCTTCCGATCCGGCCCAGGGCGCCAGGGTCGGTGAAAGCACGAAAATCGTCCTGCGTTTTTCCGGTGCGCTGCAGCCGGCCAAAAGCGGCGCCGCCCTGCTGGATGCGTCCGGCAAGACGGTGCCGGTGGCCAGCGCCGTCAGCATGAGCACAATCACGCTGCTGCCGTTCCATCTCAGGCCCGGGCCCTACCGGATCGAGTGGCACAGCCTGGGCCAGGACCAGAGCAAGGCCAAAGGCAGCATCGGCTTCACCGTGGCACCGTAAAGACCGCCGCGTCAGGCGATCCCGGGAGACGTCACGAAATCGTGCGCCGCGTCAACGGCGCGGGGCTTGTCGCTGCCCGCGCCCAGCGACTTCAGGAACTTGTCGCCCCAATCGGAGATGTCATTGCGCAGCAGCGCCGCATAAAGCGCATTGTGGCGGCGGCGGCGCTCGTCCAGCGGCATCGCCATGGCACGCGCGATCGCGGCGCCCACCGCATCGGGATCGTAGGGATTGACCAGCAGGGCGGCCCCGAACTCCGCCGCCGCGCCGGCAAAACGCGACAGGACCAGGACGCCGGGATCCTCCTCGTCCTGGGCGGCGACGAATTCCTTGGCCACCAGGTTCATGCCGTCGCGCCAAATCTTGAAACACCTTTCATCGGAGATACTTTAACAAACACCTGATCTCCGGGCTCAAACTGGAGTGGACGTCTACGTCGATCTGCATAACTTTTCTGTCGACTCTGAGCTATCAAAAACCTTTGTCTAATCAGATGAACCACATCAGCGCACTGCTGTACCATGTCTGGTCCTGTCAAAAGTCGATCACCAACATCGAACCAATTCAGTGGAGTACGACAAGGATGACCATACAACGCTTCATACGGAGCCATGTTAATGCTGGAGTGAAAGCTATTATTATAAGCAAATTCCACTAGTGACAAGTGTTGACTCTACGAACCCTACAAATCAAGACAACACGATCTCAGCATATCCTCTAAGGTCTGAATAGTTTTTTCTGACTGACCATCAGACTGAGGGTGATACGCTGAAGAAAAAGTAAGCTCGGTGCCCAAAGCTTTCTGGAAGCTATGCCAAAAGCTGAAAGTGAAATGTGGGTCACGATCTGACAGTAGTGAAACTGGAATACCATGCAGTGGTGCGATCTTTTCAATGTACAGCTCGGCCAACTTCTGCACATTCCAAAAAATCTTTATCGACAATAATCTAGCTATTTTAGTCAATCTATCAACAAGCAGCCAGATAGCATCAAAGCCCTATGAAGACCGAGGCAAACCCACAATAAAATCAGTTACAATATGATCCCATTTCCACATTGAAATTTCTAGCGGTTGGAGCAGTCCACCTGATTTCTGATGTTCGGCCTTAACCTACTGACAAGTCAAACAACGAGCAACAAAGGCTGCAACATCCTTTTTCATAGCTGGCCACCAAAACTGCTGCTTCAGATTCTGATACATCTTGGTGGTACCTGGGTGAATTGCAAACCAGGATCCATGGGCTTCACTCAGAATTACATTTCTCAACACGTTAATAGTTGGAATATATAATCTGTCATAGAAACTGATGACCAGCTCGTCATCGAACTCGATGTCATGCATCATCACAACATGTGACAAGTCAGGATCAGCCTGCTGAGCTTCTTTTATCTGCTGATATAGAGTTGAAGTCATAGCCAGATTGGCACAAACAGCTGACCTCGGATCTGCAGGAAACTCTACACTGATCGCCTCACTCGGAAGCTGTTCCCACAATTTCCATTCATGCATCAATAAATGACTGACCTGTACCCTCCTGCTCAGAGCATCAGCCACAACATTCATTTTACCTGGCTGATAGGAGAGCGTAAAGTCATAGTCCTTCATGTATTCCATCCAACGACGTTGCCGAAGATTCAAATCCTTCTGTGAGAAAATATATTGAAGACTCTGATGATCAGTAAAAATTTCAAACTGCTCACCATACAAATAATGTCTCCAAATCTTCAAAGCAAAGATAACAGTGGCAAGCTCCAGATCATGCGTGGGATAATTTTCCTCGTACTTTTTAAGCTATCGGGATGCATAAGTAATAACCTTATAGTGCTGCATCAGCACTGCACCCAGACCTATCCAAGAAGCATCTGTGCAGACCATAAATCCTCCCAAGCTTGAAGGAAGCACTAGCACTGGAGATGAAGTCAGAAGCCGTTTTAATTCCAAAAAGCTCTGCTCACACTGATCAGACCAGACGAAAGGGACATCCTTACGAGTCAATCTGGTCATCGGTGCTGCAATTTTAGCAAAATCTTGGATAAAACGACGATAATAACCTGCCAAACCTAGAAAACTCCTGATCTCTATAACAGATCTCGGCCTCTGCCAATTAAGAACAACCTTAATTTTTGTTGGATCCACTGCAACACCATCACCAGAAATCACATGGCTGAGGAAGTGAACTTCCCGAAGTCAGAACTCACATTTACTTAGCTTAGCGTAGAGTTCATGATCCCTAAGTGTCTACAGAACAATCCTCAAATGCTGTGCATAATCCTCTTCAGTGGCAGAACACACCAGAATGTCATCAACGAAGATCACCATAAATTGGTCTAGGTAAGGCTGGAAAATATGCTGCATCAAATCCATAAATGTCACAGGAGCATTGGTTAACCCAAAAGACATTACCAAAAACTCAAAGTGTCCATACCGAGTGTTGAAGGTAGTCTTTTCAATATCAGACTCCCTAATCCTTAGTTGAAAATATCCTGATCAGAGATCAATTCTGGAAAACACGGCGACAGATTGCAGCTGGTCAAATAAATCATCAATTCTTGATAGTGGATATTTATTTTTGATTGTAGCCTGATTCAACTGCCTGTAGTCGATACAAAGCCGCAAACTACCATCTTTCTTCTTTACAAACAGGACTGTAGCACTCCAGGGGAAAAAGCTGGGCCTATATAGCCTTTTTCAAGCAACTCAAGCAATTGTGCTCGCAATTCTGCCAATTCGGCTGGAGCCATACGGTACGATGCCTTAGCAAGAGGTACTGTACCTGGAATCAACTCAATCACCATTTCTATCTCTCACTCTAGAGGTAAGCCTGATAACTCATCAGTGAAGACGTCGAGAAACTCAGAAACCGCTGGTATGCCATTGACATCTTGCCGTGGTGCTTCAAGAGCAACCACCGAAGCTAAGAATCCCTGACACCCTGCATTAAGCAATCTATATGCTCGAATAGTAGAAATAATTAAACGAGAGGAACAGGATCGAATACCTTGGTAATAAAATGCTGACTTCCCATGTGGCTGAAAATAGACCTTCTTAGATCTGCAATCAACCATAGCCCCGTATTGGTCTAGCCAATCCATACCCAAAATGACGTCATAGTCTGCCAACTGTAAAGCAAAGAGTCTCGCCGGTAATTGCCGATCACTAACCACAACAGGCGAGTCTTCAAGACATAATGGGGTAGCCATAAAATTCCCAGATGGTAGTTCAACGATTAAATCACAAGCTACCTCGATCATGGGCTCCTCGATACATGCAATGAAATCCTCAGAAATGAAGGAGTGAGAAGCCAGGTTTAGCTTATGCAAAGTCCGTGCACGTCCTTATGAGTCCATGCATGTTTTGGACTTAGTAGAAAAACTGAGTCTATGCACGTTGTTCTTCTTTTGCAAGTCCGCGCATGTCGTTGTTTTTTGTTAACTCTAAGTCCGTGCACATTCAAAACAAGTCCATTCATATTCGTTCAATTGTACGTGAAGTCCGTGTACATTGTGCATCCGTGCACATTCGTTCAATTGTACATGAAGTCCATGGACATTGTGCATCCATGCACATATGAAGTCTGTGCACGTTGTGCACTTCTTCAAGTCCAAGTCCGTGCACGTTGTGCACTTCTCCATCAATCGAGTCCGTACATGATCACTTAAGTCTGTGCATGTTTCTGTAAAGTCCATGCACATTATTTTGAGTTAAAGCCCAAGCATTGTTAAAGTCCGTGCACTTTTTTCTTCCTTAGACCAAACGAAGTCCGTGCACATTTAAGTCATGTCCGTGCACACTAAAGTCCGTGCACTTTATGTCTAACCGAAGTCCATGCACGATGGACAAGTCAAGTCCATGCTCGTTGCTTACAATTCAAGTCCGACCACATTTTAATGTCTGTGCATGTTTCACCAATGCTTCAAGTTTGAGCACATATTAAGTCCTTGCATGTTTTTGTAAACAAAGTCCGTGCACGTTTATGCACACATTCCAACTAAGTCCGTGCACATTGTGCACATTTCAGTTCACTAAGTCCGTGCATCTTTTCCTCTCCAAATAGGTAAAGTCTGAACATGTTCTAAGTCCATGCACGTCCATGCATATTAAAGTCTGAACATGTTTCGCCTATACACTTAAAGTCCATGCACATGTTTATACCAAGTCCGAGCATCTTTAAGTCCGTGCATCTTCTGAAGTCCGTGCATACTGCACGGACTTTGCTTCAAGCTTTGTCTATCTGCCCTGCAAGTCCATACATGTTTGTTCGTTGCACGACCAAAGTCTGTACATGTCTGAGTTTCGAAACCAAAGTCCATACACATTGTTTCATCTTCACAACCAAAGTCCGAACACATTGTTTCATCTTCACAACCAAAGTCCATGCACGTTGTTTCATCTGCACACACCAAAGTCCGTGCACGATGTTTCATCTTCTATATAAGTCAGTACACATTCATCTTATGAAGTCCGTGCATATTTCTCGTATGCACACTCCAAGTCCATACACTTTTCTCTTTAATATAAGTCCATGCATGTTGTCTTGTCTGCATTCGAACCTCGTGCATTAACAGGCATTAACACTCTGTTTCTATGATGACTAGGTGTTTGATCGAATGACAAGGACTTCCTGAGTTGGTGGAGCACCGGTCCTGAAGACAAAGGAAGGGCACGTGATCCGAGGTGTGAAGACTCTGACACGTGGCAAAAAGAAAGAACAGTCTCTGGACAATTCCCTGGCGGGAAGCGTGGTCTCCACACTTCTGTCTCTCAGCAAGCTCATATAAATACTGATGGAGCTCGTACAAAGAGAAGTGAACAGACAAGAAAAATGGAGAGAATACAAGTCTGAGAAGCCAGACTGAGAGAGAGAGACAGAAAAGAAAAAGAGAAGAAGAGGAGAGCCGATTGAAAAAGAGTGAGAAAGGAAGAAGAGCAGAGCCTACAGTTCGTGATTTCCCATTGTATCTCTACTTCTGTTGAAGCTACATTTCTCTCATTGTAAGAGCTCGTCTGTCTATTTTGATTCCACTTTTCTGGATCGTATCTTTTGTGTTTCAATTTTTCTTATTCGTTGTCTTGTTACCCTCTGAGGTGTTTCAGAGGAAGGGAGAAGTTCTCCGATTTTACCCTCCTATCTGTTAGGAGGAAGAGAGAATTGTTTCTCTAGTTTGTAAGTTGCTGGGTGTAGCTGACGGGGTTCCCTTTGCAAGTTGCAAAGGTAGGGAGGTAGATCCTCCGGCTGGTTCTTCTGTTCACCAGGCCCCTCTTTGATAGAGGGATAGACAAATGGAGGGATATCCCTTGCGACTTAATTTATTTCAGAGTTTAGCCCTATTTATTTTGATAGACAATGGGTTAAATAGGGGAATAAATTATTCCACTAGTTTTGTTGGATCAGTTTAATCGGGATACATGAGGGTTATCCTTCATTCTAACCGGATTAACTTTATTACTCTATCAAATCAAAAAATAGATAAAATGAGAATTATTTTCAGAATAATCGAGGGATAACTCCCTATTAAAAAGGGACTAGATGAATACGATATACAGAGTAGATTAACGAGAATGTGTGTGAGGAGAGAGTGTGAGTCACCACATTTCTCTCTCATCGATAACAAATTTCGTCTGACAATTTTGATAATAAAATGACCCTTAGTAATCGAGACGATCAATTAATTGTGATGACGTGAATATGTACATGGTTTCCATAATCTGACCACAATCCTCCAGCGGTGGATCATCACCATCGGTTGCTAATATGGACCGGATCAGAAATTAAGTTGCTGAAAAAGAGTAGTGGCCCATCTGTCAATGAAGTCATCAGCGTTGTTTTTATTGGAAGGAATGCTAGCTAAAATTTTGTAAGAGACTTTGTCTCCGAGTAAGGCGAAAGGTGGGAAGATAACTGACGTTTGTTTCAGAGGAGGGTGCTTCCTTCACGTTCTCAGCATTCTCCTGCTCGCAATAGAGATATGTTTCATCTCCTTAAGGCATGTTATTGACTTAAAGTATATCTTGGGCTGCCACTTGGATCAAATCCTGTTTGGAATACAGGAGAAAGAACGCTAGTTAACCAAATGAAAAGGTTGCAGGCGCGTTGCAGATATGATTGAGAAACGAGGGCATATCTCGTTAGTCCATTAGCCTCACTTTGGTAGAGAATTTAAGTTAAGTTAAGTTACTTAGGTTTATCCATAATTAGTTTATTTTTAATTTGATAGTAAGCGTCGCTTTGGTATGGGATTAAATATATCCCACCCCTTATCTACTAACTGTGCACTGCTGAAGCCCTGCGGAGCCCCCACTTGCTGCAGCGCCGGCCTTCACTACAGCCCGGAGTTCCAGGTGGACCACCTTATATTGCTGGAAAGCTCTTCCAGTCAGCTTCGTCATCGAGGTGATCCCGCCTTCATCCACATTCAGGGCTGTCCGAGAGGTCCATTCTCGTTAGAGCGCGTATCTGGCATCCGAGGGAAGACCAGAGCACTGGTGCAGAAGCTACTACGTCCACACCCCAGCTCCCCTTGGTGCGCCATTTGGCTGGGACGATCCTCTATCAGTCCTCTATCCAACACAGCCAGCGGAGCATCGTTTGGAGTTTGGAGCTCTCCGTTCCAATTTTTCTTCCCCAGGTGCGCAGGTCAGTCCACTCAGAATCAGTACAAACACCCCTCCACTCTACGTCCTCTATCTCCCTACTCTGACCTCCCCTGGTGGTCTTCCTGGTTGGAGATCGAAGAGGATTCATCCACGAACGCATCCGTCCTGTTCCCGCACCGTTTCAACTACGGGAGTGTTCGTGACGGCATCGTCTTCCTGCTGCTGTGACCTGAGAACAGTCTCAGTCTGAACAGAGCAACCGAGTTCCTGAGCCGGCCACGACCAGCGACGACACCGAACAATCCCAAGAAAATTCAGGAGCACTCCTGGGTCAGTCAGCAAAGGATTGGCACTGGTTTCGGCATCTTCTGAGTCTGGTACAGCTCGTGGCGGCATCAACAGCGACCCAATGTCTTACAGTTCCAGACCTGGACAGAACTGGGGAATTGCCCTCCCGACGCGAGTTTAGCTAACCTCCCCTCCCCGCCTAGCCGGCTTAGCGCCCCTCCATGTGTGGAGGTAGTGTTTGGCTGTAATCTCAATCTCCCCTCCCCTAGTCCAACCACCCTATGCGGGGAGTAGTGCATGTATTATTGAATAGGGGAAGCTTTATCGGCGTAGTGTGCGGGAAACCCACACTTCCCCGCTCGCCCTCGTCTCCGAACGGGGTTGGTTTCTTCAAGCCAACAGGGTAAGCTCTAAACCTTACTCATTTTTTAGTGTTTATTCATCTAATATCCGAGTAATTGCTCCGTTGAGCGAGAGAGAGAGCGCCCGACCATGGAGTGTTTCACTTTTGAGCGGTCACCGTGGGTTGAGAGAGAGAGGGACCTAGTGCCCCAATTGGCACCCGGCCAGCCCTTGAAGTGTGGGCTTCGTACCCTTGGGAGGGCCACCTTAGCCCTGCTGGCACTCTACCAGCTAGGGTCTTGATCCACCACCTCCACTCGGCATCACCGAGTCACCCGGGTTCGTGTGTGAGCAACAGTGGTTCGGTGACTTTCGCGGACCTTGCTCTTTGGTTGAATGTGTTTGCGTGATAGGTCCGAGGACCCTTGTCTAAGTGCTGCATTTCTCCCTAGTGGTGTCACATCAGTAGTGGCTTGAGTTCGGGGCAAGAGGAAAACCAGCTAGAGGGCCTGGCGTAGTGCAATTAGTTAGTGTGTGCACACATGGTCAGGGACTTCGAATGCGTGCTAATGAGCACAGCCCCGACTAGACCCTTGTTCTGTGGTTACTGGTGCAGCGTCTCAATGTCTGCCTAAGGCGTGTAGGGTGACACTTGAGGTATTGACTAAGTCATCAGAGGACGCATCCGGTCTTGCTTCTAGTGGGAAGTATTCTCATCACGTGACGGGACTCTTGTGACTCAAGATTTGGTTTCCCATTTATGAGACATGATTTTACGTGTTTTCCCTGATATAGAAGTCTAGGGTTTCTGGTAGGGATTACCGTGGGTATTCCCTAGATAGTGTAGGGTTCACGACGGTGAGGTCATGACTATGTTCCCAGACCGTGTGATCTTCGACTGGGCCTTAGTCTGCGAGCACAGGCCTCTATGATTGAGATAGCATGATTTTTCTTCTAGCAGTGTAGCCAGGGTCTTCTCGTCAGTCTGGTGGTCCCCCGACTGTGAGATTGGGGTGTGTTTCTGGTACAGTAGAAGTAGTTGTAGAGCTGAGATTTTTTTGATCACCATGTTTACTGTTCTTGCTGTTGTTGTTACTTTCTTAAGTGCTACTTATTACGCTGTTGTTTTACGGTTGAGGTTCCACGAGACCCCTACTGAGCCAGTGATAGGAGGCTCACCCCCTACTTTTCACGTGTAGTGGGTCCTCCTTGAGGTTCAGAGGTGCAGTGCAGAGGTTCATAGTTGCCAACTTGCCAAGTCGGGTGTTCACTCGGTGTTGGGTACGTTCTTTTACTATAGACTATACTTTATTTGGGCTGGACTCTATAGTTTAATTGAAAATAAAATTTTAAATCCATCATATAAACTGTTAATTAGTTAGATGTTCCTACTTTATTTCATATTTCTATGTAATCTACACACACCTTTTTGCCCTTTCAGGTCCTCCAGCTCGTGGGCGGTGGGCTAGGATTCGAATGGTATTGGGTTATTCTCAGTATCCGGATCTTAGGTCATTACATGAGGGGTCACCCCAGCCATAGTAGCAGTCTTTCGATGCCACGAGGCGTAATTTCCAGTGCACATGTGGTGTAGTTCAAGCTGTTTGTTAGCGAAAAGTCTCACTCAGGTTTGAGTGGGGGATGGACGTAGGTCTGTAGGTAGCAGACTAAACCATCTAAAATCCTCTGTGTCTATGGTTTGTTTGCACTGTTGATTCATGGTAGATGCATGCTTAGGCTCGCTTCATTTGCATCTGGTTAGCCTACATCATTCTGAGTATGGTGAGTGTTCTAGAATAAATCTAAATAGAGATCACATTTTTACTTCTGTTCAACTTGGTGATCAGTGAGTTCTACTATTCTAACATTCTTGTGTGAAGTGTTTGTTTTATGAGCACTTGGAATTGTGAGGTCTAAATAGGTGTTCTACCTGAAGAGTCTGAGTTTTGCCTTACATGAACTGATTCAATATTTTTTTCTTTCTTTTTTATCTTTTACAAAAAAAAAATTAGATTTTGGAGGCTAAATTAACCTGGTTAACGAGGGCCTTAGCCTAACCGTCGGAGACTTTTCCGAGGCACGACGTGTGACTTTAGGGATAGTCTTCCCCCCTTTGACTGAGGTTTCAGCTCACGAAATGGTGTTTCTCGAAGGGCCATGCCTGAGATAGGTCTCTGGTCCTTGAGGGGGAAATGCGAAAGACAGTTGGTGGTTAAACCTGACGCAGTGGCGCAGAGCATGGGGACCTAATTTCTTTCCAAGGCGCTACCCCTCAAAGAGTCGGTGTATTGTACTTGGGGTTTTTCGGCTGGCACGCTTACGCTCGGGTTAGATAGCCCGCAAGGACTTTGCCCTCTTGTCGTGCTTTAAAACATGATTTTCTCCCACGATACTGCACTACCCTTCACCGTTTGACGCGAACCTCAACTCTGGTTAGGAGAAGCAGGCCCGGTTACTATGATCAGGGACATTTTTCGTGGTGTATCTTTTTCTTTCTTTTCTTTAACTTTTTTTCTTTTGAGCCTTTACCCATATTTGAGACCGCTCCCGTATTGGGGAACGCCCAGGTTAGTCATCTAGTCCGTCAGCCCCTTGCCCATGCGTTGGGTCGAAAGGAGGAGAGCAAAGGACTGTCACCTTTCCAGGCATGGCCGAAGGAGAAATGGAGTTTATGCGAGATAGAATTCCTGAGCCAAAGGGGGAAGGCCGTGTGATGTGTGCAAAGGTCGTGCCACAGAATCATGCCCGACGGCAAGAGAAAAGGTCACCTTGTTACCCAACAGTTGTTTTAGCCAGACTCTATTATGGATAGAAGTGTTTTAGATACAGACCATTCCACGCATGAGATAATTCTTCCCCTTCGGCGTTTACAAGAAGATACACATTCCTAGGATAGACTTGTTTTACTACAAACGGTCCCTCCCAGTTTGGTTGTAGCTTGGACCTAGGACCACATGTTCGAATGAATTTTTATTTCAAAACCATATTACCCACTTCGAATTTACGTTCAATTACCTTCTTTTGAAAATGACGCGAGACATGTTTTTGATAGACAGAGACGTGATTGGTCGCATTCAACCTCTTCTCGTCTAAGAGTTCTAGCTGGACGAGTAACGCCTCTCGACGCTCGTCAAGATTAAGTTCATTGTCGAGCTGCACCCTTAGGGAAGGGATCAGAATTTTGTACGGGAGTACTACCTCCATCCCATAAGTAAGAGCAAATGGGGTTTGCCCTATGGGAGTACGGACAGAGGTGCGGTAAGCCCATAGAGCTTCTGTTAACTGTTCGACCTAATCAGCGTAGCGGTGTAACTCGCACGTTTTCTTGATAATTTTGAGAAGGATTTTGTTAGTGGCTTCAGCTTGGCCGTTACCTTGAGGGTAATATGGTGACGAATGATGCAATGTAATACCAAATTTCTTACAGAGGTCCTGGAGTTCTTGTGAGACAAATTACGGCCCGTTGTCCGTGATGATGTCGCTTGGCACCCCGAACTGTGAAATAATATTCTTCATGATAAAGTGACAAATAGTGGTGGATTTGATCTCGGCGTAGGCTTCTACTTCTGCCCACTTGGTGAAGTACTCGGTTGCTGTGAGGATGAAATATTTCTGTTTAACCTGAGCATTTGGGTCACCTAGTGGTCTAACAATATCGAAGGCCCACATCAAGAATGGCCAAGGCGAGGACAAAGGGTGGAGAGAAGAAGCAGGAGCATGAATCTTGTCAGCGTGAAGCTGACATTGGAGACACCTACGGACATAAGTAGAGCAATCTTCTTCTAAGGTGGGCCAATAATAACCCTGCCTAAGAATCCTCTTTGCTAGTGCTTGTCCATTGACGTGCCCTCCGCATTCACTAACATGGGCTGCTTCCACGACTTTCTATGCTTCATCGTCATCTAGACATCTCATGAGAACTCTGTTAAGAGCCCACTTGTATAGTTCTCCAACAATGATCATGTACCTTGAGGCGATTCTCCTAATAGCCTTTTGCTACTCAGCGTTTACTGTTTCTGGGAACGTTCCATCCTTAAAATACTACTCAATTTCATGTTACCACGACAACTCTTCTTCTTCGAGAATTTTCTCGAGCTCAATCAATGAAACTTCTTTCAAATCCTCCCTCTCTGCTTTCCATTATGTAGATCTCCTAAGGCTATCGAACCAAGGATCCTGAAGAGAGGGTGCGTCCATCCTTTGAACCAAAATGCCCTCGGTGGAGCGGCTAAGCGGGAAAGAGAGAGAGGAAGCAAGAGATGCCAGGGCATCAACAAGAATGTTATGAGAACGAGGAGTGTGAATGTAGATCAATTTGGAGAATCACCTAGCCAATATTGTGACCAAATCCTGATAGGGCTTGAGTTTAGGGTCACGGGTGCGATAGGTAGAAAGAACCTGGCAAAGCACCAGCTGAGAATCTCCTATGATGTTAAGATAGCACGCCCCTAGAAGGTATGCGTGCTTAGGTCCAGCAAGGAGAGCCTCATACTCGGCTATATTATTGGTAGTAGGAAATGAGAGTTGGTAAGCAACAGGGATGGTCACTCCTTCATGTGTGAGAAGGACAACACTGATTCCACGGCCTTGAGAATTGAGTGCACCGTCGAAGTGCAAAGACCAAAAGGGATGGTGTGAAATTGTAGAAAGGTGCTCGTTAGGAAACTCGTCCTGAATTGAGTCAGTACAAGGGATTGGAGAATGAGCTAAGTGCTCGGTAATGGCATATCCCTTGATTGCCTTTTGGACGACGAATGTGATATCAAATTGAGATAAGAAACTTTGCCAGCGAGCCAGTCAGCTGGAAAGGATAGGCTTCTCCAAGAGATAGTGAATGGGGTTCATTCTAGAGATTAGCCTAACCTCATGGGCCAGAAAATAGTGTTTGAGTTTCTGAGCTACCCATACCAGTGCTGCGCTATCAGATGTGCACGGTGTTGATAAGGGATCAGCCAGAAAGTGCACGGACTCACAGTGTGCATAAGAGAAATATGCATAGACTTGCTTTGGGCTTAGATTAAACATAGTGTTTGTTCAGTCCAAAAGGAAAAGATGAACGGACTAAGACTTGGCAGAAGATGCATAGACTTGGTTATTGCTATGAGCAGAAAAACATGCAAGGACATGCAATGTGCTCGGACTCAGTTTTCGATAAAGCCAAACATGCTCAGACTTTGTTGAAACAATGTACACGGACTTCCGTGATGCTAAAGGGAACAAGCATGGGCTTTAACATGCTCGGACTCGGTATGAACAAAAATGCATGGACCTCTACATGCTTGAACTCGGTATGAATAAAAAATGCAAAGTCTGAACATTGTGCACGGACTTGAGAGATGCAAGGACTTAGTAGTGCACAGACATGCACGGACTTGATAAAAGGTGCAAGGACTTTGGCATGTTCGGACTTGATAAAATGTGCACGGACATGCACAGACTTCATATAAACGTGCACAGACTTTACAAAGCTAAACCTATGCAGACTTTACAAAGCTAAACCTGCACGGACTTATGTTCACACCTAAGACATATATGCACAGACTTAACAATGTAAGGCGTGCAACATTTGCAAGGACTATGCACGGACTCAATGTAAGACGTGCAACATTTGCGCGGACTATGCACGGACTCAATGTAAGGCAAGGCTAGACAGATTGTGAATGTGCACGGACTTTAAACAACTAACACAGACTTCATGCATAACTAACACAGACTTCATGCATAACTAACACAGACCTCTCGTATAGCTAACACAGACCTTATGTATAGCTAACATAGACCTTATGTATAGCTAACATGGACATTGAAAAATGTGCATGGACTTAAACAGTGCGTGCTCGGACCTTAAATGCCATACTAAGGATGTGCTCCGAGTTTGGTACAGTGTGTGCTCAGACTTGATTTGGCACATGAGACACAAACTGAGACGCACAAGTGAGTGTGCAAGAGACACAGGAGAGAGAGAGATGCTAAGACGTGCACTATTCATGCACGGACTTGAAGATGCATAAGGGAGATATGCATGGACTAACCAAGATATGCTTGGACTCTGTTGCCAAATAGACGTGCACTGTTCATGCATAGACTTTGGTGTTCAACTAGAGAACATGCACGGACTCATATGCAGGGACTCACATATATGCATGGACTTGAGTGTACGATAGCAAGAAACCTGCTTAGACTTTGGCGACCTGCTCAGATTTTGGTGACCCAAAACATGCATGTACTTACATCGTGCTCAGACTTGTTCTGAGCAAGACAGCGTGTACGGATGTTGCTCATAAGAAACAAAGTGCACGGACTTTGATCTAAAGAACCATTATGCACGGACTTTGCTTTACTGTGAGCAAAAATATGCAAGGACTTTTGAACCAAAGCGAGTAGCGTGCATTGACTTTAACACGCACAAGGGCAAACGAAAACGTGCACGGACTTGTTGAAACAAAAAATGACATGCACACAGGCTGTTCAATGAAATGCTATGCATATAGAAGTGTCATCCAAAATGACATGCACATGATATTTATGTAGCTAACATAGACCTCATGGTGTGTGAGACACAACTAGCATAGACCACAGCAATACAGGGGCAAAACCTACATGGACTTGCTGCATGAATGAATGCGCAAAGACTCTAAAGCATACAGGTGCATAGCCTACACAGGCTTACTGTATGAACCTAGCATACAAGATTCATGAGTTAGCAGGTTCAATCACATCATTCAATCGTGTAGTCAAAGATCATGTTACTATCATCAAAACACAACAAGGCATTATCAAAACAAACATCTTCAAAATATCAATATCAGATGCAATTAGTAAAACATATAGAGTAGACTCATGTGGTGACTTATAATGTTGCTATCATCAAAATCACAAGGACACAATAATCTCCCCCTTTTTGATGATGGCAATATTGTGAGTCATCAATTTACATATAGAGGATGATGGGAACGCTATTAATCTCCCCTTTAGAGAATGCAAGAATGCAACAGGATGTAGTATGCTTCTCAGACTAAACATCACATCAACAACACATGCCAGACGGCCAGAATCATCTCATGCTGGGCAAACTCTTACGCTTTCCCACTTTGCCAGACACACGCAGACTCTCTGCCCCTGACCAAACCAACTCATCATGCAAGACTCTCCCAACACACTCTCTCCCCCTTTGACATCATCAAAAGGAGTGAAGAGAGAAGAAAGTGCTACGTAGCAGATGAAAAACAAATACAATGGATGCACAATGCAGAAAAACTTCATATCCATATCTTAAGGAAGTAAGTAAGGTAATTGACACAAGCTGGATTCTTCAAGGCTAATAATCAGGAGAGACAAAGATTGAGAGTGAAGAATATCAGCATACAGAGATAACGAGGAAGACCAAAGTGTTAACATGTCAAGAGAAATCTCTCCAAAAAGTTGTACTAATCAAACTGGTGGAGGTTCATCCTCTGAAAATTGTTCCAACAGTATTGAAAACAAACAGTGAACATGACTATTTCAGAAATTAAGGGGTGCTACAGATTTGACTTGGAGAATCACAAATTTCTAATGAGCAAATTTGGTATATCGCACCATTTTATATGAGTAAACACCTTGATTAGAGGGCAGAATCCCTAGTTAGTCAGTGTGAAAACCGCATTGCCTCCTATTAGGGAACAGAGTTAGCACTTGGAGTGTCTTTTTACATGAGGAGACACCTTGATTAGAGGCTAGAATCCCCAGTTACTCAACACTCTTAATGCTAGTGCTCTGTCATGATGTTTTAGTTGGTCACAGACTTTTTAATCAGAGTTGATCTAGCACTTCATGACATAGGTTTAACTTCATTTCTTTTATGAAGGACCTAGTTTCTAGGTGGCCGTGATAAGTGTCCATTTTCTATGCATAATTCATCGCATGTACACCATTTTATGTGCATATAATTTCGTAATTATGCATATTCTATAGTTAACCTCAACTTCGCATTTAAATTAGAGCTTTCACGTAAATTAATTAATTTGGTGATGTTATTTAATAAATTAAAGTTGAGGACTATGAACATTAATTCTACATCGCATAATTATGGTCACCAGGACTGTCCCCCATTAGCTTTTTCCGGTGCACCCTTGCGGGTTTTCACATCGAAGGATTACCCATTTTTGCCTAAGGCGCTCTTGCGGCTTTTCACCTTAGCCGGGTTGGAGCCATTTTGCCCTTGATTGCCCTCCTAATGAGAACAACCAAGTGACGCGAACCCCCCGGGGTCGTTCAACCCAGCCGGGGTCCTAGCTGGGTGATGCGACCCCACTGGGGCCCCGCGGGATGGACGCAACCCCACCCGGGGTCAGTCGAGCCCGCAAGGGGCCCAGCGGGGTCATTTGACCCCGGGGCGGGCTCTTTCGCCCCTCTTCGAGCGTATTCCACAGTTTTTCCCACCCTGGGTGGGGGAGAAGCTGTCGCCCTGCATTTATTGCCCTCCAACGCTCAATTTCTACTACATGGCAGCAGCAAGTTGGTGGAGAGCCGTGTGGGAGCGGAGGCTTATTTGTTTTTCACCTCTTCGTGTGCCGTTCGCCAAGGGGGAGTTTTTACATCTGTCCGGGCCGTGTGATACACAACTACTCGACCACTTTGATAGGTATGCATGTGTATTTTCTCCCTAATTTTCCTTGCTGCGACATCCCTTGCAATGATATGCGGTCGGGCCAATAGAACCTAAATCATGGAGGTACTCCGCGGAACGACGGTATCGACGTTACGTCGTATTTTCCGTCGATTGGTGTGAAGTAAAATTCTCAAAATATTTCGAGAGAATTATGGGTGCAACAGTAAGAAATGAAGTATCTAAGCTCAACGAGACCCAAATCAGGATTTAGATGTGTGGAAAACAGAAAAGGCTGCTAATGATCATGCTGAGGATGCCAGGTGCATGCATGACTAGTATCAAGATCAGCCCTGCACTAATGAAGATAAGCGAAGAACTGCACAGAGAACACCCCCATAATAAGCAATGTTAATCTCTAGTACAATTGATAGTCATGAGCCTCAATGGCCTAAACAAGCTGGTGAAAATGGTATAGCCAAGGTGCACGAAACAGTGGTGATAATCTGCAGCTTGAGATGCATAAACAGAACCATTGACCAGATAATATATGCAAGAATTGCACCATTGACAATCTTCCCTGCCTGAAGAGAATATTCTGCATGGACACTGCAAAAGAGGCTGCTGAAGACAGGTCTTTACAAAGAGTGGAATTAGTCAAAGTGGTGATGCTGGCAAATGGCCAGTGCGTTGATGACTGCCGGAGCAGGTACGGTGGCATCCACATGACCCCAAAGTCATACATGCATAAGGTTCACTCAAACAATAGAACTAAATATCCATCAGGGGATGTGACATTGAGTTGGAGATGTGATGGAGATAGCATAGAAGAACACGCAAGTGGATACAGGATATGGTAAAGACAGAATGCAACAAGCAAACTGGGTCATGCAAATGCTCAAAAGAAGTTTCCAATGATGAAGCAGACCGTACAAACATGATCTCAATGTCAGAATCCATATGACTGATGTTCACCTGCAACTGACACAATGGAGCAGCTGAAAGGAGTGAGCACGATGGACTTGTGTAAGATAGGAAAAAGCCATTAGAAAGGAAGAGGTGAAATTGGCTAGAAAAGTGGCTAAATCTGGTTCCTCGACTGGCTTACTTAAGACAATCAGATAGACCTTAGTGGGTCTAGATCCAAAACTTAGAACCATACAAATTGGATTTGAAGAGACCTTATTACTCCTTCCTCGCCCATCAATCCCAGGGAAGCCCTAGGATACAAGTAAAGATTTCAACTGCCATTGAAGCCAACGGCAGGCTGACAGCAGCCTTAATCAACGCCCAGAGCCAGACCACCAGGGCAATAGACAATGATATAGATAATTAAGGCACCACCAAGTGGCAATCTACACAATGGCAATGGCGATGGGTATAGATGATGAAGCACAATCGGGCAACTAGTGTGATTCAAAAGAGGGAGACCACCACCTGCAATGGTTAGTAGCGCAAAGAATAATAGTAGCAGTGGAAAAATAACAACCAGGTCCTGGAAGCATCTCAGAGCAGCAGCAGCAGCAAGGAGGACAACAATATGGGGACCATTTACGTCTCACAGTTCCAGAGAACAATGAAAAGGAAAATGGTGAATCAGCAAGAAAATGATGTTCCCAAGCTGCCGAAAAAGGGTCCGAGTCTCCTTCAGCAGAGGAAGGGAGCAACGTTGAACAAGGTTACTACATTGCATCAGAGAAGATCCCAATAAAGCACTGACGTGCTGCTAGAGAGAGAGAAAGAGTAATGCAGCTCTAATCTATTATTAGGCACATGCCCTACACAGATACACACACACTCGCACTCTCACACACATGGACACAAAACACACATAGATTAGGGCAATTCCAAGGACATATGCATCCAGTGCCTCTCCAACGCAAACGAATTTAATAACATATGTCAATCAATCAACAAAGAAGCTTTTAGAAAGAAGATTGTCCAACAATCACAAAAATAGAGTAGAAAAGGCTGGGAAGAGCTAAATTCAGTGGCTAGACAACCTAAACCCTGTGCACTTTGTCAAGCCCAACATCAAGCGTAAGGATTCCACATGCATTAAGAAAAGCTTTATGGGGAACATGAGAAACATGTAGATCACAAGAAGGACCAGATGCATCACTATTGGGGGGAAATTGCAAATGGAAAAAAGTGATGCATTTTTTTTTAAAAAAAAGGAAGCTTAAAAGAATGAACGTGATATCATGGTTTTTTCATTAAAAAATCTTGAACAGTCCAGTGAAGACTACTTAATTCATGGGGCGGCCCAAAGGCACCCGTTCATAGCCTGTCGGTGATAAATCCAAAAAATTAGATAAATACGTAATTATCTGAAAAATCATCATCCTTAGGACTTTGGGAATTGGACGGCCATATTCCACCAGTTCAATTGATTTAAATGACGGTATGTGTACCGTGCAACGGCTTGTTGGTGGAAATTCAACTAAATGCCCAATAAATATATGAACGGCTAAATACCAATCGCTCATGGACTGAACGGCCGGGCGATAGACTGTGCAAAGCGTGGATGCTTGAAATTGATGAAATATGATAAATTAAGTAAAATCAAGGCCCATTAAGCCCCAAATTGAAGCAGACCTAGTCAGGGAGGGAGGCTACCCATAAAATGGGCCCAATATGTGCCAGAAAATAGCCCAGTGAGTAATGAACAACTCGAGGCATCAACAAATGAGAGTAGGAGAAATGACTCAACTTATCGGCAAAAAATGAGTGTCAATAGATGCCCCTCCTTAACGTCCTTTTTGTAGGAGAGCGAGCAGAGGTGAAGTGAAAGTGAGATGAAGCGGAGATAAAGCGGAGCAGACTGAAAAGCGGGTGTTAAGGTAAAAAGACACCCGTTTTCATCGACAAGCGTCACGAATCTTCTGAAAAACTCTAAACCACTCACAAGGAATAGCTAGACCAAGAGCGACACTAATCTAGAGGAACTAAACTAAGGTGAAAAGGAAACACGCGAGCAACCTCATGGGGGACACAATCCCTAGGACCAATGAGGAGACCGGAGCAAACAGTAAAAATCAATGAGATAAACTAAAAAACTCCAGACGGGAGCTTTCAATCAACTAAACCAGGTGAACAGACCAGAGAGAACCTTCCAACTCTAGGTGGAATTGTTCCTGTTACTCAGACACAAGCGAACAGTTATCCATTACTAGTTGGATATTCGTAGGCAAACCATGGGTCATAAATGCTCAAAAGATGCGTATGATGCATGCTGGGCTACAATAAAAGAAATCTTTAAAATAAATGTAAACAAAAGATAAAGGATAAAATATAAAATACTCGAGAATAGTATTGTTAGACCGGGACAATCAGGGTTAGGATACTATCTGCAACCACGGCGTGAGAGGTAGGACCATCGTCCCCTAACTTTCCCGACCTAATGGCCTATCCATTGATTAAACGCGTGTACCTAGATCATCATCATTTTTGTTAAAGGGGAATATCAGATCCTGGAACATGTGAGCAACCAGTTGGTTCTCGAGATAGTATAGCTTAGATACCATATAGTAATGCAATAAGGGACACAGGGTCAAAATACTTACCTGACTTACCTGACGGTGATGAACGGCAAGTGAAGTGATACTACAAAGAAGATCAACAGCAGGATTTGCAATATTCATCATAAAACAACATTCATCGTCAATTAATCACGAAGCGCAGCACAGAAGAACCCAAAGACATTATTCCAATGAACGGTCAAGAATAGGCCGCTCATAGCCTAGAACGGCCCTTTCAAGGCCGTGCCATGAAAGGTATTTTGAACGTGAATGATAAGGTGCACGGCCTATAATAGCCCGCTCAATGAAATGTGTCGTTAGAGATTAGATGGTTAATTAAGGACCTCCCATAGACTGAATGGTCGTTTGATAGACCGTGCAATTACTGGAGCTTTAAAACGTTAAAACCTTTCGTCTCCCTCCCTCCCCACCGTAACCGACAACCGGAGGAAGGGAGAAAACACCTCCAATCTCTCATTCCCTCTCCCCTTCACCCCCTCACACTCTCAATCTCACTCTCACTCACTCTCATCCTCTCTCCCCCGTTCCCCTCTGGTTCATGTGGTCCAAGCATCAGGCCTGTCGCCCATCGATGGCCGGAGAAGAGGAGACGCCGCCACCGCCTGTGGCCATGGTGGGAACCTTGTCGTCAATCCCCGAAGAGGAAGAGGGGGCTGGGCCGTCCAACCGACCGAAGGGAGAGGCTACACCGCCGCCTGCGATAGAGGAAAGAGGCCGGAGTGATCATCGAGGAAGAAGAAGGCCAAGGGCCAGTGACCACGGTGGCGAAGGGGAAGACTCCACGGGACCCCGAGGTAAGCCTAAAACCCTCCCATTTTCATTTTTAGCTTATGCATGCTAGTCTGGGGATGGAAATAGGGGTATACAACCCCTAGGGGCCGGTTGGGAGGCCATGGGGCCATCGCCGCCGGTGGGGTTGGGTTTAACGCCATCGGGGAAGACGGTCCATGAACGGTTCAACAGAAACCACCCTGAAAAATCACACGGCTCACATAGAGCCGCCCATGAACTACACGGCCCAGAAGTAGCCGTTCTAGGGTATCTGAACCGACACTAGTGAGGGTCATAGAACGGCTTAGGGAAAACCATTCTAGAATAGGACGGGCCGTTGTCGTCCTTTCAGAATGCCAATCATTGAGAACAGAACGGTCCCCATCGGATCGCCTTGAGGTACATGGTTTAATGAAAATCGTTCAAGATGTAAACTCTGAGGGACATGAGATGGTCGTTTGGAACCGTGGGTTACTGAATGGTTGACAAAGAGTTGTTAAATGTGGGGAACTGGAATCTTGGACGGTCAAAAACAGGCCATCCTCTAAGTAGAGCGGTCCAATGAAAACCATGGCCTACTGAGAGAGGTTATGAAAAAAAATGATTGCAGGGAAACTGTTGCAGGCTGAGAACGGCCCATAAGTGACCGCACATCTTATTAAACCACATTTCTTGTCTTCTTCCCTGATTTATTCAGTTAATGAAAATACAAAAAATAAAATAAAAAAGAATAACCAACATAATTATCCTAAAATGTATGCAGGGAAAGTGCAGGACCCACATTTCTTGGCTGCTGGTCTGGGCAGTGTACCTTGCACTGCCCAACTTCCAGCGGGAGAGGCTGTCAGTCATGGGGTTCTCAGAGTTCCTGAGAATTGAGGTAAGCCGGTTTGACACACCGCTCCTTTATGCTCTGCACGACTTCTGGGACCCAGTGAGCCATATGTTTCTCTTTCCGTGGGGGCATATGGTCCCCACGTTGGAGGATGTAGCCCGACTCACTGGCCTACGGGTGCATGGGTCCCCGGTTAGTGGGAGCACCTATCTTGACTACCGGGAGATGGCCCAGGAGCTCCTAGGATTGGACTTGCTGCACCCTGAGCGGCAGTCCACTACCCTGACCCGGGCAGCACTCCAGGATAGCCTGAGACTGCAGAGGGCAGGGATCGCGACAGGGGAGCTGCTCGAGTAGCACCTTTAGAGACTGGCAGACCGGGCAAGGTCGAGAGTCGCAGCAGAGGCGGGACCGGAGGCAGACAAAGTGCTAAGGAAATTTCTGATGCTACTGTTCGGGCGACTCCTCTTTGCCACGAGAGTGGATGTGATCAGTTGTCGCTTCTTACCATTGCTCGAGGACCTAGACCATGTGGGTGACTTTGCATGGGGAGCTACAGTTCTGGCGTTTCTCTTTGACACTCTGAGCTCAACCAGCCGTCGGACGATGCTTGGGGACTTCTCCCCTCTTCTCCAGGTACGACTCGACTCTTAGACCTGATTATGCAATTCTTATATGTGTTCTATATGCTGACGCTTGATGGAATGCAATGTAGGTGTGGGCCTACGTGAGACTATGTGGGCTGGGGAGAGGTGAGGAGGCCTATCCCGACTCAATACCGATTGCGAGGAGGTGGACCGCACCTCGGGAGACTGGAGGCCTTCAGAGACAGGTCCGAGGGCTCCAGGAAGATCTAGACGCTCTACCCTATACTTCGGTACGACTCTAAACTCAGTTTCTTTAATTGAATGCGATCTATATGCTTGTGATGCTGATGTGACTCTCCTATTTTGACAGGTTCGGTGGACTCCTTATGCAGATGAGGGGCACGAGGGCCAGCCCTGGGTTGTAGGGGCCCTCGCCTTCTCTGGACAGGATGTGTGGCTTCACTGCACTTCACTGCATGAATGTAGTTGAGCCACTCTACTTTAGGCTGGTGATGAGGACGATTGGCGTCCATCAGTCAGCAGTAGAGTTCCCGGTGCCGGAGAAGCCGGGGGAGCATGTGGGGCGACATCTGTGGGGCACAGCGACGGTGCTAGACTGGACGGTGCGAGCTACAGAGTAGATCACTGACTGGACAGCACTCGGGCAGGTTGTGACCGCCCGAGCGGAGAGCGACGTGGCATACTACACAGCATACGCTCAGCACTACCGGGACCAAGTGTTCCGGGGTGCCCGCCGACCGATACGACTCTAGACTCAAATTGTTTCTTTTATGCTTATGACTTCTATATGATGTACTGACACTTGGACTTCTAAATGCAGATCGACCCCGAGGGACGGATCGTGGAGCTGCAGGGGCTCCTCCACTCCACGATCTGAGAGCGCGACGAGGCCCGACAGGTCTTGGACCTACTGGTGAGTTTTCTAACCCTTAAACTCTAAATTATGCACTCATGAGTATGCTACAATGCTATGAGATGACTGACCCTTGAATTTATGAATGCAGTGAGGTGAGGGGACCCAGAGACAGGGGGCCGATGCTCCTTCTTCTTCTGCACAGACCCCAGCCGACCGAGCGGAGCGGGAGGCTAAGTTTACTCGGATGGTGGCTCAGGCTGAGGCAGCCGAGGCGGCACTCTCTGAGAGGGTAAGTTCGCCACACTTTCCTAGTTAATTATGCTTCTATAAAATGCAATTGACTAATGATGATGCATGTATGCAGGTGACAGAGCTGACAGCTGCCCTGGGCGATAGTGCCCGACTGAGGGAGGTGACGGCCCGCCTCCGGGAGGAGTTAGCTCAGAGCCAGCCAGCGGACACAGTGGAGACTGCGCTCCTTCGGGCTGAGTTGGAGCGACTACGGGCTAGTGTCGAGGAGCTGGTCCATGTCTGAGCGGAGTGTGAGCGTGCCCTGATAGAGGAGTTAGGGCTGCAGGGGGAGCTCCGGGCGTTCTGGGAGATGAGCCGGGAGCGTAGTAGAGCTCCGAGCGTTAGCACCCATGGCACCCACGGTTCGTACCGTGGCTACTTTGCCAGATCCTCCAGTCGCCGGAGGAATGAGGAGGAGGAGCACCACCGACGGTGCCACGAGGAGGACACTAGCTCTATGATGGGCCCACCATCGAAGAGGTAGGAGGGAGGAGGAGACAGTGACAGGCCAGAGGGAGCGGACTGACTTTGTACCCTAGACACACTTGTACATGATGATATGATATGATATGACATGATTTTTAGTTGATTTTCTTTTGTGATAAATGAATGCCGATGCTGACTAACTAACTTGCGACTAACATGGGAGAGACGTACTGACTCTGAGAGCGGTAAGAGGAGAGACGTTCCGACTCAGAGTGAGAGAGAGACGTCGACTTAGAGTGAGGGAGAGACGTCGACTCAGAGTGAGAGAGAGACACCGACTCAGAGTAAGGGAGAGATGCCAACTCAGAGTGAGTGAGAGACGCCGACTCAGAGTGAGAGAGAGACACCGACTCAGAGTGAGAGAGAGATGCCAACTCAGAGCGAGAGAGAGACACCGACTCAGAGTGAGAGAGAGACGCCGACTCAGAGCGAGGGAGAGAGAGAGACTCAAGTGAGAGAGAGATGTCGACTCAGAGTGAGGGAGAGAGAGAGAGAGGGATGGGAGAGGTATGTGAATGGTGAGGAGTTTCGACCTACGGGAGAGATGAGAGAGAGGTGAGGACATTCCTACTCAGAGAGAGACACAAGGGACTACAAAATGGAGTGACAGGGGCTTGAACGGTCGCTCAGATGGCCGCTCAGCAACTACACGGTCTGACTATTACCGTGTGAGGGCACCTCAACCCAAATAAGCAAAGACAGATGAACGGTCCATGATCAACCATCCAAGTAAATGAACGGTGAAGTGTCGATCATTTTCAACCCAGAATCAAACTATGTAGAAGCTGTTGAACGGTCCTATTAAGACCGTCCTAAGAGAGGAGCGGTCTATCGAAAGGCCGCTTAACTCCATGCTCTGGGAGTCCGATCGGGACTCTTTCAGAGAGTCCCAACCCATGGTAACTAGTTTCAATTCCACCCAAACACTAACCTAACCCAATCTAGACTTATCCTAGCTCAGTTCTAGTGGGTTTAGGGTTCTATGCAAGCTCTATAAGAAGGAGGGGATCCTCAATTCGCAGAGGGAGAGAAATGTCGAACCATAGGAAATCATGAATGATGCCCTCATCAACGAGACATCTGGCTCCACTGCATGAATGTGGTCGAGCCACTTCACTACCGATTGATCATGAGGACTGTGGGCCTCCATCAGGCAGAGGTAGAGTTCCCAGCACGCGAGAAGTCGGAGGAGCGCGTAGGATGCCACGCACGCAGGCTGGCGGTAGAAATAGACTGGATCACCCAAGCAGTGGACTAGATCTAGGACTGGACAAGGCTGGGGCGAGTGGTGCACGCCTGAGCCACGAGCGCCAAGGCCTACTTGACGGCCTACACTCGACGCTACAGAGAGCATGTCTTCTGTGGTGCACGGTGAGTGGTACGACTCTAAACTCATGCTTTCTAATATGTTCATGATTATAATGCGTTGATGCTTGACTTTCTACCTGCAACTTGACCCCCAGGGATGGATTGTGGGGCTCCAGGGGTTGCTCCACTCCACGGTCCAGTAGCGGGATGACCTTCAGTGCTCCTTGGACCTCCTGGTAAGCTTTACTCCACTTCAGACTTAAAATGTTATGTTATGCCTTTGAAACTAATGTGCCCCTATGTGTAGCATGCTGAGGGAGTCCAGCGTCAGGGAGCTGATGCGCCATCCTCTTCTCAACCACCCACGGATCGGGTCGAGCGAGATGCAGAGTTTGCCCGGACAGTGACGCGAGGTGAGGAGGCCGAGGCCACGCTCGCCAAGAGGGTAAGTAAACCATTGCACTTCCCTTTGTTGAATTGTAAATGCACCTAGCATGATCATGGTGTGTGTATCTACAGACGACCGAGCTAGCAGCGACGCTGAGCAAGGCTGCTCGGTAGAGAGAGGAGGCGGAGTGCTCTCGTGCGGATGGGACAGAGCTGGCGCTCCTTCGTGCAGAGCTAGAGAGACTCTGTGTCGGGGCGACAGAGGCAGAGCGTGTCTGGGCCGAGGCTGAGCGTGATCGCTTAGAGGCAGCAGAGTTGAGAGGAGAGGTACGAGCACTAAAGGAGTCCGTGTGACTGTTGAGCAGAAGGTCAGAGTGCAGCGCGAGCCAGAGCATCACTCATAGTAGTGCGTATCGTAACTATTTCACCGGCTCCTCCGGCCATTAGAGGAATGAGGAGGAGGAGCGTCACCGACGACACTGTGAGGAGGGGAGTTCAGCCATGGCCCTGCCATCGAAGAGGCATGAGGGTACGGGTGACAGTGGAGGTTCAGGAGAGGGACCGGCCTGATGTACTACATGCGACTCATGTACTTGTTGTTATGATATGGCATATTTCTTTTTATCTTTGAAAATGTGTGCATGCTGACACTGACTGACTGACAACAAACCCTACGACTGACATGGGGGTGAGAGATGGAGAGATTCGAGTAGAATGACTCAAAGAAATAACAAAAAAGACTAAGGCAGCAGAGAGAGAGACGACCATCTCTTACAGTAGACCGCTAAAAATGAACTGGCCACGAGCTCAAAGAAGATAGTAAACGGTCTCTCTTGGACCGTATAGATTACAAAGACGGTTCTCCCTTGACCATTTGGATTGAGAAACGGCCTCCACAAGACCATCTAGATAGCCAGATAGGTGGTAAGTGTGTAGAAGGCGGAGAAACAGACCTTTGAAGATTGCCATCAACTTTCTGCGGTCGCTCGATAGACCGCGTCTTAGGAAACTCTGTTAGCTCCGATCGGGACTCTCTTGGATAGTTCCAAACCATGGGTAAAGAGTCCTAATCCATGCTAAAACCTATCCTAACCCGATTTGGGGCTATCCTACATCAATCCTAGTGGGATTATGCCAAGAATTTGGGTTCTATAAGTAGGAGGGCACCCTAAACTCAGATCTCACACAAAACCCATTTTTTAGGACTTGAAAACCTTGCTAAGCTCTCCTAAATCACAATGAAGAGGGCTCTTGAAGCAAGCTCTATAGGTGAGGTCACCTATCACGGGCTAAAACCGGCTAGGAAGGAGCACGGGATGCTGCAAAGGCTGACTACCATCCCCAGGCATCTAAGCTCCAGCTCCTTGAGAGAGGTAAGTTAAAGCAATTTCTTTTATTTTATTCAATTTTCCTCAAAATGCTTATGTTTCTTCCTTTCTTCCTCTCTTTTTGTTTTCTTTCTCCTTCAATTGCCTCAGCTTCTCCCCGGCCCAAGGCACTATTCCACCTTAAAGTGGATGTCTCCCATGATCCGTGAGCTCCCCACATCAGTGATATCCATCCCTAGGTCCTGGCACTTGCACCCTCTCTTAGTTTTAGCCAAAAACTACCCCAAACTTTCATTAGATTGGCATAGCATCATGGCCTTAGTAGAGCTACGGCATCCCCAGACGCATACCTTCATCTTCCCCTCCTTCAAGGCCACCATCCTTTTAGAAGAGGTAGAGACTTATCTATCCCTTCCTAGATCTAAAGTTTGTGAGGAAGACTTAGCGATGGGAATCAACACCGGGCACTAACTTTTTTTTTTGTATATTTATGTCTTTTAGTTTATTTTTATATCCTTGAAAAAGTACGTTGACAATTGTAAGGCTTTATAAGCCAATGTCTCATTCCCTAGGATCCTTGGAATTTTTGTACAAAATGTCAGTAGGTCCAGCAAGGGGGGCCTCAATCCTTTCCCATTGGACCACCTAAACCCTAGGGGCCCATGTGGGGCTGGTCAACATCCTAGGTGGCATCTAGAAGGATCCTTTCCTTTATGGAGAAGGCAAGGAGACAAAGGTGTTAAAAAGTCTAAGATGCTTCCCCCTTATAATATGGTTTATTCCATATTATATTTTTTTATTTAATTTGGTCATTTTACCACATGGGGGAAGAGAATATTGTCCCCTCCCCTCTCTCCCACGAAATTTCAAGCCCCCCACCCCTTCCTTCCCTCTATTTAAACCCATGTATAGTGTCTTGTAAGAATTAATGAAGAAAATTTTGTGTTGCAAATTTGCACTGCATCCTCCTGGTGCGGGGGGCGCCTGCACCTCATGCTGAGATTCCTCCATCTTTTGATGAAGTCGAGTGCCGACTCATCGTGTTTCTCCCTCGTGGCGTAGAGCTCCGCCACGGTGACCTCCCATTTAGCAATGTAGAACCTCTCCTTGAACTTCTTTTGCATGTCGAGCCAATCAGCAATAGACCCGGGTGGCAGGCTCAAGTACCACTCAAAGGTAAGCCCAGTGAGTGTCGAGCCGAAGAACTTTAGGAGATAGGCCTCATCGGCAGCCAAGTCTCCCATCGCATTCACATAGTAAGCGATGTGCTCCCTAGGAGATTCCTGCCCATTGAACTTTTCAAACTTCGGCGGCTTGGTGATGCCAGCGGCAACTTCCTTGAAGTATAATGAGCCGGATAGGGGACGCGGTAGACGTCAAACGGCGTTTGATCTCCGTCGCCCCTTTCTGCTGACTTCATATCTATCATTTGTTCCAGCATCAGCTGGCTGACTGTTGTCGGGTCGACCGGGCTTGGATAGAAGTGGGCGGGCTACGCAGTCGGGGTGGTCAGCACAGTTGCCTTAGGGGCTGCAGGAGAGCCCTGGGGAGGTGGGCTCTGCAGCGGGGCTGGGTACTGTGCTTGCTGTAGGGGCAAGCCCACAAGGAAGCTGGGGGTTGGGGGGAATGCTGCAGCTTGCAAAGTTGCTTCAGAAGACTGCCCATTGCCCCCGGGCGCTTCCGGCAAAACCTCGGCCTGTCCAGACGCCGAGGGCAGGGCATTCCTCTTGTTGAGTTGTTTCTTTAGCAATTCGATCTCCCGCTGGTATTGCTGGATCATGTATAGCATGGCGGGGTCAGTTGTAGAGAGAGCGGGCATGCTGCCCGTCTCTTCGGCTGGGGTGTCCTCAGATGACATGGAGGGTCTGCCACTCGTACCCCCAGTTGTGATAACATTGGCCGCCAAGGCTATGGGAGGGTCTTCAGAGGAGGTCGCCTCGACACCTGCCTACGTCGCCTCACTCGCCACCCTTCTTCTCCTGGTGAGGGGGCCGGGCCTGGCAGTGAGCCTGGCCATTTCTTCAGGGTCGGTGGGTAAAGCCCCATACCGACTAGAGAATCCTGCCATATTACAGTTGAAAACCCTCCAATCTCTGTTTCTTCTCGCCATCCTCCTTGATGGCTTGCTCGGGAATACCAGCTTGTCGCAGACCGACCGTCAGGGCAGTGCTTCCTCCCGCACAGGGGACTGGCATCGCTCTTCTGATTGGTTTCTCAACTCTGCGCTAGGCACGGGCCGAGCCTCTTCTTCTTCTCGAAACGCAGAAGCCACTGCCCCCAGCAATCTCTGGCGGCCCAAGAGAGTACTGCCTGGGCCCCGGAGGTAGTTTCTCATGGCCTGCTCAATCCCCTCCCACTCCTGGTCGGGGAGAGCGGCCGGTGGTTGGGTGTCGGTGGCGACATCATGATGGGTGTAATTTGCGTATGCCGGACGGTCAACATGGTGACGGCACCTATGACATCGGCGACGGACATTTTCGGGCAGTGCTGGTACAGTGACTACTGACTGGTGGGTCGTGGTTGTCACCTCGACCCTTTCGTCTCTTCGCCCCCTTGTACGGTGGGCGCGGCTAGGCCCTGCCTGAGCCGGTGCTGTGGGTTGGGCTCCCTTGGGAACCCAAGCTTGTTTCAGCTTTGCTGACTTGTAAGATGGTGCGTCGACGGGTGTCGTCCTTTCTTTCATCTTCTCTAGTCCTTGAAAGGAGTTACGGACTGGAATGATTGGTATTATTCGGTCCGGGATCGCCTCAGACCTCTATCCATTAAGATGGACTCTGATGCCTCCAACGATGATAGACTTGCCAGAGTTGGAGAGTCGACTTCTTGGTGTGGCGGTAGCACGAAACCTCCTCCGGTGGGATGCCGATCCCCGCTAAGGTGAGCCGGTAGTCGGGTGCACGTGGTGCACATTGCAGCTGAGCGTCTCAACCGGGCTGCAGTTGTTGTCCTTGGCCAGGGTTCGACTGGTAGCAGCTTTAATGGCGCCCCGGATGGGAGCGTTGATCTCGGGCCTGTCGGACGCTTCCACGTCCAGTATGTTAACGAATGCTACCCCAAGGAAGTTGGGGAAGCCCACTACAGGAGGAAAACTCCCAAAGCAGAGGGGGACGGCGAGGTAGCCATCCCTGATGTGGCTTTCAACGACCTGGGGGCCAAAGGAGACCGCCATTCTTGCAGTTGGAATGTGATTTTTTCCTGCATTCGCAGAGATGAAGCAATCAGTATTACAAGAAGAGGGCCGCGAGGCCCCTAATTTCGGTAAAGAGATGAAGGATGGATGGGTCCCACCGGACGTGCCAGACTTGTGGATGCACTTTTTTATTCAAATATTCATTTATTCGTTTATTAAGTGCGTAGGCGTGCCAGTCACAGAGTGACGATTTATTCGGGTTTCACGGGAACCCATGGTGCGCTCGGTTTGACCTCGTCAGGCGATTATGTGGTTCGGGTCGGGACCCAATCCTGTCATGCCATAAAGGCCATGACATCGTTTACATCCCCCGTACGAGGGAACACCCTTGATTAATTACCGAAATTAGGAGCCCTGCGACAGAAAGAAATAATACTGACTGCGAAGGAAAGAAGCAGGAATAAATCACACATGAGCCTATGTTGGGACATGGGCCACCGGGCATGTCGGTCATTCATTGACCCTTTCATATTCGGACGGGAGTCCGTAGCGAGAATATGGTGAAAACTGAAAGAAATCCATTTAGATGTTTGCCGAATACACGGCAGTCTTAATGACGATCCGGAAGGGGTCCGGTTCGGCGAACGGGTCTGGTTTAATCAGAATGTCGGCCCGAGATAAGGCCGGCCTTACTGTTCCTTTAGCACCGGGTCACGGGGAGGGGCGGAGCTACGGCATAGAATATTATTATTATGATTAATGCCATATGTTCACTACCATGATCACCCCACAAGGGGGTGGCAGGAGTAGGCTTACAGAGACCCAAAGGTTTATCCTCTGCTGCATGTTTAACAATCACCAAATCTGTCTTCCTGAGATTATCCTGCAGATTATGGGGAGTTGCATTGGGAACAAGAGGAGCCTGCCTTATGCTGCACAATTAACTGCAATATTTCAGAAAGCTGGGGTCTCTCTTGCTGATGAGGAGAAGAAAACTATTCCTTCTAGCAATGTGTACAGCATGAGATTTATTGAAAATTATATGCATTTTAAAAAGCAAGGGGATCAGGTTGTAAGGGATCTGCCTGGTCATCAGTCGACTCCTTCCGCAGCTGCAGCTCAGCCACCTCCACCAGTTCAGCCAGCTCAGTAGGAACAGCCTGCACCAGCAGAACAGCATGCTCCAGAAGAACAACCAGCTCCAGCAGACCAGCCCACTCAGCAGGTACAGCCTGCTTTCGATGAGCCTTTTGATCACTATGAGGAGGAGGTCCATGTGGACCTGCCGGATGAACAGCAGCAACAAGAGATTCCAGCAGGCGCAGTGATGGGGTTTGGTATTCTCCGTCCTCTTTCTCCTGAACAGCCACCACAAATCTTTACTGGCGGGGATGCCCCTCCTGAATTCCATGCTGAGGCCTCTACTTCAAGAGGAACATCCGTTGATGCTACTGATGGGTTGAGAGACATCCACCCTGGACTCATTCAATTTCTGACTGCCTAGTACAGTCACATGAACTCCTCTTTTCTTAAGCTCAGCTTGCAAATAGACCAGCTGGAAACTAGACAAATCCACTATGAGCAAGAACAGACCAGCTGATGGGAAAAGTTTGTCAAAGACAAATATCATAGTGACAAATGGTTGCAAGCCTTTCTGGAGTCTCTTATTGAGGTCAGTGACAGGGCAGGGAAATTTCTGAGAAGACTAAGGGCAATTCATGCTGAAACTTCTGAGAAGACCAATCAAATGCTACAGCATGCCTCTATCATTCGTGAAGATCAGGGCCAACTCAACATCAAGTATGCCACATTGATCGACTAGTCCACCAACATTTTGGATGAAGTGGCTACAGCAACTACCTCTATCAAAGACCATGTCGTCACGAAGGCTGGTTGTACCATTGCTGCCACAACAAACCTCCAAGCCACTGTCAATACCACTAGCCTATGGCAACTTGATGCCTTCACTCGAATGAAAGACAAGCTGTACTTCGACTCCAACAAGCTCATGTCTACTTCCACCAAGCTTACTGCCCAAGTTCAGAAGGATACAGCTCTGATTATGACCAACTCCACCAAAGTTCTTGAAGCTTCCTCCAAGCTTACAGAGCAAGTAAATGCAGATACAGCTAAGATGGTGGAAAGCTCTTCCAAAGCTGAAAACAAAATGGATGTTGTGTACAACAAACTTGAGATGGTGGGCACTGAAATTCTGGAACTCATCCGTCTCCATAAAGCTCAACTCCAACCTATGTTGGAAGACACTGGTGATGAGTACCATCCTCCTCCTACTGAAGGTACTTCCTCCTATGTTCCCCCCAAGAAAGGCACACAGCAGTAGGCACAAACAGAATACATTTGTGAGATGTTACATAACTGGTTAGAGGACATACATGGCAACATCCAGACCCTTCAACGGTTTGTGATTCAGAGGGATGAGCAGCTTACTCTCAAAGTAGATTCTCTCGCAGCCGCAGTCCAGCAATTGCAAGAACATTTCCTTGCAGCACAGATGAGTCAGCTTCCAGGCAGCACAAGCACACAGCAGCCAGCTCCTTCACCCCCTCCTTGCTGATGACAAAGGGGGAGAAGATGTAGTGTGTAGTCAGTCACACCATGCATCAGCATATAGTTAGGCTTAGTTTTTGCATAAAAATAGCTGTTTTTGGTGAATGTGTATACACACTTTGTATGATCTGTATGATATTCTGAATGATACTGTGTTTAAGTTGAATCAAATATCTTCTCCTTGATCAGCAAAAACTCTTCTGCATGATCTTTCCTCCACCCAAATGCTTAATGATATATGAATGCATGGAAATAATGATTCATGATTGTCATCTTCAAAAAGGGAGAGAATGGAGTGTCCCCTAGTTTTGAGGATAACTAGCCATAAATCATTATTAGACCCTTGACAAATACCTAACAAGTTTGGCTTAACCAATTTTAGAACAAACACTCAAAGAGTGTAGACACCTCCCCACAACGTGTCGACACCCCAAGAAGAAATCCCAATCGATGCTGTCTCCTTCGAGGCTCTAGATCTACAAGGTGTCGACACCCTATGTGAAAAGTGTCGACACCTCGGTTCAAGGAATCAAGCCTTCCTACTTCTGGAGTGTACGTCGTGACACGTCGAGCTTAAGTCTCGACACCTCGGTGCAAGCTGCATGCGAACGGATATTGCAGTGCTGCTAAGGTCGGTTCAATCCTTCTCAATAACCAAGCAAGGTCGGTGCAAGTCTCTATAGCCGTGCTAGCAAGGTTGGTGCACATCTACTACAAGGTCCGTGCATAAGGTCGGTGCTAGTCCATGCATAAGGTCGATGATAGCTCGATAAGGTCTATGCTAGTTCATGCGACGTGTCGACACCCTGTCTGTAAAGTGTTGACACATTCAGGTTCTCCCAAAAAGGATCAAGAACTGCAAGCACCCGCTCTCCTAGATCCACAAACTGACTTAGAGGATCCGCTATCACTTAAAAGAGTCACCGGAAGGACTCTCCTATCAGGGGATAAATGTCTGGCAGAGACATCCTCTACTATGCTGAAACCGTGGCAGATTTTGCTCCCTACCTACCCATATACCAGCTAGGGCGGTAGGTAGAAGTCAACCATTGACAAGAAGGCAAATCAAATAATGTGGACGTGACATTCTGGTTCTGGTCTTCACAGTGAGCAATGTAAGAGATGCATTGGCTTGCTGTTCATCTCCCCCTCTCACAAGCCTGGTTCGCCCCTCCCTTGGTCCCCTATCAGCCCGGGGTCTCTCTTCACCCAATCCCTCCCTTGTTCCCCCATTCATCCCCCCATTCTCCCTCCCTATCTCACCTGCTACCAGTCTGCAACAGCAACAAATTTCAACAGAAACTTGCAGCATCTCCACCGGTCACTCCACGAGGCTTCACGTGGCATATCTTATACCGGAGGAAACCTCGTCAAGTCAGCTTCGCAACGGAGGTGGTCCCGCCAGATCCAAGCTCGGAACTGATCGGAGGAATGGATCTCGTCGGACTGCGCAGCCAGAACTTGACTGGCAACCTGAAGCTAAGTGTAAAGGCTCCCTCGACCAGCTCGGCTTAGATCTTGGTGTGAACTTTTGAGTGCAAGACCTACGTCCAGTCCTCTTTCAGTACCCGAAAAAAGGAGGTCAATTGCCCACTCGAGCACCCGGTTCTGGCCATTCTTGTCAAAGGTCGCAGACTGATCCTGTCTGTCCAGGTTGGACCGACCCCCACTCTTCAGCTCAGAGTTTTCTTATCCGACCTCCGATTGTGGTCCCGTCAGTTGTCATCCGAAGAAACTTCGTCCACGGTCATGTTGCCATAAATTTTTCCTCTATCAGAGTTTGGTAGTGCCCAGGACAGCTTTGGTAACAGTCCCCTTCAGTTCTACATCAGTCAGAACTCAATCAGACTAGCCAAGTACTCCGAGCTACAGCAATCGTCGTCGTCCACCAAACTGTGCCAAACTTGTACAGTCCGTTCCCTGGTCAGTCCTGGTCATCTCAGCACTGATCCCGCCTTCGGCAACCTTCAGACGAGTTCATGGCTGTCCCGACACCGATGCTCAATCCTGCAGTCCCAGATAGGGCAGAACCGAACAACTTGAGAAGACAAAGGCGCAACACCTCGACTTGACCTCCGGACGACTACCAACTCCTACGGCTGGCTTCTACCTTGCCCCCAGTCGACTCAACATCAGTCCCGCCTTCCTACAGCACCGAGAGACACCTGCAACAACTCAACATCCACTCTCTACCCCCTGCTGGTCAAATCGGGTAGATTCGGGTTCATCGGCTTCTTCCCTTCCCTCGCTTGGCCGGTTGAAGGCCCCTCCCTGCGTGGAGGTCAAAGCTACACCGACGCGGCATGCGGGTACGTACCCACGCCTCCCCGCTCGCCCTCGTCTCCAGTCGAGATCAGTAAATTCAAGTCGATCCGATGAGCTTCTGGTCACTTCTCTTTGCTGGTATTCCTTGCTTAATTAGAATTGCCTCTTAGCTCCATCGGACGGTGAGAGAGTGCCCGGTCCCAAATTGTCATCAAATTGAGTGACCATCGCGGAGCAAGTTGTGAGAGAGACCCTATAACCCACGCCCTTGGCGTGCTGGCCACCTGTGAGATTGGGCATCCCGGGCCCTTAGGGGTTCAGCCTCAAGCTTGTCAAATCCCCCGAAGCATCAAGGTCCCGCCCCGGACCCTCTCCATCATCACCGGGTTGCCCACGGGCACATGTGTGCGTTACGCGGGTGAGCCTGCTTAAGTGATATCGCCTGGTACGTTGGATTGCTTGCGAGTCATAGGTCAAAGGATCATTGGCCTTGTTGGGTCCCGTGATCAATGACACCCAAGAGGGGGGTGAATTGGGTGTTTTCAAACTTTAATAAAACTTTTGACCTTTTCAAGATTTGTGATAAACACCCTAACCAGGAGGTTGAAATCTGTTCAATTACACATTCGAATACAATGTACACTACCCCTTTCACTAGTTGGCAAGACAATTGTTGTGTATTGGAATTAACACATTTAACAAGATTGAGGAAGTTAACTAAGTAATGAAACTAATTCTCTCAATCTCACCGTTCCCACACGATCATATAAATGGATTCAACAATTAAATCAAGCCAATGCACAAAGCAAACCACAATGCATAGGGATTTTAAGGTGGTTCGAGACCACGATGGGCTCCCTACGTCCACCCCTCACCAAACTAGGTGAGGTTTCACTCGGGGATAAATCTCCAAACGGAGATGACACTCCAACCACACATGCAGGGCAACGCCTGCACACACACACGGGGACGTGCCCCAACACACACACACACACGGAGACGATGTGTCCAACACGATCCGACAACTGGATCCACCAATGCACACGCACGCTGCCACACGTGCAGCAATCTACACACTAAGAGTGACGTGTCACACACACACACGTAAATCTATAAAGATCCATGCACACACGAATGGAACGACCACAACCACACACTAACACAGATCTTAAATGATCCTCACACACACAGATTCTTGCAGTTTATGACGATAACAAATATGACACTCAAAACATGAGAGCTATGAGACACAGTTTAGAAATCCCCTGATTTGGTTTCGTTTTCAATATATGCTGCTGATCTTGAATGATTCCTTCAATCTTCCCTTGAATGGAGCTTCAATCTATGTTTGCTTGGTCTTCCTTCCTTCTTCTTTGGCTTCCCTTCCTTCGAGGAGGTTGGCTTTAGATATTCCTTGAATCACCTTAGAGAAGATGAATGATCCTTGCATAAATGAAGTAGAAACTTGATTTCCCTCACAGCTTCCAGTAGAGGATCGATTAGAGACTTGATTCAATCTTCTTCCCTTCACATTCACGCTCAAAACAATGTGGAAGAAGCCCTGGAGCAGCTACCTGCAACCTGCACACATAGGGGTTAGAAGAAAATTGATTTTTAGATCTCCCTTCGTTCTTCCTTAGGGTTTACACTCCAATAAGATGTTTTATAGGTTTAGGACATTCAAGAGACACCCCTGGGACAACATCCACAAATCATGGAGTGATTTGGGGGCAGTGGGATTGGAGTTGGTGGAGGTTTTGTCTGATTCGCAAAAGTCATCTTTGACGGTGCCGGACAAGTGTCGACACCTGATGTCGACACTTGAAGTGGGCCGCACAACTTGGGGCGGTTCGTTGAAGACCGTACATCCTCACAGGCGAGTGTCTCCCTCTTTCTCAAGGCTCGGCGTGTCCATCACGTGCGGAGTCTTGGGTGGCGATCACAGGTTCTCTTTTCGCTTTCCTTTTCTGGTTCTTAGTAGCTTTTCGTCATTCTCCTGGTTGTTTTCATTGCCGGTTCATTCAAGAAAGAAAGGGAAAGGCGATCTTTTCCTGTCTACATGCGTCGCCAGCAATCTCTATCAGATGACCCAGACCACTTCAATGCACTGATGCACGAGCTCCGGTCCCGTCATGATCCGCTCGCTGACCTCAAACCAATCCAGCGGAGTCCAGCACGGATGCCCATATATGCCTCATAGGGTGCCACGCCAATGCTCGAGTGGTAATTGTTGTTGTACGCGAACTCCACCAATAGCAAATGATGGCTTCAGGAACCCTGCCACTCCAAGCAGCAAGACCTCAACATATCCTCCAAAGCCTAAATGGTCCTCTCTGACTGACCATCAGACTATGGGTGATAAGCCAAACTAAATGCCAACTCCATCCCTAGAGCCCTTTGAAAACTCTACCAAAAGCCAGAAGTGAAGTGGGGGTCTCGATCCGAGACATGGAGATAGGACCCTCATGCAAAGGTACAATCCGCTCCACACACAAATGGGCCAATCTCTGAACTCTCCAACTAATTTTGATCGGCAACAAACGGGCTGTCTTCAACAATCTATCAACTAACAGCCAAATTCCATCATGATCACTCGGGATTCGTGGCAAACCGAACACAAAATCTATGGTCACATGGTCCCACTTCCATTCTGGAATCTCAAGAGGCTACGAGGTACCACCTGGCCACTGGTGTTCTGCCTTCACCTGCTGGCATACCAAACACTGATCCACAAATTCCGCCACATCTCTCTTCATCCCTGGCCACCAAAATTGCCTCTTCAGATTTCAGTACACCTTAGTCGCTTTTGGATGGACCGTATAATGAGTACCATGTGCCTCCTGCAACACGGCTCTCCTCACTTTCTCCTCCACTAGAACATACAATCTACCCTTGAACCTCGGTACCTCATCCTCGCCGAACTCCACCTCGGCCATCGACAGGATACAAGGTAGCTCAGGGTCTTCTCACTAGGCCTCCATCACCTGACGATGAATGGCTGGTGTGACAGTCAGGCTAGCAAGCACGGTCAACCCCTGATCCCTCGAAATCTTAAGCCTAAAAGTTACTGTCGGCACCTACTCCCAAAGCCTCCATTTCCTCAACATCATATGACTGACCACCACCTTCCTACTCAACACATCGTCCACTACATCCATCCTACCTGGCTGGTAGGACAGGGTGAAATCGTAGTCATATACTCCATCCACCTCCTCTGCATGAGGTTGAGATCCTCCTAGGTAAACACGTACCTCAGACTCTCATGATCAGTAAAAATCTTGAACTTCTCCCTATACAAATAATGTCTCCAAATCTTCAGAGCAAAGATCACTATCGCCAGCTCAAGATCATGAGTAAGGTTGTTCTCCTCATGCAGCTTCAACTGGCAGGATGCATAAGCCACTACTCTCCCACTCTACATCAATAATGCACCCAAATCTAGCCTGGAAGCATCCATACAAACCATAAAACCTCCTGACCTAGAAGGCAACACGAGAACTGGAGCGGTGGAAAGCACCCTTTTCAGCTCCATAAAGTTGTGCTCACACTCATCCGTCCAGGAAAAAGGTACATCATTCCTTGTCAATCTGGTCATCGAAGCCGCAATATTGGCAAAGTCCCGAATAAACCACCGATAATACCCTTCTAGGCCGAAAAAGCTCCGAATCTCTGACATTGACCTCAGCCTCGACCACTAAACCATGGCCTCCACCTTCGACGCATCAATGGAAATGCCCTTGCCCGAGATCACGTGTCCCAAAAAGTGCACCTCCTGAAGCCAAAATTTACACTTGCTGAGCTTGGCATACAACTGATGGTCTCGCAAGGTCTGCAACACAATCCTTAGGTGATGAGAATGGTCCTCCACTGACTAAGAATACATGGGGATATCATCCACAAACACCACCACAAATTGGTCCAAGTAAGGACAGAACACTTGGTGCATCAAGTCCATGAATGCTATAGGGGGATTAGTGAGCCCATACGGCATCACCAAGAACTCATAATGCCTATATCTTGTACTAAACGTACTCTTCTCCACATTAGACTCTCTAATCCGTAGCTGATAATAACCCGACCTCAAGTCAATTCTCGAAAATACCTGAGCTGACTGAAGCTGATCAAATAAATCATCAATCTAGAGCAGTGGCTATTTATTCTTGATTGTCACCTGGTTTAGCTGTCAGTAGTCTACACAAAGCCTAAGACTACCATCCTTCTTCTTTACGAACAACACAGATGCACCCCAAGAAGAAAAGCTAGGGTGAATATAGCCCTTAGCAAGTAACTCTTGCAGCTGAGCCCTTAGCTCCCTTAACTCCGCCGGTGCCATACGATAAGGTGCCTCAGACATAGGCATCATGCCAGGCACAAGCTCAATAGTGAAATCAATCTCTCGCTGCAAGGGTAATCCTGGGAAATCATCGAAAAAAACATTGAGAAACTCACATACTACCACAATGTTCTCCACTCCCTGCTACTGCTGATCAGCCACAACCACAGAAGCAAGAAACCCTTGACATCCATCGTCAAGCAATCCGCAGGCTTTAATAGCCGAAATAAGGAAATGGGAAGAGGAAGATCGAATACCTTGGAAATAGGACACAGGTCTTCGAGAATGCTGGAAATAAACCCTCTTTGGGCTACAATCCACCACTGCACCATAGGCCTCGAGCCAATCCATGCCCAGAATCACATCAAAATCCTTCAACTACAAGGCATATAGTCTGACTGGCAGGTTCTGCCCTCCAATCCATATCGGCACCTTCTGGATTCAATCCAATGTAAATAAACTCTGACTGCTTGTGGTCAGTAGGGAAAGACGTCCTGTACACAACTCCCCTCAATCGCCTACGCACTCTCACCCACGGAATTGCCCTTCCCTCCACGTGTCTCTCACCCCCAGAGCCCACGTGCCATGCCCTGGAGGCACTTTCCCTGGTCAGCTCTTGATTCCACGGGTGATTGTCGAGAAATCGACTGACACACCCGCATCCCAGTTACGTTTCCCTCAAAACCAGGAAACCTTCTGTGCCACTCAGTGTCCTCATGACTTTCCATAAAAGGAGAGTGCACGATACCACTTTGAGAAAGATACAGCCATTAGTGGGAGCACCCGAAGCACACTATATTTTAGCATCTCTCCTGTAGCTATATCCTACCCCTCACTCCGGTCACTGCCCACACATCGTGCGCTGGCCCTCACACCCCACCGCGCGTGAACAAAAAGGATGGCACGCCTAGTGGGATGTCTCCCGCCTTCCTTCTTTCTATTGAACAGAAAGCCTGTGCCAGCCCTGAAGTCTTGGTGCCCTTTTCCTATCCTTGCAGGAGTGGCAGGAGGAGAGCACATGCTCGCACTTCCTAGCAGCTACCAGTTCGCCTTGCAGTTGTCGAATCGCGTTCGACGACCATCAGCGGCCGTCGCCCCTACTTGTCCCACGCATCCACGACTATGGCGGCCGTCACCTACGGTCCCATCGTCATCGCCACCCATGCACAGGTGGGCTACTTGGTGGTGTCGATCACTTTCGACAGTTTCGCCCCAGTTGTTGGATCACCCTACTTCCTGGGTGTGGTCCCCGTGACGGCTCCACCGCCACCTTTAGCTTTCGTCTCTTCTGGCGCCATCAATGTGCCACACCAGCCGCCAGTCTTAGCGGCAAGATCGAGTATCAGACTCAGGTCTCCCATTGCCAACCCCCATAGTGGTGCCAGACCACCTCATGCCCCAGCAAACACCAGCCCCCGGGCCAAATTCTGATCGGCTCCCGACTCGAGCTTCGCGCCCCGAGTTCCCTCGGGCTTCCAGCCCCGGGCCTCAGTTGAGTCAGCATCTGGTTTGGGTTTCCACTGTAAGGCGCTCGGCTCCTTAGCACCTCACTCAGGCCATCGGTCCTGAGCCTCAGCCAAACCAGCTCCTGGCTCGGGTCTCCTGACCCAGGGGTAGGGCTCCCTAGTATCTCGTTCGGGCCTTTCGACCTGAATTTCTGAAATGTGACCGCCTCATCCGGGTCGTCAACCCCTGGTTCGATGCTGCTCAACATGCAGACTGGGCGTACAGCCCTGGGGTTCCCTGTGGACGATGCCTGGCATGAGTGATCCGTGTCAGGTTCCACATCCCTCGGCTCCATCATGGTGGCACATTCCCTACAACTTGACGACGTCGACTTCTAGTACGGGCCTGCCTCTATGGGATGCGGTGGCCCCATTGTAGACTAAAGGCTCTGTATCACACCTTCCAATACCACTGGTTCCCAGTCCAGGCTTAAGGCCTCAGGTCACTCGCATCTCGGCGCCCCCTGTAGTGTCATCCCCGAGTACAAGCACGGCATTGCGGGCATCCGCAACACTGTTATCGGCTTGGGTGAGGGCTTACACTCGAGACACCCAGCCGTCGACCTCCACTACAGACCCCGGGTCTTGGGGATCGATTCCAATGTTATCGGTCGATGGCCTCGTGTCACCAGCACTTACAGGCTGAGTTTTCTCGGTCTACCATCTTGGGGCAGAATCATCTTCGGCTCCCCAGAAGAAGCATCGTCGTGGCCGTAAAGGCAAGCGACTTGCTATCGCCACCAGTAACTCTGACAAGACCATCATTATTGGGGATTTGTGAATTTGCCTAGATGGGGGCGAACCCATTATACCCGCAGAGCGGATCATCTCTACGGTCCCTACTACCAACCGCTTCAGCCTTCTGCGTCAAACGTGAGAAGACAAGGTGAAACTCTGAAGGGCAGACACTCCGACAGTGGCCTAGAGGCACTAGCGCCAGTTCGGTGTCTGAGCTCCCAAGTCCCGTCGAAAAGATTGTGACAAGGGAGACCAACAGTCCAACTTGAGGAGAATCTGGGTTACCCCAGAGGAAGCTCAAGCCATAGGGAAGGCGCGTCTTAGTAATCCCTTGCGGGCACTAGGACGTCGCGCCAAGCAAGAAATGACTGATTCTACAACCACATCATCTGGCGGCGCCCAGCCATTCGGTGCCTCTCGTTCAAACAGGCGAAGGCAGCGACGGGCTCGTTCCGGGCCCCACCAACATCTAGCCTCGAGTTCTCCTCAGGTAGATGTTGCGATGGAGACTCCTCTGCAATGCACCTTGGTCTTTGATAGGCTGGGGACACCCGTTCGACCCAAGATGTGCTCCCAGAAAAAATAGATAGTTCAGCTCCTGAACGACACAGTCAAGGTGTTTGCGTCCTATACCACCGGGCACCAGCCTGAGGTTCAAACTGATGCTATGAACTAGCCTATATCTCAACTCAGGAGGCCGCGTCACCTGACTCAACCACTGACTCCGGTCGGCCACGTCGGCACTTCTGTTGGACCTCAAGCATCGGCGCAAGTGAAGGAAGTTCCCGTCAAGGATCGCGCCGCCCCCACCAATGTGGAACCGATAAATAATGACCCCCCAGCCAGTGAAGTCCAAGAGGTGACTCTTCAGATTCTCATGAAAGAGAACCAGCACTTGACGGCCCTCCTACAGGACCTGTTGTAGGAGAGTGACCTTGATGTGACACAACCTCAGACCTACGTAACAAGCACAAGTCGCAAGTCGAATGGGCCGATATTGTTGTGTGAGGATTGAATAGATCTAGAGGGGGGTGAATAGATCTTTCCCCCTTTTTGAACCTAATCCAACAAAACGTTCAAACTAATGCTATAAATAACTTGACTCACCGAACGTTCAATAACCCTTGACTACTCAATGTGTCCTTTCTTATACTATTGAGGGGAGCATACAGTCTATCTGTTGCAATCCAGAAGACCAGTAACTCTCAGAAGTCACGGCGTCTTCATCCCTATGTTCCTGAAGGCCAAAGAGGTACCGGAGGAAGCATCTCTGAGTCTTCTTTGCATCGGCGGTCATCTCATCCTCTTCTGACTTCGTGGCTGTCCGGAGTAAGCGATCTACTCCAACTGCACAGAAGATGTCCAGTCAGCAACCTGAGGCCGTTTGCAGAAGCTGTCATGACCAGTCGCCTAAAGATCTGAAGATGGGGCTTGGTTGAAGCCTTCTACGATGAGTCTTCTTCCTCTTCCAAGAAGCGGAGCTTCGTTCGGCCACCAGAGCGATTTATTCTCCTTTTTCTCCTCAGAGTGCGCAGTTCTGTCCACCCTGGGACAGAACTGACACCCTATCAGTGTTTGGATTGCTGCGGTCTACTCCGACATCGACTGGCACCCTCGTTGGTCTTGCCTCGAAGGCAGCTCGTAAACGGTTCCAACGCCACTGACTGTGCACAATTCGGAGTTCAGGACTGTTCGTGGTGGTGTCATCTTCTAGATGCTACAGTGCTGAGAAGGTTCGAGCCAGAGAGCAGAGTCCCTGATTCTAGCTTCACCGCGACCGACGACGACTTCCCCAGCCCTGCCAAAATTCCAGCATCCTCCTGGACCAATCCACGAAGTTTTGACACTGGTCCTGCTGCCAAAGGAGTTCAGGAGCATCCAGGCATCGACAGTATGTCCCCTATTCTTGAGAAGGGACAGAATTGACCCCATCATCGTGTGAAGCTCTATTCCTCCTCTTTCCCCTCCCCGCTTGGCCGGTTGAAGGCCCCTCCCTGTGCGGAGGTAGTTTTAGTTGTAATTCATTTAACCCCCACCCCAAGATCCCTCTTATGTGAGGCGTAGTGTTGTAATTGCTTGAACAGGTTGAAACGTCCTCGCCGCGGCATGGGTAAGCCCCACGCTTCCCCGCGCGCCCACGTCTCCGACCGGGACCGGTTTCATCAAATCGGTCAAGTAAGTACTCTTTCCCTTGCTTTATTACAGTACTTTTCTTCCAATATTAGCTCTTAACTGTACTGGCCGGTGAGAGAGAGTGCCCGATCTTGCAATTCCCAGACTTCGAGAGACCATCGTGGGAGTGAGTGTTACCCATGCCCTCGGCACCGGGTTGGCCACTAGGATTGGACTATTCAAACCCCTCGGGAGAACCTCTGGCCTTACTGGCCCTCTACCAGCAAGGGACCAGCCCTCACATCCTCCACTCGGCATCATCGAGTTACCCACGGGTTTGGGTGAGTGTCGGGTGAGTTGGCCGCCGATATCGGCCTGTTCGGCTTGCGATTGTGCTTGCTTGCTTAGGTCTGAGGTTGTGTCACATCAAAGGGGTTTTTATACCCCATGCAGCGGGGGACTTCAAACATGACTAGCGGAGGAGGGAATTGACACGCTTTTAATGTGATTTGACTTTGGTCGTCCTCGGGTGGCAGGGGATAGGCAGCGTGTCCCCCTCTACGTTCAACAGCTCAGTATGTCCGTTACGCGCCAAAGATCTATAGGGCGTGGGTACGAGATCTTGTCTGCCAGACGTACCGGATGGCATGGTCCAAGGCGTACTGTCGAAGGCCATTCGCAGGCGTGCCGCTAGAGCGATTATAGGCGTGCCGCTGAAGATGTCCAAGTTAGGCGTGCCGGGGAATGCCACCAGGGGTGCGCCAGTGAAGGGCAGCCAGGGTGTGCCGGGGAAGGGCCACTCCAAGGCATGCCGCTGAAGGCGCCTGGGGGCGTACCGCTGAAGGGCTAGAGGTGCGTGCCGCTGAAGGCGCTCAGGGTGCGCAGTTGAAGGGCCTGGGGGCATGCAGCTGAAGGGCCTTAGGGCGTGCCGCTGAAGGCACTCAGAGGGGGTGCCGGTGAATGGCCCTGGGAGCGTGCCGCTGAAGTGAGGTGTACAGCTGAGCAGGGTGTGTCATTGAAGGCTTGGCCTGGGCGGGTGCCGCTGAAACTCCCAGGGGCGTGCCAGCGAGGACCGCAAGGGTGTGCCGTGGAGGGCAGCTAGGGTGTGCCGGGGAAGGGCCACTCCAAGGCGTGTCGCTGAAGGTGCCTGGGGGCATACCGCTGAAGGCGCTCAGGGTGCGCCGTTGAAGGGCCTGGGGGCGTGCTACTGAAGGGCCTTAGGGCGTGCCACTGAAGGCACTTAGAGGGTGTACCGGTGAACGGCCCTGGGAGCGTGCCGCTGAAGCGAGGTGTGCCACTGAGCAGGGCATGCCATTGAAGGCTTGGCCTGGGCGCATGCCGCTGAAGCTCCCAGGGGCGTGCCGATGAGGACCGCAAGGGTGTGCCGCGGAGGGCAGCAGGGTGTGCCACTGAGGGGCTGCAAGGTGTGCCGCCTAAGGCAGTAGAAGTGTGCCATTCATATAAACTTGGGCCTGTTTCGAGCCCGATTAATGGTCCACTTAGTTCTCTTCGGGGCCCACGGGTTGTGAGTCTCCTGGTAGTTGATTTCTTTTCACTGTCGTGACTCTGGAGGTGACTTCACGGCATCATGTGCATATTTGGAGGGTCCAGATGGCCCATCTTCTCCGTGGTTTCTTCATTTAAATTTGTTGTTGATGCTAGACTAGACGGGACATATGGACGTGTAATTTTACACGTCCAGAAATGCCCCAGTCGAAGGATGAGCCGGGAGAAGGATGAGCCGGGCGGTGCCCGTGGGTGTACTGGTTCTTCAGGGCTGTATCTGAGGCCTTGACGTTCGTGGAAGATGACGATCTCAACCTATGTTCTCTTGTTCGTGCTTACGTACACAAACAGGGACGCCCGTCGGTACATGAGGGCGCGCGGACGGAACAGTCCCATATATATATACTCATCATCATATGTTTATTATATATATAAATGGATGTTATTTTGCATATATATATATATTTATCCCAAAAATGATAAGAGGAAGGGCATTTTGATAATTTTAATTTTTTTGAGGTTTTGGGGAAATCTCAAAAGTTTTACTCTTCCCGTTAAACGCTAGCCCACTCCTCTCTCTCCTTATTCTTCCCCTTCTGCTGTGATCGCGAGACTCCTCTCCTCTCCTCTTTGGCTGCAAACCGCGAGTGCGAGGGAGGTTCGATCGACGACGACGGCGGGCTAAGCGGAGCTTGGGCGTGAGGCAGAGGCGGCTCGTGCGTGTACGTGCAGGATCATGATTCCATATGGGGGGTTCGAGATCTGATGCGATCTGGCGAGGATCGAGCCCCATTCAAGATTTGAAGCGATGATTGAGGTAGGGGGATAGATCCCAAACTCTCTTCTTGTGTTTCTTTTCGATCCGATAGTGATTTCGGGGAGAGAGAGGGATTGTTGTATTTTCGGTAGAATATTCATGTTTGGGATTGTGAGAATGGATTGATCTTTTTCCCCTGCAATTTCTAGCCTACATCAGGTTTAATCTGTGGCATTGTGGTCAGGGATGATTTCCCCATATTTTTCAGAGTTTTTCAAGCCGAATGTGGGTGAATTGGGCATGGGGATGAGCCTCCGGAGGTGTTTCTAGAGGGGACTATGAATAGAGAGGCGGCCAGTGGGGCTGCCGTCTCTGCCAAGTTGGGCGGCCAAGGTACTGGCCGCCTGGGGGAGCTGGGCAGCCAGTGGGGTGGCCACCTAGGGTGATGACCACTGGGCAGCCAGAGGGTTGACCGCCCAGGTGTGTGGGTGCCCAGGGGCGGCCACTAGTTGGGCCGCCCAGTCCCCTGTTAGCCCATCTGCTGGGCGGCCAAAGCCCTAGCCGCCCAAGCTTTCTGGGCAGCCAGGCGGACCACCCAGGCCATAAAGTGGCAGACACTTCTATGGCCGCCCAGGAGGGTGGGCGGCCAGTAGGTTGGCTACCCAGGCCCTATGTGCCTATCACCCGATTTTTCACAATTCCACGTATCTAAAGGTTGTCCTATGATGTATGCATCGATAGTCCATAGATTATATGTCTAGCCACTTAGCCAGTGGTTCTTGATTTTCATGCAAGCGAGTCGCCTCATGGTGGATTAGTATGGATCGGTGGTATTTCGGTGGCTTCCATGGTTATAGTGAGTTCTCACTTTCAGTGACCCTATCCACTAGTCGTAGCTAACCTGGGCATGTAGTTGCTTACCCACTAAGGAGTGGTGAAGGGTTGTCCCGAGTAGACGATTTTTAAGCTCATTACCGTAGGGATCTTTGCCTTTGCAGTCAGAGTCCGGCTGGGAGAAAAATTGGCTAGAGGATCCGACTTAGAGTAGATAGTCCGTGTGTGCACACTTGGTTGGGGGTGTTGGACACACGTTGAAGAGCGCGACCCCAGCTAGTCCTTGTTCTGTGGTGCTGTGTACGGTGTCTCAGTTTTCGTTTGGGCAAGTAGGGAGACACCTAAGGCTGCGGTATAACTCGTCGATGGACGTTTTCGACCTTGCTTCTAGTGGGATAGTACTCTTGTCACTTGAGAGGTTTCCACTCTGGTTTCCTTCTGGTGTGATTTACTGTACTAGTGGCTCAGTGTTTTCTGTTCTACGTGACCGAGGCACAGTTTTGTGGTAGGTTGTAGTGGTCCTATGTAGGGTTTCTTATTTGTTATTATCTACCTCCTCTGTTATTTATTTATTGCTCTTGTTATTGGTTATTGCACTGTTGTTCATGTTGTTGTGAGATAGGGATCTGCGGGACCTCTACTGAGCCGATGAGACAAAGCTCACTCCTTTATTTTTCAGGTGAGGCAAAGCGTATGCGCAATGCGCCCGAGGTCAGGTCTAGCTGCCAGTTTGCCAGAGACGGGGTATGTCCCGTAATCTTGTACTTTTCTTTTAGTTGACTTTACTTGTTATAGACTTGGAGTTCTGGACTGTATAACTATTTAATCATGTAGTTATTTAGTTCTCGTATTATTCTATTTGTGCATCTTAAATTCATGCATTTATTTTAGCTTTGTGTACACTCCCACACCAACCCTTAACCCTTCTGAGCCTCTCAACTTGTGGGTAGCAGGCCAGGATTCGAATGGTATCGGGTCTCTCTCGGTATCCAGATTCTGGGTCATTACAGTTGGTATCAGAGAGTGGTTGTGGAGGTGTAAGGAAACTAAAATAATAACATAGGTCCAGAAAGTCCACATTATTCTATACAATCGACAACTGGCATAGGGCACCATGTTTTATTGACCTTGTTGTCTTCTTTCTTTTCTGTGCTAGAAGATCCATGGTGCCTACAAGGAGGACCCGTTCCCTACATGAGCTATTAGTTGAGGCTCAGGAGGAGCCCAGCAGGGAGTCATCTTCTTCAGCTACAACGGGTGCAGAAGCAAGAGAGTAGGGATGGGTAGAGTTCTTTGAGGGGATGTATCAGGCTCATCTTTGACAACAGGGTAGAGATGTTGGCGAGGGCTCGTCATCCTAAGGGAGCCATAAGCAGGTGTTAAAGGGGTTTTTGCAGTTTCACCCACCTTGGTTCGAGGGGTAGCCTAATCCAGATGTAGTAAGAGCTTGTATTGACGCAATGAAGAGGGTGTTTCACTCCATGGAGTGTGCTAAGGATGAGAGAGTGTTGCTGGCCACTTATCAGTCGTAGGGTTCAACTTTGGCATGGTGGACGACAGAGTGGGAGTCGGCATTTTGTTCCCTCCCCGTCTAACAGATTCAGTGGTAGGAGTTTCTTGAAGCTTTTGAGCTTGTCCTCATCCCAAAGCACGTCAAAGCAAAGAAGATGTATCAGTTTATGGAGATTGCTCAGGGGGATATGTCAGTGATGCTGTAGAGGTATAGGTTTATAGAGTTAGGTCGCTATGCTCGTCACATTATGGCAGATGAGAAGATGAAGACTTGGTAGTTTATTAGAGGACTGAGGCCAGAGCTCAGGCATGTTGTGATCGGGACCTGTGTTACAGACTTGGAGGCAGCGTATCCAGTAGCAGTAGATTTGGAGGAGGATTTACAGAGGACTCAGGAGCAGGCCGGGGCTGGTCAGTCTCAGTCAGATCGTGGGAAGTAGATATTTGTGAAGCAACAGAGTGCCTTTCAGCATCCTCCAGGTAGGTCTAGATCATCGCCTTCAGCACCATCAGCAGCTAGTTCTTCATCTTTTGGTTTGAAGCTCAAGCGGATGTTCAGGAGAGGTTTTAGTAGGAGATGTAAGGACCTCCAGGAGCAGAGGCAGTCATCAGTGGGCAGTGTGCAGTAGCCCCCACCACTTCAGCAATAGAGTTCAATAGGTGGTCAATAGGGGCCGTGTCCCTAGTGCAGTGATTTTCACCCTGGCTGGCCGTGTTCAGTGCCTATGACGTGTTATAGGTGCAGTCAGGTGGGGCACATGGCATGGGAGTGTCCTCGAAAGTAGCGCCAATCTTTTCACTTCCAGCCACAACTACAGTAGCAAGCCCCACTTCCACCACTTTCGAGGTCCGCTAGCGTAGGGAGTCAGTGATCCCAAGGGCACACGATGCACATGACTAGAGTAGAGGCATCTTAATTTGTGGAAGGTACAATTTTGATTCTTGGTTGTGCCGCTCGAGTTTTGTTTGATTCTGGTGCTTCTCATTCCTTTATATCAGAGAATTTTGTTGCTTTTGCCGAGGAGTTGGCCACAGAGATGGCTTGTGATTTGGTAGTGGAGCTATCTACTGGTGATTTCATGTTCACTCCTTATTGTCTTGAGAGGGTGCCAGTGTGGATTGGAGGGCAGAATATGCCAGCCAGACTTTATGTCTTGTAGTTGAGGGATTTTGATGTGATACTGGGAATGGATTGGCTTGAGGCCTATGGTGCAATTGTGGATTACAACTCGAAGAGGGTTTATTTTCAGCATCCTCAGAGATCCACATCCTACTTCCAAGGTATTCAGTCTTCCTCTTCTCGCTTCCTTATTTTGACTGTTAAAGCCCGTAAATTACTTGATGCTGGGTGTCAAGGGTTTCTTACTTCTGTGGTATTGGCTGATCAGTAGCAACAGGGAGTGGAGAATATTTCCGTAGTGTGTGACTTCCCAATTATGTTTCCTTGCCTGGGTTACCCCACAACGTGAGATTGATTTCACTATTGAGGTTGTGCCTGGCATGATGCCCTTGTCTAAGGCACCTTATCGCATGGCACCGGTAGAGTTGAGGGAGTTGAGAGCTCAGTTGTAGGAGTTGTTTGCTAAGGGCTATATCCGCCCTTGTTTTTCTCCATGGTGTGCGCATGTGCTATTTGTGAAGAAAAAGGATGGAGTTTAAGATTGTGTATTTATTACCGATAGTTGAACCAGGTGACTATCAAGAATAAATATCCACCACCCCGGATTGATGATTTGTTCGATCAGCTTCAATCGGCCCAGGTATTCTTAAGGATTGACTTGAGGTCTAGTTACTATCAGTTGCAGATTAGAGAGTTTGATGTGGAGAAGTCTGCTTTCAACACTAGATATATGGGTACCATGAGTTCTTAGTGATGCCATTTGGGCTCATGAATGCCCCTGCAACTTTTATAGATTTGATGCATAGAGTGTTTCATCTTTACTTGGACCAGTTTGTGGTGGTGTTTGTGGATGACATTCTTGTTTATTCTCGGTCAGTGGAGGAGCATGCTCACCATATGAGGATTGTGTTGCAGACTTTGCAGGACCATCAGTTGTATGCCAAGTTCAGCAAATGAGAATTTTGGCTCCAGGAGGTGCACTTTTGGGACATTTGATCTCTAGTGATGGCATTTCTGTTGATTCGACAAAGGTAGAGGCAGTGGTTTAGTGGCCAAGGCTGAGGACAGTGTCGAAGATTCGGAGCGTTTTGGGTCTGACGGGTTATTATAGGCGGTTTATTCGAGATTTTACCTGTATTGCAGCACTGATGACCAAACTAATGCAGAAGGATGTACCTTTTGCTTGGACGGATGAGTGTGAGCACAGCTTTATGGAGCTGAAAAGGCTGCTTACCATTGCTCCAATTATCATGTTGCCTTCCAGGTCAGGAGGTTTTGTGGTTTGTACAGATGCTTCCAGGGTAGTTTTGGGTGCGGTGTTGATGTAGAATGGAAGAGTAGTGGCTTATGCATCCTACCAGTTGAATCCGCATGAGGAGAACTACCATACTCACTATCTTGAGCTGACAGCAATGATTTTTGCTCTAAAGATCTAGAGGCATTATCTGTATGGGGAGAAGTTCAAGATTTTTAATGACCACCAGAGTTTGAAGTATGTGTTTACCCAGAAGGATCTTAAACTCAGGCAGAGGAGGTGGTTGGAGTACATGAAGGATTATGATTTTAGTTTGTCCTATCAGCCGGGCAAGATGAATGTTGTAGCAGATGCTCTGAGCAAGAAGGTGGTGGTTAGCCATATGATGTTGAGGAAGCAGAGGCTTTGGGAGCAAGTGCTAGGAGTAATTTTTAGGCATAAGGTCCCATGGGACCAGGGATTAGCAGTTCTCGCAAGTCTGACTATCACACCAGCCATTCGTCATCAGGTGATGGAGGCTCAACGTGTGGACCCTGAACTACCTCGCATTTTGTCGATGCCAGAGGTGCAGTTTGGTGAGGATGAGGCAGAAGGATTCAAGGGTAGATTGTATGTTTCGATAGAGGAGCAGGTGAGGAGAGCCGCATTGCAAGAGGCACATGGCACTCGTTACATGGTCTATCCAGGGGCGATGAAGATGTACCGAGATTTGAAGAGGCAATTTTGGTGGCCATGTGTGAAGAGAGATGTGGTAGAGTTTGTGGCCCAGTGTTTGATATGTCAACAGGTGAAAGCAGAACACCAGCGGCTAGGTGGTACATTGCAGCCTTTGGAGATTCCAGAGTGGAAGTGAGACCATGTGACCACAGATTTTGTGGTCGGCTTGCCGCGAACCCCGAGTGGCCATGATGGTATTTGGCTGTTAGTTGATAGATTGATGAAGACAGCCTGTTTGTTGCTGATCAGAGTTAGTTGGAGTGTTCAAAGATTGACCCGGTTGTATGTGGAGTAGATCAAACCTTTGCATGGGGTTCCTATTTCCAATGTCTCAGATCGAGACCCTCGCTTCACTTCTGACTTTTGGCAGAGTTTTCAAAGGGATCTAGGGACAGAATTGGCATTCAGTTCAGCTTATCACCCGTAGTCTAACGGTCAGTCAGAGAGGACTATTCAGACTCCATCTTGGGGTCGATGGCCAATATGTGCCCTGAACGTGTGGGTCTGTCACTTCTACAACGGGCCCTTCTGCTTTTACTAGGAGTTCGCCAGGGACCAGACTCCGTGGGAGGAGTATACTGAGGTGGAGTTACGCTTCCGGACATACTCCATATATGTATATGCACCACAGGATGGGTGGAATCCCCATGGTTTACCGGACGTGACACACCTTGCAGCGTACCTGGCATATTGGTTGGCGACTTTTGTGGTTCCGCACGGAGAGGATGGTTTGCTGAGAGCTGAGTTACTACGGCCGGCTTGCTTATTGGCAAAGGGATGATAGTTGGCCTTGGCTTCTGTGACGTTGGCCAACATCTATCAGGGACTGGGAGTTCTGGCGGCACACTCGGTGCCGGGAGAGAGGAGTATACTTCTGCCGACCCACTATCTTAGTGTGTGGGCCGGATTACTGTTTCCAGGGTTGGTTGCACGAGGGACTGTGGCGAATCCGACGGCACCACTCTTGTTCAGCTTCACTGGACAGCCGGACGGAGACACCGAGGTATAGCTGGAGGGGGCTACGAGAGCCCTTTGCTACTTGCCCGCCTGGGGAGAGGAGAGATTACCCTTTGACAGCACCGCGAGAGACTGCAGTCTTTTTCTGCGAGCTACAGGTGGAGGAGCGACCAGCGCCCATGCCAGTCAGGTGGAGCCGGAGGCTAGAGCGCAGAGGGAGTGGGTGATGAGCACCCAATCGACGGTGTTGACATTGCACCGATCTGCGGCGAGTTCCTTGGAGCCGTACTACCCACATCGATTCGCAAGGAATTTCAGGTATGAACAGGGGATCCCGCCGAACCGGGAGTTCCCTTTGACAGGCCGACAGTACAGAGGGAAGGACACCCACCTACTGGCAGCCGCAGGGTGGGACTTCTACTGCCGCCGGGAGCCAGAGCAGTTCCTGATGCCGGGATAAGGACGTCGGGGGTGATTCACCGCCCATTACGCTAGGTGGTAGTTCGAGCACAGCCACCTATATCGGCAGAGGGCCTCCACGATCAGGAAGGCGGAGGAGAGTCATTTGCTGAGAGAGGATCTGCCTCCCATTCCACTGGATGACGGGTACTTGAGGACTCGCGTCGCTCGGGTTCACCGGGAGATCGAGCGAGTTGTGGAGCAGTGGCCCCGGAGTAGCCGGGGCTCTTCGCCTGGGAGTCGAGGCAACGGAGGGTCCCTGAAGCCCCTGAGACAGGCACCGACAGTGGCGGTGACAACTGGGATGAAGGTGCATCGACCGAGGGCACCTAGGACCTGGTGGGCCCAATTCTTGGCTGATTGCGGCCTCCGGAGCAGAGGCTCACTGGATTGGGTGCTCCCGCACGGGAGCTTTGCTGACACAGCAGTCGATGACTGGAGACGGCACATAGGCCATGCGATCGGGTCGACCGGGCCCGTGGAGTTCGTGTCTCAGATCGAGTGTGCCCACACTCTGAGGGACATTCGGGAGGCCGTCGCGAAGGCTGCCCAGGCACTGTCGCTGAGGCCGGAGCAGCTGATACCCTTGCCGTTGACCCCCTTCGGGGCTTCAGGTAAGGCTCTTTCTTTTAGCACGTCCCATCTTTACTTTGTTATTTTTCGGGTGCACAACTGGGGCATTGTATAATGCTATGTTTGTTGACAGGTTCTGCGGCAGAGGGGGATCAGCCCTCCACGGAGTCATCCTCAGGGAGTGGGGATGGAGGCCTGCAACCTAGGCAGAAATGCCCTCGTGTAGAGGCTACAGCGGCTGAGGTTGGTGGGTCCTCTGAGGGACTCGAGGCTGAAGAGTAAGTTAAGGAAGAGATGACCTTGAGTAAGTTTCACTTTGACCCCTTTGTCCATGCTTGGTTTAGCTAGGGTAGTTGGCTAATCTTGTTTTCCTGGATTTGTATTTTACAGCTCTGTTGGAGGCTGGTGCGAAGGTGACCTTTTCGCCCCCTCGAGAGGTGGACCCTCCGTCTGAGGAGGGGGTTGAGGGTGAGATTGACATGGAGGGACTTATGCGCTTGCTGAGCGAACCCCCCCTTAACATGGAGGAGTTCCCCGACTCTGAGTCGTGGCAAGGTGCGGAGGGAACTCGTGCAGGTAAGAGCCTCTAACCTTGGGCATACGCCGCGGCTTTGGTTTGACTCTGGCTGTTAACATGACCATCTGGATTATGCAAGGGAGGCAGAGGCATCAGGGACCAGGGCCCCTACTAAGACATTGGGTGAAGTGCTTGGACAGGCCGGAGAGCTAGCACCCAAGGTGACTAGCAGTTGCCAGGGTAAGTGTCCAATTGCTGTTGAGGGTATCCCCCCGTTGTTGTTGCACTTCTTGGTGGGCTAGCCTTACTGATTGTGTTTGTATTACTCACTTGGCAGGTGAGGAGGTAGCTGTGACCTTGGAGATAATTAAGGAGCTGGTGAACGCTGGGCCCTTGGTGGCCCTGCCGTCCTTTGAGGGCGAGTCCGGGTAGGTGGGGTCCGTACCCCCACCCACTATTGAGGGCATGCTGGGTGGACTGCCATAGCTACTGGGAAAGCTTCCTCTCCCGCCCGTGCCTACCGTGGTATCAGCTTGCACGGTGGGGCTGGTGGAGTCCTCCAGTGTGGGACCATCTAGTATGTAACTGAGCAATCGGTGATTTTATGGGGGATTCGTTTGCTTTACCCACCCATGTTGAGCTTCTATTGGTGTCGATTGCAGGTACCTCCTCCCCTCTAGAGGAAGGAGAGCTTCCCCATGACACAGTTGGGGTAGTAGGGAATGAGCCTGCTGTTGTGGCTTCCACTGGAGGCGACGAGGAGCTCGTCGATATTGAGGGGGTTTTTGACGAGAACACCCCTACTGGTGAGCTTCTTGTCCAACATTCTCGGCTAGGGAGTTGTCTTTATTTGAAACTGGAGTTTATAACAGCCTGACTTGGCTTCTTGGTGTGTAGGTGATATCATTACAAGAGACATTATCAATATCAACAGTATAGACATTATTATTTCTTTTTCCAATGAACTTGATTTCATTTGTGTTTTTGTTCATGACAATGCAGTGGGTTTCATCAAAAATAATTTTAAAACTCTTATCGCACAATTGACTTATGCTCAACAAACTGTGATTTAGACCTTTCACCAGAAGTACATCTTCAATAAGAATTTCAGAGTTCTTACCTATGTTGTCGATCCCAATGATTTTACCTTTGTCTTTGTCTCCAAAGATAACTGAACCTCCATCTTTGTCTTGCAGTGTAGAGAACACCTTCTTGTCCCCTGTCATATGTCTTGAACAGTCGCTATCCAAGTACCATTTGCTCCCCCTGGCTTCAAGACATATCTACAAGAAATAAAATTCTCATGTAATTATTTTTGGTACCCAAACAAGTTTGGGTCTATAGGAGTTAGTCCAATTCTGTGCATGTCTATTCTTGGTCCAAAACACATGATTTCTTTGATTGTTTTGTTTGAACCAACAGTTAGCAATAACATGCCCAAATCTACCACAGTGAAAGTAATTGGCATGTGCAAACTTTCTTTAGGATTGGCATGGTTTAGGTTGGATATGTTTTGACTTAAGGTTAGAACATGATGTCCTGGTAGGAGGGGTTGGCTCTAGCTGAGCCACCACCCGGGAGACGTGCCTTGACCTCCTCATCGCTTGTAGGGGTTGGCTGAGGTCTTCTTGGATTCTCTCCGATTGTTTGTCATTGGAAGAGACATAGCATGTGAACACCCTAACGGTGTCATCTGTGACCTGGGACACTCGCTTCTTCCTCGGCGGGTGTCGCCCCGGGTTCGGTGTTTCCCCTAGCCTATCAAAGATAGACACTCGAGGGATGGGATCCCGCTCAGAGCGGTATTCGCCTAAATCCCCTGGACTGGCCCAGGGGGAAGTCGGGCATACTGGCTTGGGCATTGCGCGGTGTTGCCTCGTCTACCGGTAAGCCCTTGCTTTGTGCAAGTTTGAAGGCTCGCCTTGTTGACAAGTAGCCCGGCTCCACACTTGCTACAGTTCAGGCTGGCAGGGGCCTTTTTCTGATCTGGCTTGTTTAATGGATCGAACCTCCTCCTTCGTGACCCAAATCTTTTTCATTTGGAGCTGTCGCTCCTCAGTTGAATTACCCCTAGATCTGACTCTGGAGGCTAAAGCCTTGGGCCGAGGCGCGGCGAAATTTTTCACCTTCGCCCCCTCCTCCCGAACTTTCCGGAGGAGTTCGAATCTATTGGAGGTAGGGATGGTGGGGACCTGTCGATCCCGAGGCATGATCGGCTCGCCTCCGTCGAGCCTGATGCGGACGTCCCCAACAAGCACAGTCTTGCCGGAACGTGAAGCGATAGCTGCCGGGCGTGCTTTGTTGCCTGCACGGCATTGCCCCCGTTGAGCAGGGGCGGCCGTCTCAGTACGGCTGCCATGGCGATGACGGCGGCGCTGTCCCCGTTGGGGAGGAGCGACGTCGGCGGCGATGTGGTTGACCGAGAACACTCGGCCAACCGGGCGGACTGAAGACCTGAGACCTCCAGTCACGGGCTTCTTGATGGCCTAACCACTCAGGCCTGTAGTTGACGTCGAGGGCCTGACACCCCCAGACATGTTGTAGTATTTGGCCGACCTAACTCGGCCAGTTGCAGAAGTGGAGCGCCTGACACCCTCAGTCGCCGTCATCATTGCGACCGATCTGACTCGGCCAGCGGCAGCCATTGAGGGCCTAACACCCCCAGCAGATGTCTTCTGGATCGAGCGAGCCCGGCCAGCAGCACGAACAGAGGGCCTGGTGCCCTCAGCCGTCGTCTTCTTGGCCGGTGGTACCCGACCAGCAGCAACAGGGGCGACTGAATTGCCCTCGGCGACCGGCACTATCCCTGAGAAGAAGGGGGAGCCGACGACTGGAGGGAAGTCACCAAAAGCGATGGGAGTCGCCAGGTAGCCAAGCCTGGCATGGTTAGCAACAACCTGCGGTCCATAAGTCACCGCTGCCATCGTCCTCGTTGCGATGAGAGTGAGCGCTTGAAACAGCGAAGCGAAAGGTCCTCCTCTTCTCGTCCTGTAAGAAGGAGAGGGGGATAAGAACCTCAGAGAGGTTTAGGCCTTATGTTGACAAGAAGAAGAAATGCGAGAAAGGTCCCACCGGACGTGCCAGTCTGTTTACAAGACGATGAGGACGCTCCTTTTTTTTTCTTTCTTTTGTTTTCCCCGGGCGACTGTGTTACATACTGTTGGGGGTGAGGGTGGTATGTCAGAGTTCACACATGTCCCAGGGGATTCACAGTGGACACATTTTCCAGGGGAGTCAAAATACACACATGCTATCAAGATGGTATTGACCATGGTGCTTCATTGCCATTTAATGATAGGAGGAGAGTAGGTGGTTCTGCGGCTGATAGTGGCAGCTACCAGGGTATGCTATCTGACCTTGAGAGGTTGAGTATACAGGATTATGACTCATCTTCAACGGTTTCCTCTAGTGTCCGTCCCATCCCTACACGTCGGACAGGTGCTATATTTGATGATTTTATTGTGGATGAACGTGAGCGTGGAGTTCCAGAGCACGAGCTTCAGAGAATGTGAGGAGAGATGATCGCTTCAGACAGTGAATATTCTAGCATGCCTACAGGTCTAGCTCCAGCTGCATATCCTGCTACAGGATATGGTTACCATGTACATGCTCATGTTGTCCCAGTTGTGTATGTTTCAGGATCCCAACATTATGCACATTACATGATGCAATACCGTAATATGTATTCAGCGTACATGTCATAGGCTCAGTATCATGCATATGTGATGGCCACATATCAAATTCAACTGCAAGGAGATATGCCAAGGGGTGATACCAGTTCCACATCTTCATATTACGACCCTCAGCAATAGTCTTGTTGGGGTTATTATGTTATTTAAATAGAATTAAAGGTGTGCATCACACTTTCTTTGTTACATGGCTCGTTTTTCTGTGCATTTATACTCGAAACCATATGACTGGAACGGTCTCCATGGATTTATCCTGGGTTATCTTCACTTCCTCGCCGTGTAGTGCATTGAGTTGAACTTATGTATTGGCTACGGAGCCCAGGTGTACTTGTGTACATTTTCGGTTGCAACAGTGCACAATCCCCATCAACCACTCGGTGGCTCCTGACGGTATCAGTGTGACGGGATCACTACCCAGCGGCCGTACCAGCTGATGACGGTCTGTCGCATAACTCCGTCCAGAATGCTGTGGCCGTCATAACCCTCTCCAGCATACTGCAGACCTGCAGGCTCCAGAACCAGCTCGGCTGTCCCCTCGGTCTCGGTACGGTGGTGGCCGTGCAAATCCCAAGAATCAGGGCCTAGCGGCCCAACTCTGACTCCAAACTGCTCTGCTCTGCTAAAGAACCCTAGGCACTCAGCACTGGGAAACTGACGCTGCCTCCAGTAGTCCTCAGAGAAGCTCGGATAGCTATAGAATGCAACACCGTGCAGGCTGTCCCTGCCTATCAGAATGGCCCGCTCAAGCCGACGACGGCCTCCCGGTATCTGTGAGTCATCCTCCTCCATGCCGAGAGGAACATAGCTCCTGATGAACTCGAAAAGGTGGCGGTCCAAGGGAAACTCCACGGGGTGACCTCCGCTCCGGTCGTAGGTGTACAGACCGCCGGCTTCCAGAATCTGGGCCACCTCTACAACTCCAACTCCAGCTGCCCTCTCATCGATTGGGCCCTCAGCCACTATCGTACGACCCAGATTCATCTGCTCTGCACTAGCCACAGTTACCACCGGTGGACCCAGAGGGGGCATCGGTCGCTCAATCCGTTGCACCCAATGGTCCTCCTCCCGAGCCACACGCCTCGAGACCCGCTCATCTCTGCCAAATCGTGCCATAGCTGCAAGACAGGGCACACGAAAATGGTCAGAACCCCAGAAAATCAACATATACAACATAACAAGGCAAAGGCACATGAAGTGTCAAAATACAACTACAACAACTCGGAACAAAGGCTCACGGGCCGTACGCCCTCGTCTCCGCCTCCGACGCACGCCCCGTGGGGGGCATTTGTTATACCCAGACAATTTCCCCAGCAAAATACCAAGAAATAAGGGTTCGGGAATTTTCCCGAGCATCTTCAAGGCATGAGCTACCCGTCCATTTCTACAACTCCCTGGACCCCACCAAGGGCCCTCGCCAGTTCGCCGTGACATGTGGCTACACAGACAGCTAACTGGGACCAATCCCGGCCACTCAACTACGGGCTTTGCCCGCACTTCACATGGCCGCCCGGGCCAACCCGGGGATGCCCCGACTCTAAGCCACGTCACGTGGCACTCAGTGAAAAGGCAGGGAGCTAACCCCGAGATGCCTCCTTCCAACCCTTCAAGGTCAAGAGGAGACCTAATTAGGCCAACCACAGGCTTTGGAGGCCTGTAGTACGCGCATACGGCTCACACACGTGTGTTCGGCATTTTCCCGAACACCCTGTGGACGCGTATATTCCATCTCCCCCTACATCAAACCACGGGCCAACCCGTGGTTCCAGCATGCTAATTGGGTCCTGCAATAACCCCCCAGCAAGTCGGGGCCACCCCGACCCTCAGACATGTGGCGACGAGCCACTCAACTTTAGCGCTCGGGCCAACCCGAGGCTATCCCGCCAACCCGCCGTGCAATGCGCACACAACTCGAGGCACGGCCCATGTGCCTAAGCTACCTCTCCTTAGCTCCCACAATCTCCCATCCTCGGCCCAAGGCCCACCTTGGGGCCCCTCAGCCAGTGACCCAGGCCGTTCGACAACCCGGGGTGTGTCGGGTATTTACTCGGACACCTTGCGAGCGGCCCCCCACGGGCCCATCCCAGCACCTCGTAGCCTAGTGTCCCTCAAAGGACATTCCCAGGCGACGAAAGAAGACCCCCGGGGATCATCCCTCGGGGTTGCGGCCTGCCTGGGGCCCATTCCCCCCAGGGCACTGCCGTGCGCCCCAGGGAAGGCGAACTCCCCGGGGGCCGCACCCTCTTCCCAGCCCGGAGGCCCGACGGTCCTCCCCAGTTCCAGTTCATGCAAATTCCCAGTTTCGCGGTGCAAGGTTCGTGCAAGGGACAATTCACCGTACCCGTACGTGGAAGAAATTGCAAAGAACGCCCACGACGAGGTCCCCAGTCAACACTCTCACAAAGCTTTCCCTCCACGTGTCTCTCACCCCCTGAGCCCGCGTGCCGCGCTTTGGTGGCGCTTCCCCGGTCAGCTTTTGGTTCCACGGGTGATTGTCGAGAAATCGACTGGCACGCCCGCACTCCAGTCCTGTTTCCCCTAAAATCAGGAAACCTTCCGTGCCACTCAGTCTCCCCTCGACTCTCCGTAAAAGGCGAGTGCACGGTGCCGTTTTGAGAAAGATACGGCCATGAGAGAGAGTGCCCGAAGCACATTATATTTCGGCATCTCTCCCGTGGCTATATCTTACCCCTCATTCCGGTCACCGCACACACGACTCGCCGGCGGCCCGCCGCGCGCGAGCAAAAAGGATGGCATGCCTGGTGGGACGTCTCCCGCCTTCCTTCTTTTTGTTGAAGAGAAAGTACGTGCCAGCCCTGAAGTCCTGGTGCCCTTTTCCTGTCCTTGCTGGAGAGGTAGAAGGAGAGCACCTGCTCGCACTTCCCAGCAGCCTCCAGTTCACCTTCCAGTCGCCGGATCGCATTCGACGACCGTCAGCGGCCGTCGCCGCTGCTCGTCCGACGCATCAACAACTATGGCGGCCGTCACCTACGGTCCCATCGTCATCGCCACCCATGCGCTGGTGGGCTATCTGGCGGTGCCGATCGCTTTTGACAGTTTCGCCCCGGTCGTCGGATCGCCCTACTTCTTGGGTGTGGTCCCCGTGGCCTCCATTCGTCGGGGAGAAGTCCACCGCATTCATCTCCTTGCCGCTAGCCAGACAGTCTTTGGAGGGTTTGCCTTTGGCAGAAGCTTGTGCAGGGTGATCGGCAAAGAATATTTCAATCTCCGCCACCACCGTATTTAGCTGGCCAAAACTTCTGATATTGGAGCCCAGAAGCTTTTCACTGACTTCCGTCGATAAGCCTCTGCGGCAGATGGTGATCGCGTCTTCGGGCGTCGGAGGATTATCGCGGCGCATGCTGACGTCCCTCCATCGCTTGATGAAGTCCAACGCTATTTCACCCTTCTTCTGCCGGAGGGCACAGAGCTCCGCCAGGGAGACTTTGCGTTCGACAATTTGGAAACGGTCGACGAATTTCTTTTGCATGTCCGCCCAATCGGCTACCGAGTTGGGCTTTAATCTAGAGTACCACTGGAAGGCGGTGCCAGTCAATGATGTGGCAAAATACCGCAATAAATATGCCTCTTCCAGTGCCAATTCACCCATGACCGTCATATAATAGGCCAGGTGTTCATGTGGGGAGCCCTGCCCGTTGAACTTCTGAAGCTTCGGGGCTTTCGGACAGTCAGGCGGAAGCTTCTTGAATTGATGATGGAGAGGGTAGGGCACGCTGTATAAATCAACAGTAGCCACGCCCTCACCATGTTCAGCAAACTTCACCTCCACGATGCGCTCAATCATCTGTCTTTGTGCCATGAGGCTCTCTGCAACAGGAGTGGCGGATGACCGCGCATTGGTTTCATGCTGCGGAACTTCCAAGTCCACCGCCAATGGCAATTTTGCAGCTGTGACTGAGGCATTGGCCGCAACTGGAGTGGGAGAAGGCTGTTGTTCCACTCTAGTGGGTGCCGGTGAGGTGGGACAGGAACCTCTTTTTCACGCAATAGCGCCTGTAAGAGATTCTTGAGTTCTTGATTCTTGCGTCGGAGCTCTTCCAAAGCGGGAGTCTACATTTCTTCCCCCAGATCTTCCTCGTGTCGGGGGTGACTATCGCCATCGACACGATGAACGTCCTCTTGGTGCTCTTCGTGCCGCGCCGGTTCGGGCTGAGACGTCCCAACAGTTGGTGCCTGTTGTGTTTGCGCCAAGATCTGGGACATGGGCCTTGACCTCCTCAAATATTGAAGAGGCTGGTTGAGCTCCCTCGAGGTGTCCTCGGGCTGCTTGTCGCCGGAGGTGGGGTAACAGGTGAACACCTTGACAGAATCATTTGTCACCTGGACCACCCGCTTCTTCCTGGGTGGTTGTCGATCTGGCTTGGGCGGCATCCCTAGTCTGTCAAAGACAGAGACTCGAGATGTAGAAGCTTGAGGGGAGCGATCCTCCTCCGTATGCGTGGAACTGGCCCACGGGGAGGTCGGCCGAACCTTTTTGCCGGTTCCTCTGCGCTTTTGCCCCCGTAGGGGCTGAGTTGTAAACCTCAGGGATGTCGAGGCCTCAGTGCTTGTCGGACTTCGCATTTGCTGAAGATCCGACATGCAGAAGGGCTCCTCCGCCCTTGCGCGTCTTATAATTCGGGCCTCCTCCTTGGTGACCCATATCTTCTTCAAGTGAAGCTGGCGCTCCTCCACTGAGTTGCCCCCCGTCCTTGGACGGGGAGCTCGTGACTTGGGCCTCTGCGGGGGACCCTGAGTTGCCGCCGGTACAGCGGGATTCTTCTTTTTCGCTCCGCCCTCCCGGACTTGTCGGAGGAGCTCGAAGCGAGTGGAGGTGGGGATGGTTGGGACATGACAGTCCCGTGGCAAGATCGATTCGCCTCTATCTAGCCGGATGCGGATATCCCAACAATTACGGTCTTGCCGGAGCGAGATGCTACCGGTGCAGGCTGTGTACCCTTGCGGCTACAGCGCTGCACCCGTTGAGTAGGAGTGCCATTGGCGACGCCTGCCAGAGGCTTAGCGTCATTATGGCGGCGACGCTGCCCCCGTTGTACAGGAGCAGCACCTCTGAGGGCGGCTGCCGTAGAGCCTGAGCCGTTGCAGCGGCGGCGTTGCCCCCGTTGAGCAGGAGCGGCCCCCACAGTAATCTGGTTGACCGAGAAAACTCGGCCATTTATTGAGACGAAGGGCCTGACACCCCTGGTCTGTGGAAAATTGACCGGGTGGACCTGGCCGGCTGCTGCAATAGAGGGCCTGACACCCCCAAGAGCTGACCCGTCGGCCGAGCGAACTCGGATCATTGTTGAAGCCGAGGGCCTGACACCCTCGACGGTTGGCTTGTTGGCCGGGCGGACCCGGCCGGCTACTGGGGCCGAGGGCCTAACATCCCCGACAGTTGTCTTCCTGATTGGGTGGACCCGGCCAGTCGATGAAGCCGAAGGCCTGACACCCCCGACGGCTGGCTTGTTGGCCGAGCGGACTCGGCCAGCTACTGAAGTGGAGGGCCTGACACCCTCAGTGGTTGTTGCTGCAGACGTGGCGAAGGTGGCCTCATTCACGGGTACAACGCCCAGGAAGAAGGGCGAGCCGACGACTGTTGGGAAGTCACCAAAGACGAGTGAGGTCACCAGGCATCCAAACCTGGCATGGTTAGCAATGACCTGGGGGCCGTAGGTGACGGTGGCCATCGCTGTTGTTGCTGTTGGTGGTGACAGCGGTGCGTAGCACGGATGTGGAAGTGCGCTGAGGCACAAAAATCTCTCAAACGAGCAGAGAGATGTGTACCCTCCCCTTCCAGTCCTGTAAAAGGAAGAGGAGGGAGATCAGAACCCTAAAGAAGGTTTAGAACTTTCTTTGACAGAAAGAAGAAAGGCAGAAAAGGTCCCACCGGGCGTGCCAGTCTGTGAGACCACGGAAATTATTTTATCGTAGATAAAATAGAGATTTAAAAATTTTCTTGTTGAAACGAAACACTCCCTCTATGTGTAGAGGTTCATTCCATGGGTGCGCATAGTATCAGACGATTTGGGTTCGGATGCTGGATCTCTTCTCACGAAATTAGGAAAATTCCTAATTTTTCTTCTGTTTAACCCACCTCACCCTCTCTCCTCCCTCATTCTCAACCTCCCTTTCTCTCTTTCTGTTCTCTCTCTTCTCTAGTCCATTCGGCACGGGGTGCACATCGTTGCGGAGCTGGACGAGGCGGGGATGCGTTGGGGAGATCGGTTCGCGGGATAGAGTATCAATTTGAGCGTGGCGTGGCGTGATCCCTCGGTGGATTCCGAGAAGGTGTCGTTCGTGTTCCGGGCAATTTTCGGTGTGGATTAGTTACTTCGACACACAGTTTCTTCAGTGGAGGTAGGGAGACGGATCACCTACCATTCCTGTACGTTTTCCCTATAGTTTTACGTCGTTCGGTGCTAGAACGAGCGAGTTTGGGCTCATTGTAATTTTTCGGTGTTCGTAGGCTTCCCTGGAAAATGGTGACGGTTCTACGATCAATTAGTGTCAATGGACTCCCTGGAACGTTGACATTCTCTAGTCACTAATTTTGTGTCGAATGGTGGTCTATCGGGGCTGGTAGGAGGCTGGGAACCTTGTTAACCCCATTTTGGTGATTTCGTTAGAATCGTCTATTTCTTGCGATTCGTGTGTTGTTTTGACTCCAGTCGGAGTCTAAGTGATTGCCAGGGTGATTGTGGTTGTATCCCCTTCATTTTGGAATAAACGTGGCATGGAAAGGCCATGATCGGGCCGATCCCATGTTTTGCTCGCTATAACGCCTTCGCGGTTCAACGACAATCGCTTAAGGTGTATGGGCGATTGGTTTCAGACCGTTTAACGTGTCTCGAGTTCGGGTTGAGTGGTCAGTCGATAGACTGCTATGGGGCTTGAGCGGCCAGGAGTGGTCCGCCCATCCTCCGTGAACGACTGGTCCTTAGCCGTTCATCTTCCCCATTGGGTTGAGTGGCCAGGTCTGGGCCACTTATCCCAGTTGACCTTTGGTCAATAGTTTTGTGTCGGTTCAGACAGGCGGTTTGGTCAAAACCGTTCTAACCAACACTGTAGTAGGTCGGTTGGCTTGAGCAGCTACTCTTTAACCGTGCTAGCCTTTGGGCGGCCCAGCCCTAACCGTCCATCTATTTTAGTGTCTAGGGGTCAGTTCTTTTGAGCAGTTGGCCCCCAACCGTTCATCCCCCTTGAATGGTCCATTCTAGACCGTTCATCCCTCTTTGAACGGATTCCATCTGGACCGTTCATGTTACTGAGCGGCCTTCTTCTGACCACCTAGTGAGTCTTGTCTGTTGTCTTGTTCGTTGGCGATGATGGCTTGTCTCGTGTCTATCTGTCTTAGGTACGTGTCCAAGGGCGGTGTCTGAGTGTCATTTCTCGACGTTCTGATTTCCATATATCTTGGCTTGACCTTATGATTTGCCCGTTGTCCCGTGGATGTCTCTTGATGTCCTATGAGGGCTATGACCATGATATAAGATGGCTAGGAGTGTTCTTGCCGCGGGCAGTCTTCTGTACTACTTTTAGTGTCATTGTCTAGTTCTGGTCAACCTGGTGTGATCCAGTGGTTGACAGGCGACCTTGTGTGTGTCTCGGCGGTGCTGTCTAGTTCGAGACATGGATCTGAATGTCGTGAGATATCGACTTACCTTGTTCTACGTATCCAGGTGTGCTGAGGGTTCTCGGCATTCCCTCAAGTCTTCGTGAGTCATTTCTTACGGTGAGTCATTTTCTCTGGCTTAGGATTAGATCGATTGGCGGCTTGTTCTGCTTTGTACGACAATCTTGACTCCGAGTCGTAAGACTCAAGGATCATTGTAGTTTCAGGTCTAGTTGCCTTGTCCTGAGTCTGTCGGTAATTTCCTGTGCTGCCATTGCTGCTTCACAGTATGTGTGATAGTATTTCTTTACCTGTCTATACTCCAGCACTCACGTTTTAGAGTCTGTGTCTCGTGATCCTCCACTAGTCGTAGCCTTACGGTACGTTTCGGCATGTCAGCCTTTACGGCGGGGCATTTCCATATTTATGATTTTTAAGCTAGTTCTGTGGGCTCCCGCACTCGATAGTAGTGTCCTCGACCATAGCGTCTTACGGGGGGAGAATACTAGCTAGAGGCCTGGCTTAGGTGAGAGCCAATGTGTGCACACATGGTCAGGGACTTTAGACTTGCACAGACAGGTGTGACCCTGACTAGTCACTCGCGACTGTAGTTCAGTTCTGGTTCTGACAGTGTCTTAGTCTCGGTCGTGCTTTTGGACGACAGGCAGACGAGCCACTTGTAGGCACAGCATAAGACATCAGTGGACGTAGCTGGCTGTTCTTCTAGTGAGAGGAGTACTTCAGACACGTGACACATGACTTTCACGTGACTCTTGTGTTTCTTGAGTGTCGTGACCTTTTTGGGTCAGCCTCTCGTGGCTTTGCCTGAGGTCAGTGTTGTGCCTTGTGCACGACGTTCTAGTCATGTTGGGTCAGTGTCCGTCTAGGTCTTTTCTAGACTTATTGTTTGGCCTTGTAGGCCTGGTGCTTGTCAACAGATCGACAACTTCTGACTTTGCCATTTCAGAGTTTGCCCTTCTGTTGCTGTTAGGAGTAGCTTCGGGTGCTGAGGTTAGTTCGACAGCCATGCGCTTTTGGCACGTGTTCTTCCCTCTTCCTTGCCTATTCCCTACTCCTGCTTCCTCTTCTTTGTAGCATTGTAGTTTAGTTTTCCTACTTTACTACCTGCTATTTTTTGTTCTGTGTTACTGCATGTTTTTCGGTGGAGATCCGCATAACCCCAACTGAGCCAGTGACACGAGGCCCACCCCTGCTTTTCAGGTGGGTGGCATCATTCTGCTTCCACGGTTCCTAGTGTAATGTGTCCGTAGCTGCCAACTGTACCTACATCGGGCTTCCCCCGATCTCAGTGTACGTCTTTCTTTTTTGTCGACTGTACTTAGACTGCACTGCTCGTCTTTCCTTTGGACTGGACTCTGGTGTAATTCTAACATAGATTATTTTCAGAAGAGTGAAGTGACTCTTCTCTAACTTTCATAATTTTTAAACCACATAAGTTCAGGAATGCGCTATCTGTATTCTTATACTAGAAGAATATGTGCTTAGTTTACTTGCTTAATGAACCCTTTCTTAGTTTGTCAATCAGATCTCTTCTACACTCTGGTACTCTCCCTTTCTCTTTAATCATTCTTTTTCCTAATGGCAAAGGGGGAGAGATTTTGATGGTTAGCTCAGCTATGCATTAGGGGGAGATGCTGCATTCTGAGAGCTTTTAGCTTTGCAATAGGGGGAGATGCTGTGCCTTTTCTAGCTGCATTTTCTAGATCATACTGTGTGCATATTTCTGCATCCCTTGTAAAATCATTGTTGTCATCAAAATGTAAATGTGTTGCCATCATCAAAAAGGGGGAGAATGTTGTAGGGAGATTGTGTGGGATAATATGTCTCATGTCATGTCTCCTTTGACTTAATTCTCTGAATTTAATTTCCTATTTAGTTTTGATGATTAGCAACAATACATTTTGTTTTCAGCTCTTGGTTTTTGATAATAATGATATTCTGAATCTATTTTTATTCTAGCAACATTGTTAGCATTTTAAAGCTTTATGTGCATGCATCATTTACTAAGGTCGATGTACATCATCCCGTAGTCATACTAAGGTCGATGCACATCGTCTCTTAGTCATACTAAGGTCAATGCACATCGTCCCCTGGTCATACATAAGGTCTGAGCACATTGTGTCTGTAATGCATACGTAGGTCAATGCATGTTCACTATATTGCATTTGAAGGTTGATGCTTGTTGCATAGTGAGGCAGAGGCAAGTCGGTGCATATTTGTGTTCTGTGCATAAAGGTCGACGCATGTTTACTGTAGTACAAACAAAGGTCGATGCATGTTTACTGTAGTACAAACAAAGGTCGATGCATGTTTACTACATTGTGCATATTAGAGTCGAAGCACATTTTGCTTCATGCATATTAAGGTCGATGCACATTCTGCTTGTGCATCTTAAAGTCGAAGCACATCTTGCTTCTGGCACGCCAAGGTCGATGCATGTTTTCCAACGTGCATACAAGGTCGATGCACATCGTGCCTTAGTCATTCTATGGTCTACGCACATCTTGCATCCTGTACAATCAAGTCGGTGCACATTGTCCTTGGACATATAGAAGGTCGATACATGTTTTTAAGTCTGTGCACATGTTACATCAAGGTCGATGCACATGTATAGACCGAAGTCTTTGCATATGTTATTGATGGCAAGTGAAGTTGATGCACATGGTCAAGTGCACACACTAAGGTCGGTGCACATTTTCATAATTACATTCAAAGTTTGAGCACATATAGTATTTAGAGTCTAAGCACATTTCTGTCTCTGCACATACACAACTAGGTCAATGCACATCTGGTTTTTCACGTCATTAAGTCTAAGCACCATAATCCATGGGCTAAGACTTTTCAAAGCATTCATGAATGAAGTCTGAGCATATGCATTTACTTATCATTTTCCAAGAATGAACATAAGTACAAAAAGTGTTTGAAAAAATGTCTTTGTTCTGATTGGCAGGAACTTAAGTCACATAGGGACCCAGAATCAAACGAATGAAGAAGCAACACGTTTCTCACTTAGCATGGTCACGTGGCTTGAAGTTTTTATCCTCAGGCACATGATCCAAGTTGCTAGCACGTGATCCAAGATAGGAATCTCATGTGGAGATTCTGCCACGTGGACAGAATACTTTTGTAACCTGACACGTGGACTTCCAGTGATGCTCTTCTTTTTCAGATTCCCTAGGTGGGAACGAGTTTTTCACGCGCCTAATTCTTCACGAGCCTATAAATAAGAGGCCAGATCACTCAAATAAAGTACCTAAGCAGAAGCAGAAAAAGTGCATCCTGAGAGTAGAAGAGCTAGAGTTCGAGAGAGGAAGGAGTGTCAGAGAGAAATTTGAAGATGAAGAGTCAGCCTAGTTTCTAGAAAAATAGAGTGCTATAGTTGCATAGTTGGTCAAAGAGAGAAGAGAGTCTGTGAGATTAGATCTTTGTAATTGACTCCTAGATCAGATCCAGAGTCAATCTTCTCTAAGAGAGCTACAATTTTTATTTCTATTCTTGTTCCTTTTTGATTCTGTATTTTTCATCTCTTGTAAGCTGTGTATCGGCGGCAAGCAAGAATTCCTTGGAAGCAAGCTGTGAGGCTCAGCAGAGCAAGCTATGAGGCTCAACGGTCTGGGATCAATTCCCCAAAGTTGTGGATCAACGGTGTGTAGGGATTTTATCTTCGAAGCTGTGGATCAGCATAATCAAGCTGTGTGGCAGTAGTAAGCCTTACTCATTTGAGTAAGGGGTGGATATAGATCTCTTGATAGAGATCAAAACACCTAAAAATTCTCTTCTCCTCTGTGATTGATTTGTGCTCCAGTGTGTTTACAGTTCCAGTCTACTCATCATTTAGATGAATGCTTAGGAGCGTTTAAGACATATCAAGATTTCAATTGTTTAACTCTTCTATCTGGTATACATGCTTAAGTCCTTCATCTAGTAAGTATATCAAAAGGCGTGGTTGGAAGGATAGGTTATGCCTATCTAGAATTCCACCTCTTATGTGAGGCTAGCCTCCGCCATCGTACCGTACCTAGATGTTTGGCTAATTGTTAACTACAATTATCTGCTCTATCTTGAAATTGCTGGAATTCATTCATCTCTTACTGTATTAGGAGATTCCCCTTCTTACGATCTGCCATTTTACTGTAATTCTCCATCTATTATTGTGAATTGCTCTATCTACATACTTGTTGGCATGATATTTTTTTTTGAAGTTTACATCTCTGGATAGATTTACAGTGGTTTGTTTTAATTTTGCATTGTCATTAACTACTGTAGATTTTATTTGGGGTTGATCTATTCACCCCCCCCTCTAGATCCGTATCCCGACTACTCCACAAGCGTACCTAACTCGATACTTCCTGGAGGCCGACATGCGAGTATTCCTCCTCTTTAGGAGCGACTCGAACACACCCCTCGAAAATTGGAGCTGATCATTTCATGGTTCACCCAACTCCGCCTCCTCTTCAGGAGAGCGATGGTGAACCACCGACTACTCCCAAAATTGGAAGTGGTCATTTCATGGTTCACCCTACTCCGCCTCCTCTTCAGGAGGGCGATGGTGAACCACTAACTACTCCCACAGATGGAGCTAGTAATTTCATGGTTCACCGCACGCTGCCTCCTCTTCAGGAGGGCGATCGTGAACCACCGACCACGCCTCCGATTGACCAAATCAGGTCAAACTCCAGCCTACGCCCACTCCCAAGGGCTAAGGCCACGATCACCATCCGAGCACTCGGACATGAGAAAGAGAGCAAGCACACATAGCAAAGTGAACAAGGAGGAAAGTGTTATTATTATTTACAAGCGAGGGGGAGTACAAAAGACTTCAATCATCATCCTCAGGGCAGTACAAGTCTGGGGAGAGGTTCAACACCCCATTGTCAGAGTAAAAGGGGGGGCTTCGCCAGCGCGGCCCGCCAGCCCTAAAGGTAATCCCTCTGGTAACCCCTCTCATAGTCCTCTAAGTTGCCAGCCTTAACACTGCCCCGCACTAGAGCTTTGCTAGTGTTGGGCAATGCTTCCTTACATAAGTAGGGACGCTTAGGGGACTTCTCCCCTGAGGAAGATTTAGAACCCTACTGAGACATTGCTTCAAAAAGGTGGGTTTGAAGGCGTAAGAGAAGGTGTTGTGTGCTCTAGAGTTCTCCATAAGGTCACGAGAATTACTTCCCTTAGTTGATCACCTGAAATCGAGATAGGGGTCTTGGGAATCATGTCGGTCACGACTTGCTACTTCCCAGGAAACCCAATTGGCCTTCCATACCTCCAAGGAGGCCCAACGTCAGAGGATTTCCTAATTCCCACCAAGAACGCGTCAACAAAAGAAGTACATGGCAGTTCAATCTGTCTACAAGAAGTGGGAAGAGATATGGGATCCTTTCATTCCAACTGAAGAAGATTGAAATTACAAAAAGAGCCGCACCTTTTTGGGCACGCCCAAGATGGATACAAAAAAGAGAGGAAAAAGATAGAAGTCTCATGCAATAGGCGCACTCCCCTCGGTGGTATCCATTTTAATGACAACACCTTGCTCGACATCAGGCTCCACGGGTGCTACTCCAGAAGGTTGGGGACTATCCACTAGGGCAATCAGGTCCCTAACCTCCACCTGTAGCTCCCCAGCCCGCTCGACCTCTATGTGTTGAGCTTCCTCCCACCAGTTGTCCTTGGTCTCATACGGGGAGGAAGGGGGTTAGAGCTCGGGCACCGAGGCATCGATGGCCTGGGCGACATCCTTCAAAGTTGCGGCCCACCTATCTCTAAAACTGACATCCTTAGCTGGCCTATGGAGGAGGAGGACCTCAGCGTTCAACTCATCCCCGTACTCCCTAGATGCTCGAAAGTGCTCGACTGCCTCCCTCCTCTACCGCCGACGCCACCTCCGCCTTTGCCGCCATAACTACAGTCTCCAGCTCCGCCGCCTTCGCCTCTGCCTCCTCCGTCCATGCCTTCATTCGCAGCCACAAAGCCTCTGACAACCGTAGCTACTCCCAGAAGGTGTCCCCCTCCCACTCGGTCACCTCCAAGGATCGAGTTTAAGAGTCTATCATGGCATGGAATCCCGATTGCTCATCCTCCAACGTTTGGACCCATTTTACTAGGTCCTCCTGCTCCTTCTAGCTAGCATTTAGCTACTGCTCAGCCTCCCAGAAGTGGGCACCCCACAAGCCAAGGACTCAACTCATGGACGCCAGATTTTTTGCCTACAACAGCGTGGGACCCTCATCAATGTTGAGGGAGAGGTTCACGGGCAAGTCCCCTAGTCCCAGAGCCTTCTTCATCATGTTGAAGGACATGATGTAGGGGTCCGAGCTCCTCCGAGTCTCCTCTGGAGGGAGCAGGCTAGTGGGGGTGGCGAGCAGCGACACGCCATCTTCACGTGTCTGTGTCGGAGTGGACGTGGACGGGCCGATGCTAGAGGTCAGTGGTGGCACGATTAGGGGCGGTGGTAGGATCACACCAAGGACCTCGACGATCCTACAGGGGCCGCCGCAGTAGCCTTCTTCTTCCTCTTCTCTTGGCGACGCTGGCGATCCAGCGCCGCCACGATCTCCAGATCCACAACCTTGCGTTTATCTCCCACCATTGCAAAGACTCACTCGGTAGGCTATGGGAGACGCTCAGAGGACTGACGCCAACGCCCGAAGTCACCTCCGACTCGACAACGACGATGTCTAATAGTGCGATGCCCCCTCTCCCACCTCTACCTGTAGGGACCGATACACTAGACGCGCTGGTCCGAGCACAACAGTAGGCGAGACGATATGGAGGGCGGTGGCCTCTGCTTGAGCGATCGCGAGCGAGGAGACGTGATTACGTGGGAGAGAAACAGATGACCGTAGCACAATCTCTCAAACGCCAACTCTGGCTCCACCCCCTGAGCACTTGGAGGAGACTCGGAAGCACTTGCAAATGACAGGGATGAAGGTGAGACACCAGCTCGAAGTAAACAACGCTGAACAGCACAAGGTCCTACCGTGAGACAGTGGGGGCCTCAACCCCAATGACCTAAGGAGAGTGGGGGTTAGCTTCAGGTCGATGTCCAAGATGGGATTATGGAGCATCGCTTTAATAATGACTACCTTGCGGCTTGTCGACCAGACAGACCTGCGAGGTGGTGATGAGGCCCTAGTCACTCGCTCGCCCGGTGCCACCAACCTTTGTCCAAAAAACAAAGTGCTCCTGTCAATTCTTAACATTTGAGATGACGAGAGAGAAGTGTAGGGAAGTTTTCTTACTCCAACCCTGAAAGTAATAGGGGAGGACCAGATAGGAGGGGTCCCTCTAAACCTCCAACCGCCAGAGTGATCGTAATCACTCGACTCTACAATGTACACGTAACGTTGCGACCAACCCTTGAGGTTGGCCGCAGTAGCAAAGACTCAAATGAAATTTCGACCGGTCCGGTCCTTGAAATAGGCATAGGCCGTATCGGCCGGGCAGCGCTGGATATAGTAAAACTACCAGAAGAGATGGACGCTAGGCTCCACCGACGCTCTCTGGCATGCATAGACAAATCCACAGAGAATGTAATAAGAGTTGGGGGACAACTCTCCAGGACGATGCCCATAATGGTGGAGGACGGACGCTGTGAAAGGATGTGCAGGCAGGCGAAAACGCACCTAGAAGGACGCTACTGGGATCATAAACCCACCTAGGGGGAGGCTTAACGCGTCGTCATCGACAATCCGGAAGACGATGTCTAGATTGGGTAGAATCTGAAAGGTTTCTCGCAGCCCTCGGACCACCCTATATGCCACTAGCAGTGGGGAAGGGGGACGACTAGCGCGGGCACCGGAAGTGCTCGCAGCGCCACCGCGACCAAGGACCACCTCTTCGACAGAAGAGGAAGGACTGATACGGAGGGTTCTCCTACGGGGAGGCATGTCTACAGAAGACTGAGGGCGTAAGGATAGAGAAGGTCCTCACCAGGCGAAGGAGGAAGATGCCTACGAAGAAGCTCAGCAGCCAGTGAGACAAGGGCCAGGTCTCCGAGACAAGCCCCACTACAATCCTTCTAACCACCCACGATAGACCGACGTTTCCAGGACGTACGACGAGCCTAAAGGTGCCTGTCGCTACGGCAGTATGATTACCAACGCCAGGCGACCGTTCAAAGCCCATACTCCCAGAAAAAATAGGACACATGTCATGATTACTGGCGTGGCGTCTGCCCCATCAGAGGTGCCTTGCGCGCCAAGCAGGTCACCGGAACCCCCGTCGCCCACTGTACAAGGAGGTCAACTCCAAAAAACCCTCTCCTGATCAACTCTCAGCCCCCTGCAGAGTGCTCGGCGACTGAGAGTAGGGGGCGAAGTGAGGAGGGAAAATTCGGTTGCACCTAATTACGGCCCAATAACAGCAGGCCCACGCCAGAATGCTCTTAATGGCATGCCCAGGAGGTCCCCGAAGCGTGCGGCCCACCAAAGTGTGGCCCAGCCCAAGTTAACATCAGATTCTACAACGGATAACCACTACGGCTCGGGCACCGTTATCGCTGGAGGACTCTCCGACGACCGACCATTGCCCCCATGTCGTCTGCCTTGACCCCATAACGGGCGAGTATGCCCCATGAGCGCCGTAAGACTCGCCCCGGGGCCAGTCGATGCCAGGGTGATCCCCCTCCAACGGGAAACTCCCGTCACTATCACGAGAAAGTCTTACTCCACTTCTTACGCCCTTTCCTATCAAGGGAGGAGGCTCCTACCTCCAGGACAACCCCCTATAAAAGGAAGATCGAAAAAGAAGAGAGACATGGTGGTTCATTCTACCAAACTACTACATAAGAGGATAGAGCTACTAGCCCTGCTACACATAGAGAAGAAGGAGGCAACAGCCCACACTCAGAGAAAGGTTCCTTCCGGTGACCTTACTGTCCAGCGAGCACTCACCGAGTGAGCGCTGGGACCGACGAGCACTTATCTGGAGGATCTCTAAGACTCTTCAGCCTTCTACAACGATCTCTCTCTCTCTCTCTATCTCTCACCTGCTCGTCTCTATACTCTATTTTTCCGTTGCTGACTTAAGCATCAGAGGGTTGTCCCCTGGGGTAACATCCGGGACTCCTTCTGACGCCTCCTGTTTCCTGGTGCTTGCAGGTTTCAATGGGTGCGAGACGACTTCCCCATTCAATAAATAGAAAAGATGGTACACGACGTAGAAACCAGATTTCTGCCTCTACACTTCTTGGTGCAGATGCGAGATAAATTTTTTTAGTGCCCCCAAGAGGTATTGTCCCCAGAGTGGAGGTGAAATTTTATCCTTGTAAAAGGGCCCTCTTGGGATAAGAGGTGTAAATGTGCTTTATAAGCACTTGGTTACTTTCTCAACATCCGATATGGGACTACTCCCCTCCTAGGACTAATCTTGTGACCCTAGGTCCCACTACACTAGTCCCCCTTGAGAAGGCAAGTGAGTGCGAGCTCAGGGTTCCCACAAACGGTGCCAAGAAGTGTAGAGGCAGAAATCTGATTTCTACGCCACGTACCACCTTCTCTATTTATTGAATAGAGAAGTCATCTCGCACCCGTGGAAGCTTGCAAGCACCAGAAAACAGGAGGCGTCAGAAGGAGTCTCGGGTGTTACCCCAGGGGACAACCCTCCGATGCTTAAGTCAGTAATGGGAAAATAGAGTATAGAGACGAGCAGGTGAGAGAAAGAGAGAGAGAGATCATTGTAGAAGGCTGAAGAGCCTTAGAGATCCTCCAGATGAGTGCTTGCCGGTCCCAGCGCTCACTCGGTGAGTGCTCGCTGGACGATAAGGTCATCGGAAGGAACCTTTCTCCGAGTGTGGGTAGTCGCCCCCTTCTTCTCTCTGTGTAGTAGGGCTAATAGCTCTATCATCTTACATAGTAGTTTGGCAGAATGAACCACTGTGTCTCTCTTCTCTTTCGATCTCCCTTTTATAGGGGGTTGTCCTGGAGGTAGGAGCCTCCTCTCTTGATAGGGAAGGGCGTAAGAAGTGGAGTAATGCTTTCCCGCGATAGTGGTGGGAGTTTCCCATTGGAGGGCGATCACCCCGGCGTCGGCTGGCCCTGGGGCGAGTCTTACGACACTCATGGGGCGTGCTCGCCCGTTATGGGGTCAAAGCTGACGTCATGGGGGTAACGGTCGGTCGTCAGAGAGTCCTCCGGCGATAACGGCGCCCGTGCCATAGTGGTTATCCGCTGTAGAATCCGATGTTAACTTGGGTTGGGCCGCACTTTGGTGGGCCATTCGATAGTCCTATCGGGTATATCTGGTATCCGGGATCCGAGTGGTCACAACTGGCATCGTACCACCATCTTCCACACATTTTGTGGGCTGGAAGGGAAGGCCTATAAGGTGATTATAGATAGCGAGAGCTGCATTAACGCTATCTCCATGGGCACTGTTAAACGCCTTGGTTTGACGCCTGTGGATCACCCCGGACCATATAGAGTGTCTTGGGTGGATTCCACTTCCATCCTAGTCAGACTACAGTGTTTGGTACTTCTATAGTTCCTAATGTGATCTGGTGTGATGTGCTGCCTATTGAGGTGGGTAGCATCATCCTCGATAGGCCTTGGCTCTTTGATCGAGATGCCACCCTTCATGGCAGGTCGAACACATGCACCTTGGACCTTGGTGGCCACAGGATTACTCTCCACCATGTCCAGCCAAAGGACCCATCTATCCGAGGACTAGTTGGCCCCAGCATAGCGACCTCTCCACGTCAGGGGATGGCCGGCCCACCCGTCTCATCCTCGACATGGGCTACAATCTCTTCGACTGCTCCTACAAAAGAGGACCCCCCACCTAAGAGGTTGATGATGATTAGTCCTAAAGAGATGGAGCAAGAGGTGACCGGGGGTAGTCCTATCCTTAGTGTTGTTGTCTAAGGAGTGAAAGATGTCGCCCCTAGGTTTGAGGATGAGCACCCACTTGAGATAGCTGCGATCTTCTGGGAGTGTTTAGATGTTTTCCCAGAAGACCTCCCTAGAGGCCTTCCACCTATGCGGGATATCCAGTATGAGATCGACCTCGTCCCGAGTTCATCTTTGCCCAACCTTCCCCAGTACCGGATGAGTCACACGGACCATGCCAAACTACAAAGACTAGTCGAGGAGTTGATGAGTCAAGGATCTCTTAGGGACAACAAGAGTCCATGTGTTGTTCCCACTTTGCTTGCCCCGAAGAAAGATGACACACGGAGGATGTTCGTTGATAGCCATGCGATCAATAAGATCACGGTGAAGTATCATTTTCCCATTCCCCGACTGGATGACTTGCTAGACATGATGTCAGGAGCCATTATCTTTTCAAAGATAGACCTTCGTAGTGGCTATCACCAAGTGCGGATCAGGCCTGGGGATGAATGGAAGACAGCCTTCAAGACCAAGGATGGCCTCTATGAGTGGGTTGGTTATGCCCATTGGGCTTTTCAACGCCCCTAGCACCTTCATGCGGTTGATGACCCAGGTTTTACGCCCTATGATAGTGATCTTCTTGGTCGTCTACTTTGAAGACATTCTTATCTACAGCCGCACTAGGGAGGACCACTTAGACCACCTTAGACAGGTCTATGTTGTGTTGAGGTGAGAGAGCTTATTCGCCTACCCAAAGAAGTGTGCTTTCATGACTGATCAGATTACCTTCCTCAGGTTCATTGCGTCGAGAGATGGAGTCTCCGCTGATCCGGAGAAGATTAGGGCATCAGGGAGTGGCCCGAGCCCCGAAGACTCCACAATGTCTGAAGTATTCATGGCTTAGTGACGTTCTACCATTACTTCATTCGTAACTTCAGTTCTATCATTGCCTTGATCATAGATTGCATTAAGAAGGGGGCGTTTGTATAGACCAAGGCTGTAGCCACTACATTTCAGGACATCAAGGAGCGTATAACCCGAGCACCTATCCTTGCATTACCTGATTTTACCAAGGTGTTTGAGGTCACCTGTGATACGTCTTGAGTCGATATTGGAGGAGTATTAAGCCAGGAGTCCCGCCGATCACATTCTTTAGCGAGAAGTTGAATGATGTCAAACTGCGTTATTCCACATATGATAAAGAATTTTACGCAGTCATCTAGACATTGAGGTATTAGAGGCACTATCTTTTACATTAGGAGTTGTCCTCTTCTCTGATCATGAGACCTTACGATTCCTCCATACCTAGAAGAAGTTGAATGCTTGCCATAACCGTTGGGTGGAGTATCTCCAGGAGTATACTTTTGTGCTTAAGCACAAAGCAGAGGCAGAGAATAAGGTAGCCGATGCACTGAGTCGGTAAATGATGATGTTGACCGCCATGAGTGTTCAGGTGGTAGGCTTAGAGAGGCTGAACGATGCCTATGTTGACTGCCCAGACTTTGGTCTGATCTATGTCGTCCTTCAAGCAGGGCCCTCATGTGACTATAGAGAGTTTGTGCTTCAGGAGGGTCACCTATTCTGAGGTGACAAGTTGTGCATCCCACGGACTTCTATTCATGATTTTCTCACATGGGAGATGCACGTGGGAGGTCTTGCTGGACACTTCGATTGAAACAAGATCATAGAGGCAGTTGAGCATAGATTTTATTGGCCTAGCCTGAGAGAGATGTCGCTCGTATCGTGGCACAGTGCCGCACTTGCGCTATGGCCAAACAAAGGAAGCAGAATACCGACCTCTATACTCTCCACCCCATCCTAGATAGTCCATGGCAAGACATTAGCATGGACTTTGTGTTGGGATTGCCCTGTACACTCCGAAAGCATGACTCCATCTTTGTGGTCGTAGATCGGTTCTCCAAGATGGCATTATTCATTCCATGCTCCAAGACTTCTGATGCCTCTAGAGTTGCCCATTTGTTCTGTTCTCACTACGTCTCTAGGTCCAGACTCCCACACACTATAGTGTCAGACAGGGATGTGTGATTCACGAGCTATTTTTGGAAGACCCTATGGCACATGATGGACACCAAGATGAATTTTTTCACTACATATCACCCCCAGACTGATGGTCAAACTGAGATAGTTAATAAGAGTTTGGGGGATCTTCTTAGATGTCTAGTCTATGATCGTGTCAAGGATTGGGACTTAGTCTTGCCATTAGTAGAGTTCACTTACAATGACTGGGTGAATAGGTCTACAGGCATGAGCCCCTTTGAGATTGTTGTTGTGCCCCTGTGGTCATTTGTATCTCATGGTTTTAATAATGGCTAAGCTCAGCCTTCCAAATATCACCATAATTGGGTTGCACACTCATATAGGCCAACACCACCTTACTTTTGGGGAAATTGCCACGGATTAGGACTCTTCAATAGAGTCTCGATTGGAGTTCACATGGTTCCTGAGCTTGCGGTCTATCGCACGACCGCTAAGCCATTTGGCAGTCGTCCAAGGGCCGTTTCTATCTTGGTCTACACTCTTCGTCTCTCCCACGTGGTTAACGGTCTCGGTGAGGCCGTCTCCCAAAGGAAAACGGTTAGGAGAAGACCTTCTTATTTGATCTTGCGGTTGAATGTGGGCCGTCTCTATCCTTCTTTCAATTGTCGATCGTTTATCCTTTAGCAGTGTATCGTGGGACCGCCAAACTCTGCTAGTGGTCTTGATGTGACCGCCTATCTCTTCTATCCTGCGTGTCATCTCTTCCTCAAGTGCTGCTCTATCTAGTTTTTCACTTCTCTCTCTCTCTCTCTCTCTTTTCGCTCCTCCCTGTCATTGTTAGGTTAGTTAAGTCAGTCTCAGCATGCACGCATTCATCTTTCTAAGTCAAGAAGAGGCATGATCATTGCATTAGGTCAGAGTCATATACATGCATATATCTAATATAGTTCATCAAACTGGTCTCTCTCCTGGACCCCCACTGTCATTGGTGCCCTCATGTCTCTTCCCTTGCGGATCCATGGCCGTGCTCCCCTCCTCTTGCTATCGTCGGCGCCGCTCCTCTTCCTCATTCCTCCAATGGCCGAAGGAGCCAGTGAAGTAGCCTCTATAGGCGCTGTTGTGTGCCTACGCTCTGATCTCTGACTCATCGCCTAGAGGGACTGCTGGGACGTCCCCACTGCACCCCTCAACTCGGCTACCTATAGCCGAGACTGCTCTAGCTCGCTCCTCAGCCCCGCTGCCTCAGCACGAAGGTGCTCTGCCTCCGTCGCCCCAGCATGGAATCTCTCCATCTCTGTACGAAGGTGTGCTACCTCTGCCATCTCCCCTCGAAGGCACTCTGCCGCTACCCCAAAGCACTCTGCCTCCTCTCTCTGCCGAGTAGCCTTGCTCAGCATCGCCTCTAACTCCTTTGCCTGCATATGCATTCATTTCATTAATCATTTGCAGCCATAATCATATTGTCAAATGAAACTTGAGCTATTTGTTTACCCTCTTTGCGAGTGTGGCCTCAGCCTCCTCAGGCCGTACTACCACCAGCGCGAAGTCCATGTCTCACCCAGCATGATCCGCTGGTGGCTGGGAGGAAGAGGACGGTGCATCAGGTCCCTAGCGCTGAGCTCCCTCGGCACGCTGTATACAAGGGCATGGAAGTCTCATAAGCATAGCATGGCATTTTAGGTCTAAGGTTGAATAAAGCTTACCAAGAGGTCCAAGGAGGGCTGGAGCTCATCCCGCTACTGGACCATGGAGTGGAGCAACCCCTGGAGCTCTACGATCCATCCCTGGGGATCGAGCTGCATAAAGAATATCAAGCATTAGTGCGTTGTAATCATGAGCATATTAGAGAGCATAAGTTCAAGAGTCGTATTGGTCATCGTGTGCCACGGAAGACTTGGTCCTTGTAGCGTCGTGCGTAGGCAGTCAAGTAAGCCTCGTCGCTGGTGGCTTGGGCTCATACCACTCACCCTCGTCGGGTCCAGTCTCTAATCTGGTCTGTCACCTGGGTAATCCAGTCGATCTCCACGGCCAGCTAGCGTGAGTGTCGTCCCACGTGCTCCTCTGGTCTCTCTCATGTAGGGAACTCCACCTCTGACTGGTGGATGTCCATGGTCCTCATGATTAGTCAGTAGTGTAGTGGCTCGACCACGTTCATGCAATGTGGCTAGATGTTGCGTCCTGCATAGGCTAGGGCTGCCACCACCCACGGCTGGCTCTCGTGTCCCTCGCCCTGGTACGGAGTCCATCAGACCTGTAAAGTGGTGGCAGGTTGCATGAGTGTGCAAGCATGCAGTTGCATTTGCAAAAGTTCAAATTTAGGTCTTATCGATGCATAGGGTAGCACGTCGATGTCGTCCTGGATTGTCCACACCAGGCGTCACAGTGAGCCTATCTCCCGCACCGCCATCCATCACCTCACGATGGGCACCTTGTCAGGGTGCACCTCTGTCCCTTCCCCAGTCGAGGTAGGTACAAGTAGGCCCATACCTGCATTTCATGCATCAAGTGTCAGCATATAGCAATTGCACAATTGCACAGCATTTAGAAGTCGTGTCTTGCCTGAAGTAGTGAAGAAAACCCACCGAGCATCATCCGCCGACTGGTGACGCTCAGTGTGTCGAACAGGAATGCCAGCACGGTTGCACCTCACGCATACTCACCTACTCTGTCCACCTCCTCGAGCAGGGGCAGGAGCCTGCACCTCACTCCATCGACTCTGGTCGTGAATAGTAGCTTCCAGAAGAATAGCATCAGGAACCGTCGAAGGACCACGTTCGCCTCGAGTCCCGACCACGCAGCTACCCGCTATCGCGCTTTGTCTGTCAAATGCTCCAAGTACTGCTCTGGCAGCTCTTCGACGGTGATCTCGACTCCTAGTAGGCTTAAGCTCTCCTGAACGCCCACTCTCAGTAACACCAAAGAGTGTCACTCCGGCCTCTGCAGCTCGAGTCCCAGCAGCCTCTGGGCCAGCTCCCGATAGTCTGTGTAGGTCCTCCCGCTCACTGGGGCGCTGCGCACTAGCAGCCCAGTGATCCTCGCCACGTCCTCCAGTGTAGGGATCATGTGCCCCCACGAAAACACGAGCGCCCAGCTCACTGGATCCCACCGATCATGTAGAGCATAGAGGAGAGCCATGTCCAATCTCATCAACTCCATGCCGAGGAACTCAGTGAATCCCATGGTAGCCAGTCTCTCTCGCTGAAAGTCTAGCAATGCCTGGTACACCGCCCAGACCTAGAGCCATGAAATCCTTGTCTGGCGTTTTCCCTGCATGCATTAAACAACGACCGATATGCCCAGTTGCCGGTGTCCCGGCACAGGCTCGTGTGTGATTTATCCCTGCTTCTTTCCTTCGCAGTCAGTACTATTTCTTTCGACCGCAGGGCCCCTAATTTTGACAATTAATCAAGCGTGTTCTCCCGTATGGGGGATGTAAATGATGTCGTGACCTTTATGGCATGACGGGATTTGGTCCCGGCTCGAACCACACAATCGCCTGACGAAGTCAGATCGAGCGCACCACGGGCTTCTATGAGGCCCGAATAAATCGTCACTTCGTGACTAGCATGCCCTTGTACTAAATAGACAAATAAGCACACTAACAAACAAAAAGAAAGTTCGAGTGAATTCTAGTGCGTCCACAGACCGTCAGACTGCTGCGGAACATTCCTCGTCCCGTGGACCACATGGTTCCGGGAACCGGCCAAGTGTTGGTCGTCGCCCCCCAAGTCGAGGTGGTATTTGCTCTGGGAAGGTTGCAGCATCCGGTCCCATCCGAAATTCCTATGGTGTGCTCATCGGCCGTGTCTGCTATGGGTGGAAGTGGTTCCGTGGCGAGTGGAGGTCCTGGTTCTCTGAGGGGTCTCGCCGAAGAAGCCGTCGGTGTCATTGACGAGGGCTCCGACATGGCTGGCGGTAGCCGCGTCACCCTGACCGATGATGAGCTGGCGACCCTGGATGCTCGTCGTCGGTCGAGGAAGAGAGCGAGGAGCCCTCCCCCTGCTCGAAGTCGTGTTCCGCCTCCCCCGGTGTCTGGGCGGCCCTCTGTTGAGGCTCCGCTGCCCCTGTGGCCGACGGATCGGTGGTCGCCCCCCTGCATTGGTCGCCTTGGCGCGGGGGCGCAACAGGGGTAAGGCTCCTGCCACTGGCATGGATGTTCCATCCCTGACGGCGTTTTCGCAACACAGCTCGTCTCCGCCACCTCGGGATTCGTCGTCCGAGTTGGCTGAGTTTGCTGTGGCTGTTGACCTTATGGGAAGGAGAGTCGGTTGGCACCACCCCTCGAGCGAGTTCGGCCCCGAGGTCGAGGGTGAGTTGACAGTGAAAGCTGCCAGGAGCGTCTGCCTAGTCGCGAGCACCCTTGGGCTGTGGAGGCACTATCTCCGGGGCCTTGCTCGGAAGCTGGAGTATAGCCAGGCTTCCCAGGTGGAGCTAGAGAAAAGCTTGAAGGAGTCCGAGTCGGCCCGGAATGAACTTCGCGAGCAGTTCTTCCAGCAAGGTCTGGCCTTCATCGGCATGGAGCGTGACCGGGATGCCTTTCGCAAGCCGACAGATGCGACCAAGGGGCGAGCAGGCGCTGCCGAGGAGTGAGCGGCTGAGCTGGGGGCGTAGGCCCGGGCCGCGAAGACTCGTGCTCGGGAGATTGAGGCCAAGCTGACCAAGTTGCGCTCCTTGCTGTCGACCACGGGTGAGGAAGCGGTGGGAAGCTTCCGTTCTTCTTTGGCCTACCGGGAGGAGCTGATGGAGGTGGCCTTGGAGTTCTACGGGCCAGCTCGCGATCGAGGCTTCCGGGAGGGTTGGAGTGCCACCGCGAAAGCTACTGCGGCAAGTCTTGGGTGTGAGGCCCCGTCGCTTCCTCCCCCCTCGCCACCGTATGACCCGGAGGCCGGTGAGGGCGAGGAGGAGCCTGCTGAAGTTGAGGTTCAAGTGCCGGTGCCAGACACGGAGGAGCGTGCACCTGCGGACACCTTAGCGATGGAGGCCCAGGTAGTGGGGCTGGACGGTGACTCACCTCCTGCCAGTGCTGTTGACGCACGTGAGCCCAGAGAGGCTAGGGCACGTGATGATGTATCCGGGGCGGATCCTTAGAAGGACGTCCGCACTTGCTTATTTTTTCCTTTCACTTTCCTCTGTTTCTGCTTGAGGACAGTTTTCCCTTTTTTGTAATGCTTTGACTTCGAAATAGAAAGACTTTCTTTCCTTCGTAAAATCTCAAAAATCTCTTGCTTGTATCTTCCCGTCTTTTGAACGGCTACGAGATCTTCTGGGGATGCGAAGCGGCGCCCTTGAGGTAACTCTAAGAAGGCGCGACTTTCAGGATCTGTCGCTTCGGTTTCTCTGGATATGCATGAGGCTGTGGGAGTCTTTACTCCTGGGGACTTCGATCCCCTATAAGTAGCGACCTTTAGACCGGGACCGTGGTCATCTCCATAGCGGTGAGAACCAAAGAGAGAGTCCTCCTGCGTGATGTCTTCTGGAGAGTCTGATACTTCGTCGGATGACGACTCTCAGCAAGTCCGTCGTCAGCTTCTAGTCCTTCGTCTGGATCCTCCGCCAGCTCTTTGGCACCCGTGGCCGGGGCCGGGGGTGGAGGGTCTTGTCTCAGAGGACTGCCGGCTCGGGTACTTGGATGGTTGGCGGGAGGCCTTAGAAAAGGTCAACTGCTTATACGCCGGCCGGGGAATCCAATTCCTTGAACCAGACAAGTTTCATCCTTAGGAGGATGGCGAATCCCCTAGTTCTTTCTCCCCCCTTCTCACTCGGAGTTGCTTCTACTGACTTCTTCTCGTTACACAGCAGCAACGATTTTCTCTACTTGCAGCTACGCGGTGGGAGGCTCCCCCGAGTTGAGGCGTGCATTCCTCGGCCCAAGAAAGGCGACGGATAGGGTAGCAGATCCTGTCATCCTGTTTGCAATGTGGCTGACGCGCGACGAGGTGCTTCCTGCTGTCGGGGCATCTTCCTTTTGAAAGGATGCCCGAAGGCGGGGAGGCTATTTTCCATTCTTCCACTTAGTGGGTGACATTTTCGCCTGGAGATGGGCGGTGCGCTGGGTTGGCTTCCGTAATGAGTGGGCCTCATTGCTCCATCGTCCTCCGCTAAGCAGGGGTGGATTGATCGACCGGCCTTCTCCCCTGATATGTGAGACGGTGGTGTCGCTCCTCTTTTCTGGCATAGGTGGAGGTCCACCGTTGGTCCACTTCCGTAGAACACCTGGGATGCGAGGTGTCAGGGCGTATGGCCAAAAGATTTGGGGTGACCAACCATCGGGGCGCGCTAGTCGAAAGACTGGTGTGGCCAGCTGTAAGGGCATATGGCCAAAGTGAGAATAAGAAAGTTGGTTGGTCCCTCCCCGGGGAGGAGAGAGGATTACTAGATTGTATCTGGTAGAGAGGAGACGCACCTTAGTCTGGGCTGTGTACGAACTCGTGCTCTGGAGTGTGGTATAACCACATATGTTTGACATTAAGTGGAGGGAACGGCTTGTTGCCTTTATGGTCGACAACCGTGTAAGCCTCTTGTTTCGACTCTCGAGGAGTCTTTTCTGTTTTTTTCTCGCGGCGGTGACATACACTCGCCTTTTACAGAAGACCGAGATAGGTCGACTTGGCACACTGAGATTCCAAGGGTATTAACAAGAAGGTGAAAAGAACGATAGGAATACACAGGAAAGAATGACGTATGGTTGATCGTTCTGGAAGACTGGGACAGGGATGACTGGATGGAATGCGGACGTGCCAATCAATTTCTCGACGATCACCTGCAGAACCAATTGTTTGACTGGGGATGTGCTTCCAGGGCATGGCACATGGGCACAAAATGTCGTGCGTCATGTGGAGAGAAGGAAGTTCTGCTGGTACGAGTGTAGGCGATTGTGGGAGCTCGTGCACTGGACGTCTTCCCCACCGATCGCAAGCAACCGATGTTTATTTTACATCGGATAGAGCTCGAACACCTTTGTTTCTATTGCTGAAGATGAGAGTCAGGGACCCTGGGAGCCGCGACGTCGGGAGAGCTTAGTCCATGCAACCGTGACAGGATAACAGCAACACAACAAGGATACCTGGGGGCAGAGAGACGGGTTCCAGTGTGGACACTAGGGAGGGTATGCACTCTGGGTTTATGAGAACGAAGTATTGGCTCAGATAGAGGAGCAGCGGGCACTGGCTCAACAGGGAGTAGGCATGTTCTGGCTCTGGCGCGGAGCGGTTCATACTGGATCGGCAAGGAGCAGGCAAGTCCTGGCTCAGGTATAGGGTCTATCCAGCTAGAGGAGTGAGGACAGGACTGGGAGACAGATGACGGTCTATTGGACGGAGTTGAGCCTGGTAGCTGGCGAGGATGGGGATCAATTCCCTGACTGGATTATATAACTATATGTCATGACATGCGTTTACATGGGGTCGTGAAAGCCCGATTACAAATGTGTGCAAACCACGGGACAATTCTATCATTTGTGACAGTCCCCGGGTCATTGCGCTATTGTGCGGATATTTTCGCATTTGTACATAATGTCCATCAAAAGACTTGTGACTCGGCAGGATGCTGCCCGAAGGGTATCGCGATATATCCCCGATACCGGGCATCGTCGAGATCGGAGAAGTTGGGGTGTCATGGGCACCGCTGTGCTGGCACGGCTGGGCACCGTTAAGACATGGGAGACTGAGTGGCACAAGCACCACTGTGACTAGAGCGGTCGGGCGGTGTTAAGGCAGGGGCGGACGAGCGCTGTTGAGACTGGAGCGGTCGGACGGTGTGAGTACCACCGTGACTGGGGCAACCAGGTGCAAGGGAGCTTGGAACAGCCAGGTGCCGTGGGCACCATTGTGATTGGGGCAGTCCAGGCCGCGGACGTCGTTGTGATTGAAGTAACTGGGTGCCGTTAGTACGATTGTGACTGGAGTAGTCAGGTGCCCTAAACACCGCTATGATTGGGGCGACCAGGCGCCATTGAAACTAGGAGTTTGGTATCCTGGACGTCGTCACTAGAACAATCAAGCGTCATGAACACTACTGAGACTGGAGTGGCTGAGCGTCGTTGGGGCAAGAGTAGCCAGGCGCCATCTAGATTAGGCAGTCGGGTGACGGGGGCACCGTTGTGACTGGAGTTGTTGAGCGGTCGGGTGCCGCGGGCCCCGATGTGACTGGAGTTGTTGAGCGGTCGAGTGCTACGGGGCCCAATGGGATTGGAGTTATTGAGCGTCATTGGGGCTAGGGTAGCCTGGCACCATCTGGACTCGATAGTCAGGTGTCGGGGGCACAGTTGTGAGTGGAGTAGTTGAGCGGCCAAGTGCCACAGGCTGGGCAGTCAGGTGTCGAGGGCACCGTTGTGACTGGAGTTGTTGAGCGACGTTAAGGCTAGAGTAGCCGGACGCCATCTGGACCGGATAGTCGAGTGTCGAGGGCACCGTTATGACTAGAGTTGTTGGGAGTCGTTAGGGCTAAAGTAGACCGGCCTCAACCGATCGGTCGACCGAAAACGACAGGGAGCCCCCCGAACCCAACCCTAGGGTCCGATTTCCAAGCCCACTCGACCCCGGTCGAGGGGGGAAACACGGGGGACCATTCCCCGAGTACCAAAACCCAAAAATGGAGGGAAATAAATGGTAAAACATTGATCGATCCAACGAAACCGTCATATGCCCTAAAACAAGCTCTTTAAGCCCCCGGCGTGAAATAAACAGCGCTCGGCTCACCACGAGCTACCAAATTCACGGGAAATGAACTACAGGTGATGTGACACCACCTTAGGGTGGTAGCCACAAGACCGAAGACCCCTCGGACCTAGCAAGCAAGCAATGCGCGGATCGGTGACTTCACTCGAGCGGACTCACCCGCTAAGCGCACTCTCATATCCGTAGGCAACCCAGTGATGGTAGTGAGGTTCCGGGACAGAACCTCGCTGCTCCGGAGGTTGGCTAGCCTAAGATTGAACCCCTAAGGGCTAGGGATGCCTAAATCACGGGCGACCAACACGCCAAGGGCGTGGGTTAAGTGGTTGCTCTCACCTCACTCCGCTGCGGCCACTCAATTGATGAAAATTTTGGATCGGGCGCTCACTCACCGTCCGACGGAGCTAAAAGGCAATACTAAATAAGCAAATAGTAAACCAGCAAGGGATGTGGCCCGGAGCTCACCTGATCGGTGTGAATACACCGATCCCGGTCGGAGACGAGGAATGTCTGTGTGTGTTTTTATTTTAACTGTCTAAAAGTCAGTGCATTATTTCATCGGACCACATGAAGTCTGTGCATGTTCATACATGTCACGCTATAGGGTCTGTGCGTACACTGTAGTAGTCAATCCATATATAGTGCAGGTTTACACTGAGTTGTGTTAAGGTCTATGCAGATTTTTTGCCCTTGTGCAATACAATGTCTGTGCAATTTTTGCCTTGCGAGACGCAAGGTCCGTGCAGCTATCTGCAACATCCATACAGGAGAAGAAGTCAGTGCATATTTGGTGGCATACGAGTCTACATGTTTTTGAGTAGGTGCAGTGTTTGCCCTATGCATGAATCAGAGTCCGTGCATATCTCAGTCTTTCAGAGGCTAGGTCCGTGCATCTCTCCAATCAGAGTCCGTGCATATCTCAGCTTTTGAGAGGCTAGGTCTGTGCATTTCTCAAATCAGAGTCTGTGCATATCTCAGCCTTTGAGAGGCTAGGTCCGTGCATTTCTCAAATCAGAGTCCGTACATATCTAAGTCTTTGAGAGGTTAGGTTCGTGCATATTTTAGATTGAACACTAAAGTCTGTGCATTGTCTACACCTTGCATATATAGGTACATGCAGGTTTTTGATACATGCATAATAAAGTCGGTGCATACTCTTGCTTTAAGCACATAAAGGTTCATGTATACAAGGACTGTGCATTTCATAGTCTGTGCATGTTTTGTAGAAACACATGCATACTCGGTGTTGTTCTTGCTGTGAGCATATAAAGGTTATAAAGGTCCGTGCATAGTTTGCATCACGCATACACACAAGGTTTGTGCATACCCAATGTTCGTGCATGTCTTGTTACAAAGTCTATGCACACTCGCTTTAGGTAGATGGAGTTTTGTGCACGTTGCTTGTCTTTGCTTTAAGGTCTGTGCATATCCTGCTATACGCTACTCATGGTCTGTGCAAGTTTTGCTATACGCTACCTGATGTCATTGCATATTTGCATTTTACTCTACATAGTCTGTGCCAGCATATTATATGAACATTCCTATCTGCTTGCCAGGTCAGTCACTTGATCGAGCATGTGGTGAGCGTACCTACAACCTGTGCACCTATCCTACGAGGAAGTCCAAGTACCAAGATAAGGGCACGTGATCCAATACAGATGCATCCAGAAGTTGCCACGTGGATCCTCTCTTATCATGACTCTGACATGTGGCTAAGATATTCCTAAAATGTCTTGGCGGGAGTGTTCCCTCCACACGTCGGATGTGTGAGTTCGTAGGACCCCAAGGCTAAATATATATAACCCTTTCTTCCTGTGATTGAAAAATGGTATGTAGAAGAAAAGCGACAGAGTGTAGAAAGAAGAAGAAGAAGAAAAAGAGGGCAAGAGCAGAGAGCAAAGAGCTGAGAGCTGATAAGGAGAAGAAAAGAGAGAGCAAGCAGCACGAAAGAAAGAGAAAGAAAGAGAGACGAGCTGAGAAGAGAATAGAGAGTAGACGAGAGAGCTTTCCCTGAAGATCAGAGTTGCATTGGCCTCTGGATCAGATCCAAGCCAAGTTGCCCCTACGGAGCTACACTTGTTTGTTTCTATTTTTATTTTTTGTTTATTCTTTCCAATTTCCATCAGTGTTTTCCGATCCTCTGGTTTGAGGTTGGGGTTCCTCCTGTGGACTCAGGGGAAGGGAGACTGTGTCTCTGGTTTGCAAGTGACTGGGTGTCACTTGTGGTTTCCCTCTGGTTTGGAGGAAGAGAGACTTGGGTCTCTGGTTACTAGTGACTGGGTGTCATTAGTGGTTCCTTCCGATTTGGAAGAAGAGAGGAGTGTGTTCCTCTAGTTCAAGCTGTTAGGCAGTGTTTGTAGGCAAGCTATAAGGCCCAGCGGTTTTAAAGCTGTAAGGCAGTGGAATCCACACTCTAGCTTGAGTGTGGGGTGGACGTAGGTCTGGAGGACCAAACCACCTTAAAATCTATTGTGCCGTGGTTTGCTTGTGTTGTGCATTTCCATATCTTCTACCTCCCTTCGCAGGTTGTTTGAGCATTCTATATCAGAAGCATCCTTGTGCGATTTTAGTTCGAACTTGAAATTACTGTTAAAGTGTTTGACTGAGTGCTTAAGAGAAATATATGTTGAGCTATCTATTTTCAGCACTTTCAATTTTCTGAGTCAGAGAGTTCATTGATCTCATTTGTCTTCATTAAGTGTAGGCAAAAGTTTTATTCTGCTATATTTTTGAGCGGGGATTCATTCACCCCCCTCTGAATCTGCACCTAGCACCCCAACATGTCTTCCACTGGCAGCTCAGTCATAACATAGATCATTGCTTTCATTTCAAGTATTACCTATATGATTTAAATGATCAGGGCAGCATCGACTGGGATGAGATAAGGAAATTTGTTGCTGTAATGAAAGCATGAAGACCTCCTCGGCAACAACAGGCTCAACAGCCACTTCAGCAGCAAGTTCAACAACCTCCTCCAGTTCAGCAAGCTCTCGCACCACAACCGAACATGGGTATTTTCAACAATCCACTACCTGAGCACTCAGCAGCTAATCAGCAAGTAAATCCTATCACCCCCTTCTAGGAAGTGGAGAGAGGGCAAGGATGACATGAAGAAAGTGCCTCTGTCGGGGCCATTAACCAAACCTCAAGTCAACCTCTACGTCTGTTAAGAACAGTCTCCCAACCTACACCTTTACCTCAGCCTTCAAATCTCCTCTTACGCACCACCACTCAAATACTTTCCACCACTAACCCTATGCCGCAAAGGCCTCTCCTCATTCATACCCCCGCAAACTCCTCCTTACCATAGACCCTTCCTACTTCTACAAATCCCTTACTAGTCAGGCCTCTCCTTATTCACCCCTCACCGGCACCCGTTCCTCCTCACACTACCACTACCCCGTTGCCTCGGCCGTCACTACCACCCACCATGCCTCCCACAAATATGCCACGGTGACGAGGAGATCATCGACATTGAGGGGGTCTCTGAAGGGAGTGCCTTGGCTGGTGAGTTTCTGGTTCACAACCCTTGGCTGGAGAATTATTTTTGCACAAGGTTGGATTGTGTGGTGACCTCATTTCCTTTGTTGACTTGTAGGGGCCTCTAGTTTAGCCCCCTCTGAGAGTTCACCGGAGGCTTCGCCCGGTTCCCCGGGTGATAGTAGCTCAGCTATAGAGATGGAGGAGAGTCCAGGCTCGAGCTCTTCCTCTTCTTAGGCCTCTTCCCCTGAGGAGGCGGAGATGGGGACTACTCCTGGAGGTATGTGGGGGTTCTGCCCCTCCCTACTTAGCATTTGTTTATGCGTTATAGTAGGGTGCTGATGCTTTTGTGTTATATGCTTTTGTGTTATATACAAAGCTAGAGTTCGGAGGGGAGCGCCCATCGGCTCCAGGCAAGGGTGACCGGGAGGAGCTGTCGTCCCACCCGTAGTTGCTGAAGGTGACTGGGTTGTGGAGGAGTCACTTCCCTCTCCGACCCTGGTGGATGGCACTATCGAGAGGGAGGAGAGGTTGCCTTCTCTGACCCTGACGGACGACGCCACTGGCGCTATGAGAGTTGCCCTGGGTAAGGAATGAAAATCTATCTCTTTTTAGGTTTTCCACCTTATTCATCATAGGAAGTTTTACATGTATTGTTCACTCCCTTTGGTGCTTGTTGGGGTTGTGCAGACTCTACTGGGGTGCTGGCCGCGTCAGGCGACTTCTGCTTGGACCTGGGGATTGAGTGGCCTACGTCCGCCTCGTCACTAGAGCCATTATTGGATGTGAGCGTGGGTGCCTCCCTACTTCAATGAGCCTGGGGCTACCTGTAGTGTGACCCCCTTCCTCCCTCGGAGGGTCTGAGAGAGCAGCTGAGGGAGTGCACCCAGGGATACCATGGGCTCAGCTTCTCCCACGAGCTCTGGATGTCCGGGTTAGCCAGAATCTGGGCGAAGTACCTGCCCCTCTACGAGGCTCAGGAGTAGAGGACTAGAAGGCTAGCAGCCATCTAAGAGGCGTAGGAGCAGAGGACTTGGCTCGTGTCGGCCATGGCGGAGCAGAGGGGCCATGCCGAGGCGACAACGTTGGTGTCTCGGGAGCGTGCCGCATAGTTGGGAGAGGTAGAGAGTCAGGTTGAGGCCTTGAAAAAGGCCTTAGAGGAGGAGCGGTCAGCCGCCGATCGCCCCTGGGCTGAGTGGCAGATGGTCGAGACAACGATCGAGGCCAACGCTCAACTTTGGTCGACCCTGGAGGCAGAGCTTGCGGCTGCTGACTCTCGCCTTGCGGCACTGGAGGGGATCGAGCCCGAGCCCTGATTGTACCTCTCTTCCTTTTTTGTTTTGTGTCATCTGGGCTGTATGGATCTTGTCACCCCAAAGGCATGTCTTGGGCTCATTTTATAGAGTATTAATGACAAACTTGTCAAATTTTTTGGTTGTTTACTGGGTTACTCCTCTGCTCTGGTGGGACAACATTGTGCGTATGGGCTGGCAACCACTTACTATTAGTCATGCTTGTTCCTCCCACTGTGTACTGGTGTAAGGAACCAAGGACCGGATATACCTACTGTTGAGCACAGGAGTGAAGGGGCTGAGCATGGAGAATAGTATAACTGGATGCTAGGTACTGGGTTCTGAAAATAGAGCGTAGGAAACTGGGGATTAAGTACTGGGCAGTGGGGGAAAGTGATTTGGAGTTGGGGATGATCCTTTTGAAGGATATGGCTCCGTGTGACATGAAGCCGACGTGGACCCATGGGGATATGATGGTCTACACGGCTCAGGGGTACTGGGGTGATCGGACACGAACCGAGCCATAGAGTATTGGCTAGCATCGTGTTGTTAGCCGGGAACGTAGTCCCCCTCAGCCTGGGGAGGAACCAGGGCCAAGTTGGCCGGGTGGCTCCAAGAAGGCGCTTCGACCAAGAATTGGGATTGGGACAAGGACTGGAGGTCGAAACTGGGTCCGAGACTGGAACTGGGACTGAAGCTGGGGTTGGAAACAGAGATAGTGATCGGAACGGGAGCCGGCCGACTGGCCTACGCAGGCGTTGTAGCCTACGGCTGGGGCTAGTGGCTGGGCAGCTGGCCTGCGAAGACATTGTAGCCGAAAGCTAGGACTGGAGACTGGGCGACTAGCCTGTGAAGGTGTTGTAGCCGAAAACTGGGACTAGAGACTGGGTGGCTGGCCTATGAAGGCATTGTAGCCAAAAAATGGGACTGGAGACTGGGCGGCTGGCTTGTGAAGGTGTTGTAGCCGGAAGCTGGGACTGGAGACTGGGTGGCTGGCCTATAAAGGTGTTGTAGGAGACTGGGCGGCTGGCTTGTGAAGGTGTCGGAGCTGAAAACTGGGACTGGGACCTAGCGATGGTCGACCCTCGGGGGTGTGTTGGCCACTATCATTGTGGAGTGATGTTAAACTTGCAATCGGTGAGATGTCGCGGTCAATGGCTTTCATTGGTGATGAGTATAGAGGAAGAGAGTTTTTTTATTCTCTTTACTAGCTTTACAGCCCTTGCAGGTTTTCGCCAGAGCTGGCCCCCTTTATCTTTTTTCGGCGTGCCCTTGCTGATTTTCACGTCGCAGGGTTACCCGATTTTGCCTGAAGCATCCTTCCGAGTTTTCACCTTAGCTGGGTTGGTGACAATTCTTGTCCCCAGTCGTCTTAGTGTAATGAGGATGGCCAAGTCTGCCGAGACATCTCCATTTTTAACCCCATTATTTATTTTATTTTTTTTGAGGAATTGTCGTCCATAGCATGTCGTTGTCAGGGGACGTAGCCTGGAATTGGAGGATGTGGGTAACTGGGTATTGCTTTGCCCTTAACAAAGGCTATTTTACAAATTAATAAATTTTGACACTGGGGGCCATCTCGTCATTGCAGGATGCGACTGGAGTTATAACTGGTAGATCAGGGATTATTTCTGTTGTTATATCTATTGTCCTGCTTTATTTCCTATTTCTATGTACACCACACCTATCCTTTAACCCTTCCGATCTTTCGGGCTCGTGGGTGGCAGGCCGAGGTTTGAGTCACACCGGTTCCTTTCTGATACTCGGATCTCAGGTCATTTTTTTTAACTAAGGCAATACCTAGGCAGATCTGAGGATCAGCTAGGCAATTTTATTAATTAAACAAAAGGGAAGAACATGCAGGAAACCAGAGCCAATAAAAGACACCCTACGCAGAGGGGCCATAAGAACTAAGGTCACAACTCAAAGAACAAGGAAACCATAAATCGTAGGCTGATAAAAATTAAATCCCTCAAAAAGAGGGAGGTAATACAAAAGAGCCCAACCCAAAAAACTCCAGGACTACCAGTAGATAGAGTCAATCTTGATCGCAAGAAGGACTGGTAGATTGTGATCTTCGCAATGAACGTCGAGGACGAACGGGATCAGGCTTGGGAGGTTGCTTGGAGCTCGAGCCACCAACCCACTTGGCATGCATTTGACTAAAGTCAGGAGGGTGTGAGAGCTCGAACCCGGGCACCGTGAGAACCTGGTAAATGATAGGGAGATTAGCAGGTTCGGTTGAAGAAGGAGACGAAGTCGCAGTAGAGGAATGGCCATCGCCAGAGGCATAAGAACTGGTCATGGAAGATGGACCAAGTGAACAAGGGGGCACAGCAGCATCGTAATGTCGAGCAGACCGTCGAAGGGCCTGGGCAAAAGAGAGACGAGCGGCGCCAGTAGCAGCAGACGATGAGGTCGGCTGAGAAGGAGACCATGCAAGTGCAGCAGCATCAAGAGAAGAAGGCCTAGAAGAAGAGCCAATAGTAGGAGTAGCACCGGTAACAGTAAAACCTTTAGCACCTTCGACACGTTCGGCCTGCTTAGTAGTAGACGACGCCTCAGAAATAGGGGAGCAGGGAGTAACAAGAACATTATCATGCAGTCACTTGGGGACAAGAGAAGCAGTAACACCGGGACCACCCGAAGCCTGAGGAGAAAGGCTAGCAGGAGGTGCAACAGAACCAAGAGCCAAATCACCAGCTAGGGAAGGGACAACATCAGGCATCGAGGGGACGGAGACCACCACAGGGGCCTGGTCAGCATCAGATGAGCCAGGAAGAGGAGGAGGCTCACTAACAGGAACCAAGTGATCATTCAAAGATGCCACCAGTTGACGGGACAAGTCGTTAACAGACATAGTAGGAGGTTCACCAAGAGAGGGTGGTATAATAGCTGCAACACTAGGAACGACGGGTAGAACAGGGGCATCGAAAGGACCCACCACAATAGTAGGAGAGGTAATGATGGTAGGGATGCCCAACTGCCCATGAAGAGGTGCCTCTTTGGTGATCTGAGCAACAACGGACGCGGATGGATGTGAGGCACCAACTGGAACGGTAGAACCATTAGGAACGCGAACAGGTTGTGGCACAGCGTGCCAGGCCAGATCTTGGGTCGTTACAGTTGGTATCAGAGCTATCGTTGTGAAAGTACATGGGAATTTGAGATATTACAGTGATCAGAGTCCATAAGGTCCTATGCAATCGACAGTTGGCATAAGATTTCGTGCTTATTTTTCACTTTGTTTCTCCCGTGAGAGCGTGACTGTGCGATGTTGGTGCTGTGAGAGTGGTTGCTGTCGTCGTTGGTGTGTCGGCGTAGGGTCTAAGGATCGAGGTCGAGAGCTTTCTCCCTCATCAATGGTGGCCCCGGTTGTGCTGCGTTGGGTAGAGGTTACTGGCAGGTGCGTTGCTGCGGTGCTGCGTTCGAGGGATCTACAGCAAGGTCAAGTGGCTAGTGAGGATTGTCCATGGTTAAGTGGCCATGAGTATGCTCTGAGGGAGTTGTTATCAGGTTGGCCACCCCAGCTTGAGGTTCATCTAGCCCCTGAGATGTTGAGATCATGGTTCGAGGTGACAGAGCAGGCACTCTGGTCGAGAGATGTGCCCGGATTAGTGTTGGCAGGCATTGGTTATGGTTCGTATTGCGGCTCTTGGCGTGGTAGGTCCGCGCGTTGGTAGCTTGAGGATGGGTTGGTGTTAGCACAGATAGGTTCGAGAGAATGATGTCCGGTGGCTAGAGATGTTGCGGCCTTCGAGCCTGGCATTTTGGTGGATTTTTCATCGCTCCTTGGTAAGCGTTTGGCATGTTATTAGTTTCGAGATCAGAGGTAGGTGTAAGAGAGGAGCGCGTGGCAGCGACTAGCTTAACCGCTATGGCAGAGTGTGGCTGTTTGTGAGAAGCGTTGCCCATTCCCTGATGTGTAAGAGTGTTGGCATTACTCCAAAAGGATGCGTGCCAGTTGGGCAGTGTTCATGAGAATTTATAGCTGGTGTTGTATTTCTCGAGGTGTTGTGAATCAGAGCTTGTGAAGTTACAGAGGATGTGTTGAGCATCGAAGGATTGGTTCCTTGGTGTGAGATTATCTCGAGTTGCGTGAGACGTGTTGTTGCTGTGCCGTTGCTGGAGACATGGTGATTTATGGCACTGGCAGGATGGAGAGTTGGGGAAATATGTCGGCAAGTGTGCTGTGAATTGTTCAGGTGGTGTCCCCAGGCTCTGAGGTAAGAGCGGAGCTGAGGATTGGCAGGCGTCCTTTTGGATCATTTTGAGGCGAAAGATTTGATGAGACAAGATGAAGGATGGTGCCTATGGGCAGAGGTCTCTGATGAGACGTAGGCATTGGATGGTGTTCCCTGGTCTATGATCAACAAGGGAGGATTCCTTGTAAGTCTGAGTCCAATGATGTGAGGATCGAAGATTGTGGAGTCCTATTATTTGGTTTCGCCGTGCTCCCTTAAGAGGGTAGAGTTGGCGTGAGGCTCAAGATCGGTTGCGGTGTCCGAGCGAGGTTTAGCTTGAGATGTGATATTGGTCTGTGGAGGGTCAGCGGATGGCCTATCGTGATTTGGAGCAGTCTTCAATTGGATGCCCCAGCATCTGATGATAGGGGCAGAATCTTGGACTGTCTCTTCTTTTCAGGTCCTCCAACCTCTTTGGCTTAGGCGGGGTGATCTTTTCATACTGGGTTACCTATTCGAATAGAATTCTGGTCTTCTCCTTTCGAAAGGAGTAGTCCTTCTTCATTTTATCCCGTAGTGAGGGTCCCTCTTTGCCATCTCTGGCTTTAGCAGGTTGTGGGGCAACTGCCTTCTTGCCTTTGTCTTTCTGTTGCTCGAATGCCTTGATATCAAGGGCATTGGCTTCTTTAAGCGCTTGACGCCATTCAGCTACTTTGCCTTTTTGTGCTATGGCAGTAGTTGATGCAGGAGCAAGTCTGGCCAGGAAGGCTTCTAAGTCACCGACAATATTGTTTAATCAGTCAAAAGACCAGATTTCCATTCCTATCATCTTTTCTAGGACCTCTCTCCTGAGATTCTGCTTACATATCTGTACAGCATCCTCCTGATGCGGGGGACGCTTGCATCTCATTCCGAGGTTCCTCCACCTCTTAATGTAATCAAGGGCTGTCTCATCTACCCTCTGTCTTGTTGAATAGAGTTCGACCACTGTGACCTCCCTCTCTGTAACATGAAATCTTTCTCTAAACTTCCTCTACATGTCCGACCATTCACTGATCGACCCGGCCGGGAGGCTAGAGTACCATTCAAAAGCGAGCCCTGTCTGCGAGGACCCAAAATTTTTTAGTAAATGTAACTCGTCGGTGGCCAGATCACCCATGATGGTCATGTAGTAGGCAACATGCTCCTTTTGGGGATCCCTTCCCATTGAACTTGTCAAACTTTGGCAGCTTGCTAATCCCAGAAGGGAGCCATTTGGCAACATGATGCGGCGGGTATGGCACCCTGTATGCATCGAACGTGACATAGTCACCTTCACTTCTCTTAGCGAGCTTCAACTTGATCTTTCTCTCCACCATAATCTTGTTCATGATGGTTGGATCAATTGGTTCTGGATAGAAATGTGCCGACTGTAGGTGCGGGGTGACCACGGTGGTCGCCTGCGGAGGAGGACGCAATAGTGGAGGCACCGAGGGTGTTTGGTGCACCTGCTGCAGCACTGGCAGCATCAGCGGCTGTGATGAGCACTATTGTGTAGTTGCCAAGTTGGGCTCTGTCAGCTAGGGCAAGGTGTAAATGGGTGGGAAGTCACTCAGGTTGGCAGCTCCCGGTGATGATTCGCCCTACATCTCGGGCTGCTTGTAGGCTGAAGATTGCTCTATCTTCTCCATCAGATGTTTCTTCAACAAGTCTATCTCCTGTTGGTACTTCTAAAGTAATATCAGAACCGATGGGTCCACAGCTGCAGTGCTGGGGATAGCTTCTATTGTTTCCCCGGGCGCACCCTCAGGTAGGATGTCGAGCAAGACATCGTCTTCTTCTTCTGCCGTCACCACATTGGCAGTCAGAACAGTAGCTTCATCATATTGTTGGTGGTAGACTAGGGCTTGCTTTCCCTCGGCCGCTGCCAACAGTTCTCTTGCGGCCTCCACCCTTCGAGTGTTTGGCCCCGACCTCCCCGCCAATCGAGCCAATTCATGAGGATCCTCTGGAAGCCTTCCATATTGGCCAGATACACCAGCCGTGTTGCAGGTGAAGATATGCATTCTTCATTCTTTGTTTGTGAACCTTCCTTTTTGCATGGTCCAAGAAGGTGAGTCTTTCGAACACTGAGATTATTTTTCTTTCTTCCCGCTGAGGGGCGGTCTCATCGACTTCAGTATTGAAGCCATCTTCATATCCATTGTCGTCGACTGACGACGTCATCTTTCTTTCTTCTTCTTCTTCTTCTTCTTCAACTGTCATTGGTAGACAGTGGTCTTCTTTAGCCATGGTTGCTTGCAGCAGTCGTTGCTAGCCCAACGAGGGGTTGCCTAGACCCCTGAAGTAGCTCCTGACCATGTTGGTCATCTTCTCTTGCCCCCGTCCCTGATGTAGGACTGGGGATAATTGTCGATCTCCCATGGGAGGGATGTAAGCAAGCCGGGCTTGTCCGACAAGTAGCTGGAATCTCCTTCCTACTACGGGGATGTTGGCTTGTCGGGTGCAGACCCTGAAACTTTCACGGCTAGAGGGTCCATGATCGTCTCTTCCTTCCTTGGGGCCAGGCCCCTTTCCTTCTTCTTTTCTGCTCTGTCACGAGCAGGGCGGTGACAGACTGGTGCGTCATGGTGAGCGGGTTGGATCTTCTTACGGACCCAAATCTACTTGAATGTCATTGGCCTAGGGGCCAGCTTCTTTTGGCCATGATGACTGGCTTCTCCCTTCTCGGTTCTCCTCCCAAAAAGGGCCTGGTAGGAGTTGTAGACAAGTACGACGGGGATGACCTGATCCAGGACCACCCGAGCATCGCGTCTATCCAGGAAGACGCGAACTCCACCGATCAGTAGAGATTTACCAGACACAGAAAGGCATCCGGTAACAGCAACAATATTCCTCTGGAAGCCCTTGTGCCGGCGTCCTCTGAAATTCTTGGCAGGGATGGGGCGGGCCCCATGAGTGATGTGGTGCACTAGGCAGCTGGCGACTTGAATCGGGCTCTTAAGCGAACCCGCACAGTATCGAACCTTCAGGGCTTTGACTTTCTTTGCGGTCTCGTCGGCAGGCTCCGAGGACTCCACTTGAAGTAGGTCAGCGAAGGCCAGCCCCAAAAAGTTGGGGAAGCCTACAACAGCAGGGAATGTCACGAAAATAGTGGGCCCCGCTAGGTACCCGTGTTCAGCATGGCCGGCGATGATCGTAGGACCAAAAGTAAGAGCAGCAAGTCCTGATGACGTCATTGTTTGCCTGCAAACGCAGAACACGCAAACGATCAGCAGTCTTCGGGAGGGCCTCAGGGCCTACATATCTCGGCAAAGAGATGAAAGGAGACACCAGTCCCACCGGGCGTGCTAGACTTTCAAGTGTTTTCCAATATTTTTCAGGTAACTCAGACTCTGACTCGCAACCAGATGGGGATGACCAAGAGTGATGAGCATAGAACCTTCAAGCATCGTGCCAAGTCCCGCCGCGTCATGTCTTTCCTTTGGTGTCTTTGTCAGATGATATCTTTTCATTTAATTGAGTCGTGATAAAAGAAGCTTATGTCCTCAAGATATTTTTCCTTCAAGTCTTCCGCTGTTAGTAACGTTTTGTCGTTGGGTATTGGTATCAGTTAAGGTTATTGTTGACATCATGGTTATGTGATTTAGTATTGATGGTATCAGATTGATTGTTAATGATGTCTTTATTTATTGTGCACTCTGTCGTGGTCAAAATTCTTAATGCTCTGATTGACATGAATGATATAAACTCGTCGCGCTCTCCAGGTTCCTTCTGCCCTCGGGGCGTGACACTTAAGCCCAATTGTGGCGTTGTGTGCTAGATATTCTCTTTCAATTAGTCGTTTGTGGTTAACTTCATAGTCTGGTCTATCTTTCTAGGCCACATCGGCATTTGCATAGTCTATCTGCCCCCCGCCATCTTCCCCCAGGTCACCCTCCTCCTTGATCTGTGAGCCCTCCCCCTTTATTGTACTTCCTTGATTTTCCTGTATTAAGTCTCCATTTGCCCTCATAGAGAATCGTTTCAATCCCATGTATCCTTCTTTTTCCCAGTCTTATTCCTATTCCCACGTAGAATCTCCTTCCCACGTAGGCACATCTTCTCGTGGCCCCCCTGACCCATCTGAGAGGCAAGCCAATCTTATGGCCCATCTCTCAGGCCTTGTTTGCCAAATGGACCTAGCCCAGGCTTAAAAACTCATTACAAATCACCTTAATAGGCCATCTCCTCTCAATGGGTCTCTTTCTCTTAGCAGGCCTTTTTCTCCTAATGGGTCTTCTCTGTCCCATGCTGTTGGCCCAATTTCTAACATCCAATTTTGTCTTAATGGGTCCCCTCCTTCTTCTCCTTATGTTGTTGGCCCAATGGGTCCATATCCCAATGCGTCTTCCAGGCCCACATATCCTTCTACTCCCAGATCGGGCCCATCTTCTTCTTCTCAGCCTGGATCATCTTATCTGGCCCATTACCATGTTCTTAGTCCATATTCACAACTGATTGCTCAAGCTGGCCCATATTTCTCTCAATCTCTCACCACCCAAGAGATGATTGCTTAAACCGAATGCCAACCTGATGAACTTCAATGCTGGATTGATCCCAAATCCTCCTCAAGTGTCCCATTTGCATTCCAAGATATCCAGCTCCTGCCACCTTCATAGATTCCCGCATATCACCGTTATGGTGGAGTCAATGATCCCTTTGTGCACTTGAAGGAGTTTGTTTACGAGTCCCCCCAATTTCAACATGACCAACGTTTGGTGGCTTATTTATTTGATCTGTCATTGGAGGCCCAGCTCATGATTGATTTTTCTCTTTGTCCCAAGAGCATGTTGTGAATTGTCAAGCTATGCAAGACAAATTTCTTCAGCAATACCCGGATTAGGTTGGGCCAAAGTATTCTGTTGTGGATCTGGCCCATGAGAAGATGAAGGCCGACGAGGATTTTTCCACCTTTGTTGATTGTTGGCGTCACCTTGCCGCACAAGTCCCGGGGCACATTAAGGAGGGAGAGTAGATGAAGATTCTTATTTCCAATGTAATGCCAGAATATCGATTTATCTTACCCTTAAATGATATCACCTTCTGGCAACACCTTTCTAGTCGAGCCGGCTTTGTCCGCCAATAGCTCCATAATTCCATTGACTCTGAGTCACCTCCACCCTCCACATCCACAAGCACCTTACCCTCCACGTCTACCCCTTATGCACTCTTCATGAGTCAGCCTCCTGCCACCTACTCGCCCTCCATGAGTCCACCTTTTGCCACATACCCCTCCATGAGTCCACCCGCCACTAGCCCATATGCTCCCTATCAACCATCCGCAAGATCGCCATCCACATACTCCCCTCACCACACCGTCATGAGTCAGCCTTCCACCGCCTCATACCCTCCTGTGTCTCCACCTTCGGTCAAGGGAACTCCACATCCCAATCAAGTAGATGTCATCTCTACATACCTCCTCCACATCCCATTCCTCATGTGCCCGCTCCTAGTCCTTTCACTAGCCATGCTCCATTGCCTAGACAACCTTCACTTCCCTCTCTACCCCTCTCATCCCATACCCCTCGGCATCCCCTTGCCCGAAGCGGGCTTATCATTCTCCATTGCTAGAGTCTTTCATGAATATTTTCAAGGCTTTGATGGCCACTCGCAGGTTGCCGCTCCCTTCGGTTGTGCCTTACTGTCGGGAATTTATTTAGTTCTATGAATATCATCACCAGCAGGGACATTCAGTCGAGAATTGCCCCAAATTTCGGGACTACATTTATGGCTTGGAATCCAAGAAGAGGGTCGATTGGCTTGCCATTCACAAGGTTGTTCTATATCTTCACAGCAAGCAGCAACAAGCAATGCTACCCAGACAGTCGTCTCCATCACAACAAGACCCCAAGGCACCCTGTGATCCATTATCTAGTGTTGCACCCACTCCATTGCCATCGTCTCCATCTCCATCTTCACCTACCTCAATACCTCTGCCGTCTCCCACCACATCCCCATCACCTCCACAAACCCAAGCCCTTGCTCAGGCTTGTGCCTCCCCTTCTTCTCCCGTTACCTCCACCATCGCTTCTGCTCCCGATGCCACCTGGCGCATTGTGCCGATACACCAATGATGGGCCTTGTGACCTTCCTTTTCACCCTTTTCATCCCCGATGCCATCTCTATCATCTCCTTTGCCATCATCACCGCCTCAATCTTCACCACCAGTGCCTTCATCACCATCACCTTCATCTCCACCACCTTTGTCATCTCCACCATCACCTTCATCTCCACCACCTCTACCTTCTCCACCCTCTCCTCCACTCATCCTCAGACTCCAATAAATTTGAAGATGGCCAAAGGGCCGGATGTTCAAAGGGTGCCCTGCAGGGGGAAGAAGAAAGAGAAAGAATATCTATATTTGGCTAACTGACCTTCCCAGGTCATGCCTGAAGAAAAGTCTGGAGACAGAGAGGAAAATTGCAGATCTTTGCCTATAATATGGCCGAAGTTGCTGGAAGGTATAGTGCTCTATCGGACCAGCCTGAAGAGCTCATCAAACTGGCTCAAAGGCCCGAACTCGTAACAAGGCGAAGTTGGGCAGCAAAAGAAAAGCTCACGGCAGCTGATGATGCACTAGAGGTCACCACCTTGACTGTAAATGTGGTGACTTCAGAAGAGGAAGATGTGTCAATCATGGACCCGACTGAGGGGACCTCTAATCAGATGACAGGTGAAATGCCTATGTCCACAGCCCTGGATCCGACCATTCAGATGATGTTCAGAAGATACCAGCAAGAGATTGAATCTCTTAAAAGGCAGCTGAATGAAAGGAATGAGCAAACCCCAGTCTCCAAGCAAGCTGAGCCAGCAAAGGAGATTTCCAGCTCGGCAGAGGTTGTTATTCCTGCTGTTTCTCATCAAGCCAACCACGGCAAAGCTTCATGTCAGCCCTTCCCGCAGCGAATAGCAGCACAGCCTTCTGCATCCCAAGTGCAACCCTCCTTGTCAAGAGTTCAGTCCAATCTACATGCAACGGTCATGACGACCCCCTTCACACAACAGCAGGCACACTTCTATCCAGAGCCTGTGGACCCCGCTGTGGTGAACAAGATGATGATAGAAAAGATGATAGTGATGAAGCTATCTGAAAGGGCCGATGGCGACTCTGGTACCTTCGATGTCTACAGGGTACCGTATCCTTCACACTATGTTACAAAGAGACTGCCCCCAGGCATCAGCAAGCCGCTAAAATTTGAGAAGTATAATGCACAAGGTTCTCCCAAGGAACATATTGCTTATTATACAACAGTGATGGGGGACTTGGCTATTGATGAAGCATGCCTGCCGAAATTCATTGGTTCATCCCTCACAGGGTTGGCCTTTGAATGGTATTCTAGCCTCCCAGATGGGTCTGTAGCTGATTGGCCCGATATGCAGCGAAAGTTCTAGGAGAGATTCCATGTCACAGAAAGGGAGATCATAGTGACAGAGTTATATTCCACCAAGCAGAGGCAGGATGAGACAGCTCTAGATTATATTAAAAGGTGGAGGAATCTGGCCATGAGATGCAGGCGGCCTCCGCACCAAGAAGATGCTGTTCCGATATGTAAACAGAACCTCCGAAGGGAAGTGTTGGAAAAGATGATTGGGGTGGATGTTAGGACGTTTGACCGTCTGAACAATGTGGTGGCAGAGGTCGAGACCTTCCTGTCCAAATGTCCTACCGCCAACATCCCTGTTGTCCGGAAAGGGAAAGCTGTTGAGCAACGATTGGCGCCAACAGAAGCAAACACTGTCGACTTCAACACCTTTGACCAGCAAAAAGAAAAGGGCAAAGCAGCGGTCGTGTTGGGTCTCCTCTGGGGTTACTCAGCAGTGTGTACTACTGTTTGTGCTGAATGTGTTTTGATTGATTGGTAATAGTATTGGAAATAGTAGAGTTGACTTTGTTGGTTGTATCCTGACCTGATGATGATGTGTATTTTGATGTATTTTATATGTCAGATAATCACATAAATAATGTTTACACCACATAAATAATGTTTGCACTCTTACACTTAAACGTTCTATTGACATGTGCATGTTATAGAGTCTGTGCAAACCCAGTCACTCAGAAATAAGTCAGTGCATATGTTGTATCTCAAGCGAACCAAGTCTGTGCATATTTCTTTTGTGCACACTAAAGGTCCATGCATATTCTGTATCATGCACATTCGAAGTCCTTGCATATGCTCACAGGGTCCATGCATATTTTCGTTAAGTGTCTCATAGGTCTATGCATTTGTTGTCTTATGGTAAAACTAAGTCTGTGCATGTCTGAGTCCAAGGGACACATTGTCATTGCAGTTTCTATCTATGCATTTATTAGGTCTGTGCAATCTTTCGTGCTGCATGGAAATAAGTCGGTGCATAATGTGCCTTGGGCAATTAAGTCTGTGCATGCCTTTCATACTTGTGTGTAGGTTACACAGTAAGTCGGTGCAAGTCTTGCAGCGTGCTTTGCTAAGTCTGTGCAAGTTAGGCCTATGGCATATGAAGTCTGTGCAATTCACAGTAACACAGCAATGAAGGTCTGTGCATCTTTTATTCCTGCACATGCAACGTCCATGCAAACTAAGTCTATGGAATAAATAAAGTCGGTGCAAACTTTCAGTCACACATACTAGAGTCTGTGGAATCGTGCGTTAGGCTGAACGTAGTCTGTGCAATTGCTTGGTTTGCATAAAGTGAAGTCTACGCATTTGCCTATTGTGCACAAAATGAAGTCTGTGCATGCTTCGCATCTAGTTCATAAATGTCTGTGCATGGTTTGGCATATGTCATATGTAAGTCCGTGCACACTTGCTTTAAGTAAATGGAGGTCTGTGTATGTTGCTTCGTCTGAGATTTAGGATCTGTGCATATTTTGCATCATGCACACACAAAGGTCTGTGCATCCGATGCACGTTGTCAATTTGAGTCTGTGCATCTTTGTTCTAAAGCTCTATTAAGTCAGTGCAACTTCTTTATCTGTCTGATTGTTATATACTGACTAAATGTCTTACACGTTGACAGAACGAGTGTTCATTGACCTTAAGGAAGGCACGTGATCCAAGACTAAAAGGTGAGCTATGCTCGTAACACATGGAAAGCTGTTAAGTTTAGATGCTGCCATGTGGCCTTGGAACTTTAGATTTGGATGAAAAGCTTAGGCAGAAAATGTGTTCTCCACGCACCCTTCTCACATAGGCTCCATAAAAATAGAAGACCTAGTCGTGTCTAAAAATTCCATCCATTTTAAGAGTTGCCAGACCCTATTCAAGTCTCAATCTGTGTGCTCCGTTGGGTTATGTCACCGATAGTCAGTGCAGTGCATGGGGGTCATCCCTGCCCCTCATCAGCGAGATGAGCGGTGGTTTCTATGAGTTAGAGTCTTACCTCCAGTGACCCCTCCACTAGTCATAGCTTTCCTTCGCACGCTTGTGCAGACCCACTTGGGAGTGGTGGAGAGCGTGACCCAGAGAGAGGCGGTTTGTAGCCTGGTTACCATAGGACCCCTCGCCTTTGTAGCTTGTGTCCAGACTGGGGGAAAAATCAGCTAGAGGGCCTGGCCTATAATGTGTGGTGTGTGTGTGCACACGTGGTTGGGGGCGTCAGACCCGCACTAACGAGCGCGACCCCAACTAGTCCTTATTTGTGGTACTTGTTGCGTGTCTCAGTCTCAACCTGGGGCGTGTAGGGAGACACTGGGGCACGGTATAAGACGTCAGGGGACGTATCCAGCCTTACTTCTAGTGGGTGGTGCTCCTTTCTTCTGGCAGGTATGGACTTCGATTTCGTCAGATTGCGGTCTGTTCGTTTGGCTTGGTATGGTTATTCATAGTGAGATTTTTCGTTTGTTTAATGTTTCTACTGTCGTACTCCTGTTCATAGCGTTACTTTCCTTGTTGTATTAGTTTCTCATTGTGAGGTTGGAGTTTGAGGGATCCCTACGGAGCCAATGAAATGAGGCTCACCCTTGTGTTTTCAGGTGAGGCGTGGTCGTCGAGAGGCAAGGTTGAGGCTCTACGTGGTTTGTGCAGTCAAGGTTAGTTGCCAATTCCTAGAGTCGGGGTATGCCCTGTGTACTTGTACTTTTCCTTCTGTTGACTGTACTTATTTTGGACATGAGATACTCTCGACCTTGTAGTTGTTTAGTGAGTATTTGTCTATTTCCTACATTATTATCTAGATTATTGTGTTATTTCTATAGTTATTTTAGCTTCTTGTGTACCATCACACCATCCTTTAACCCTTCCGAGTCTTCGGACTCGTGGGTGGCGGGCCAAGGTTCGAGCCGCACCGATTCCTTTTCGGTAATCGAATCTTAGGTTGTTACAATTGGTATCAGAGAGAGATTGTGGAGGTACATGAGAACCTGAAATGATTACAGTGGTCTAGAAGGTCCATGAATGTCCTATACAGTCGGTGACTGGCTTAAGGCACTGTGTTTTATTGATGCCGCTGGTTGTTTTCTTGTCATCAGGGGATTACGGCGCTGAGGAGGAGGACGTGCTCCCAGTAGGGGGATTCGGGTGAAGGCCAGGAGGAGTAGAGTGGAGCATCGCTTCCAGGAGACACAGCTAGAGAGGTGCTAGTTCCTGGAGCAGATGAGTTCATTAGGGGCATGTATCAATATGTTCTTCAGCAGCAAGGGGGTGAAGCTGGTGAAGGCTCGTCGTCTCGGGGTGGTCATGGTCATACACTAAAGGAGTTTTTGCAGTTTCAACCGCCCCTTTACAACGGGCAGCCAGATCCTGAGGTAGCCAGAGAGTGGTTAGATGACATGGAGAAGATATTCAGTTCTATGGAGTGTGTTGAGGAAGAGAAGGTGATGTTGGCTAGCCATTAGTTGTAGGGGTCAGCTCGGACCTGGTGGACGGCAGAGTGGGGGCCAGCATTCCAATCTAGTCCCCTTCGATAGATTGAATGGCAGGAGTTCGTCACGACTTTTGAGTGTACTTTTTGTCCGTCCTTTATTAGATCGCAGAAGATGCACCAGTTTCTAGAGTTGACCCAGGAAGATATGGCAGTGATGCAGTATAGATCCAGGTTCATTGAGCTAGGCCATTATGTGCCGCACATCATGGCAGACGTGGAGTTGAAGAATGAGCAGTTTGTTAGGGGTTTGAGGCCAGAGATGAGGCATCCCCTGCTTGCGTCGTGTGTGGCCAACCTGGATACAGCTTGTAGAGCAGCAGCGGCGTTAGAGGGGGATTTGCAAAGGACTCGAGGGCAGGGCAATGCCTGTCAGACTTAGACAAGACCCAATCAACCGATGATCGTGCAGCACTGAGTACTATCCAACCCTCAGGAGCATCTTCGTCCATGGCATCAGCAGCAAATTCGATGTCCTTTGGATCGAAGCTCAAGAAGTTGCTCAGGGATGCCAGTTTCAGCAGAAGGTGACAGGATCACAGGGAGTCGAGGTAGCTGTCAGCGAGCAGTGCTCAGCAGCCCACAACTTACCAGTGCCAAGGTTCAGTGAGTGGTTCTCGGGGTGGGTCTCCTTGGTGCGACGATTCTTATCTAGGCAAGCAGTGCTCAGCGCCCGTGATCTGCTTCAGGTGTGACCAAGAGGGGCACATGGCACGTGACTATCCTTAGAGACTGCGTCAGCCACCTGAGTTCTAGCAACAGTAGCAATTTCAGCCCCAGTAGTTACCACCATAGCTGCAGCAGTACCAGCAGCAGGGTCAATTTCCTCAGTTGTCTCGGTCAGCTACTGTATAGAGGTAAAGATCCCGAGGCAGAGTTACGCATATGACCAGAGCAGAGGCTGAGGCGTTGAAGTTAGTGGAAGGTACTATTTTGATTTTGGGTTGTGCAGCTCAAGTTTTGTTTGATTTTGGTGCGTCTCATTCGTTCATATAGGAGGATTCTGCTCAGAGTGTAGAGGAGTCGGTGGCTGAGATGTCCTGTGATTTGGCAGTGGAGTTACCTACCGGTGCTTTTATGCACACCCCGTATTGTTTTGAGAAGGTGCATGTGTGGGTAGAGGGGCGGAACGTGCCGGCCCGACTTTATGCATTGTCGCTCTAGGATTTCGATGATATTTTGGCTATGGATTGGCTCGAGGCCCACGGTGCCATAGTGGATTGCAGTTCGAAGAGGGTCTACTTCCAGCATCCCCGTAGGTCCACCTTCTACTTCCAAGGTATTTGGTCTTCCTCTCCCTTTTTTCTTATTTCAGTCATTAGGGCCCGTAGATTGCTTGATGCGGGGTGCCAGGGTGTTCTCACTTCGGTGGTCGTGGTCGATCAGTAACGTCAGGAAGTGGAGGATATTCCTGTCGCATGTGAGTTTTTCGATGTTTTTCTTGAGGAGTTGTTAGGGTTGCCACCACAGTGGGAAATTGATTTCGTGATCGAGGTGGTTCCGAGTACGACGCCTATGTCGAAGGCCCCTTATCGCATGGCGCCGGTCGAGTTGAGAGCGTTGAAGGTGCAATTGCAGGAGTTGCTTGCCAAGGGGTATATTCATCCCAGCTTTTCCCCTTGGGGTGTGCCCGTGTTGTTTGTGAAGAAGAAGGATGATAGTCTGAGGTTGTGTATCGACTACCGATAGTTGAAGTAGGCGACTGTTAAGAACAAGTACCCATTGCCTCGGATTGATGACTTGTTTGATCAGCTTTAGTCAGCCCAGGTGTTTCCACATATTGATTTGAGGTCTGGTTATTATCAGCTGTGAATCCCAAAGTCTGACATTGAGAAGACTTCGTTCCACTCGAGGCACGGGCATTATGAGTTCTTGGTGATGCCGTTTGGGCTCACCAATGTCCTCGCGACATTTATGGATTTGATGCATAGGGTGTTCCATCCGTACTTGGACCAGTTCGTGGTCGTGGTCGTGGATGACATCCTTGTGTATTCGCAGTCTGCTGAGGATCATGCGTAGCATTTGAGGGTCATGTTGTAGACCTTGCGGGATCACCAGTTGTACGCCAAGCTCAACAAGTGCGAGTTTTGACTTCGAGAGGTGCACTTTTTTACGCACATGATTTCTGGTGATGGTGTTGCTATGGATTCAGCCAAGCTCGAGGCTATGGTGCAATGGCCGAGGCCGAGTTTTGTCACAGAGATTTGGAGCTTTTTGGGGCTCGCAGGCTACTATAGGAGCTTCATTCAGCATTTCACTTGTATTACGACTCCAATGACTAGACTTATGCAGAAGGACATGCCATTCATCTAGACAGAGGAGTGTGAATAGAGCTTCTTGGAGCTGAAGTGATTTTTCACTACTGCTCCTGTGTTGGTGTTGCCTTCAAGGTCAGGAGGTTTCGCGATGTGAGCAGATGCTTCTAGGGTAGGTTTGGGTGCCATGCTGATGCAGCATGGTATGTTTGTGGCGTATGCATCTCATCAGTTGAAGCCACATGAGGAGAACTATCCTACTCATGATCTTAAATTGGTGGCGGTGATCTTCGCTCTAAAGATCTAGAGGCATTATTTGTACGGCAAGAAGTTTGAGATTTTTACTGACCACCAGAGTTTGAGGTATGTGTTTACCCAGAAGGATCTTAACCTCAGGCAGAGGAGGTGGATGGAGTACATGAAGGACTATGATTTCACTCTATCTTATCAGCCTGACAGGATAAATGTCATAGCTGATGCTTTGAGTAGGAAGGTGGTGGTCAGTCGAATGTTGTTGAGGAAGCAGAAGTTATGGGAGTAGGTACCAGCCATGACTTTTAGGCTCAAGGTCTCTCGGTATTAGGGTTGGACTGTTCTTGCGAGCCTAGCTATCACACCAGCTATCCGCCGTCAGGTGACTAAGGCTCAGCACGCGGACCCTAAGCTACCTCAAATTTTGTCAATGGCCGAGGTAGAGCTTGGTGAGGATGGAGCTGTGAGGTTCAAAGGTAAGCTGTACATCCCAGCCGAGGAGCAGGTGAGGCGTGCGGTATTGTGGGAGGCTCATGGAAGCCGGTATGCCATACATCCGGGATCAGCAAAGATGTACCAGAATTTGAAGAGATAGTTCTAGTGGCTTGGGATGAAGAGAGATGTGACAGAGTTTTTGGCCAGGTGTTTGACTTGTCAGCAGGTGAAGGTGGAGCACCAGTGATCGGGTGGTACACTACAACCCATGGAGATTCTTGCATAGAAGTGAGACCACGTGACCACTGATTTTGTGGTTGGATTGCCGAGGACATCTAGTGGGCATGATAGTATTTGGTTGCTGGTAGATAGATTGACGAAGACAGCCCAGTTGTTGCGGATCAAAGTCTGTTGGAGCGTGCATAAGTTGGCCGGGTTGTATGTGGAGTGGATCATTTCGTTGCATGGAGTTCCTATCTTCATTGTGTCCGATAGTGATCCTCGCTTCACTTTGAGATTTTGGAGGAGCTTCCAGAGAGCTCTGGGCACGGAGTTGACATTTAGCTCAGCATACCATCCTCGATCGGACGGTCAATCTGAGAAGACCATCTAGACCTTGGAGGACATGTTGAGATCGTGTTGCCTAGAGTGACAAGAGAGTTGGATCCACCATTTACCATTAGTGGAGTTTGCCTACAACAATAATTATCATTCGAGCATTGTCATGGCTCCTTATGAGGCATTATACGGGCTACCGTGTCGGACTCTGCTTGATTGGTTTGAGGTGGGTGAGCGTGCCCTGACAGAACCAGATCTGATGCAGCAGTGTATCGAGGAGATACATTTCGTTTAGCAGAAGATGTTGGCAGTGCAGAGTCGACAAAAGAGTTATACCATTCGGAGAAGGCAACCCCTCAGCTTTGCTGTGGGAGATCGGGTGTTTCTGAGGGTTTCTCCCATGAAACGTGTAATGTGCTTCGGTAAGCGTGAGAAGTTAAGTCCCCGCTACATTGGTCCTTTTCCCATTGTCGAGCATATTGGAGAAGTCACTTATTAGTTGTAGTTACCCTCAGAACTAGCTGCTATGCATGACGTGTTTCATGTGTCGATGCTGCGGAAGTATACGCCCAATGATTCTCATGTCTTGGAGGATACCATGTGGCTCGAGGTGACCACAAATTTGTCCCTTCTGAAGTACCCTATCCACATGGAGGTTTGACGTGAGCAATGCTTGCTAAACAAGGTTATTCCCATGGTAAAGGTCATTTAGCAGCGCCATTCAGGTGGAGAAGCATCGTGGGAGGGTGAGGATGAGATGCGACAGCGATATCTCTACCTATTCGAGTGAGTTTCCTTCCTTACTCCTATGCTTTGGTTTTAAATTTCAAGGATGAAATATATTTTAGGGGGGAGGGCTATAATGTCTAGAGTTTTTTGAATATTTTTCAGGCCTGGATCTATGAGTTTCGGATCACTTTTGGGGGTCCCGGACCGCGTTATGTGGTTTACATGTGTTTTCCCCTTGATGAGCCTTTGGAACCCTATACAAGGTAAAGCGTTGCGTTCTCCTGCTCTGGGACGTTACCAGTGCGTCAAGCGTGTTTTGAGGATCAACCCGACTAAGGTAAAAATCCGAAAGGGTGCCTTAGGCAAAAATGGGTACCTCTCAGTGTGAAAATCCGTAAGGGTACACTAGAAAAAGCTAAAGGGGGCCAGTCCTGTCAAAAACCCGAAAGGGCGGTAGGACTGGTAAAAAAAAAATAAAAAATAAAAAATAAAAAAAGAGCATACATGCAAAAGGATGGAAGGCACGACTGCTAAGCTCTGTCTTTTATTCATCAATGCTATCGAAGAAAGGAGCCCGAGACAAGCCCTCGGGGTAACCAAGACGAGGATGGGCAATATAAGCCATGCGTACAAGTACAAGAGACGGCCTGGCTCGTCAAGCATCTGACTCGCTCCGCCTCAGGTCAGCAAGGCGAGTCTCACTCTGAAGAGCTTCCTTCTGGAGCTCCTTAAGTCTACGACGAAGAATTTACATCGGCATGCGCAAGACTGCGCTCCTCCTTGGTCTCCCGGACCTCTTGCAAAAGTTCCTCCACTCTTCGGGAGGCCATTTGCTCGCACTCGTAAACGGCCTTGACCTGGGCGCCCACCTCAGCTTGGGCCGCTCGAAGTCTGCAAAGCTTCTCCTCCTCCTGTTGAATCATCAGCTGAGTCCTTCGCCTCTGCTCCTGAATAGCGCGAAGGCGGTCGAACTCCTCCCATAAAGATGCAAGCTCAGTCATCCGGGCGTCCTGAGGGAGACCGAATGCATTCATCTAGTAATGCTACACCAAGTTGAGGACCATTTGGCCACTCCATCCCAAGAGTCAGGAAACTCTGAGGCAGCTATGAAGCGTCACCAGCTGAAGCTAAAATAAAGAAATGAGGTAGAATCCAGCGGGTGCCATTTCCAAACAAAATGAAATGTACAGAATTCTGATGTACAAGCTACGACGCCCTTGCCTAGGGTGGCACTGCATTCGAATCTGTGTTGGATGGTATCTGCCTCAGCCCGTTCACGGCCGACATCAACTCAGACCAACACACCCTCTGGGTTGGTCTACATCTACTCTAGTTATCACAAGTCAACGATTAGCCAGCTTCAACATTCGGTGGCATACCTCAGCGTTCAGCCGGCACATCTTCAATGACACCTCAACGGTCAGCTGACACAACGACTTTTGGCCAAAGTGCCCCCAAGGGTCGGCCAATGTTAGTCTCCATCTATCACAACTCAACAGTCAATCGATGACAACTCAGATGGATGTGCCTCTTCGAGATAGGCCTACATCAACTTCGGGTCAAGAAGCCTCGCCGAGATAGGCCGCATCAACTTCGGATCAATATGCCCTAAGGGCTGGTCCACGTCAACTCTTTGCCAATAAGTCTCTCCGAGGTAGGCCTACATCAACTCCGGGCCAACAAGCCTCACCGAGGCAGGTCCGCAGCAACTCTAGGCCAACAAGCCTCACTGAGGTAGGCCTATATTAACTCCAAGCCAACAAACCTCGCCGAGGCAGGCTTACAACAACTTTGGGCCAATAAGCCTCGCCAAGGCAGGTCTACATCAACTACAAGCCAACAAGCCTCTCCGAGGGAGGCCTACAACAACTTTGGGTCAACAAGCCTCGCCGAGACAGCTCTACATCAACTACAGGCCAACAAGTCTCTCCGAGGTAGGCCCACAACAACTTTGGGCCAACAAGCCTCGCCGAGGCAGGTCTACGTCAACTACAGGCTAACAAGTCTCTCCGAGACAGGCCTGCATCAACTTTGGATCAATATGCCCCAAGGGCCGGTTCGCGTCAACTTTGTCGAATGCACCCCCAAAGATTGGCCAGCATCTAATTTCAGGCCAACCTGTCTTAGGGGATGGTATACATTAGCTTTGGCCAATATACCCTAAGGGTTGCTCGACATCCACTTTAGGTCAAAGTGTCTCGCTGAGGTAGGTCTACATTACTTCTACATTGGTGGGTCTCACTGAGACAAGTCTGCATCAACTCTCTGCTTTTTGGAAAGCAACGAAGCAGTAAGGTGCAGTCCTACAATGATCTCCCCACGTCACGAAGACTCAGTAGACATAAAAAATGACAGAGGGCACGGACCGTCCTCCTCCGCCTCCAGTTTTGACGAACGTTCCTTGGGGGGCATTTGTTGGCAGTAAATTTTGCCTAAAGAAAAAAGGAAGATGTTTGTCACAGCAATTCTGCTCCTCATGCATCCTCTTCGGGGTGGCCAACAGTAGGGTGAAATAGCAAAGGCAAAACCCTGCCACCCATTTGGGACACCTCCCTGAGGTGAAGCCTCCTGTCCGGGGTGAGTAGCAGTCTGAGTGACAAGCCTACCCACCTGCAGTCTGGGGTGAAAACAACAAGCTTAGCCTCTCCGGGGTGGACAACTCCAGACCTACCTGCCTGGAGTGGCCTCCGGCAATAGCAGACCCCGCCAGGCGAGATCTCTGCAGTGGCCTTTCGGGCGGACAACAACAGCCACAATCCGTGATAGCAGCAGCAGGGTCCGCTAAGACCTTCACCTCCCTGGGGTGAAACAGCAACAGTCCCTGGGGTGGCCACCACTGGACAGCAACAGCAGCAGGTGGACATCCGGGGTGGACAACTCCAGACTTGCAGTTGGGTGAAGAAGCCTCCTGTCCGAGGTGAATGGGTGAACCAGTTCCGGGGTGGACAGTTGCCTGTCCGCAGTAGAGGCACCCGTCCGGGGTCAACAACAGTAAGGAGTAGTAGGGGCCCACGTCTGGGGTGAAACAGCTGTAGCCCAGCCACCCCCCCCGGGGGTTCCGATCACCTCCCTGGCCAATGGTGATTTTAAGCCAGCTCTCACCTCCTCTTTTGCTTAAATGGAGCAAAAATGGACCTTTCTCCTCGACTCAGGGTGATAGAAAAAGGGAGAAAAGGCACGGAGAAGGGCCAAAACAGGCGCCACGGGTCCATTTGACCCCTCTGGCCTGCGCGGTCGACCCCGGGGGTTGAGCCCACCCCGCTGGCATCCCAATCCAAATCTGTACCTATCATACATAGATTCTCTATTAAGGTTGATGGACTTTGTGGGTCCAGGGCATCCAAATTCACTCACTTCATCTCCCCTATATGATGCTGGACATGATGATGCATGCAACTCTATCCAAGGGGAAGGGTTCTTCTGCTCCAAGCTTTTGAGCGTGGATGCATGCAGGGTGGGATGTTGACTAGTATGTATGGATGGGGTGTGATGATGGACCTCCTCGACAAAGTGAAGGGGAGAATATGGGTCGAGATGCTCACTAGAGAGGGGATCGAATGGGTCAAAGAAATGATGACTCCTATTGATAGGACCCTTCACTATACCTTCCCTTGTTTGACATTCATCAAGATGCGGAAGGTCACCATCTAGCATTATGATAGATGGGGCAAGAGGCTCATGAGGAAGGCAAGGTTCCTCCCTCGGGATAGTAATACCATCAGAGGGGAAAAAGTCAAACTCATCGGGTATGGGAAGGAGCAAAAGGACCTCGGAGGTGATATGATCTATGGTGCACACCGAGGTAATGGACCCCAAAGCAAGGTGCATGAAGCTATGACTATAGGGTTGGTCAGATCCTAAGGCCAACATACACGTCAACTCCCTCTGACAATCTAAACTCCTAATAAGGTCTTTCTCATTTTCTACAAAGTAGAAGGACTGGAAGATGGTGTGAAAGGAGCTAAGGGGTACTACTAAGAGTGCTGGTTTCATGGGTGGGTAGCAAGGACTCAAGACATCTAGAAGTGGACCCTTCCTTAACCAGCTAGCTAAAGGCTCTCCAATGACAAGTTCACCATCGGGAGGCAAGAATGGCTCTAGATGACGGTCGAAGGGTGAAGCATCTCCCTCGGGTGGGAAAAGGGAATCCTCTATGAAGTGGGGAAAGTCATGGTTCTCCATCGAGAGTATTGGTCCGAGAGTGTCAGCCCTAACCTTCGTATGTTCTGGCGCGACTTCATCCTAACTCGGAGGTGGGCTAGGGGAAGTCAGTGACCCAATAGGAGTGCACATCCTATCTAGTCTCTCCCTAAAAGTTTGCAGAAGCTCGGCGAGGGTGGGATCCCTCAGGATAGAGACATCTTGGGAGACTTGTCCATAATCATGAGGCTTAGTCTTGGACCCACACTCATGTACAAGCGGAGCCTTTCGCCTCCGACTTTGATCTTCTCAGTTGGAGGTGATAGGATGGGGTAGGTAGGTCCTTCTAAGCTCATTTTTCATGCCGTACCAGGTCTCGATCGGCCTTTGCCGCCTAATGTCGCTCAAGCTCTTAATGCATCTCCACTTATCCTTGGCTTCGTGCAAAAGTCTATCCTTGGCAAAAGAGACTTGCATGGCCTCGGACATGGGGTAACACCCAAAATACCTATCCATGGAGGTTTCCCAAGTTGGGTAGTCACTCAGGACCTTGGAACCATCAAAGGTAGGGGCTTCGGGCCTAAGGAACCAGAGGGGGTGGTTCCCAAGCCCATGGGTGTATCTCTCCTCCCTACTAGGCAGACATTCATATCGCCTGGGGACCGGAAGTCCATGGGAAGACTCGGAGGGGGAACCTACGGGATGGACATGCAGGACAACTAGACAAGACTCAACTAGCAATGCAAAAGATGGAATGCAAACTCGAATGCACCCTAGACAAACCTAATGCTCTGATACCAATTTGATGCGGGACACTCTGCGCACTAGGACCATACGTGAAGACGTGACTAAAACTATGACCAGCAATGACACAATAGCTCAAGTAGCGTAGGCTCGACACCTAAGAATCCCAAGAGAGAAACTACACCAAATAACAAGTAGCTCAAGCTCGCAAATGTCCCCAAGCGAGGGAAGCATGTCGATCCACATGGTTGAGGAACCGACAGAGTATAGGGTAGGCAATTTCATGCTCGTGCTCAGATCGAAGCACTGGACGATCACACTCTCTCACCATGACAGTGATGATATATATATGATGAGCTAGGGACCTAAATCACACACACTAGCGGTGGCTCAAGAGCGTATATAAGACAAGCAAGCCAAACCAAGCAAGGAAGTGTACACATACCTCTAAGATCGGGGCGTGGGGAAGACTCCCGACCAAATCACACGATCTCTGGTACAAAAGCTAAATAACTACAATACAAACACCGACCACTTCTCGCAGGGAGGTAAAAGGCTACACAGAGAATCTGGGGACGTGAGAAGTGGGGTGACGGGCTGCTAGTGGACGAAGTGCGACAACCACGTAGTGTTGCGAACCAATATGGTCAAGATTGTAACACCATTCAGCCTGGGTCCAGCAGCAAGGACGACGCGTCACAGAGGCCGAGGAAGAAGCAAACATCCCTGATGGCATACTATAGTGGATGACGATCATCCTGGAAGAAGATGAAAGCTGACGGCGCCGGCTAGAACCTCCGGTGTAGTCACGAGCGGGTGGGCAGACTGCAGACTGGTCTGCATAGGTGCAGGCGACCAGCTGGTGGGGAGGCCAGGAACGAGGCCTTCTGGTCATACTCTAAACATGAAACTTTGCGGGGACGTAGGCGGGGATGTCCCTGAGATGCCGGTGGAAGGTGGGTCACAGTAGATGACCGTGGTAGCCGGGGCGACGCCAAAAGCTAGTACCTGTGCAGTCTGGCTTGTCTGCAGGCACCTGGATAGACATGGAAAGAACAACTTGGCTGTAGCACTCCAAATAAAATAATAAAGAATTAACTTTTACTGGATAAATAAAACCTTTATATGAGAAGGACTAATAAAGAAATGAGTAATTCAACCTATATATATATACTAAATGGGCCTTCACTCATACCTACTCAAGGGCCTTTTACTTTCCCACTTAAACCAACCCATGGAGTATATATAATTATCCCTAAAACTTTGAAACCCATATATCCATCGAATGGGCCAATCTGATATGCATACGTACAAAGGAGGCCAAAGGAAATACATCCTGGAGAGTTGTCCCCCAACTCTTATTACATTCTCTGTGGGTTTGTCTATGCATGTCGAAGAGCGTCAGTGGAGCCTAGTGTCCATCTCTTTCGACAGTTTTACTCTATCCAGCGCTGCCCGGCCGATACGGCCTATGCCTACTTCAAGGCCCGGACCGGTCAGAACTTCATCCGAGTCTTTACTTCTGCGGCCAACCTCAAGGGTTAGTCGCAGCGTTACGTGTACATTGTAGAGTCGAGTGATTACGATCACTCTGACAGTTGGAGGTTCAGGGGCACCTGTGGACATGTAAAATTACACATCCATATGTCCCACTCGGTCTCGGATCAACAACGGCACCGAGTAGAAAAGCCCCTGGAGAGATAGGTCACCCAGACCCTCCGAATATGCACACTGCCGTGAAGCCATCTTCGGAAGCACGACAGCGAAGAAGAACCAACCCCAGGAAGTTCACAACCCATGAGTCCCTGAAGAGAATCAAACGGGCTGCAGCCTATACTTATAAAGGGCTAAAACCTACCCCCAGCGGCACACTCTGGTGCCTCCCCAGTGGTACACTCCTGGTGCCTCAACCGACATACCCCAGACCTGCCCTCAGCAGTGCACCCCCGATGGTCCTCCAACAGCACACCCTCTTGGGCCCTTCAGCGGCACACCCAGGACAACCTCCCAACGGCACACCCTGTCGAGCTCGTGTCTGGCACGCTCTACTGGGCCCCTGCCCGGCACACTCCCTTTGCCCCTTCAGCGGCACACCTTCAAGGCTTTCCAACGGCACGCCAGTTAGAGCCTTTAGCAGTACACCCTGCCTGGGCCCCCAGCGACACAACATTTTGCCCATCCACCGGTGCACTTTAACTTGTCCCTCACTCGGTGCAACCGGCAAAAGGGACGTAAGGCCATTGCCTACAGTCGTTGGCGCGCAGTGGGAGCAATGTAGGGTTAGCTGAGGTGTCGTCACCTCAGGCGGGCACGCAAGCTACCCCTGCAGCCAGGTATGGGACGGGAGTCAACTCCCATTAATGTCGTCGTTATCAAACGTTCCCGCCTCCGAAGATATAAAAACCCCCTTCTCGCCACGAGAAGAGACAGACAGAGGCCTACACAGACGTAGAGGTAAGAGAGAAAAGGAAGAAGGAGAGCTCCGTCCTCCCAAGCTCGGTAAGTCCAGGGAGCTTCAGGAAGAAGGATAGGCCAAAAAGAGAGAAAGAGAGTAAGGAAAAGAGAGGGAGAGGGAGAGAGAGAGGCTTCGTGTAGCAGGAGGGAGCAAGAGAAGAGCAGGGAGCCGTCGCCACTGCTTGACCCCAGCTCTCTCCCCTTACCCCTTTCTTCTTCTTCGACCCTCTTCTTCTTCTTATTGCCCCTTGGCTGCTTAGCTCGAATGTACCCCCCTTGATGTTTGATCCATGGCCAGCCCTGGTCACCTTGTTGCTAGTGAATAAATGATATTCTTTTCTTTTGGCTTCTGGTTATTTGTGTTAGCTTCCACTTCATGATGCTTTCTTTTTGCCGCTTGTTGCCTCCCTTTCTCCGATGCTTCCATTCTCCGTTTTGCTGGACTTTCACATCGCCGACCTATCTGGCTCAATGGGCATTGCCTTGGGGCCATGCCACCCAGATGGTCTTCTGCCAGTAGACCCCCTGTATAGGGTCCTCCCTTCTGAGGCTTCCACCGTGAGCTTAACTCCAGCTTCCGTCACTCAGTTTGCCAAGGAGCTCCTTCCCTGGAGTTTCGTTTGCCCTGCAACCTTCCCTCAATACCCTTGGGCTCCTCTCTCCTTCCTATTGGTACAACCCCCCCTTTTCTCAGTGCACCCCTGAGCCTCTTAGCCTGGCACAGCCCCATCCAGGCCTTGCCCAGTGCACCCTAGCCGTGCCTTGCTTGGCACGCCCTTGGATCAGCCAGCCCGGCACGCCCCAAGCCCTCCTAGGCTGGCACACCCAAGCCAATCCCTGTCCGGTGCTCCCTCTAGCCCGACACACCATCTGACCCCTCCAATCCGGCACGCTCGTTGCCCCTTCCTCTCCTGGTGCACTCTCAGCCTATCTTAGCCCAGTGCCTCCCACTTGCTGATTTCTCTAGGTTTTTCGAAGTTTCCTCAAAGGTGTTGCCACCCTTGGCACACACCTCAAATTATCGGGTTCCGCCACTCCTTGTGGGCGCGTTCCCCTTTACACTCCCTTAACATTCGGGTCAAGGGAAGATGTTGCTGAATTTTTGCCAGAAAAGATAACATGTTAAAAGACAAGAGGAACCAACAAACAAATGAGATAAATAATGATGAAGTGCTTCAACCGAAATGGAAGAATTGTGAGAGATGCGAAGAAAACTGAACCGGGCGCTAACCACATGAACTTGAGCATCTATCACACAAATAAGAAAGGAAGAAAGGCTAACAAAAAGGAGAGAAAAAGGTGGAGACTCACACATTACATAATTAAAAGAGGGAAGAGAAGAGAAGATAAAAGGGGGAGACTACCCATATGCATCTCATGAAGGAAGAGGAAGAGAGAGAGAGAGAGAAACCTCCCCTGAACAAGCCTTGGTCCGACGCACCTCCCAGCCCTGCACACCCTTAGCCATGCCTTTCCCAGTACACCCCATCTAGGCTTTGCCCGGTACACCCTGACCGCCCCTTGTCCGGTACACCCTGACCGTCCCTTATCCGGTACACTCTGCCTTCGCCCTATCGGCACGCCCTGCCCAGCCTCTCCTGGCACACTCGTGCCTCTCCCGGTACAGCCTCAGTTCCCTACCCGATGCACTCTCACTTCCCTCCAGCGGTACACCATCCAACAACTCTGCCCTTCACACATCCTCCGTATGCACGGACCCTGCCCTACACGACACGTGCACAAACTTTGGCTCAGACTAATACATACCTCATCCCCTGCTTGCACATACCCTGCACCGACTTGGCCCACTTTGCATCGACCCCAGCTTGTCCTAGAGATGAAGAATTAAATGGAAATCGGAGACGGCCACCATAGGAAAGGTTTGGCGGCTCCGGAGGAGAAGAATCAGAACGGGTCCCATAATTGGGATGAAAGGAGGATGACCTAAGCTGGGGGCCGAGGACTAGGAAAATAAGAGAAATCTGTCAGGTCCAGATGAGATGGTCTGGCATGGGGTTCATGGACCCAGAGATAGAAGAAAGTGTGATAGAGATCAGATCTAGAGGAGGCAGGTACACCACCCAAGGGTGGGAGCTGAGCAAAAGAAAGGATGATGAATGGGAAGAACAAGGAGAGGTCATGGATCCCGGAGTGCACAAGTGGCAGCCCTTGTACTTGCACGGTCGCCTCTTCTTAGCAAAAATTTCTCAAACATGGACCTGCCTGACACGGGCACAAATCCTTGGGCTTCTTGACTTGAAATATCTTTTCAAATAACAAGCCCATCTAGCAAATAACCTGGCCCAATTATGAACATGCAGCCCCGTTGGGGCACTCGATGCCAACTATAGGTGGACATTCTTGAGCAACTGACTCCTTAGAAGGATGAGCATCATGAAACCACAAAGTTTTGTCTCTTGGCACAAGCAACATAAGATTCGGCAACTCCACTCGGTAGTCAGGCATGAAGCACAACTCCCTTGACAGTGGAACAGGTTGAAATTGAGGGAGAGTAATCCATGACATTGACGAGGCCGGCTCACTGATAAATCGTGAGAGACTGCATAAGATGTACAGAATGTCCTTGGAGAATATTGAGAATACAGCCAATTGTCCTTTGAACATAGAATTCATAATCTGCTTGGTGGTCGTATAAGTTAGCACAATTTGGGTAACGAAACCCTCTTGGCCAGTTATCTAAACTGCAACGGAGCGAGAGGAAATAATGGCATCCATGGTGAGACCTCTTATGAGCAAAGAGATTACCACCGGCCTCGCTCGAGAAGAAACTGGCACCAAGGCGAGGGAACTCCTCTTAACAATCGTCATGGGAAGTGCAAGCCCATCATCCCCAAAATAGCCCGAGATCTAGACATGAACTGGCATCTGACAGATAAAATCTTGATGCTTGAAGTGTATAACTGGCACTGAATCATCCTGACTTGGCTCATTGTCTCCCTGGGGACTAGACTCAAGGGGAACCAAAGGCAGCACACACCCGCTCCATGGGGTAGAAGTAGGTGGAGAAGAGGAAGAGGTAGAAGGTTTGATAGGTGGGGGAGGTATGGTGGTAATAAGAGGTTTAGGTGGAGGTGGAGGTGAAGACAGCAAGGTAGCAATGACAGGCTCAGGTGTAGATGAGGGTAAAGATAATGGCGGAGGCGTAGCTTGCTCAGGCTCGGGTAAGGAAGAAGACAGAGGAGAAAGTGGAGAAGGTGAAGGTGGTGGAGATGAAGGCGATGGTGGAGATGAAGGTGGTGGAGATGAAGGAGACGGTGGAGATGAAGGCAAAGGTGGTGGAGATGAATATGATGGAGATGAAGGCAAAGGGGAAGGTGATGGGCTAGGCCGCGGTGCCCATCGTCGACGTATCGATACGATGCGTCGGGCGGCATTGGGAGTGGAAGCAGTGGTAACAGAGGCAAAAGAAGAAGGGGAGGCATTAGCCTGAGCAGAGGCCTGGGTTTGTGGAGGAGACAAAGGCGGGGTAGGAGATGGCAAAGATGATGGGATAGATGGAGATGGAGTGGGCAGCAGGGTAGGCGATGGCTTAGGTGAGGGAGCAGGTGATAGGGTAGGCGAGGTAGTAGGTGACAGGATAGGTAATAGAGTGGATGCAATGCCAAACGATGAATTACAGGGGTGCCCCTGGTCTTGTGGAGAGGGAGACGGTTGACTGGGCGACACTTGCTGCTGCTGCTCACTGCGGAGATATAGAACAACTTTGTGATTGGCGGCCTAATCAATCCGCTTCTTATCTTCCAAGCTGTGAACATAATCCCAGAACTCAGGGCAATCCTTGACCAACTGCCCCTACTGGCGGTGATAATCACAAAATTGAAGCAAATTCCCGACCACGGGTCGGCAAGGCACAACTGGAGGGAGCGTTAACGCTTGAGTGGCCATCAAAGCCCGAGAAATATCGGTAAAATACTCTTGCAATGGAGGGTGAGGCGCCGGCTTCAGGCAAGGTGGATGCCGAGGCATATGAGATGATGGAGAGGGTTGTGGAGGTTGCGTAGGCAAGGGCGTATGGCGGTTAATAGAGGAACTCAGTGGAGGTGTAGGAGTTGGACGGGGAGGTATATAGTGGATGGCATCAAATTGATTGGGGTACGATGTTCCCTTGACCGGTGGAGACACACGGGCATATGTGGGGGTGGAAGGCTGACTTGTGGAAGGTTGATATGCGGGAGTGTGCGAGTATGTCAGGGCGGAAGGCCGACTGATGGGAGGTGGACTCACGGACGGGTATGTGGCGAAAGGTTGACTCATGGAGGGCAAGTAGGTGGAAGGTGAGGTGTGCGGGGATCTAGAAGGTGGAAGGGACTCGGGGCAAGGGAATTGTGGAGTTATTGGCAGATGAAGCGAGCTTGGCTGTAAAGTTGTTGCTAGGAGGTAATATCATTAAGGGCTAAGACGAAGTGATACTCGGGCATTGCATTGGATATTAACATCTTGATTTGCTCTCCCTCCGAAATGTGCCCTAAGACTTGTGCGGCTAGGAGATACCAGCGGTCGACAAAGGTGCAGAAATCCTCCTCAGTCTTCAACTTCTGGTAGGCTAGATCCACAACTGAGAACTTGGGTCCAACCTAGTGTTGAAATTGTTGAAGAAATTTCTCTTGAGCGGCTTGAAAATTCACAACATACTCTTGCGACAACTGTCACGTCCCGACGTGGAATATCGAAACGTATAGTCAGAAATAGCTAGAAATAATATTAATATGCTAATCTAAGCATTTGCACATGTGCTATGGAAAGAAATAATTCTAATGGGGAACAACATACGGTCTTCACAGACCTGTCACCGTTCACTCCAACAAAATGCAACCTAGCCGATGTTGCCCTCTATTTCGGGGGAATCAGTCCATACCCCGTAATCAAGAGCAAGAGCAATGGCTGTCTCTTAGAAGAAGATGAGGATGACCTCTTCTCCATTGATGAAGAGAAGGCCAAGCTTCATCGGCTATGCATTAATTCCAAGTCAACCTCGGATCGTCTCGAGAGGTGCAAAATCGATTTTGAGACTAATCTTATTATCCAAGTTATCGACAAGAGCATATGCATGCCACCAGAGTGCATTCAGCTCCCCTACGCATCAAACAAATACAAGGTCAAGGGGCTCATAACATTTATCGTTACTTATAAACGACAACTTAGAAGTAGGAAAAAGGCTAACCAGGATAAACCCATTGTCTTCTACAAGGGAGACATGGTCCCTCAAGCCATGCCAGAAGATGACTTTGGCTGGTCCAAGCAAGTCAACAATACTCCAGAAGTCATCCAAGTATTAGACGACCTACTGCCACATATCTGGGAGATGTTCCTCAAGTAGCATATTCCCTAGTGGCAGGTTCCACACAACAAAGATACTTCCACAAGTTGTGGACCCCTTCTTAGGTCCGGGGGCAACCCCCATTATCTCACAAAGATACCAGGGTACTTGGCTATGACCAAGACCCAGATTTCTGCATCTACTACACGGTCAACGCTGTGGGCCCGACACATCAGTCAGTGACCAAGCTAATGTCGATGCCAAGTTCGACAGCTCCGGGGATGAGGACGAGGATATCCTGATCTCACTCCCCGCCAGGGCATGTACCCCAGTTCAAGTGCTCAGAAAGCCTTTGCCGCCCACCTGTAGGGACAGTGGGACAGAAGAAGTCCATAGTGCCTCCCAGCCAATTGAAGATCCTAGTTTGGCAAACCTTCCTAATGAGGAAGGTTCTCAGAATAATGGCCATGGAGCATTGCCAGCTTTAGCAGGCAACCCCAACCAAGCTTCAATGGCACCCGTCGACAACTATCGGCCCAGTGCTGGTAGTCCTGTACAATCTCAGCCCGAGCTCAGCAACAACAATCTCCCAGCTCCATCAACTTCAACTGGTGGCTTTGAAGACCAAGAAGTACGTGAAGCTGACACTGATGATGAAGATTTCATCGACTTCCAACCTGCTCCCCTCGAGCTAGAGGACGGTGGCCAAGCAACCGTTGACGAACTCATGGAAATCAACTTGGGTGAAGATGAAGCCCCCCAGCCAACGTTCGTCAGCGCTCTCCTCACTGAGACAAAAAGGCAGGATTATAAGCAACTCCTAATTGAATACAAAGACTACTTCGCCTGGACATACAAGGAGATGCCTGGGCTAGATCCCTCCGTAGCGGAGCATGAACTAGCCATTTCTCCCTCAGCCACCCTAGTCAAACAGCCACAACGGCGCATGCGCCATGAGCTAGAACTCTAGGTCTTGGCCGAAGTCAATAAAATGACTGAGGTCGACTTCATAGAGCCATACATCTACTCGATTTGGCTCGCCAACATTGTCCCAGTCAAGAAGAAAAGCAGTCAAGTCTGCATCTGTGTCGACTTCCAAGACCTCAACAAAGCCTGTCTGAAGGACAACTTCCCAGTCCCGATCACAGAAAAAATGGTTGACATGACCACCAAACATGAAGCCCTGTCTTTCATGGATGGGTCATTCAGTTACAACCAGATCTGGATGTCCCTCAAAGACAAGAACCACACAGCCTTCAGATCCCCTAAAGGGATTTTCAATTACAAGCGCATGCCCTTCGGTTTGAAGAATGTCAGCGTCACATACCAAAGGACCATGATCAAAATATTCGATGAGATGCTGCACAATATCATCGAATGTTATGTCGACGACCTCGTCATCAAGACAAAAAGGCGGGAAGACCATCTGCGTGACTTATGCTAGGTCTTTGAGCATCTCCGGCAATATGGGCTCAAGATGAACCCTATGAAATGCGCCTTCGACATATCCAGTGGCAAGTTTCTCAACTTTATCATTCGATACCGAGGAATCGAAGTGGACCCTAGCAAGATCAAAGCGATCTGGGAGCTTCCACCATGCAGCAACCTCACTGAGCTTAGGTCATTCTAGGGAAGGCTAACCTACATTCAGAGGTTTATCTCCAACCTCTCCAGTTGATGCGCACCTTTTAGAAAGCTGATGAAGAAAGATGCCCAGTTCATATGGGACTCAGAATGCTAGGTGACTTTCGAGCAGATCAAGGAGTACCTCCTTACTCCTCTAGTCCTGGGGGCACCAGTCAAGGGCAAACCCCTCATCCTTTACATTACTACCAGGGACGCCTCATTGGGGGCCCTGCTGGTGCAAATCAACGAGGAAGGCAAAGAGCAGCTGCTCTACTACCTCAATCGAAAACTGATCAGTGTCGAGTACCACTACTCCCCCATGGAGAAAGTTTGCTTGGCATTAGTGTTCACCATCAAGAAGTTGCGACATTACCTCCTATCCCATCGGGTCGAGCTCATATCCAAACACAACCCCCTGAAGTACCTCCTCCGGTAGCCCATTCTCTCAGGTTGATTGGGGAAATGGGCTCTCCTGCTGATGGAGTATGACATTACCTACGTCCCTAGGAAAGCGATCAAGGGACAAGGTATGACCAAATTTCTAGCTGCTTATCCAGTACCAGATGATTCACCTCTCAACACGGAGCTCCCCGACGAGGGGTCCCTTGCTTACCAGTCATCTGCTCCAGGTGAAAAGACCGGAGATGCCTTGCATTACTAGCAGCAAGATGCCTACACAGCCAGCCTGCCCTGCTGGGAGCTCTACTTCGATGGAGCTTCCCGGGGGACCATCTGAGGCAACCAAAATTCATCCACCATGGCGGGTGTCGGGATTGTCTTCCCAACTCCTCAGGGCGGAGTTTTGTATAGCTCTTGCTCCCCTCTTCTTCTCTTCTGGACTCTCTTCTTCTCTTTCTTACCTCTCTTCTCGTCCCCCTCTCCAGAGTTAGACAAGCAAGAACGGGTTGTAGTAGTGTATTCTAGAGACCCCCATTCTCTTCTCTCTCTTCTGTCTTTATATCTTGCAACCGCGGGGTTAGACGACCAAGAGAGGGTCGATGGGGAAAATCCCCCCATCTTGTCACTCTGCTGCATCCGCAAGTCGATTTCTCGATCTGGGGCCTGTAGGAGGTCGACGTCCACGGGTGGTCTTTCGTGCCAGCACCGAAGTGGCAATGATTGGAACCCACACCGCTGCGGGCCGTAGCCAGAGGGTAAGGACCACCGGTCCTTGGCAATGTCCACCGAGTTAGCAGAGAAAGGACCTCCGATCCTTGGTAATATCCACAGGGTCCACAGAAAGGTGTCCCTGTCACTTTCATGGGAGAAGCTTCCTCTATCGTTGGAGCCACCGGATGGGGGGCGATGGTGCGCCACCGTATCGACGGGGCCAGGGGTGCCACCAAATGGGATGGCCAAGGGGGAAGGTCACCGGTCCAGTAGCCCGGAGTGGCCACCAGATCAAGCGCTCAGGGTGTCACCGGATCACTTATGCCCCACTAGGTGCAAAAGTTGCCACTGAGCTCCCAAATGTGCCACCGTATCGAGTGTGTCACTGGGTGCATAAGTTGCCACCAGATCGAATGCTCCAAATGTCCCACGAGATCGAGCGCTCCAAACGTGCCACCGGATCAAGCGCGTCACCGGATCAGTTCAGTGAGCTGGCCACCGTATCGCCTGGAGTTGTGGTCCAATTGTCTTAGGGCCATTTTGGGCTTGTCAGGCCCTTCATGGAGGAGGACCCTGAAGATATTACCCTTTCTGATCAAGTGTTTGATTCGCCCGGCTGGGCGGGGATTAATGTGCGTGCCGTGACCCGCATTTGTTGATATCATTCAGGGACTCGAGACACTCGAATCCCTTGAGTGTGCTCTTTACTGCCATAGTGTGAGGCGAAACCATAATAGTGTGTTGATTTGGGGAAGTGCGACTCCCCGGGGTTTAAGGCGCCTTATCAGGCATAAGGTGTCCTCGAATACGAAGCTTCTTCATCGTCTCTTGAAGCTCTTCTGTTCGCTGGGGGCCGAGGCATGCCCCGACATCACCTACGGTAGTCGTCTACTCTGAGCTTGCTTGAGGAGCTTCACGGGCGTGAAGTTTTGCATGTCCACAAATGCCCCTCATCCACGGGTAGCGCGGGCGAGGGACTAGACAAGCGGTGCACGTGGGTGCACCTGTCTCTGTTCACCCTTATTGGATCATGGAGCACGGGACCGCGTACGGCCACCGAGATGGTAACATATATATATATAATATATATAATATGTGTATGAACCTATTCTTTTTCTTCTCTCTTCTTTTCTCTCTTTTTTAATTCTTTTCTCTCACTTTTGTGCTTATTCCCCCTTCTCTCTCTTTCTTTTTCCCTTTTCTTTTCCCCTCTTTTATTCCCTTTCCTCTTTTCTTCTAGTGGCGCCACCGGGTCGACGGGTTTGGCCGGGCTACCGGATCGATGGGCTTGGCTGGGCCACCAGATAGGGATTGTCACCGGGTCGGGAGGCGTGACCCTTGGAAACCCAACTGGCGGGTGCCTTGGGCCTATAAAAGGCGACTAGTGGCCTTACCCTCTCTCTCTCCTTCCTTTCAAATTCCAGAAAACCCCCCTTTTTCCTCTGCATCTTCTCTCCCTTCGCTGGCCCTCACCCCCGTCGTCGACCGCCATCTTCTTCTGTCGCTGCCCTTGTCGTCACCGTTGCGTAGAGGGTGAGGATGACGAAGCCCGGACCGCTCCTCCCTTTCTTCTCTTCTATTCATTTCTTCTCGCACGGTGGGGTGGTGGGAGCGGAGCCCTGGGCCCTTCGCCTTCCCCCTCCTTTCTTTTCTCCTTCTTCCCTGTTCCTCCTGCACCTCACGATGGAGCGATCGCTGCGGAGCCCTAACCCTCTCTTCTTCCCCCCTTTTCTTCTACTCTTCGGGTTTTTCTTCTCCTTCTCCCTTTGTAGCCCTCTTCCTCTTTCCCATCCCCTCTTCTCTGCGTGGGGGCGGTGAGTGTGCAGGATGGGCACCGGAGTCACCGGATGGGTTTGGGGAGAAATCGTCGTGCCAGGGCGTTAGGGAGAGCCACCGGATGGGGCAGCCAAGGGGCGCACCACCGGTTCAAATGTTGAGGTGTACCGCCGGATCGAGAGCACAGAGTGCCACCGGATCGAGCGCCTAGTGAGGCCACCGGATGGGGGCATTGGCGAGATGGAGTGAAGGGTGCCACCGGATCGGGCGGTCGAGAGTGTCACCGGATCGGGCAGTCGAGGGTGTCACCGGATCGATGGGGTGAGGGTAGCCACCGGATCGAGTGGCCCAGGGTGCCATTGGATCGACGGGCTGGGTAGCCACCAGATCGATCCAGCAGAAGGGGAAATGAAAGTGGCAAGGGCTTAACGGCCAATGGACTGCCTGAAAGGGTGAAGTTCACTTCGACGTTGCCGTCTTCGTGCGCACCATGACTTTTTGGGGCCGCCACTCCTTGTAGGCGCGCACCTGCTTCTCTCCTTCCGCCTGTGGCTTAGGGGAGACTCTGCCGAAATTTCGTCAGAATTCTCATGCTACACTTCCCTTCTTTTCTCGCCATCTGTTCCATATGCGATCTTCCCGCTCTGATCACTTGTCTGTTGATGCTTTGGCAGGAAATGGCTTCTCCCATCGGTTCTTCCCCTCCAGCTACCCTTGGTGCCAAATCTGATGTTCGCGTTATTCCTCCGGTCGTGAGCTGGCTGAATGTGGGGGACCTGGACTGGAAGCACGACCAGGCAGTCGAGATTACAGAGTCTTCCAAGTCTGACTCTGACACCATGGATTCTGGGAGACTCGCCTTGACAGCGGAGGGCTACAATGGCGTCCCTCAGGTTGATGCACTCGATGGTGTCATGGCCGTGGTCGCGATGGTAGTGGCAGTATTTCTTCTTGTTTCTCGTGCTCAGGTCTAACTTCATCCAGGGAGGCCATTTAAGGAATGGTTCCTCACGGATTTCCATCAGTATCTGATTAGGAGGAGCTGTCAGAGGCATGTAGTGGCGGTAAGTGCCTCTTTCCCTTTCAGAACGGTCGCGACGGTCCCCATCGCGCCGCTCGCGCTTGCTCCAACCCTCTCGGGGAGGATTTGTAGATCTTTTGCAGTCGGACCTTTCGATCCCGACCGCGCCACCTAGGGCCGCTGTGTTCTCCTCACAGCTGGCGTGCTTCTATGCCAGGGCGAGGAGATCGGGAAGGGTCACCAGGGCCTCGACCCCAAGGGCACACCGGAGGATGTGGTCGTGCGTCCCTTGGGTGAGGGCTGTGGTGGCGATGCTAATGTCGAGGTGTGGGATCCACAGCGCCTCCGCGCGGAAGTGGCAGACGAAGTCCCACAACGTTTCTTCTTTGCTCTGCTTAAGGGCGAGCAGGGTGACCGCTGACTTGACTACCTTTCGGTAGCCGACAAAGTTCTTCTTAAACAGCTTCTTGAGATGCTGAAAGGAGGAGATGGTCCCGACCGACAGGGACTCAAACCATGCTCGGGCATTCTCTCGAAGAGTTGTGACGAACGCCAGGCACTTCACCGTGTCCGAGGCCCAGTGGAACACCAGGTGGGACTCGAAGCTGTGCATATGATCGGCCGGGTCGGTGGAGCCGTCGTAGGAGGTGAACGATGGTAGCTGTAGCTTGGGCGGAATGGGGACTTCCATTATTTCCCTAGAAAAGGGAGCATGGAAGTCTAGATCGTCGTCGATTAGGCCGCGATTCTTCGCGGCTAGGAGGACGTCACCCAAGTAGCGGACTTTGTCTTCTATCTCCTCGAAATGCTGGAGCCGGCGATCCATCTCTGGGTTGGAGTGGAGCGGGCTGCGTACCCTCGGTGCAGGCACGCTGTGGGATCATCGGGTTCTTGAGGTTGAGGAGCGGGAAGCATCCCGCCCCTGGCAGAGGTTCTCCCCAGCTTGGCCTCTCCCGTCTTCCCGTGGCCCAGGCAGGACGCAATGTGGATTGGCCCACTGGTTCTTGAGTTCTTGGCAGAGTTCTGCCAAGGCTCGAAGTTGTTGTCGTATCTCATGGATGTCACCCGGGGTGACCTCCTGTCGGGGGTGAGCGGAGGAGGCCTCTTGAGACTCCCGACGGGAGTTGGGCCCCTGATGGGACCCACGCCCCCAGTGGCTGGCATTGCGAAGGCTTCCACGGGGCACCATGGCTTCTTGCTCTGTCTCCCACAGACAACGCCAAGAAGTGTAGCGACAGAAAAATGGTTCCTAGGTCACGTACCACCTTTTCTATTTATTTATTGGGGAAGACGTCTCGCGTCCGTGGAGCCCTGCAAATACCAGAAGCCAAAGAGACGTCAGAAGGAGTGTCGGGTGTTATCCCAGGGGACAACCCTCCGATACTTAAGTCAGTGACCAGAAGCAGAGTGCAGAAGAGAGTGAGAGGGAGAGAGAGAAAGAGATCGTTGTGGCCGACTGTGGGGCTGTAGATAGCTTCTGGACGAGTGCTCGTCGCTCCCGATGGACACTGGGTGAGTGCTCACCGGGTGGTAAAGTCGTCGGAAGGAGACTTGCAGAGCGTGGGCAGGACTCTTCCTTCTTCTCTCTGTGTTGCCGAACTAGTAGCTCTCTTCTCTGGAGTAGAGTTTTAGCGGAATGAACCACCGTGTCCCTCTCTGTCGTCTCTCTCCCTTTTTATATGGGGTTGTCCTAGAGCGAAGACCTCATCCCTTAGCAGGGAAGGGCTTCTATAGTAGAGTAACGTTCCTCTACTATGATGGTGGGAATTGCCAGTTGGAGGGCGGCTTCCCCGGCGTTGGCCAGTCTCGGGGCGAGTCTTACAGTGCTCATGGGGCGTGCTCGCCCGTTACGGCGTCAGGGCCGAAGTCGTGGGGAGTAACGGTCGGTCGTCGGAGGATACTCTGGCAGTAACTACGCGTGGGCCGTGCTGTAGAATCTGAGGTCTTTCCTGGGCTGGGCCTTCTTCTAATGGGCCGAGCATGCGTACCCGCTCCCTTAGGAGGGTTTGTTTCGCTCGTTCCCTTGTGGGCCTAGCGCCGTTGGGCCACTCTTGGGCCAAGCCGATTTTACCCTCCTCACTTCCCCCCCTTACTCTCAGTCGCCGAGCACTCAGCAGGGGCCTGTGAGTAGGTCAATTGAGGGTACTCCTTGGCTCCTGGAGTCCAATGCTGAGCTGCTCGCTTCACGAGTGTCGGAGGCGTTGGGATTGACTTGGCGCGCAAGGCTCTTTTGATGGCGGAAGAGGCCATGCTGGTAATGATGACCCACATCTTGTCATATTCCGGGAGTACAGGTCTTGAACGGTTGCCCGGCAGGCGTGGCATGCATCTTTTCACCTGCTCCGGGAGGAGTGGCGTAACCGGTCGTGGATGGTTATAAGGGTGACTACATGGTCTCTCCATAGTCCCATCCGCGTCTAGCTGGTCGCCGAGCTTCTTCATAGGCGTCTCCCTCCTCTGCTTGGTGAGGATTCTTCCCTTCCTCACGTTCTCCTCCTTTTGTAGCCATGCCTCCTCGCAGGAGGATTCTTTAGGCGAGCTCTTCCTCATCCGAAGAAGTGTCTCGAGGCCGAGGGGGCCTGCCTAACACTTCTAGTGCTGGCACTAGCAGGCCTAGGTCTCCGCCGTTGGTAGCATACCAGGTGTACAGTGGCTTGCGGGAGGCCTTCTAGATTCTCCCGGAGCTTGACATTATCTTCCCTGCCATAGGTGACGATATCGTGTCTTACCCAGTCGATGGGATCATGATCCCAATAGCTTCTTTCCAAGCGGGCTTCCGTATCCCTGTTCATCCCTTCATCACGGGGACAAATTCCTAGCACTCTCGTGTGTTTCCCCTCGTGATTCCATGTTGCAGCAAAGTCAAGAGCAAGTGCATTGTCTATTTTGGGGAAATTTCATGTTTCCAATTATGTGGTGATTTTTGTTGGATTTTGGGGTTTATTTCATAGTCTAATGTGATTTCCTAGATGTTTGCATGCTCGAGGTTTGATTACCCTTGTTTTTCCCTTCGCATCGAGGTGAATGGGGCATGGGATCGAACACCGTGTGAAGTTCGGTTCGTTTTCTGTGAACCCAGTAAGAGGTGGCCACGGGAGTGGCCGTCTGACCCAGAGCTGGGCAGCCAGAGGCTTGGCTATCCAAGTCTACTAGGTGACCAAGAGCTTGGCCGCCCATGCCACAGGCGGCCAGTTGTCTGGCTGCCCTGCCCCTTAAAACCTAGCCTGTTGGACAACCAAAGGTGTGGCCGCCCAAGTCTACTTGCTGGGTGGACAACACAGAGGCCACCTAGACATCTAGTTGGCTAGGTGGCCAAGTCGATGGCCACCCAGCCTAAGGAATGGCCCAGGAAGGGCAGCCAAGGGCCTAGCTGCCCAGCCCTCTAAGTGGCCAGTGATATGGTCGCCCAGCCTCTGGGTGGCCAGTGATGTGGCTACCCAGCTCCCTTGTGCTCGGGGTGCCGTGCTTCACTATTTCAAGGCCCATGGTGTCTATATTCGATGTGGTTTCACAGAAGAGGTGTAGCACCTTGATTTAATAAAAATTTATGAGAAATTTATTAGAAATTCTTTAATAAATAAGACAAGTGAAATTTTAGCTACTTTATAAAAACTTGGAAAATTTAGAAACTTGTAGAGGATAAAACGTTTAGCAATAGTGTCTTCTATGACCAACCCAAATAAAATCTGTAATAGGCCGAATTAGCTGATTAATGCCCAAAATCACACTTAACCTAATTGGACCTTAAATCGTGAAATTAGAGCCCAATACCCGATCATTTAGGCTGAGTCCGGATCCAAATGAAAGGTTAGGATGAGAGGATCATTTTCCCTCTTATTTCTCCCTGAAACCCTAACCCTAGGAGGAGTATTCGACGGCGCAAGGTGGCATCAACCCTTATCCATGTGATTCACGCTCGTCCGACTTGGTTGGACTCTATCTCCTCGAATAGAAGACTCTAGACTCCTTAAGACCTATAAAAATGACCCTTAGCAACCCTATTTTTGTTTGGGTGTTGTGGCGACTGACGAGAACCTTGGTGGAGGATGAATTCCGATAATCACCGGAGGGTGTGCGCGGCGTGGTCATCTTCCCCTCTTCTTCCTTCTACATCCGATTAAGGTAGGTTATAACAAGCCAAACCTCAAGTGTAATATACGCCTAGAATCAGCATCGAATGCCCTTTCTTTTGGTTCATGAAACCCTAAAAGATATTTAGTATCATGCGATAATTTTAGGATTTAGTAGAAGCATGTTATATCTAGGGTTAGTTTTGTTCCACTCCGATTTATGAAGGAATACAAGCATTAAACATGAAATTGATCATGCCCTATTATATAGTTTTTCGTGCTCTTTCCATTAGATGCAAAAGCCCTAATTTGTATGTGTTATATTTCGTATATTCAATCATCTAGCCTAACCCTAGCCATCTCCCGTCAGAGGCGGGCTGGGCAAAAGGGCAGTAACATGCTTGACTTGTGCGGCCATGCAATAGACCACATGTCTATATTTGTGGCCACGCGAGAGACCACATGTCTATATGTGCGGCCCGCCCATGACCGCCCATCCTAGAAAGGCGGCACATTCTTTACCGTTCATGTGTTTCATCGTGGATGTGTTTTCTGGGAAGAGCGGTCGAACCTCAACTGCCCTTCTGATAGGCGGCCAGAGGAGAACCACACATCTCCCCCAGTGGCCCATTACAAACTTCCCATCCCCAGGGATGAACGGCATGTCATGCGACCGCCTAGGAAGATGTTAGGTCCCTACTAGACCATCCGTCCTCACAAAAATTGATTAATTGCCACATTTGCATGATTTATGTTGGTAGATTGATGTTAATGGTAAAGTTAGCAACACATGTAAGGAATTGGTAATTTTGGCAGTAAATAATTATACATTCATGTCGATTATTCACTCTACTCTTGATTCATCTATTCCCCCATGAATGTTAAAATTAATTATGACTCATTATTAAATTGAAATTGTTATTAGGGTTGTTTGACAGTCGTTCTACTCCGGTAGAATTGACTGACTGATTATATTGGTTTCCGATGATTGTTAGCCTCATTTTCTTGTAATAGTTGAGACTCTCCACCAGATATTCCTTCCGTCAGCCTAGGACCTCCATTATGGGACCTCCGTAAGTCCCCGCGAGCCTGGGATTCCCACTAGGACGCCGGACAGGTTGTACCATCAAGACCTGAATCTGTTCACGTGATCGAACCATTGTATTGTGAGTCACAGCTCGATTTGGACTGATTGAGGCATGAATGGCTGGACGTGGACCGTATGTCTTAGTAGGCGGCCCGATAGAGACCGTTAATCCCTGGCTAATTGCCATTTAATGTTGGTCAATTATCCTTACTCTATCTTTGACCAATTCATGATTTGATCGGCCCAAAAAGTCCCAGGCTGACCAACAGACAGTAGGCTGGGCCCTGGTTTAGTTCCACCCTGCTTATGGCAGCCCAAAGCCTGTTTTGGTATTTCTAGTTATTGTTAGGCCCAGTGTTGAAGCGGACTAGATTTGCCCATCCATGTACACGAGCGGATCTTATTGGACCGTTCCTCTCTTGGGCGGCCCTATCAGGCCCGTTTTTCTTGTTCTTGGGCTTCATGTCCTTCTGGCCTTGCGCAGCCCATTATAAACCATCCATACTTGTTGAGTGGCCCATTGTTGACCGTTCTTATTGAAGAGCGGCCCAGAATGGTTCGTTTATCCTTGACTTGGGTAGGGCTGATCTTCACCGTTAGTGTCAAATTGACCGCTAGGATGTCAGGATCCCAACCCCACCAGTTTTGTGTCGATCGGTTGTCATTTGGGGCCAATAGGAGTCCAAGAATCCCGATGACTCGTTTAGGGTCGATTTGCCGAAATCACCCTGATCTCGCGTTTTAGTGGATGCATGTGCCATTTTTCGACTCCAGATATGTTTTATGATCATTTGGCGTTGTTTCCCCTACGCGTCGACGTGAATGGGGCATCGAATGGGCCGATTCAGCCATTCCACAGTTTTAGTCACCAAATTTGTGTAACGATCCTTCCAGCGACTGTCACAAGCATAACGGTCCCTCGATAGACCATTATATCTCGTTCGTCATTTTTCCATCTTTCGAGGTCATGGAGTGTGACGGACCAGACCTGGTCCGTTATTCGAGTATAATGCCCCTGTCTAGGCGTATTACGCTCGGGTTGTTTTCGAGGCTTGCTGCTGTTGTCAGTCACTCGACGGTCGTGTTGCCTCGAAGACCGTGTCAGTCGGTTCGCTGTAACAGATCTCTCCCTGTGCGTTATGATTAGGTAATGCTCGTGTGTGGGCCCATTACATTGTGTTTGACTGATGTTTGACTGGCTATGGTGGTTGGTGTGACACACCAAGCCCCATGCGCCATGTGGCTGTGGCGGACTTAGCTTGGTCCGTTACATGCCTTTTGTTCGTGATGAGTGGTTTTTGGTCTGTTGGCCATAACACCCCTATCCTAGTGCGTTAGGCTTGTGTAACGTGCCTATGGAGGTCCATTACATGCCCTTCATTTGAGTTTTGGCCCGTTGGCTTTAATTCCCCTATCCTGGTGTGTTAGGCTGATGTAACGCACCTATATAGGTCCGTTACAAGCCCTTTCATCCGAGTTGTACTCTGACTGCCCTGACGCGCCTACCCTGGTGCGGCAGGGCAGTGTAACGCCCCTATAGAGGTGCGTTACAGTCCTGTTGTAGCCGTAATGGCCAGTGTTCGGTTCTATGCCTATTTTATGTGTCTGTCTGTCTTAGGTTTGTGTTTTAGGGTGGTGTCTATGTGTCGGTGATTTCTGGATCGGTCGGTTCAGGTGACTAGGTGTGATCTTTTCTTTGACTGCGATAGTACCCTAACCACTTGATCTAGACCTGCCAGTGTCTTTGTCTCTGGTCTTGCTGCGGCTTTCTTTGACTGTCGGGTTCGCCTAGCAGTTGAATGATAGTTCGCTCTGCCCAGAGTGTAGTCGTTGTCCACCGCTTTGATTTCTGCTTGTCTTGGCTCAATCTCATGGTTTATCCGTGACCCGTGGGTGTCTGTTGACATCCTATGAGGGCAGTGACCATGATGGGATGGCCAGGAGTGCTTGTGCATGCTGTGTGTATCTGTCTGTTTGTGTCGTGTCGGGTTTCGGTCAACCCGGTGAGACAAGGGGTTGACATGTGACCTTGTGTGTGTCTCGACGGCTTTATCCAAATTGAGACCATGTTTCTAAATGTCTCGAGGTATCATTCTACCTCGATCTATGTATCCAGATGTGTTGAGGGTTCTCGGTGTTTCCTCGGGTCTCCGTGAGTCATTTCCCGCGGAGGGTTGTTTCCTCTGGCTTAGGTTTAGACTGATTAGCGGCTTGTTCCACTATTGTGACGATCTTGCTCCTGAGTCGTCTGACTCAAGGATCATTACGTGAGTAGGTCTAGTTGCCTTGTCCTGAGTTGTCGGCAGTGGTTGTGCTGCCATTGGTGCTTCGAAGTACATACGACAGTGCTCTCTTGCCTATCTGTACTTTCACACTCGTATTTTGAGTCTCTGTGTCTTGTGAGCCTCCACTAGTCATCGCCTTGCGGCACGCTTCGGCATGACGGCTTTTGTAGCGGGGCACTTTTCTGGTTTATGGTTCTTAGGCTAGTTCCATGGGCCCCTCGTCAACCGTAGCATCCTTCAGAGGGGGAATACTAGCTGGAGGCCTGGCTTAGACGATAGCCAGTGTGTGCACACGTGGTCAGGGGCTTTGGACTTGCGTCGTTAGACATGACCCTGACTAGTCGCTCGTGTTATAGTACTATTCTGGTTCTAACAGTGTCTTGATCTCGACCTAGTCCTTGCGGTACGTGACATGGACAAGACGCTAGTAGGCGCAGCATAAGATGTCAGTAGACGCAGCTGACTATTCTTCTGCTGCTGAGGCACTCTAGTCACGTGGCACGTGACTCTTCGCGGTTCTCTTAACGTTCCTTGCACATCGTGACCTCTCTGGGTTAGCCTTCTCTTGGTTTTTCCTGAGGTCGGTGTCCTGTCGCATGCACGACATTCTAGTCATGCATGGGGTCGTGTACGCGACGTTCTAGTCGTGTTGCCTGTCGTCCGTCTAGGTTTCTCCTAGGCTTTGTTGTTGTCCTCGTAGGTCTTCATTTGGATCCTGGCGTGTTGTTGACAGTTTGGTATGCTTCTGACTTTTCCCAGTTTAGAGTTCACCCTTCTTTCTTTGTTTGGTGTAGTGTCTGCTTGAAGTAGTTTCAGGGGCCGAGGTTAGTTCGGTAGTCGTGCTCGTCTGGTACAGCTTCTTCCCCTTCCTTTTAGCTCCCCTAGCTCTTAGCTTGCTCCCTACTCCTGCGCCCCTTTCCTTTACAGCTTTGTAGTTTAGTTTTCTTGCTTTACTACACCTATTGTTACCTGCTGCTTACCAGTTGTTTACCTACTATTTTACCGTGTTACTGCATATTTTTTAGTGGGGATCTGCGTGAGCCCTACTGAGCCAGTGACACGAGGCTCACCCCTACTTTTCAGGTGGGTCGTTGTTCGTGCTGTTTCCGTGGTTCCTGGTGTGCGAGTTCGTAGTGGCCAGCTTGTACCTTCATCGGTCTTCTCCCGACCTTCTGGTACATCTTTACTTTTCAGTCGACTGTACTTGGCACTTGTTGTCTTTTCTTTGGACTTGACTCTGGGCTATAATTGTAAAATGACGCCCATTGTCTCGTATTTCGTGGATGTTCCTGTTTAGTTCATTTTTAATCTTTTAATGCCTAAAATTATTTCCAATGCTTGAAATTGTATCCTTGGGCAGCGTAATTTAATTCTAGTGGCACGCGTAGGCTTGGAATGTCGGTATGGTATAGCAGGATGGTTTGGTTTAATGTATTCCCGCGTCTCCCGTCGATTTCGATTGGTCGGGAGGGGGTTTCGATTCTGACCTCCGGAGTCACGAAACCCAGGTGACATAGTGCGCCACCCCCGATACATTATAGTCATTTGACGCACCCCTAGAGGTGCGTTATATCATCCATGAACTGTGAGTTTTCTGTGGATTTTCATGTTCGGGTGGCTTTAACGCATCTCGCCTGGTGAGTTATAGTCCCTACGTGTTGAGTTAAAGGTCTGTTGCCTTTAACGCCCCTGTCCCTGTGCGTTAAATTCATATGACGCCCCACTCTAGGTGCGTTATACCCCGTGGTTAACTGTGGATTCTGATCATTCTGGTAGACATAACGGCCCATGGGAGGTGCGTTATGTTCCTATAACGCCCCACCCTTGGTGCGTTATAGACCTTATCAGTGTGTTATGTGCTTGTTGACTTTAACGCCACTGCACTCATGCGTTATAGTCCTATAGTGCGCCCGCCCTAGTCGTTATAGTCCCATTTTCCTGTGGATTTATTTGAGTTCGGTCAAGCATAGCAGTCCTGCTCTGGTCCATTATTGTATGTAACGGGGTGGTCCTCATCCGTTATATACCTGGTGATTTCAAAAGCTTGCATGTGTAATTTATAATGCAATTCATGTTCCATATGCACCATGTTTAAAATATTTTGTACACTGTGGCATTCTTTTATATCCCAAAAGAGCAGGTTTCTCTTTCCTTGTGATGGAACCACTAGTCGTAGCCTGACGACATCCGTGTCGGCACACTCGGGAGAGGTGGCAGGGTATTCCCGTTATACAGTTTGTAAGCTAGTTTCCATGGGCCCTCTCGCATAGTCAGTAGCGTCCTACTGGGAGGGAAAACTAGCTAGAGGTCTGGCTCAAGGCGATGGGTCAGTGTGTGCACACGTGGTCAGAGGCTTGGACTGACGCTGACGAGCGTTACTCTGATTAGTCACTCGGTGCGGTACTATTGTGTCACGAGCTTGACTGCGAGGTGCTTGAGACGCAATGTAAGACGTCAGTGGACGCATCTAGTTTCTTCTTTCTGGTGATTTTCCTTCCTCCTATCACATGGTTAGCTGGGGTTTACTCTGTTGGTAGATTTAGCTTTCGATGCTATTATTTATTAAATGTAATTCGACATGCTTACCTGCTTAGATGGGTTTTCCTGCTTTGCTAAACCGTGGTTTAATTGTGCCATTGCCTGTTTACTACTTTAAATGCATGCTCTAATTACCTTTATTATTGTATGCTTGCGTGTTTAGTGCGTGGTAGGGATCCGCGTGACCCCTACTGAGTCTGGTTGTGACTCACCCTTCCTTCCTGTAGGTGAGCCGCCCCAACCGTCCGCCGGTCCATCACGTGTTTTTGGAGACCATGCCTAGAGCGCCAGCTGTGTTCTGTCCATACTGGTGTACTTTTGACTGGGGTATGTCCCGTGTAGTTGTACAGTGGGACTATTTTATTGTTGTCAGACTTGATCATTTGTTAATTCTGGACTATTGTATATAACTATCACTCTGATGTATTTTAATTACTTTTACACTTCAGTTTAAATTACTGCTCTAATTAATATTACGCGTGGTGTAATTCCAATTACTTATACGCTCCCTCGACAAATCCCTCCAACCCTTCAGGGGCATCATCAGCCTCTTGGGTGGCATCCCCAGTTCTTAGTGGCAGAAATTCAATATTATATCGGGTTATCGGTACTCGAAACTCTGGGTCGTTACACTTTTGCTCTCCCACAGGGAGATGAGACAATTATCAGATGAGAAGCCATATATCCAACATGTCAGATGGCCTGGGGGATGCAGCTCTCCCTGTGCCCAGTTACACTTTGTCTAATTTACAAGTCCTTGGGGGACCTGCACAAACATCGGATCCCCTGCTCGTTTAAGACAGTGGGTCCATTTCACCTTTTTAATGCCTGGGTGTGCAGTCTTTTTCCTGAGTTGGTCCCGAGGACTCTTCAAGCAACTACATTATTTCCACGGATGATAGAATTTTCCAGTGCTGATCTCGACCTAGTGTTAGAGTAGCTCTTCAAGATCAGGGGTCGACTGACTCGAGTCCTGGTGGATGCAACAGGAACCATTCATTTCTGGAACTTGGCAGCCAGTTCTGCTCCGCTGGTGAACCCATAGCGTGAGTGTAAGATAGAGGAGGTAGAGACTTTTACTCACCCTATCTCAGGCGCCAAAGCTACCCGGTCTCTTCTAGAACCTGAGCTGGTCAGATGGGCTTTAGCAATTTGGCCATGTGTCTTGGTCTTCCGGAAAGGTGGTCTTCTCAATCTGGAGCCTTATTACCCGTTCCAATTCAGATGAAATTTCGGCTATGATCAGCACATCCCAACATCAGTCGCTCAGTTTCCCTTGGACAGCAGAGCAAAGCATAGTTCAGTGATCACTGGTGATGGCCGCCTCTAGTGGGACTTCTTTCATTGCCATGATGGTGCCACTTTTAGGGTTCCTACTATATCAAATCGTGTTCCCCGAGTTACTTCTAATTACATCAAATGGTGGAACACCCGCACAAGCTTTTATTGGAACGACAGAGGAGCGTTCTGGGACGTAGCCGAGCGGACGTTCCTGAGTCAGCAACCGGAGCCAGTGTTTGACATTGATGAAGCTCATTTAAATCGGTTGTATTCCCAGCACTCGAGGGAGGCGGAGGCATATTTGGCCAAGCAGCAGGCTCTGAAGGAAGAAGCCTCTCAACAACTGACTCCAGTACTTGCTATTATCAATGAGGACAACTTTATGAAGAATTTAAGACATTTGTGCCAGGTTGGGAGTGCCCATTTAGAGGCTCAACAGTGCCCCTTCAGAGGAGCCGATTCCCATAATTGCTTCGTGGAAGAGTGCAACCGATCGCTTCCATCCGTATAGGATATTTGTAAGGAGGGAAGATGGAACTTCGACGTATTATCAGCATACGTCTTGGTTATTTATTTTGATGAACATTCACAGGTTGACCCTTGACAACCCGATTGCAAGTATTCTGGACAAATCCCTGTTCATTTCTTTTCATTATTTCGGTGGTTGGTGCATGGACCACCTCGGCCTGGTTCACTGTCTTAACTTCCAAGGACATGCGGACTTAGCTGCTTTGTCAGACAAGTGTCAGAAGATTGGAGACGTCTGCTGGCTCATCAAGGAGGCTGCCTCTCATTCTAAGGAGGTGGCTTATCAATACTGGCCCCTCTCCTCTTTCTACGATGGCCCGACGGGTATGACTTTTCCTTTCAGTCACAATAGCTTTTGTATCATTGTTTGATCTTCATTTCAGCAATATGCTTCTTCTTTCCTTTTCAATAGATAGACTCGATATCAAGCAGCAAGGGCTCTATCAGAAGATCATTTCTCAGGCTGAAAAGCCTTCATATTTTGAAATCCCCAAGCCAGCACCGACCACTACCCCTTTGCCTCCTGGCAAGAATAGGAAGGGTTCTTCAGTTAAAGCTGCTATTATAAGGGCTAAGAAGGCCCAGAAGGTCCACTCGCAGCAACCCCCTTCTGGAGCGGCTACTGTAGATACTCCTTTGCCTGACATTCCATCGTTCGATGAGTTTGTAGCTCAGAAGGGGGCTACCCAACAGACAGCTGAAGGTAACACTGCTCTTCTTGGGGATTTGTAGATTTCTTCTTTTCCATTATTTTCGCGGGGCCCTCATTCTCATTTTGGCACATCTTCTTCCTTAGTGGCAGTTCAAGAGCAAGCTGCTGCTGCCGTGGCTACAGAGGGAGCCATAGCTACAATAGGAGGTACAGGCGGGGAATCCTCTATTATTCCTCCAGAAGATGTTAGACTGCCCTCCCCTACTCCAACCAATGAGGCAGAGAGTAAGTATGCTTTTCTTAGCTCTTCTTTGTCTTTTGGCCATCCTTCTGTCATTCTTCACATGCATTCTTGTATTGCAGTAGCGGGAGGGGGCGAAGCTAAAGCTACAACCTTGACAGTGGACACTTCTCAGCCACAGGAGGGGCATAAGTCTTTGATGAAAAGGAGTGCCATCCCTCCGCGGTAGATCTTTACTTGGTCAGCGTCTCGGCTTACAGCAGGAATGGCCGGCCAGCCCATAGCAAGTGTAGATATATCTTCTAGTAGCTCTGCCACTATTTCTGAGGGAGGCGAGGATGACTCAGGCTTTAGTGAAAGCGAGGAGGAGGCTTCTAAATCAGTAGCAGTGTCTCCTATGCCGACCAAGGGCCTTCCACCATTTGAACCCCCCAGGCTGCCGGTATCGTCTCCCCCGGAGGAACTGCAAGCAGAGTTTGCCGATCTTGACATGAAGGTGGAGATAACCCCTCCTTTTATTGCTTCAACTACAGAGCTTTCCTCCCCTCTATAGTCCTTTGAGGATGCAGATTTTACTATAAGAGTGAGCTTCGCCTCTTCATAGCTTTATAGATTTTCTTGCTTATTCCTTGCTTGGTGCTAACTTAATTCTTTCAGGAATCTGTTGGTGCCGATCTGGCTTTACTTCCAACCCCTGAGGTTATTGTCTCCAAAGCTTTGGCTGCACCACTTTCCCTGCCGGCAACTTCTGTAGGAATGACTGCCATGCTTCGGCCTATACCAGCGAGGGTGCAGTCTTCAACTAACGTAGCATTGTTGGAGCTGGGGCCCTTAGGAGAGAGTTCCGCTCTAACCGGGGCTTTAGAGTTGAGGGCTGGGGGTTCTACATTTGTTCCAGCTGCCATGATGACTATCGCACCCGAGCCCGCAGTCCCCATAGTGCAAGCAAAAGAGATAGAGCCTTCACCCTCTCTAGTGGTTTCTCCGGGTACAGCCCTTGCAGACTCAATCGTGGAAAAGGTGGTGACTCAGGAAGAGTGTACTAAGGAAGCTAGTCTATCCCCGACAACTGCCTCAGAAGTGGCTTCTGGAGGCCCAGCAATAGAAGAGGAAGCAGTGCAGGAAGCAATTACTGAAGAAGCCAGTCCCCTACCACCAACTGCTCCAGAGGTAACCCTTAAAGGCTTAGCGGCAGAGAAGGTAATGATTCAAGAGGAAAGTGCTGAAGAAATAAGCCCTCTGTCGACAACTCCTCAAGAAACAGCTCCAGCAAAGGTTAGCCCCCCCTCCCTGGCTATTCAGGCCGCGACTTACGAAGGGATGGCGGTGGAGATGACAGCAGTGCAGGAGGAGGTTGTCGAAGAACTCCACTTGTCACCCTCGGTAGCCCTTCCATCCTCTTCTTCTAGACCAGATGTTGGACTGTGGGCGGATATTGACAGCGAGGTGACCTTTGAAGCAGCCCCAACTGCTTCCCTTGGCTTCACTTCATCAAAGAATTTCATATGGCAAAATCTGGAAATGCTGTGTCAGGTGGTGGAATCCCAGCCGGCACTGACCTATCTGCAGTTGAAGGAGGTGGCCAATCGCTTCACAGCTAGGTTACAGGCACTGGGCTGCCCTCTGGGGACATGGACCCAGTGTGTCTTGCTGCTGTTAAAATTTGTACATCGTCGGGACTTCCTGGCATGTGTTGTAACTGACAGGCTAGCGGCCCTTAAATTAAAGCGGGCGGATTGCCGGTCCAGGCTGGGAGAGATGAATTATGTTCTTCAGGAGCACCAGGGTAGGCTGGAGGCTTTGTCACATCGGGAGCAATTCGTGTGCAGCCGAATGGACGAGCTGGAGGTAGAACTAAATGTTCTCCGAGCTGAACTGCCACAGGTGAAGACAGACCAGTCACAGGTTGTTGAGGAGGTAGCCCTTTTGGAAGGACAGGTGGCGTCACTTCAGGATGAATCTGTCCGGCTTCAGAAGGAGGAGGCTCACCTTCATGAGCTGGGAGCTGCTCCATATGTAGGCCTTTTAGACTTTGAGGATATCTTTTGACGTCTGTAAACGTCTTTTTCTTGTATTGCACCTCACTTGAGGCTTTACTTATATCTTCCCTTATTTTACAGTGAAAGGAAATTTTATTATGGTATTGTGCATGTCTCTCTTTTTTTTTTGTATTATCATGATAGGTTGGTAGCAGCTCAGAGGGTAGAGCAACTGAAGACTTTCATAGTCTCTTACTAGTGAAAGAGGAGTAAGAAAGGCAGGGAAGACAAACCAATTGTCTTTTATAAAGGAGATTTGGTCCCTCAAGGCCCTCTTGAGGATGATTTTAGCTGGGATATTCCCGCCGACAATACACCGGTGGTAGTCCAAGAAATGGATGTTATGCCGAAGCACATCAGGGAAATGTGCAAAAAGTAGTATGTCCCTCAAGTCCAAGAGCCCGCACAGATCGCATATTTCCACTAACTGTGGAACCCTGTGCAGATTCGGGGGCAACCTCCCTTCTCCCGCAAGGATACGAGAGGACTTAGGTATAATCAAGAGAGGAATTTTGAGGCCCATTGCGTAGTCAATGCTATAGGGCTGCCACCTCATCATGGGCAAACAGAAGCTGAGCCCAAAGTTGACAGCTCCAGATAGGAGTCTAGTGAGGCGTTAATGTCACCCTCGATGACAATCGCCAATGATCACCTCCCTAAGGGAGGGACAGCTCAACCTGCCAGGTGTTGACAAGACGGAGAAAGTTTTTCAACTTCAAGCTATGAGCAAGAAAGTTTCGAAGGATTTGAAGTACATGAAGCTAATACTGATAACGAGGGAGACTTCATCGACCTCCAACCAGCTCTACCGGAATTTGAAGATGGTGGCCAAGCAACTGTGGACGAGTTGATTGAGATCAACCTCGGGAGCAAAGAAGACTATCGCCCAACCTTCATAAGTGCTCTCCTCAGCGAGAAATAAAGGCAGGCATACTAGCAGCTCCCGGAAGAGTTCAAGGACTATTTCGCTTGGACTTATAGAGAAACGCCTGGGCTTGACCCTTCTGTAGCTAAACATGAACTGACAATACTTCCAACAGTCAGGCCAGTCAAACAAGCTCAAAAATGTATGCACTACGAGCTGGAGTTGAAAGTCGATGTAGAGTTTGACAAGATGCTGGATGTGGACTTCATAGAGCTATGCATGTATCATGTGTGGCTCGCCAATATAGTTCCCGTCAAAATGAAGAATGGCCAAGTCAAGTCTACATCAACTTTAGGGATTTGAATAAGGCATGTCCGAAGGATGACTTCCTTGTCCCAATCACTGAGACAATGGTGGACATGACCAACGATCACGAAGCCTTGTCTTTCATGGACAGGTCATACGCATGGTCATCAAAGAAAAAGACCATACGGCTTTCCGATCCCCTAAGGGAACCTTTAATTATAAAATAATGTCGTTTGACCTAAAGAATGCCGGTGCAACCTCCCAGAGGGCGATGACCAAGATCTTCAATGAGATGCTGCATGATCTTGTTAAATGCTATGTCAATGACCTGGTCGTCAAGATAAAAAGACAAGAGGATCATCTGGTTGACTTGCGCCGTGTCTTTGAAAGGGTTCGACAGTATCGGCTCAAGATGAACCCAATGAAGTGTGCATTGAACGTCTCCAGTGGTAAATTTCTCGACTTCATCGTCAGCTACCGAAGGATAGAGATCAAATTCCTTCTTAGCCAACCTGTCCTCTCCGAAAGGCTCGAAAAATGGGCTATTATCCTTATGGAGTTCGACATCGCCCTTGCCCCATGCAAGGCAATTAAGGGGCAAGGGATGGCTGAGTTCTTAGCTGCACATGCTGTGCCATCAGACTCACCGCTCAATACTGAGCTACCTGATGAAGAGGTGTTAGTGTCCCTGCCAGAAACAGGGAAGCACATTGAAGTCATCCCACCGTAGTCAGAGCATGATGCCCTCACTCTTGATTCGTTGTTCTGGGAATTGTACTTTAATGGAGCTTCCCGGACGATCAAGAGGGTCGGCGGTCTCACAGACTTCGTATCTGGCGCTGGAATAGTTTTTGTGTCTCTGCAAGGCAGCATACTTCATAATTCATGTGCTCTCATAAGTCGCTGACTAACAATGAGGCGGAGTACAAAGCATTAATCATCGGATTTCAACTGGCACTGGAGATGGAATTTAAGTGCATCAAAGTGTATGGAGACTCTCAACTCGTCATTCGACAAGTCCTGGGCGACTATAACGTCCAGAAGAAAGAGTTGATCCCCTATCATGCAGCCGTCATGAGGCTGAAAGAAAATTTTTACTTATTTGAAATAAGCCATGTCCCAAAGGGCAATAACTCCCAAGCAGACACTTTGGCAAAATTGGCAGCAGCCTAAGAAGAATTGAATGTCAACGTCAGACACCGAAGGCTCATGACAAGTGTGCTCGACGAGAAATCTGGCCTCACTGTCTATGAGGCCAATAATATGCAAGAGGATAATGCTCCAGAAGAAGAAGAAGACTAGCGTGAGCTGATTATAAAGATAAAGAACAGGTGGCTTCCTCCCGATCGGGCTCAAAGAGTGCAGCTGCTACGCAGAGTAACATCTTATCAGCTAATTGACGACTTGCTTTTCCGATTCGTCCATGAGAAAGACCGAACGGTCTTACTACGATGCCTCTCGCCCAAGGAAGCAAAGACCATGATGCACGAAGTCCACTCTGGATTGTGCGGGGCTCATCAAGCAGGAGCCAAAATGAAAAACAGTATAAAGCTCAAAGGGTTCTATTGGACTACCATGTACGAAGATTGCAACCAGTATGCTCGTACATGCCACCAATGCCAAGCATTCGGGCCAATGCCTCGGAGGTCGCCTAACTAGCTCCACCCAACTGCCCCTACCTGGCCATTTGCAGAATGGGGCATGAAAATTGTGGGACCATTCTCGCCTTCATCTCAAGGCCATAAGTTTATCCTGGCCGCCACTGACTGGTTCTCCAGATTGGCAGAAGCTATTCTGCTGCGAGAAGTTATAGGTGAAACAGTTGCCCGATTCGTGGGGCACTACATCATATATAGATTTGGCACTCCTAGTCAGATCATCTCGGACAACGACACACCATTCAGAAAGACTGTGTATGCTCTGGCGTCTAAGTTCCGGGCAACCCCTCGGAGAGTTTTCACCTTCACTAGGCATCTCTAAGGTTATTTACGACTCCTTTCCTAGTGTCGTGTGTACCCGAATTGGATAACCTGAGTTTTCCCTGATTTGGCAGTCGACACATCGGTTTATGCCACCAACTCCACTTTGAGGGCATGTGGAGGGCCTCTATGAAGAGGGTCATCCCTCGGAGTGTTTCTGCTTCAGCTGGGCATCCTTTTGGTCACTTACAGACCGGTCCAACATTTCGCGTGTGTTAAGCAAATTTCTCAGATTTTTGCTGATATCACCTTCAGCAGTAGATATTATGCTTTTGGGCCTGCTTTACACTTATATGAAGCATCTTCATTGAGTGGGTAACCACTATGAATGTTTCACCCTTACGGGGTCAGCTTTTCGGTCACTTACGGACCACTTCGGCATTTTGGGCGCCCTGATTCGGTCACCGGGGTTTTTCACTGATTTAGCATTTGATTCCCTATTTTGAGGAACCAAGGGCATTTCCTCATCTCGAGAGGGGTTCTTTATCAGGTGGAGGATCACCTGGTACATTCTCGTCCTAGCTGGACAGAGTGTGGAGATATATCTGGCATGTTTGCTTCATTGTCGGGTCCATTGGCTCTGACCGTTATTTGGCCTTAGTGAGCTGTGGTAGATGTTTTGCCCCGAGATGATGAGATGTGGAGTCCCCGATACCCCTTATGAGGTGATCTGAGGCTTCAGCAGTCTGAGTAGACCCATCTTTTGACTTTCAGTTGGCTTCTTCGAGCACATGATCAGCGCCCGATAATATTTTAGACGTCAGCAGCACCCTAAGCAAGTCGCCGACTGTATAGGACATTCATGGACTTCCTGGACCACTGTAATCGTTTCAGGTTCTTGCATACACCCACAACCTCGCTCTGATACCAACTGTAATGACTCAAGATCCGAGTACCGGAAAGGAACCGACTCAGCTCGAACCTTAGCCCGCCACCCATGAGTCTGAAGACTCGAAAGGGCTAAAGGATGGTGTGGGGGTACACAAAGCTAAAAGAATCGCAGAAGTTACATAATAAACAACTAAATAACAATACAAAAAATTAAATAAATAACTAAACTACTACAAGGTTCAGTGTGTCTTATGTCCAAAATAAGTACAGTCAACAGAAAGGAAAGTACAAGTACATGGGGCATACCCCGGCTCTGGCAACTGGCAACTAACCTCGGCTACTAGAACCACACTGAAGCCCTGTCGCGTCTCGCGACGACCCCGCCTCACCTGAAAAGGCAGGAGTGAGCCTCATTTCATTGGCTCAGTAGGGATCCCATAGACCCCCACCTCGCACGAAAGAAACAAGGCAGGAACGCAAGCAGTACAAAAGTAGCACTACCTAACAGGAGTACGGTAGAACCAACAAGCTATAATAAATAAATGGGAAAGTTATCTAAACTAGTCGTACCGTGCAAATCGAACCTCGGTCCGTCAAAACTCGAGTCTATACCTACCGGTAGACAGGAGCACCTCCCACTAGAAGAACGACTAGATGCGTCTGTTGACATCTTACACTATGTCACAAGTGTCTAGCTACAACGCCCCAGGCGAAGATAAAGACACACAAAGTAACCAGTACCACAAAACAAGGACTAGCTGGGGTCACACTCGCTAGCGCTGTCTGAGTCCCCCAACCTCATGTGCACACTCAGACCATACGCCCTAGGCCTGTCCTCTAGCTGGTAATTCCCCCCGAGCTCGGACTCGGCTGTGCGCGGGGGCCCTATGGTAACCAGCCTACTCACCGTCTCTCTCGGGTATGCCGCGCCACCACTCCTGGTGGGCCAGCACACGCATGCCGTGGGAAAGTTACGACTAGTGGACGGGTCACCGAGGGTAAGAAATAACTCGTGAAAACCACAGATCGAAGGGAAACGAGACTGTAACCCACTTGGTGTAGCCCGGGGGCTGGCGGTCCTACTATAGGCCGCGAGCCAAAATAAGCGGTCTTATCTTAGGCCGCTACACAGACTCTAGCGGTCGGACATCAGGCCGTTAGAAGGCAAGTCATGATGGGCCTAGCAGTCTATCGTAAGGCCGCTAGCCCAGACAAACGGTTCACCCTTAGACCACAAAGCATCTACAAACGGTCATATTTACGGCCACTAGGGAACACGTGACTCCCAACAGTCATCAAAAACACGCACCCCGAGGGTGCAACGGTCAAAAATAGGGCAAACTCTCGAAGGACAACCGCTAGCCCACAGTTGGCGGTCTATCGTGCGGCCGCCAACCAACGCCTGGTGGTCCACTATTGGACCGCCTGGACTATCGACAAAACAGTAGCCACTAGCGGTCCTACTCTAGGCCGCTAGATGGGTCTGGCGATCTCTGGAAGGACCGCTAGACGCACCTGAGCGCGGGACGATGGGAAAACTCTAAAAACGTCGTTCCACACCCCGATCATCGCTCGATGATGGGGAAATCAAGGGGGAAGCTCCCCCAACCCTCCGAACATGCATCTAAGGCCCCGAATCGGTCAAAAACTTGACGAATCGGTGGATCCGACGCTCAAACCCTAAACATGGAAATTCCACCGCTCGACTCAAAAACACCCCTCTCGCCCTCTCCTCGGCCTAAAAATCATGGGAAGGGAAGGGATGGGCATGGGAATCTGTCCCCCTACCTCAATGGAGCACAAGCTCCGCCGGATCGCCGCCAATCACGAAATGAAGCTTTTTAGAACTCGATCTCCCCGCCTCTCGCCGCGAAAAGCACACCACCGCGTCTGCCTCGTCGCCGCCGCCACGCCGCTGCCGGAGCAAGGGGGGCCGCGTCTCGGTCATCCGGGGAGGAATGGGTCGCGGTTGGGGGAGGGGCTCTCCAACGGGAAGAAGAAAAGAGAAAGAAGAGGAGAAGAAGAAAAAGGAAAAGAAAAAGAAGGAAAAGGGTTGATATTTATAGAAAATCCGGGAAAGAGACTGGCCTCTTCCGTCCAGTCCTTTACCCGACGTGGCTCGCCAATGTCGTTCTGGTACCCAAAGCTTCGGGAAAGTGGCGAATGTGCGTAGACTTCACCGACCTCAACAAGGCCACCCCGAAGGACTGTTACACGCTGCCGAGCATCGACCAGCTCGCCGATTCAACCTCCGGCAACGAGCTGCTCAGCTTCCTGGATGCCTACTCTGGCTACCATCAGATCTGGATAGACCCAGAGGATATCGAGAGGACCGCTTTCATCACCGACTTCGGCGTGCACTACTATACCCAGATGCCTTTCGGGCTAAAGAATGCTGGGGCGACAATTCAGAGGCTGGTCAACCAAATCTTCGAAGGACAACTCGGTCGGAACATCGAGGCCTACATCGATGACATGCTCGTCAAAGCACCAAAGGTTGAAGATCATTTTGCTGACCTAGCTGAGACCTTTGGCACTCTCCTCAAGTACAACATGAAGCTCAACCCCGCCAAATGTGCCTTCCGAGTTAGGTCAGGAAAATTCCTAGGTTTTCTCGTAACTCAATGCGGAATCGAGGCCAACCCCGACAAGGTTCAAGGCATCCTAGACATGCGGCCACCCACCTGCGTCAAGGACGTCCAACGCCTTACCAGACGCATCATCGCACTCAACTGTTTCCTGTCTCGAGCGGCCGAACGATACCTACCCGTCTTCAAGCTGTTGAGGGGACCCAAAATGGCATCTGCCATGTTCACCTGGGACGAGGAATGTTAGAAAGCCTTTGAAGATCTCAAGGAATTCTTGTCCTCGCCCCCAGTACCATCAAAGTCGGTCTCGGGTGAAGCATTGCACCTATATCTCTCGGTGACTCCCTCCACCGTAAGCTCGGTCTTAGTCCGAAATGATGCGGGAGTCGAGAGGCCAGTCTATGACACCAGCAAGGTGCCCAACGAGGCCGAAAGAAGGTACCCTGCAATCGAGAAACTCATGCCAGCACTGGTAACCTCGGCCAAGCACCTCCGACCTTACTTCCAAGGGCACTCTATCATCGTGTTGACCGGCGAACCCTTGAAGAAGATCCTCTCTCGTCCCAAAGCCTCAGGGTGCCTCGTCAAGTGGGCCATCATGCTCGAGGCCTACGACATCTCTTATCGCCCCGTATAGCCATCAAGGGATAGGCCCTCATGGACTTCATCATAGAGAGCACCGTCCCAATAGAGGAAGAATCACCGTCCGCTCGAGGACCCATCTGGGACTTGTTCGTAGATGGATCATCCAACTCGACTGGAAGTGGCACCGGTGTCCTCCTCAAGTCACTCGAAGGAGCAGAGCTACAATACGCCTTGAAGTTCAACTTTCAGGCATCCAATAATGCCTCCGAGTACGAAGCCCTCACTTTGTGGGCCAGGATGGCGCGACGACCAGGAGCCGAGCGAGTCAGAATCCACACGGACTCCCAGCTGCTCGCCAACCAGGTCAATGGTGACTACGAAGCTCAGGAAGCACCTATGATTAAGTACCTTCAAATGGTCCAAGGGTTATCCCAACTATTCGAGAGTTTCAAGGTAGTCTGAATAGCTCAGGAGGAAAACTCCCAAGTGGACGCCCTCTCTCGCCTGGCCTCCTCCCTCGACCCGAGCTCATGATCGTTGACCTGGCAACCCCAAGCGACTGGTGGGCCCCTTACGTGTCATGGCTCCGAGACTCCCAGGAGCCCTCCAACCTTGGGGAAGCTCGAAGATTGAAGTACAAAGCCCAGCGCTTCGTCATCTTGGACGACGCCTCGTACCGTAGGTCTTTCACCAGTCCCCTCCTTAAGTGCCTCAGTGCCGACGAAGCTAGCCAAGCAATTCAAGAAGTTCACGAAGGTATCTGCGGTGCACACCAGGGAGGAAGATCACTTGCCAGGATCTTGCTTCGGTAAGGTTATTGGTGGCCCACTCTTCAACGTGACTGCTTGACCTACATGCAAAAATGCGATCGGTGTCAACACTTCAACCATATGGTCCACCAGCCTACCTCAGAGCTCGTCACCCTTACCGAGCCATATCCTTTTGCCCGATGGGGAATAGACATCCTGGGGCCATTCCCTACGGCTTAGGCCCAGAAGAAGTTCGTCATCGTCGCCATCGACTACTTTACAAAGTGGATTGAAGCTGAAGCCACCGCCAAGATCACCGAATCGATCGTTTGGAGCTTCGTGCGGAAATCGATCATTTGTCATTTTGGTATCCCCTGAGTGATTGTAAGCGATAACGGTTGGCAATTTGATTCTCACTACTTTAGAAACCGATGTGCCGACCTAAAAATACACAACCACTTCACTTCGGTGGCCCACCCTCAGGCCAACGGACTGGTTGAAAATGCCAATAGGGCTATATTAAAAGGCATAAAAACTAGGCTCGGCAAGGCCAAGGGCAGCTAGCTAGAGGAATTACTGAGCGTACTTTGGTCACACCGAACTACTCCAAGAATGGCCACTGGGGAAACTCCCTTCCAGTTGGTGTATGGCGCGGAAGCTATGATTCCGCTAGAGGTTGGCAACCCCTCTCTCCGAGTCATCAACTTCTCGCATGAGGTGAACGTGTAGAAATTGCTGGAGAACCTCAATATGGCGAGCGAGACCCGAGAGATCACGAGCATCCGAGTCGCGGAATACCAGTGGCGCCTCGCTCAGTACTACAATGCCAGTGTCTGGGATAGGCACTTCCAGCTAGGAGACTTTGTCTTAATAAAAGTCAAAGCCTCTCGACAACTGGAGGTGGTGGGCAAGCTGGCCCCTAACTGGAAAGGCCCCTACCGAGTGGTCGAGATGCTCGAAAAAGGAGCATACTGACTCGCCACCATGGAAGGAACACCAATCCCTCGGACATGGTGTTATGGCCGGTGCGATGGATTCAGAGGGGGGTGAGTGAATCGCTCTCTAAAAATTCTCTGTCGAATTAAAATTTAAGCTGAGGGGGTGGGGTGCGGAGGTTACCAAGGTGGAGAGGGAGAGGGGGGGCGCAAGTGGCTCTTAGGGAAGGGAGGGAGTGTGTTTGAATTTTTGGATAATGGGTGATTAATTTTGGTCTTTGGGATGGGAAGAGGTGTATTGGAGAGTCGGGAATTCTCCCTTGGGAGATGAGAGGGTGGCTTGGGAGAGTGAAGAGGTGTATGGGAAGTGCCAAGGGGTGCCTTGGAAGAGGGAGGTATTAAATGGGAGAGTTAATGTCTCTATGGAGGTGAAAGGGCAAGGTGATGTGGCAAGAGGTGAGAGGATGAGGTGGAGCTGATGTGGAGGGGAGAGGAGAGAGGGGGGTCGGCCTAGAGAGAGAAGGGGAGGAGAGAGAGGGGTTCGCCCCCTTGAGAGAGAGAGGGAGCTTCTCACTCCTAAGGGGGAAGAATCACTCAATTTCTGGAAATACTTCAATTATTCATTCTATCATTAGTTTTCAAATGGGGGAGTGGGGTCCTATTTATAGGAGCCCATACTTTTACAGGACCATAATACCCTTGACATTTACACTAAAGACCAAACATGTCCAGGGGTGATTAAAGGGGCCTCATTGACTCTAACATAAGTAAGTAACTCACTAACCTAGGTACAGGACTCAAATAAAAGGGAAATTACATGATAAGACTCAAACAAGAAAATGAAAAATACATCATATGACTCGAAATAAAGTGATGAACACGATGTAGCACTGCTGGTGAGCATCAGGAGCATCGAAAAAATGTGGGAGGGCTAGAGATGTCCCCATCATTCCCCCGGGGTAGGGAAAACTCAACCCCGTCGAGTATGGGTCCACCAAGGAAGTGATCCTCCAAAGCAGCTCTGGGCGAGCCACGACCTCCAAACTCAACCCTGCATCCTTAGCCGAGGGACGACTCTTCAGCCTCTCAAGGTGACTCGGGCACACCCTCTTGTCGGCAATGGTACCCTACTTGCCTAGTATTGACTCCATGTGCTCACGTCGGGCTCTCAAGCTGACTCTGATAGACTTGGGTGGGCCGGGGCATCCATAGGTGAAACTATCATGTGTGAATGTGGCAAATACTGGGGGACCTGGACATCCATGAATCTATCATGCTCTAGACCCATCTTGGTGACGACGACAGATGGGGGAGGGCCGACACACCCAAATGTGGACCAATCATGCATCCTAGCTAAAGTGACATCTATGAGACGACCTAACTTACTAACCATGTTGGATGATGCAATAGGCCATGACACATGCATTCCTATCCCAGAGATGATTTCCATGTACGGGGGTATGGGATGGCCTTTGAGCTTCCACTCAAAAGGGTCAAAGGGGTCAAGGAAGGTGGACATCTTAGGGTGAGATTCTTTCTCATTCCTTAGGTGCATGTCGTTCCCAGTCATGGCTTCCCTTATGTAGTCCGGGCCTAGGAAGAGGTGGGCTTGGTCAAACTCTATGGCCGGGGTTAGGAAGCAATGGGTGGAGAATGATGTGGGTGGGTCACGTGGATACCTGGGCTCCCATTGGAAGGGGTCAAAGGGAACATGGAATGGGTTACCAAGGGAGAGGAGCTCTATGTCCTCATGGTCCTCAAAAGGGGGTGACTCATCCTCCTCTATGGGAATAGTTGGGCCGGTGTTGTTGGTGGGTTGGTCGGCCACGAGAGGATGGTTTGGCTTTCTACCCGAGATAAGAAGCTCCAATTTGAGGATGGAGTCGGGCTCATCGGGTGTGGGGAGGAGTAAAAGGAGGTTGCCAGTGTAGCAACCAACAGTGCAAACTGAGGTGATGGACCTGATGCATAGGTGGAGGAGGTCAAGGCCCAGAGGTCGGTCGGACCCTGGGGGTCAACATACCAGTTAGCTTAACTTGTAAGGCTATGCCCTTAAGAAGATCCTGCAAAGTCTCTACTCAGTAGTAGGATTGTATGGTAGTGCGATAGGAGATGAAGGGCACTATGGGGAGGTGTTGATCCAAGGGAGGGTAGATATCGGGCGTGATAGGGTGAATTGGTCTCTCCTTTAGCCATCTAGCCAGGGACCTACTTATGATGATCTCGCTCCGAGCTAGAGGGGATGGCACAGAATGAAGATCAAAGTGTGAGGTTTCTTCCTCGCCTTGGGCATGTGTTTCCTTCAAAGTGGAGAGTGGACCCGGGGTGTTCACCACTATGGAATCGGGTGTGGGGATCATGGGTATTCTACCAATGAGGTGAGAAGGTCTTTTGTGGGTAGGGTGATGATGGTCGACGCATGGTGCACCAGAGGTGGTGGGTAAAGGGAGACTTGGGTTAGGATAAGGAGGGGAAGTAGTTGAGGCCTAGGACATGGGAGATTTGGGGTAGGGAGTGGGAGATGGGTTGGGTGAGGAGGCTTGGGTTGGTTGGTCTTGGGAGGCATGTCTCTTATGGGGGAAGATGGAGGGGTGGAGGCCAATTGGGTTTGGGTGTGGGTTGGATAAAGGAGTTTGGGTTGGGGGGTGGCGGCCTTCATGGGGGGAACCGGGTCAATTAGGGGTCTGTTACCATTGGGATCGGCCAACTATGGAGGGGTGGAAGTGGGTCGCCCTTGGTTTTGGGGAGAGTTGGTGGTGGTGAGGGTTAGGTGGTAGGGTACCGAGGTGGTGGTTGGGGCAGGATGGGTAGAGAGCCGTGGCGATTGAGCCATGTGAGTGGCCTTAGGCCGACCGGGTGGGGATTGGAGCATTGTCGGTGTGACGACCCGGATCCCGGATACCAGATATACCCGATCAGACTATCAAATATACCTGATACCACTTGGAACTCGTGAGGCCTCCCAAGGGCGGTAAAGCCCCTAAAGGGAAAAAGGGATTGTCATGGGGGTACATTGAACTGGCAGATATAGTAGTAAGTAATAATATTTCATTCGATCGGTTTGCTAAAGTAGCAGAAATAAAATTACTTTTTAATTAATAGTTTAAATTAGCTAGTGTTGAAGCTTCCTTGCTCTTTATGTCTTTCACTTTGCCTCCTATTCATATCATTCAATATCTTCTCTTCTTCAATCCATTCCCTCGATCTTTCTAGAGCTCATGTCCTTCTCAACTTTTGTTTATCTTGTTCTATCATATCTCTGTGAGAAGGTATTACCTCACGATTTTGAACCTGGTAGTTCTGCTTCATCTGATCCTGGGTTTGATTGAAGAGTGTATCTGTCATATGTGTCGTTTGTCATATGTTGTCACCTGTGTTGTTTGTTGTCCCCCGTGCTCGTCACACGTGTTGTCTTTTGTCCTCTGTGTCGTAGTCTCATGTGTTATTACTGTCCCTCTATGTGTTCTGTCCTGTGTTGTCATCGTTACATGTGTTGTCTCTTGTCACACATGTATATTGTCCCCCCGTGTCATCATTATGTGTCATGCTGTCCCACCATGTCCTTGTCCCACCACGGGTGCTATCCCACCATGTCGTGTTGCCTTGTCCCACCGTGTTCTTTCAGTCCCGTGCATGCTTGCCATTTGTTCTTGTGGTGATTATTATGTTTGTTATACGTTTGGTTCATCTCTATGTTGTGTTTCGTCCACCTTCATTGCGTCATGTTATCTTTCATTCATCTTCATTGTTATGTTATGTTCACGTGTCATATGGTTGTCTTATATTGAAAACCTCATTAAAATTGGAAAATCAAAAAATGCCACTTCGCTTGGCAAGTAAGTCAGGTATGGCTCTCTATCCCTTCTCATTATTGCATTACTATATGGCATTTACCTTATTATAGCCTCTCAAGGACTGGCTGGTTCTCTATGTGTTCTGGGATCTGATGTTCCCCTTTAACAAAAACGATGATGATCTAGCAGTATACAGTTAATCGTTTGATAGGACGCTCGGTTGAGTCGAGTGGGGGACGATGGACTCTATCTTGCATGCTATTATTGTAAGAAGACTCTTGACTCCATCTTGGCTCGGTCTAGCAATATTATCCTTGAGTACTTTCTATTTTTTCTTTACATTCATTTTGATAATTTCTTTATTTTATCCCAGCATGCATCATATCATTTTTTGAGCACTCACGTCTCGAATTCTCTCAAGGTTTCTCCTCAGCAATGGTTAGTTGTACTTCAACTCTCTTAGATAAGAGATTCCCATTTCACTTTGAATTTGAACATCTTCTCTGATCTACCCACTTGGTCTGGTGGGTCAGCGTGATTCCTGTCCAGATTTTATCTCATTTATCTCTTTCAGTTATTGCTGATCGTGTCCCCTAATGTGGTTGATCGTGTTTTCTTTTCCTCCTTTTACTTAGTTTAGATCTCCAGACATGTCTCATCCTTGTCAATCATTCATTGTGGTTAGTTCAGTATTTTTAGGAGAATTCCTGTCACTTGTTGGTTGTGACGGGTGTCTTTTTTCTTGATGTCTACTTTTTAGTTCTCTCCACTTCATCTCTGCTTCATATCAATTTCTCATCATTGTCACTTTCACTCCATCTCCTTTCCATTTCGCCTTCACACTGCCTCCGCTCGCTCCCTTGCAAAGCGAGCATCAAGGAGGGGCATCTGTTGACACCCATTTTAAGCTAATAAGTCGAGTTATTTCGCTTATTCACCTTCCATGATACCCTAAATTACCCATTATTTTGGAACATTCTTTGAGCACATTTTGAGCCCATTTTCTCATCTTTTTTTTCAAGCCCATTAAGCTTTGGTGGCTTTTATCTTTGATTCCCCGACTTTCGGGTCCATTTCGGGCCTTCAGATGGCCAAACGGACATCTGGGGCATAGCTCACCAGCAACCTGAGATAGCAGTCAATGGGTGACCGCTACCTTAGGTAGCGATCAACTGTTGACCGCTACCTCAGGTAGCGATCAACTGTTGACTGCTACCTTAAGGTGGTAGTCAACAGTTCACCACCATATCCATATTAAAAAAAAAGAGAGAATCCCTCAGGTAGCGGTCTAAGACAGACTGCCAACTGAAGGTGGCGGTCCTCCCTAGACCGCCATCTCCCATTTTGTACCCAGATCGCCCTGGCTCAGTTCCCTTTGGACTCGGGACCCTTTCTTTGACCCAGTCAAGTGGCTATCCTCCCATGACTGTTTTCTCCAAGTTGCGGCCGCCCGATAGGTCGTTTTCTTAGTACAGAATCTAGATGATTCTGAACTCCGATTTCTTCACTACAGGACTCTTTGGACTCCTTGTTTGATCTATTTTTGACGAGGATAAGCCTCTCGATTTTTATCCATCATGTGCTATTATCCTTCATATTAACTCAAGGTTTATCAAGCCATATCTCTATTTTTGGGTATTTATCTCCTAATTCCATGCATGGGAGAACTTTTTGGGTTTCTTGCAAATTCTATATAAATCTGCCCAATTCGTTTGTGCGAAGGAGGGTACTTTCTGGACCTGGGGCGAAGCCATGCTGCTCCGCCATCTCAACCCTTCGACACCAGGCTATTCAGGGGAGTATTAATAGTTGTGTGGGAATGACTGATCTAAAGGGGAGGGGTGAATAGATCTGTCCCACTTTTTCCAGATACAAATAGATTGCAGCGGAATAAAAGAAACATGTTTGAAAGGCAAGAACCAAAAACGCAGGATGCAAGTTTAAGGATGAGATATGGCCTAAACAAACATCTAGCGCATGTGAATCACACAAACAAACCACATGAACAAGGATTGTAAGGTGGTTCGGATTGAAACCTAAGTCCAACGTCCACCCCTCACTTAAACCAAGTGAGGCTTCACTAGTGCCACTGCACTACACCACTGTGAACACAGCAAAGGGCACAACCGGCCACCCACAAACACCAGAAGCCCTCTGTCTGCCTTCTTACAGTACCAAGTAGGGACTGAAACACCACACACTAGAGAACACCTCCATCTGTCTCCCTACACACTAGTAGGGATGGTTCGAGGTTTCTTTAAATACCAGCCGGCAAGGGGGTGGTCATTGGCACAGCAGCTTGAGTCTCAAAATAGCTGGGCTTCTGGGCCTGGGATATCAACTTCCTATACTCCCCGGTCCTCTTTGATTCAGGGTGGTCTGTACAGAAGAACGTCAACACAACACGGTGGTCATGATAACAGCTCGCCATGTATACCTAAAATGGGATAAGAACATGAGTAGGAGGCAAGAGTAGACGCAAGGAGGGCATACCTGCTGGTCCGGAATACAAGGGTGAAAGGGAGCAATAATACAGCGAAGGTTCCTAATTTTGAAAGGCCCCTTTGCGGACCAACCAATAGACGTCCCCTATTGAGACGTAATGTTTGGCCAATAAGGCCAGGTCTTCATGACCACAAACTAGCAAGCAATGGTATAAGCCGAGATGGTCCATGCCCCATCTATCGGCGTATCTGAAGGCAACAAACAAGGGTGGCTCAATATCACCTCGGCCTTGTCACTCATGGAGAGGCCGTGAATGCACAACAACACAAAAAGCCAAGAGGTCTAATTATAGAAAGTTGGCTGCCGATCCTCCTTCCTGATAAAGGTCCTGTAAGGACAGTGACGATCAGTCTTTGGGCGCCAAGGAGCAAGAGATGCAAGAGACTCCTCCATAGGCAAAGGAAGTTGTTGTAGCACCAGTCTACCGCTCCCCACGCAGCATAACCCCTAAAGAGTCTTCAAAAAATCATCTTTATTGATGGTGGGAAGCTCCGGTTGCTGTCTCGGGGTGCTACGCTTCGTAGTCTTCCATGCCGCCAAATAAGCTTGCACCTCTTCATCTTTTTGATGCTTCAACCTCCTCAAATGGGCCGGATCGATCTCGAGCACCGGGGAAGGCTGAGCACTCAGGAACTTCCTCTCTACCGTGTCCCAGCAGTCATTCCTGGAGGTTCGAAAGAAGCCGGTGCGAGAATTCCACCTTTTAATATACCCCGACGTCACACGGGGAAATCGTGTAGGGGCGGGCACCCTAAATGTAGCAGCCTCTCGGCAATGGAAATAATCCCACCAAGTTCGAGCCTCCTCAATTGATGTTGCGCCTGACCTTACCCAGCTTTATAGGGGAAACTGTGCTAAAGAAAGAGGAATGTGCTGATCATAGCTGAAATTTCTACCAAAATGGAAATGATAGTAATGTTCCAAGAAGGTGGTCCCTCCTTTCCGAAAGATGAGAACACTGGGTCGAATAGATAGAACCTAGTCCATCAAATCCACCGCCAAAGAGGGTCGTGTGCAGGTTGCACCAGAAATTGGATTGGTGTAGTCTTCCACTACTCCAAATTTACACTCTTGCAGATAGTTCACCAACGGGCTGGAGTGTGCCGCCAAACTCCAGAAGTGTAGAGCACCGGGAGCATTCAACGGAACCTTCTTCAACTGCCCCTGATAGAAAATAGCTAATCCATGGGCTGGTTCAGCTTGGCGCTGGCAAACTCCAGCATCCTCAGAAATAAATTCGATGATAACAGCGATCGGGGAGCGAACTTGGGGAACAAAGTGCGCACCCAAGCATTGAAAAAGTGAAGAGGACCGATGGTCCGCAAATTTCTCGGGTGGCGTGAATGATGAAGATGTCCCAACATCTTGTATATCAAACATAATACAGCTGGGTAGAGGGATAACTTCATTCCCCATGCCACGAGACATGTCGGATATATGGCCTCAGCAAGGATCATAGTCTCGTCACCCTGGGGAAGGGTGAATTCACACAACCAATAAGTCAGATACACCGTGCAGTGTGTGACGGCATCTACCCTAGTGGGATTGGGACCACCCCATCTTCCTTGCTGCAAAGAAGGTGCCAAATGGGTCTTCTGATGAGCATGCTTCACTGACTTGCCCGAAGCAGTAGCAACAGAAGGATAATCTTTGTACTTCTAATTGCCTCCGAAGAAGTACTGCAATCACATCCCCATCCTCACCCGTTTCCTCACCTTTTTGGGGCGGGTGTGAGAAGAAAAAGTCTCAGAGGCCTCACCTTGAGATAGACATAGGGTCCGGTACACTATCATCAAGTACCGATAAGCAAATCTGCACAGATAAAGTCCTTCCCCGTTCGTCTGATCCTTCGGATGATCTGGCCAACAAACCTCCTTGTAGGGCTCTCCATCGATCGGGAGGCTGCTCAACTGTGACAGACTCCACAAGTCTAATTAAGTCTCACCCTCGGCCGTGTAAAAATTATTAAACTCAGGGCAGAATGCCTCTATCATCTCGCAATAGAGAACCTTGGAGATGGGGTAGCAAAAGTGGGAGGCATACACGCTATGGTACACCCCAGCAGTCATCAAGATCAAGCCATAATTCTGAAGCACATAATATGTGAATTCAACGCCTCCAGCCCAAAATCCAAGAGAGTCCGTGGCCTTCAAGTCGGTGAACCATCCAATGGCGATTTGATGCTTAAACTATGTCGCTAGGCAATCCAGCAAGAACGGTTCCTCATGGAACCCCCACCTTAATGGGGCCAAAAATAGCCCGAAGTATGGCTTCTCCCCATGTACGCTGTCGATTGATAAGTCCCACCTGGCAGGGGTGAACTCAGGGGCCCTTGTCAACATGCCCTACTTAGGAGTCAGTTCTGACAGGCCAGCGATGGCATCCCACTTCCGGGGTGTTCCAGAAAAATATATTGGTTCGCTCCTCACCACCAGGTCGATCACGCTATCATGACCCAAGAGGATGCTCAGCTCAGCTATATACTCGGACCACGTGGACGTCTCTCTTGCCCAAAAGGTTGAAAACATGAGTGAAAGCCATAAGATGTTTGTCCTTCAGGTGGTCCACTATATAGTTTCAGTTGCGGTCAAAATCGAAGCGACTACTGTCTGACAATGCTAGCCGTCCAATATCCATCGTATCTATTTCTGAGTCCGAGGATTCAGCTACTACTGCCACACGAGCATGCCCTCTGTCAAGCTCATGAAGAGCCGCCCTGCCACTTGGTGGTTTAAGTTTGAATTTAAGTAATAGAACGCATCTTCGCGCCTAGACGTTTCCACCAAAAAAAAAAGAAAAGAAAAGAAAAAAGAGGAGAGGACAGTCACTTTTGTAGAGAGTTTGACATGGGGGAGAGGGATAAAAGTCATCATTGCTAATGTCGACGGTGGATTCCCGTTGAGGAGAATGGCCACGACGAGGCACGATTCCCCATTTCGAGGCATGATCCTGTCTAGCATGTCAAGTGGGAGTGAGTAGAAAAGAAGAGGCGTAGAAGAGAAGGCACGCACAAGAAAACACTAAAGTGACAAAAAGGAAATCATTCCATTTCATATAACAAACTGTCTACCATGTACATCATAAGTGAGGGGGTGAGTGTACAAACAACTCTCTAACTCTTGCCACCGCCCTCCTGACCACCCTCCTAGTCGTCCCTCTCCTCTCTCCTATGATGAAGATCCCTAGGGGGCCTCTGAGAGCTCTGTGAGGCCGTGCTTGCCTCGCCTTGCGGTGCCTGACCGGCCTCGGTGGTGCGACGACACTCCTCGGCTGAAGAGACTAGATAGCTACCCATGGAAAAGGAACCAGACTGACGAAGGCATGCACCACTCTCCTTTGCCCTCTGGTACCGCTCCTCGCTCTCCCATAGCCTCTGCTCCGCTATACTGAATCTCTGCTCTTCCGTACTGAGGCCTACATGGAGCTCATAACTCGGGCCTCAAGAGCCCTCCTCTCGTCCCAGTCTCTCTGTCGCTCTGCTCTGCTCTCCTCTCTCTCCCTCTCTCTCTCCCCTCTCTCTCTCTCCTCTCTCTCGCGATCTACCTCCCTCCTTGACACCTCGAGGGCGATCCTCAACTCCAAGACGTCGCGATGTAGCTCCTCAGCTTCTAGACGTCACCGCTCCTCCTCCAGCTGAGCTAACTGGACATCACGGGCATCGCGCACTGCAGTCCGCACGTCACGCTCCTCCTCCGCCCAGACTGCACGAGCCAGTGCGTCCCGAACCTCCACTACCTGTCAAGGACCAATCATCCCTTCGTGTCAGTAAAAGAGTGGAAATGTGTAATGAAGATCTGAGGCGAGCCAATACTTACCCTAGCCGCAAGGTCGCGCTCGGCCTCCTCAGTGCGGGCCACCGCGCCGGCAGCTGCTCCAGAAGAGAAGAGACCACCGGAGGAGGAGCCTGGGAATTGGAGGACGCTCCGCCGGCCATCCCGGCCGTCGCTGCCTGATGGGCACGCTGAAATACAGAAATAGACGACAGTCAGTAACTGAACATCAAGAATCTAGGTACTACTACTACTACTACTAATAATAATAATAATAGTAGTAATGGTAATGATAATAAACAACAAAAAAATAGAGAGAAAAGAAATCCATTGCATAGACTCACCAGTATGTCTAGCTCCTGCCGTGTGACTGCCAGCTGCTGTCTGGCATCCGCCAACTGGGCCCGCAGGTCAGTGATGATGGCATCCCGAGCATCCTGCATTCATGAGTATGTAGGTTAGTGTCACATGCATGTGTACATATTTACAAAAAAAAAATACTTACCCTTGTTAGCCTCCCAAGGTAGAGTCAGCCTGCGTACGTATCTCGGTACCGCCGTAGGTAGTCGATGCTGTCCTGCACCTGGGACACCACCGGGACACCGCCCTATTGCCAGTCCTGGAACTGTGCAGGGAAGCTCATGCACCAGTCCACCAGCTTCGCCTTACCCTAGGTCTTCCGCCCGATCTGGCTCGGCGCGTCTACCTCCAGCCACTCCTGGGCGAGCCCCGAGGTCCTCATGACCAGCCTGAGCCGAAGCGGCTCAATCTCGTTCAGGCAATGGATCCAAAGGTCTCGCCTGAAATGAGGTCGGTTCGCCACGACCCGAGGCTGACCAGCATCGGCCATGCCTAGGTATGGCTTCCAGACCACCTGCATTACATGTATCGTGTCAGCTTCCACATTTGCAAATAAAAGAAGTGTACAAAAAAAATCATACCATGGCCTCTGGGTACTCCGTCAACTCCCGTCGAAGCGACGACAGCTGGTAGGTGTGTGGAGCCACCGTCATGATCGGCCTCCACCGCCGTGCTAGGGGTACGACCGCCCGGTCCCACTCCCTAGCTCTCCCCATCGGGAAGTAGTAGTAGCTCCACACCTGCATCCATCATATGTCATTAGCACAATTAATTGCATAAACATAAAATAGAATTTACTGTAAATAAAATAAATAAATGAAATGCCAACCTGGAGGAAAGGCACGAAGCTGTCGACTGTCGTTTCTTTCTCTGCCCCCTTGCACAGATCAATAATTAAGTAGGCGAGCAGGGATGCTCCCCACGCATAGTGCCCCACCCGGTCTAAGTCCACCAGAATCCCGAGGAAACAACAATGGATGTCGTCCCCCTTCATCCCCAGTGGAAGGCGGCCCAGTAGGGAGAAGAGAAATCACCGGAGGTCTCGGTCCGCCCGCTCCAAGTCACTCGCGTCCCGGCCGAACGCTCCCCCGGCTGCTCCCTCCAGCCGCGTCAGAAACTCTGCACCAGTCTCACCGACGTGCTATCGCGCGTCGACAAATCTCAGTGCCTCCATCAGATCTGCCCGACCAACTGTCCTTCTATCTCTATCGGTCGCGTTGGTCTCCAGCCCTAACAACTCCAAGGCACTCTCTCTGTAGTCGGGGTAGGTGACCCCGCTGACGGCCTCCCCGTCCACCCATAGTCCGGTGATCCGGGCTACATCCTCCAGTGACGGCACCATATACCCCCATGGCATTAGGAAAGCTCGGCTCGGTGCGTACCACCTCTCTCTTAGTGCCTGGACGAGAGGCAAGTCGAGCCGGAAGGGCTCGATACGTAAAAATGCACTGAACCCCATGGCATCCACTCTGGCCCGCTGGAAGTCCGGTAGCTCTCGGTACATTGCTACTACTAAGAACCATTTCAGCGTATTCAATTCCGCCTTTTAATTGTGTTTTTAATTGGCTGTTTGCTGTAGAACTTCCATATCTAATATAATCAAGTAAATTTTTTGTTAATCCTGCCGCTATTACCCATCCATGCCTAAGCAATATATTAAATGGCGAAAACCTTAAATTTGTTGCTGTTTCAGGGCTATAAGTACCTGTAGGTTCTTTCTCGAAATCATCCTGCCATAGCCTTTCTGAAAATACATATTGTGTATCATCCCCGCTTAATCCCTGATCGGCTATATTTCGCTTTAAATCCATTACAAATATATCTTCATCATATCTTGTATCTTCGGTTGAATATCTCTCTACAGGCTTTCTTCTTGCAAACTCTTTCCCATAGCTATCCGCTCTATATGGCGAAAGCTTGCTATAAACGTTTTTAAGGCGTTTTATTACGGTTGTGAATGTTGACTTAGTATTGTATTCGTCAAGCCCGTTAGCTTCTTCATATTCACCCCCTTTGCTATATCCTAACTCTAAACCTGAATAAAAGTATTTTGATGCCGCGCTTCTTTTTGCTTTGCTTATCTGTATTGGCAGTTTTACGGTAACCTGATTACTGTAGAAATAAGACAATTCTTCAATAACAACCGTTTCCTGATAACCCACTCTTTCAATACCTAAGCCTAAATTCCATATAACATTGTTAGAAGCTATAAAATCCCTCCATGATGTGGTAAGGGATTTGTATTTTAATACGTTGTTGTTTTCGTTATCATCATCTGATAAGTCCGCTAATTGCTTTGTAAATCCCCTTACCGCTAAACCATGTGTATAACCTGTTAACGATGCAATTCCATCAACATCATATCCTAAGTCTGTTCTACCTAATGCTGTAGATTTTAAAATGTTTTTTTTACTTGTAATTACATTTAGCAATCTTTCTGCAAGCTCCCAACCTAATATGAATTTACATTGGCTTTTATCATAATAACTATCCTCAACTATACTCATTGTTGCTATTATATCCTGTGCCGCTACATCTAAATGACCTCTGTGCAAACTATTACCTAATGTACTTTTAACATAAAACTCAAAAGCCAAGCTTTCACCTGGTTCTAAAGTAACTACACCTTCATAACTTGCAGTATGGAACGTTCGTGGATTATTATTCACACCTGTAAATGGATTTGCAAAAGCATCCCCACCTAAAGCATCTAAACCACCATTACCTACAGTTGTAAATAATTCAGCTATTTCTTCGGTTCTGTCATAGCTAAACCCATTAGTATATTTCGTAAAATATAAACCGTACTGTGATCCGCTTGTATCATCTTTTCGTGTAATGTTAGCCCACCATGATATATCAAACTTAATCTTTAATGTTCGAGTTATTTCTGTATTAATAAAAAACATCATACCCGTAGTACCGTTTTGGTCGTTGCCTCTGCTTTCAGGGATTACGCTATTAGCTTCATCATGCGAACTACTATACATATTTAATGGCACTCCTACAGTACCATACCGTGTATTTCCATTGCTTTCTATTGTTGCTAATGCGCTATCTGCTTTATATCCAAAATCATTAGTAGGTATTACATTAAAAAACGTCCTTAAATTAATTTTACGACCATCTAATGCAACGGTATCTAATCTCAATGGATCTAACGGTAAACCATCCATTGATTCAGTACGTTCAATCTCTATGTTTTCGCTTTCTCTACTTTTTAATATTGTTTCAATACCAGCAGAATTAAACTTAACACGTATTTGATTGTTTTCATGCTCGTAAGTAGATAAATCTAAATCCCCATCATAAGCCTTTTCAAATATGTCTGTTTGAGGGTTTGCTTCTTCTCTTGTTAATCTTATATTACTTTCTATACCGTAGTTTTCATAAACAAACCGAATATAATCATATCCACTACCTACGAATGATAATGAATTTGAAAATTTAGCAAATATCCCTTGATAATCTTCATTACGGGATATTTCTTTATCATCTGTTTTCCACCCAATAGGATCGGTTATTATTTTTTGCCCCATTTCTTTATTATAAAGAATGTAGCGTACTCTGTTGTGATATGCAGGATTAGCACCCATAATTTACCATTTTCTGTTGTTAAAAGCCCAAATAGCATGGTCTAAATCTATTTTTGGCATATTATTTTGATTAATAACTTTAGCATTTTTAAAACCTTCTTTAATTGCCCTCTTTACACTTTCTTCAATATCTGAATTACCATGTTTTGATTTATCAATCATGTTTTGCAGTTTTGTAACCTTATTATATTCGGATTTCATGCTATTAGCCATTTTATAACGCTGTGAGGCAATATAATCTTCTTTTGTTTTGTGTACTATATCTCCTTCTTCTAACATTGTTAACGTGGCTTTATTTGGTGTTAAAACAGCTTTACCGCTTTTGCTTTCGATTACCTCACTTACACCACCATCGCCAACATAGGCTAATTCAGCTTTACCGCCTTTTCTACCCGTTTTATACTTAGGTATAGGTGTAGCTACTACAGTTGCTAATTGAACCTCTCCTAAAGCCCCAATTAAAGCCGCGAATATAGAACCTAATATAGGGCCTGTTTGTGCATATGCCTGCATTATCGCCTGTGCTGTAGAAATGCTAATATCAACTATTTTTAAAGCTTTATTGTAGATCGCTTGTTTTCGCTGTTCCTCTCTTTTCTTTTGCTCTAACTTTTCTCTTTTAATTTCATATTCTTTGTCTAAAGCTTCTTTTTGGCTCTTGTCGTTTTTAGCTAATTCAGCCTGTTTAGAATAAGATTCTTCTAATGCCGATAGTTCATCATCTATGCTTTGTATTTTAGCCTGTGAGAACTCGTTAAAAGCGTTTACAACAACACCAAATGATTCTTTAGCAACCTCTCCAATAGCATTAAATATTACTCTTAACTTTTCTTCTACAGAATCTGCACCATTTAATAAGTTTTCAAAAGCGGTTTTCCCGTTTTCTTCTATTTTAAAGAATATTTCGGCACTTTGTAAACCTGCATTTTGTAAAAAACCAGATGTAAATGTATTTAAGTAATCATCTGTAGCACGTTTAAGGTCTAATACTAATTCTTTTGTTTTCTCTAAACGTTCCTGTTCTACATTCGCTAAATCTGTTTGCAGTTTAATTTCTTTTTCTCTTAAATCCTGTGCATACTGTGAATTTTGCTCATCTGCTTTTAAGGCTTCTATTTGTGCCTGTACACGCCTTAATTCAACTCTAATTATTTCTTCATTAGATTCTGTAGCAATCTTTACTTTTCGTTCTTCAAGCTCTTTAAATCGCTCGTATGAAGTTGCCGCACTAACATTATTAAGTTCTTTGTTTAACTCTCTAATTGAATCAAGTTGTTTTGAACTAATAACATTAACTTCTCTTTGGTCGTTTATAGAGTCTAATACACCTTTTAATTTTAATGCCGATTCAATTGCCAATTCGTTCTTTTTACCTTCATAGTCTGCATCTGCTTTCTCTTTTCGGACTAAATATTGATAATATAACTCTTGTAGGTTTGAATTAGTTGCGCGACCTTGTTGTATAGCTAAATTATATTGCTCTTTTTGATTTTTATAATTTAAATCATTAAGCCTTAATTGTTCTTCATAATCTAATTTTATTAATGCTTCTTTTTGGAAATAATAGTTATTAGCCGCCTCTAATCTTACCTCAAAGTTTTTTTCTTCATTATCGGTTATTCTTTTTAAACCGTTTAATTCGTTTTCTATATTTTGTTTTCTTAAATCATAAACATCTTTTAAGTAGTCAATATCCTGTTTCTGTCTTTTAACTTTGTTATCCGATGCCGATTTAAACCCTTTTTCTTCTGATTTATTTAAAAATTCTTGTGCCGCTTTTACCTGACCTAATATTAAATTAGTTGTTTCAAGGCTTTTATTATATTCTTTGTTGTTTTTATTTAACCGATCTCGTATAACTCTAAGCGATGTTAAGTTCTCTGTTGTTTTTTGTTCATCTTCAAGCGCTGTAATAACTTCCCTTATCTCTGTTCTTTCTGCTCTTAGTTGTTCTAATCTTTCTTTACCTGATGATATTATTTCATTTGCAGAATAAACCGATAGCCTGTCTTTTTCTGCTGTACCTAACTTTTCTTCTTCTTTTTGCATATCTCGCAAAAGCTTCAATTCTTCCTTATAACCGCTCTCAAGTATGCTTTGTAATTGTTCATCCCTTCTTTCAGATGCCAATTTTGAAAGCAAACCAAGTCCTTTAATGGCTTTATCTGCAAAGTTTATTACACTCACAAAGAATTTAGTAATAACACTATTTCCATCGGTTATTTCACGTATAAAATTAGTCCATGCGTTACTTAGTCTTGTTGTTGATGCCGCTAATGATTCTACCCTATCGAGGTTTTCAACACCATATGCCTTTTCAAGTTCTCGTGCGAATGCAGGGAGTACATCTGTAGCTAATACTTTTCCATCTTTCAAAAGCTTGTTTAGCTCTGTTTCAGTAACACCCATTGATTTAGCCAATATACCGAAAGCACCTGGCAACCTTTCAGCTAATTGCCCTCTTATTTCTTCGGCTTGCACATTACCTTTTGAAATCATCTGTTGTAAAGCTAAAAAAGCACCCTGTTGTTGCTCTACTGATAAGCCCATTGCGCCAGCCGCCTTACTTACTGATTCAAATATATTTTGTATTTGTTGTGCTGTTATTTTATTAGCATCAATGGCGTTTTGTGAAGCCGCCAAAAATCCTGTGTACGATTTTGTAAGACCATTTATCTCTATACCGTAATCTTCAGACACCCTTGTTAAGAATTCTTGTGTGTCTGCAAAATCCTGTTGAGTTTTAGTAACGTTCTTTAAAGCTAAATCTAAAGAGTTTATTTCTTTTGAAGTGCTGAAAATATCCTTTGTGATAGCCGCAAAAGCTGTTACACCTCCTACTACACCAAAAGCACCTATAAGATCACGTAAACCTGTTATTGCTTGCCCTGGATAATTACCAACGTTTCTATTAAACCTATTTACAGCTTTATCTGCTTGTAAAACTTTTGAGTTAAGTTTATTAAACTCGTTTTGTGCAACTCTTAATTCTTTATCATATTCTTTTTGAGTTTGCGTGGCTAACTTGCCTCTTGCCACTAAGTCCTGTACTCTTGTAGCTGATATAGCCATTTGAGCCGTTAATCTTTGATATGAATTTGCAAATGTAGAATTAGCCTGTGCCGCCCTTGTTGCGTTTGTAGCAAGCAATCTATTGTTTACTATTTCCTCTGTGGTTTTTTGTATTGATTTGCTTTTTGTTTCAGTTAACTTGGTAATTTGTTGCTGTAAATCAATAACTGCTTGTTGTTCTTGCTTCATTGATGCTACTAACTGCGTAATAGCATTTGATTCAAGTTGCCTATTGTTTATGACTTTACCCATGTTATCCGCACCACGATATGCATTTGCAATAGTATTTAGTTGCTTAAATGATTCTATAAGCTTATTGTTTGCCGATATTACATTATTAGCTTGCTGTACTAATGGTTCTCCAAAGCGCAAGGCCTGATCCTCTATAATGTCTTTACGGGTTATAGTACCTCCATTATTTGCCATTGTTAATTTTGTTTACTTGTTAATGACTTTATTTTTTTATCAATCTGTTTACCCAATGCAATTACTTTTGATGCTGGCACTGTATTAAAATCAAAATCTATTTCTAATATAACACAGTAACTTGCTAATATATCATCTACAGTAATTTTATTATCCTCATTGTATTTTGGTAAACTTTCCCTAAAAGAATCTGCCTGTATTAATAAGCCTTGTGATTCCCTCCTTATCCTATCAATGTTTTCTAAAAAGTTATCCTTATTTATATAATACCCTACAGATTCAAATTCATCTGCTACATCCTGACTGTAATCGAACTCTAAAATGTCACATCCTAATTGTACAGCCCTGTGTTTACATTCAAAGTAATATATCTCACGATATAGCATTAAAACGCGTTTTTCTTCATCGCTGTTATTTATTTCTGAATAAGTATTATATATATCCTCCCAAATAGCCGTTAATTCTTCTTCTGTTACGCTTTCATCGTCAGACAGTAGTTTTACATTACCTGTTTCTATTATCTCAACTAAGAGCTTGTATGGGATTGTATCAAACTTTTTATAAATCATAGTATAATTATATTTTATAGTGTAAAATTAGCGCATTTTATAGATGCTACAAAATTCATAGTTCTAGTAGATTTATCCTCTTTTTATGTTATTTTGTAGGCCCAAGCAGGAAGCAGACGTGAGACCCTCTCTCTTTGGCAGATTGAAGAGTGAGGAAGAGCTGAATCTTCATCTTTCGCATCTTTTGTTTGAACATGGTGGTCATAGGGATCGCGTTCATCTCTGGTCATAAACTTCACAAAGATCGTGTTCTACTTCGAACGTGCACTTCTCAACGACCGCGTTCACAGCCATACTATTTTCTGGCTGGTCCTTTTTTTGTAAGGTAAGCATCATAATTTTAGTAATTTTCTTAATGTTTATTATGTTATAATCCTTTGGTGGCGATCACGACACTTTCTTTTTTCATACTCGCATGCTAGGTGGCCCAATTTTGTGCTAACACCCACCTTTGCCTCCACCTCCTTCCCAGCCCAAGCAAGTGTATCCTTTGCCGCCACCTCCTTCACCACCGCTTCCTTCCCTGCCTCTGTCAGTTTATCCTTCGCCACCTCCTCCTACACACGTTTACTATGTCCCATCTCTTCTACCTCCACCGAACTCCCCCCTCCCCCAATCTACTCCTCACCTCTGTCGATGTATTCTCTGGTGTAATCTCCTCCTCCCCACCAACCCCACTCTACCATTCACTAAGACTCTCCATTACCTCCCTCTCCCCTACCACCTTCTTTGCCACCACCAACACAAGTATACCATTATGCATTGCCACCCCCACCGAGCCCTCCTCCACCTTCTCCTACCCCAACTCATGCACTACGAGCCTCCCAGTTCACCCTCTCCTCTGCTACTTGTAGACACGCCATTTTGAGATTACATTAAGTAAATCTCATATTATACCACGATGTCTCAAAGTGGCTCTCACATTTGAGTTATTTAGGTAATTTTTTTGATAATTTCTCATTTTTAAAAATATTTCAAAAAAAAAATCTTAAACATGGCGACCGAGGGAGACGCGTTCTTAAAAATGTGTCAGCCCCTTGAGACACGTTCTTTAGCCAACATTCAACGCCAACCCTATCGTTTTGGCTGACAATTCACCAAATAAAAAAAAGAAACATGTCTTGCTGACGAGACGTGGCTTTAAAAGTCAAGGTTAGGCACCGAAACCACTCGCTTTCGACACTTTCGGTGCCTTTCGATGTCGAGTTTGTGGAAAAAAGAATATGCATCCACCACCCAAGATGTGTTTAAAGAACATGTCCATGGTAGTGGGCGTGAATTCCTAGAAGAAAATAATTTTAAATTAGTGAACGCACATGAATGCGTCCTCTATGGTGGTTGCGTTCTTCTCAATTTTCTCTATAAATAGGGGCCCCCTCTCGTGAAATTAAGGGCTTCAAAATCTTCAAAGAGGAGGAAAAACCCTATCCATTTTGCTTCTAAGCTCATGAGTGTTTAAGGGGAGGTTCTACCAGATTTTCGAGTGCCCGTGTGCTCAAAAGAGAAGGCCGTTTCATCCCACCATACGTCCACGTCATCCTCACGCTGCTGAAGTTCCCCTTGAAGCCCGCCATCGGTGCTCCCAATAAGCTTTTCTTCCCTCTTTTTGTCCTTCTTTGTTTCATTCCATGTTTCATTCCACTAGTTGCATGCAACAGTCGTTACTTCTGTTCGTGTTACGCTTTTCTCCTTGAGAAGGCCTTGCATTTGTGCATTTTTACACGAAATTCCATTCCATCATAACATTTTCCCACCCTTTGCGTCCAAAAGGGATTTAAAACAACACCAACCAGGTGTGTGCGTTCATGATTTCATTTCTTTCATCACAAGGGATTGATACTACACTACTTTTGTTCTAATTCACTTAGTGTTTGTTCATTTTCTTGCAAGGGTACCCAAGAGAAAACTCTCTTCATCGGTCGGTCAAGGGAAGAGGAAGAAGGAATCCACATAATCTCCTTCTTTTAAGGTATAAATGTGATCACTCTCTTTCATTTTGGGGTCTTTGGCCCCTGGTGATCACATACTCTTTCAATTTTTGGGGTCTTTGACCTCTAGCGATCACACATCATCAACACACATGCACTCATGTGTGATTTCCATTTCCATCCATTTATTTTCATTAAAACCCATGGATAGTGACTTCCTGCAGTGGCCCCATTTTCTTTATTTCCATTCCCGTTAAAACCCACGGAGAGTAACTTCCCGCAGCGGTCTAATTTTCCTTATTTTCATTCCTATTAAAACCCACGGAGAGTAACTTCCCACAACGATCCCATTTCCTTTATTTCCATTCCCGTTAAAACCCGTGGAGAGTAACTTCTCGCAATTGTCTCTTATGGTGTACTTTTCACATATTTCCTGTGAGAAATCATGAAGAGCAACTTCCCGTAGCGTTCTTTTCCATTTTTGCTTGTGTGTTTTTCTTTCCTTTTCCATGACGTCACTCACATCTTTTGGCGATGACGGTGGGACCTCTTTTTATTTTCTTTTGATTACCCATGTGTTTTTGACACCCATGCATGCCCCTCCATTTGGCACTGACGTGTGCCCCTCCTTATTGAGCTTGTGTACGTTATAGCTGTGCTCCCAATAGCACTTTTGCTACTTTATTCTCATCCCTCGTGCACTGCGTGCACTCTCCCATAGTCCCTTGTGATTCATCGAGAGGTTTATGTATTGCAGAAAGGAGATCGGGTTCTAAGCAATTCATTTATTTAGTTGATTGCCATATCTGGATGTGTTTGAGTTGTGGAAGTCCTTCTGTATTATTCCTTCAGTCGATTCTGGAAAAGTGGGCTTCAGACTGAGAACGCATTTGTAACCCTAAACGAGTATTTTAATACGTGTCCCCGTGAAGAGACACATGTTCAGTAGCATTATCTTTAATGACCCTGTCAACCTTTGTTTATACACGTCTTGATCAGTGGACGTGTTCTTTTAAAGGTGTCTCATAGGGTGCATGCATATTTCATGTAATGCCCTAGAGTTTTTAAAATCCGCCATCTCTGCAAAGGGGACAATTCAACCCCCCTTCTTGTCCGCCATCTCCATCTGGGCCAACACTCCTATTGAGTACTGACATCTAAGGGCTTTACCTTGGTCAGAGGTCAAAACATCCATTTATCTCTCAAATTTTCATGAATATAATAAGCACAGTATATCCTAGTTAACTAAAGGATATACACATAACAATAGAAGTGTTTAGGCCAAAGCATTAACTATACTGCTTTTACGTCTAGGAACATGAACATATTATCACGGTAATAGATGAACAGTTTTATTCATGATGAATTTGTTTCTATTCTCGAGTTTGAATAATAAATTACACTCTAAAATAAACATCAAAACTCTTTTATGAATAGTGTGATTACAGTGAATCGTAAAATATTAAAATAGGAATTAACAGTTATTTCACCTTAGCACTGTTCATGAGTAACCATGTGACTCAATATTGTGAATCTATGAACAATAACGTTTCTCTATGATAAAAGTAAATCTGGTGAAGGGAAATGACTAAATAGTATTGTTAATCACTATTTTTTTATGAACATTAATTGGGGAACAATCGTATGATCGATACACGAACAACAAAACAATTGGGCTTCAGGTGAATAGTGCCATGAATGAACAGTAATGATAAACGATGCAGATGAACATCGACTTCGCTTGAACAGTATTGCTAATGAAAAATCGATGAAAATTATTTATTTAGATAGAAAAATCATAAATTCTAAAATTGGCTACCACATGTAAGGATTCTTTAACTTCATGCAATGAATATTTGGGCATGAACTCTAATCTCGAGATCTTAGAATTTCATGATTTTCACACTTATAGGGATGATAAGAAAGCATACCTTGCTCCATTGTAGGGACAATAAAGATAAAAATAATTGAAGATATCAAGAAGATGATGAAGAAATCACATTTCTCTCTCCAATCCCTTCCTTCCTTGCACACATTTGTGATGGAGAAGATGCACATATCTCATGGGAGAGAGAGAGGATTGGTTCCTATTTTATGGGGAGAAGTTTTCCCTTCCATCAAGGGATGTCTCGTGAGAAGCTATCCAACCTCTCATAAAGACCCAATAAGGTTTTAGCACTTTGTTTATTACCCCTCAACTTTTATTAATGTTCTTTTGGGCCACAACTTCTTTTTTTATGGGCTATAAATCTTACACCAGCAAGGCCCAACTGGTACCAACTGACCCAAGTAGGCCCACTCTGCGAGTGACAGCCCCATTACTAGGCCCACTCACCAAGAAGCCCAATTCGATTCAGACCATCACCCCCTAGGCAGCCTCCAGGCCCGAGAACATCCGAGTAACGATCACTTGGGAAAGCCCAAGCGGCACCCAAATATAACTGACCAAAGGAGGCTCAAGGGTCAAGAGATAAGAAGGATAAGCACCCTTGGAAGGGAGAAAGCCTATATTAAAGGGGGTAACGTCCCCGGATCACTCTCTCTCCTTCCACTTTCGAAAGGCACCAAGCCACTATATAAGCTAAGGAAAACCCTCCAAAAGGGTAAGCAATTCTGAGCCCTCTTAGCCATCCATATTGGTGGAGAGCAATCTCGTGCCCTTCTCCCATTTCCTTCCTTCTTCGCACTCAGCTCTGTCATCTTGCTGACTTAAGCATTGGAGGCTTTTTCCCACGGTCTTTATCCTGGGTTCCTCTGATATGTTTCCTACATTGTAGATTCCTCACCAGCTAATAGGCATCGAACAGCTCGGGCTTCAGCATAATATCTTGCATCTTCATCTGGCGTCGTCTGTGGGAAACCAGCAAAGAGCCAATATGGTGCGGATAAGTCACAATAGGAGAAACACTAGTGAAAAAGGGAAGGCACCAGTGACTGTGGATAGGGAACCTCCTCCCTCACACTCTTGAATGCCCCCCCCCCTCCAACAACCCGACCAATGTCCTTCCTCCACCGGTCGCAGGGGCACAACCCACTTTCGGAGACCCAAACTCCCTTCAATCCCTCAACGCCAAACCGGATATCTTCGTTGATTTAATGAGGATGCAAGTGGCCAGGGAGGAGCGGTCCTAGCATTCCTGGGTGAGTCCCCCCTGCGTAGAAGCTTCCCGGTTGACAACTGAAGGTTGTTTTACCCTCCAAGGCAGACGTCTCATCTGGAACGGGCCAGGAGGACCCTCACAACTCTCACCCCCGGAGCAGGAAGCTTCCTCCAACCTGTGAGGAAGAAAATCTGGGCCACCTTGCTTGCGAATGGAGATAGACGCCCCTGCCCTAGAGCAGCAAGAAAAAAGTCAGGGGAATACTCGAAGCACCCCAGCATCATCTCATTGCAAGCCGGAGCTTTCCTTCCGACTGCGAGAATTTGAGCGATATTTCACCGAGCAGGAGCGCGCCCTTTGCGCCCTTCAGCAGAACTCCACAAAAGAGGACGAGGAGCAATCCCTGTTCTCCGACCACATTTTGGAAGCAGAGATCTCACGAAGAGTTTTCCTGCCGACCTTCAAATCTTACGACGACTAGGGCAACCCGGCCGACCATTACGATAGCTTCGATGCCCTGATGACCCTTCACGGGACATCCGACGCCATCAAATGCCGAGCATTCATGACGACTTTAGTCCAAGGTGCTCAAGTATAGTTCCGAGCACTCGCCCCCGAGAGCATCACTAGCTTCCGACAGCTTGGGCGATTATTCAAAGAAAGCTTCACCAGCAGCGGCCCTCCAAGGTTGGTAGCGGGATTGCTGGCACTCAATCAGGCTCAAGGGGAAAAGCTGTGGGCCTATATCAACTACTTCAAGGCGGAGGCCCTGCGCATCCCCTGCTTGGATGTAGCCTCTGCCATCATCGCACTGACAAGACACTATAAGAAAAATGGCAAATACCGATAGTATTTTTCAACGGAACAATATTCATCGAAAATACGTCTAAAATATTTTACTTTCTGCGACTCATCACCCACCAAGGCCTCTTTGCAGCATGGTTCTTCCATGGAGGGAGGTGCTTCCCCACGCCCTACCATTGCTCCTTCCTTGCCATCCAATAGCCCTCCCAGGCGTATACCGCATTCCTCTTCTGATGCGGACCGGAGGAGACAGCAGAGTTCCCGTGGGCGCTCCAGGTCACGGTCCAGACCTTCGATTTCTTCCAGGCTGCAGGCATGGGCTATCCTTTTCACAACTCATGAGCCATCTCAAGACCTCAAGCTGGAGTTTTTGGAGCCTTCTTCGATTGATTCAATGGATATTGTGATTTGCCATGTGGATGATTCAGTTGAACTCCAGGAGGTATGGTCGAAGGCTCTTGTGGGTTACATTGTGGGTTTATCAACTTGCCTTGTTCCTCTGCAGTCCTACATTAAGAGCTGGTGGAGTCTCCATGGGTTCCAGCTTTTTATGTTGGACAATGGATTCTTCCTCTGCAAGTTCGACTTGGAAGAGGACCTATAGCGCATTCAAGAAGGCTTTTGGACCATTAAAGGTCATCTTGTGATACTCCAGAGATGGTCTCCGGAGGTAACATTTGAATTAGATAGTCTTAAAAGTATCCCTCTGTGGGTCTCTCTACATGGGGTTCCTTTACATTTATGGACTAAGAGGCTTTTTAGCCGCATTTGCAGCCTCATTGGTACTCCTCTCTACTTAGACAAGCTCACAGCCTCTAGGCACTTGCCTTTTCTCGAGCTTATGTCATGGCTTCTACTGATAAAGAACTCCCTGATGAGGTCTTCTTCAAGGATTTAGAGGGCAAGAAATGAAGGATTTCTGTCTCTTATCCCTAGAAACCCAAAACTTGCTCAGTTTGTTTATCATTTGGTCATCCGAAAGGTCAGTGCATTCCAAGGAGTGCTTCATTCCGGAAGGAACATCGATAGCAGAAGTCTATTCCACAAACTTCATCCCAAGGGGAGAAGGCAGTTCTCAAGCATCTTCTTCATATGAGTAATTCATTTGCTGCTCTATCTTGCAATTTGGAGAAAACAGATCCACAGGTCAACATTGGGCAGGCTAAAATCTCAATACAAGGAGAGGTCAACCTTCTGCATGGTGTCGACTCTCAATAGGGGAAAGCCATGTTCGATCATCGCTCATGTGGTTGCAACAACTCTACTCAGGTCAATACGCTTCCTCAGGACTCCCTGGGTGGGTACTTAAATAGAGTGGCAATTTCAAATTCAATTTTAAATTCAAATGACAATCCAAAGTTGGGAGCTGTCAGGAATGGTCTTTCGCACAAGCAAGTTGCCAGTAAGTCAGAGCTGAACATGCAGAAGGAGGAGGAGGCCTATCCTCAATCTTCGGCGGCTGTTAGGGAGCTCCCGACTATTCAGGACTCTATGGTTCAACAACTCAGCCAAGAAGCTATGGAGGAAGGAAGTTGTTATTTACCTCCTAAGTCTGCCAAGGGGAATGCAACGGACTCTGGTAAACTTAGGCAGTCTCCTCGCCATGACTCCTAATCCCAACTCCTTTCCCCGTTCCATTGATTAATCTGATCATGAAGATTATTAGCTAGAATGTTAGAGGAATTAATAAGAGTTCTTGCCGGAGATAGCTTAATCATATTATTAAGGCATTTGGTGGGGATATTATAGTTTTTCGTGAAACTAAAATCCGCCCCAGACATGCGGCTACTTACAAGTAGGATTTATGGCCTGATGCCTAATTTTTGAATAATGATTGTTCCTGCAACCAGGGACGCATATGGGTTCTGTGCGAACCAAATAAATTCATATGACAAAGCTAATGGAGTCAGAGTAATTCATTAACATTCAGTTGGCGGATGCTGTCACTGGTAAGCACTTTTTCCTTACTGCAATTTATGCATCAAACTTGCTTTCTCAATGAAGATCCCTATGGAAGGACATTACCACTCTATCAGCTATGGCAGTTGGGACTCCTTGGCTCTTGATAGGATATTTCAGTTGCACCAGGTTTGCTGACGAGAAGATTGGAGGCAACCCAGTGCCTCAGGCCATTCTTACTGAATTTGACCACATGATTCTATCAGCTGACTTATTTGACATGAAGACTGTTGGACAACCTCTATCCTGGAGCAATAAATCCAAGCCTCTGTTCAGGAATCTTGCTAGACTTGATCGATGCTTGATTAACAATCACTGGTTGCGGATATTCTTAGAGTGCTTCTTAGAGTATGCAAGAGAAAGCTTCTCTGATCACTCTATGCTCAAAGTTTGCAATGTGCAATCAATTCCGAGTGGTCCAATTCCTTTCAAATTTTTCAACATGTGGACCAAGCATCCAGAATTTATTAACATAGTACAACATATCTGGAGCCTCAGATATGATGGGCATCCGCAGTTCATTCTTTGGTCTAAACTGAAAGCTCTGAAGCAATATCTCAAACAATGGAATAGAAATGCTTTTGGTAATGTCCAAGACATTGTGAAGAAAGCAAGGGATGATCTCCTTGGTGTTCAGCAGCAGCACCATAATGATCCTCTGAACCAGATGTTGATTAACTTAGAGAAAGAATATAGAGTAGCATATGAGTTAGCAATGGACAATGAAGAATCTTTTGCAAAGCAAAGGTCTAGACAAAACTGGCTCGCTTTGGGAGACTCTAATACAAGATACTTTTATGCTTCTTTCAAGAGTAGGAAGTCAAGAAATAACATCCAGAAATGCAAGCTCAGAGATGGGTCTTACACTAAGGACTACTCTAGAATTTCTGAACATGCAATGGAATTTTTCCACCAACTATTGAACCAGCCCCAAGCGCAAACTGAATTCAATTTGGAGCATCTGAGATTGAAAAGTTAAATATGCCTCTGTCAGATGAGGAGATTAAAAGTGTAGTACTCTAGTCTCCCTCAGGCAAATGCCATGGACCTGATGGCTTCCCAACAGAATTTTTCAAAGTAGCTAGAGGGTCATCTACGTTCCTATAAACGTAGGTACAACCTCCTATATGCGTGTGTATACATGTTTTTAACCTACGCTTCTATTGGACTATTCCTACGCTTTCAAAGCATAGATACAGGTCGATCTATACCTACGTTTCATAGAAACTAGGTATAACCTATAGTCACACGAAAGCAAACGTAAGTAAAAGAATTACCTACGTTTTTGGACTTATACCTACATTTTAAAAACGTAGGTAATGGCCAGTGTTCTTACAGTGCACCTTACTCCACACAACTCCTCTGAGAGACAACACCAGACCCAAACAACGAACAAGGTCCACTCGCAACCCTGCACCAATCTAGACAAACCCTCGGACCACCCGAGGCCCACACCGGTGGACGAGTATGGCATCACCTCAGCTTCTCAAAGCCTCACGACACAAATAACATCAGATACGCTCTATACAAGGAGGGAAACACCCAAAACTAGCTGCAACACCAACGTTTACTGGGGAAAACCTCACCCAGCCATCCACTCAGGACAACGGCCTCCACGATTGCTAACGCTGAATGCCCCTCACAGGGTGCACAAACACATCTCGACCACGAGTACAACTCTGACATCCCTCACTGTTGACCGCGACATATCTGACAGCTCCACTTGGTCAGCAAATGACATCACAAGATTTGAAACTCGCAAGGGTAACACCAGTAATTACCATGCTCTTGAAGGCTCTATACAATCAACAGCTCTCACCTCAGAAGCTGAGCATAATGAATGCTCATCGGTTATCACCGATCCCATTGCCAAGTCCTCACCTACCTCGGCCAATGCTCGTGGGACGCCTGTAATTAACCATCCGAGATCTCACCAACCACTAATCACATCATACCAGGACCAACCCGAGGAGCAACACATCGGGTGAAAAAGCCATTCACCAGCAGTTGGCCCCACACTGACCAAGAAATCCTCGAGTTAGTCTTCCATCCTAGTTCTCCGTAGAACTAACAATCCAAACTCCCGATGTCCGTCCACATCCATCGGTCTGCACATCTACTAGCCCCACACCTTGGCCATACAACGACCAAACACTATTCCAAACCTCTCTGGCTATCCAGCCAACCCAGCTTTTATAAGGGAAGAAGAACTACAAGGTCGCCCGCGTGAACCTCAAATTCCTCAATCTCACTAGTCCTGGCATAATGCCTCCAAAACCTCTCTCAAAGGCAGGGCCCCGATCTCATGATCGCACTTCGTAGGATTCTTTGCCTAGGAGACACCCGCTCCAAATTATGACTGTCTGATCTTCACGTAGCAACACCGTAGCTCCACCTGGCCTGTCGATCGATAGCAACCTAATGCCAACATTCACTTGAATGCGACACCGCTCAGCTTAAACACACAATGGCTTCACATGCCATACCCTCGAACAGCTTCTCCTGAGCTAAGGGAAGCCTCTGACCGTAACATAACAATCCGATTGACAGCACCACGAGAAACACCAAGTCCCAAACTCTACCAAGTCTCAGCAAGGCCACACTCTCAATCCACATCCACCACATCACAGCGTCCAGCTGGACCCGAGCATCATGTCCATCGGACGATCGACACACAAAACCACACGCATCACAAGGGGCCAGGACAACACAAATAGCTTCATCGACCACACACGACCGCCTTACAGAACCTTATCCGTAACCAAGACAATACTCCTGGCCCACTGGGGCTGGTCATAAGACCATCTCAAATCCGAGCAACATCTGCCGACGCCTCGCACCTGCGGAAACCACTTACACCTGAGGACATGCCTCGCACCACATCAAAACCTTAAGCACACCGAGCTACTGTCACAGTCTAGGTCCTGCTCCAGCAACCTCATCCACACTTTTAACGGGTCCCCAATTGACATCATTGTCACACATTCGACACGTAAAACCATAAAATTGCTAGGTGCTAGGGTCCAATCAGTTGCATCAATACTCACAACCTTCCCACCGAGAATCGGAAGCCATTTCCTCAATTACATCCAACGCTGAGCTTCGAACCAACCTGGAGATCACCATCTCAATCAAAGGTGGTCAAACAACTCCTCGCTCCGGAGGTACTCTCACTCACCTCCACGACGATAAATCCATCGGCCCATGCCATCCACACAGCATCAACCACACGCTAGGCTCCTCCTTGAGCTAACCACGACCATTCTTGGGGAGAAACCAAGGTAACCAAAGTCTCCACTCAACAGCCTTGACTCGAAAGCCCCAAATTCTCAACCCCACTAATGCCACTTAACCCAATGCCTGACAATGGCACGTCAAACAATGCCAACCTTGTGGCCAAAGCCACTACACACCAAAGGCCAACCTCCCCCCTTTAGGTCAGCCGACCGACCTCCAAAACTCTATTCACCTCTAGGATATCCTTGGATCACTCCTAGCATCGATCCTGGGCCCAAGGGCTATGGGCCTACCATACTTCCGCTGCGCAACTCTACACAAGACACCTCACTGAGAGGGAAGATTCTGGCACTTATCACGAAACAACCTCCAACACCACTGACCAAATCCAAAAAATAGTGCGAGAGACTCTAACACCTTAAATCTGGAGCACAGACTCCCACGCACAGTCTGGCAATTCACGAGCCGAACCAAAGATCAAAGCCCATCTCACACCGAAGAAAATAGGGCACCAACCACATGACACAACACATGAACTCGGCTAGTAGCTTAACTCCTCGCATCACGGCACCAGTGCACCATACCATAGGGAACGAGCACCATAATCTTGCACGTAGCTCCACCATTACCATACAAGTCACCGCCTTGAACTCCCAGCACTCACACGGGAACCCACAAACATAATATAGACATGACGGGGAAAACAACGGAGTCTATAGAAGTGCATCAAAACACGATTCAAACATCTCAGAATTATACCTGCCACAAGGTAGGACACCTCCTCGCTCGCCCAGCCCACCGCCGCCGGCCACGGCTGGCTCGGTTACGTCCGGGCCGGTGCCGAAGCAGCGATGGTCGGAGCGCTCGCCGACTGGTTCGCCGTGACGGCCCTGTTCCGACACCCCTTGCGGCTGCCGATCCCGCACACGGCCATCATCGCCAAACGCAAAGACGACATCGGGCGCAGCCTCGGCGAGGCTCACGCAGGAATTGGTATTTTCCAGTTTGCAGCCCTGGCGGAAAAACTTCAGCGCCTCTTCAAATGATAGCGGCTTCATGATTTCTCGATGATGTCCTCCAAACCATCCATAAAGGCATCCGCATAGGCGTCTTGTAGGATCGCATCCGGCGGCAAGGCATCAGGCCAAGGCTTCTGCGTCACGCTCTTGACGAGGGCATAGACGGCGCGGAGTCGGGATGTGCGGATATTCGTTGCACCGGCGCCAATTCGCCCCCTGCGTCCGGTAGTCTCGCTTCCTACTCGCTCAAACAGCGCGGATTTACCCTTCACGCGGAATAGCTTATTGCCGCTGTTCTGCTGGTAAACGGCTGCGCGAATCCCCTTTGCCTCTTTGATTAGGGGGATGGTTAATGCCTTAGCCCGTTTGGGAACGATGGTTCCACCTGTGACCTTGAAAGCGTAATGAGTGGCATTGTTAGCAATGGTGGCGCCACCAACCCGAACTGAGTCGGTCTTCCACGATCTTGCGACATCCGCCCCGAATGAACCGCTTCCGGCAACCGCACCAAGGTATCTCGGACCTCTCCACCCGCCATTCGCATTGAAGGCACGATGATATTTCACGGACGCATTCACCGCGCCACGCGCCCCCTGCTCGTTCAAGACGCGCTTTTGCTCGCCACTAAGAGAGCGCACCAGCGACTTGAGTGCCGGGCTTGCCCCATCAGTGATATTGACCTTTACCCGTGTCATTCGGTGCTTCCTAGCAGAGCGGCGGTGCTGACGGCTTCCATCAAGGCGTCTTCCAGAGCTTGTGCATCCAGCATGCCCATTAGGTCCGGCGCGGATCGCTGCATCTTCTCAAGCTCTGCGGCGAAGTCGGCATCGGAAATGCGGCCATCCTGTGCCAGCTTAACCAGTCGCATCAAAGGTTGTTTGATCGGGCCAAGCCACTTGCGAGCCACGCCCGTTAATCCTTGCCCGATGTCCTCGACTAGAGATTCAAGCTCGGGAGACTCTTTGCCAATTGCAGCGGCAGCTTGGATAGGTGTAGCCGGAAGATCTGGCTCATCAACGATCTCCTCGTCAATCGGAGGACGTTCGCTTACCGGCTGGAACAGCGTCTCTCCCTTAGCCGGGATCGGAGTGCCGGTTGACTCGTAAACGAACGCCTCAGACATTGGGATTCCCATGTCGATTCGCAGCTTCATCACTTCGGCCGCGGTCTTCTCGTCCTTTTGTTCCTCGCGCTTGGCCCAAATCTGCGGCAAATCTTCGCGCTCGCCGTAGTTTACGGAAACAATCGCAGGAACAAGCTGGTAGGTCAGCCCCTCCCCGACAAAGTCGGCCACGGCATCAACCATCTCATCCTGAGTCTTGGCATGGACGTCACCAAGGGCGCGGCTTCCGCTGTCATCGGTGCCGCTCGTAAGGGTTTGGCCAAGGATGAACACATCCGCCGCCTGATCGGCCAGCTTCATCAGCTCTCGCTGTGGCAATGATGTGCCGGTCTGAGGAGCGGTCAGAGGGGTCAATGTGACTCCATCTTCGGTGACGAGGTAACCCTCCGTCCCGATGGTCGAAAGAGCCGCCGCAACCTTGTTCTTTTCCTCAAAAGGAGCGGTTGCATGGACCCAAGGCACCCCGAAACGCTGGGTAAACTGCATCATCCACTTGAGTCCCCTAACCGCTGCCAGCCAGTAGAAGGCCAGCGAACGGAGAGGAGCCGCTGTGGATGGGTGTCCTGGGTGTCCGCAGTTGATTCCGATCAGGAACTTGTTTGGCGGGAAATCGACGAATTGGCTAGCTCCGAGTCCATCGGGGCGGAACATCAAACGGTCCTGTTGATCGCCTTGATTCTCGATGAAATATGGGTAGCCGTAGCACTTGGCGGGAACGCGGGAAGTGGATCGCGGCTTCCACATGCCATCCTTGGCGCGATACCAATTGATTTCCTCCACCCCATGGCCAAAATAATAGGCGGTTGCCAGCGCATTGACCATCCCTTCAAACCCGCGTTCCAGCCTCGCCGCATCGGGCTTCATCCCCCAAATCATTGCCTCGACATCCTTGGCTAGTGCCAGATCAGAGGCAGTTGGTTCGCCGCCGGGTTCGGAATACGGAATAACCTTCCAGTTGGCCACCACCACCTTGCGGGCCATCTCGGTGATGTTCTTTTGCAGCTTCGGCCATGAGTCGAGCATCGCAATGAACAGGTTGTTCTGATGGTAGAGATCCCCATTCAATGCGGATGCAAGCACCTGCTCGACCTGCTGCGGCCCTTGGTTCCTGTCGAAAAACTCCGTAAGCCGGTCATTGGCTTTCGTCAGATTGATCGAATCAGACCAATTGGAACGTTTTGGATTAGCTGCGGCTGCGGTAACAACCGCCACATCTCGACGCGGAGGCAGCTTGGAACCGATAGGAACGCCATTCATTGCCTGAATCGTGCTTAGATCCTAGCACGCTGGCTAATCGTTTTGCTGGTCCCTACCTTCCAGCGCTGGCCTCGTCCCGGTCCTTCATGGCCTTTCGGACGCTATGGTCAATCCACTTCGCGGCCAGCCGGTCGCTGTTCTTTTCGATGTAGCGTAGGGCGCTGAACCCTAGGAAAAAGTTGAGTATGGCACACAAGAATGCCACGCCGCCTAGATTGATTGGGTCGCTGTTCAGGCTCTCGATACCCAAATAATGCGAAAACAGCTTCGTGGAGAAGATGGCACCCAGGATCGACAAAGCGCAACGGCAAGTGACAAGCTGCATTGTCTCATCGGGCTTTTTGAACGCCTCCACGGTCGCGTAGAACGAGCGGCCGGACGCCTCGCCATAGACTGGAGGTCCAGCCTCGGCGGCCTCATAGGCGTCACGTAGGAGGCGTCGGCGGGCGTCTCCCTGGGTGGCCTGCAACTCCCCTTCGATCGACGCGAGAGGATCGGCCCACTGACCGTCAAGAATCGCTTGCAGGTCGGCAAGGTCGTTCAGGGTGAACTCGCTCACCTGAAACGTGACGCCGGCCTCAGCGACTTTGACCGGCCTGGGGCGGGGGATGATGGATGTGATCGCGTTCACGGAACGATGTGGCTCCAACCGGGGGAGAGGCCAAGGAAAACGGCCGCCGCGAGTTGCGACGGCCGGGAATAGACCGCGAGAGTTAGCCAATTACGGGCCGGGCCGAGTCGTCGTGATTGCCCCTTGGTTCTTGATCGTGAATTTGTATTTGAGGCCAGCCTTCACGTCCAAAACGGGGTTCTCGACGTTGTTGAACCGGGCATTGCACGCGAGGTAGGGGCCGTTCTCGTTCACGTTGTCGATGACGATCGCGAAGATATCGCCCGACTTGAAGACGGGGGGCGATCCCTTCTCGAAAACCGCCGTGAACGAACCATCCATCGTCTGATAGGTCTTCACGTCTTCGTAGGCGGCTCCAGACTTGTTGTTCGTCATCTCATCGACGCCGAACGCGAGGGTGTAACCCCCGTCGATGATTTTCAATTCGGCGGTGTCAGGGGAGGCCCCTAGAGTGAACGTACTCTCAAGACAGGGGATAAAAGTTTCTGCAAGTGCGGTAGGCGCAGCCATGTGCTCTCAGACTCCAAGAAATGACCAAGTGGGGGAATTGGCGGATTGACAGATTCGGTGAAACTCAGCCAGCCGCAGGCTAGCCAGCGAGAACGAGGGTAAGACTGGTGATCGTGTTGGCCCCCGGATCGATCGTGATGACCTTATGGGTGGCATCCACGACGAGCGAAACCGGCTTGCAAATCGTGTGAAACACCGTGTTGCCGGTCGGTTTGCCGTCCACGACGCCGGCTCCAGGCATACCTCCGTAAACGGTTACAGAGGGGGCAGGAAACCCGTTGGACGCCCCCGGATCGATCGTGAAATCGTGGCCGGCGGTGGGGTCGCTGTTGATGCCCTGAATGAGCCGGATTCCTGGAGTCGAAAAATCGACCACTCGGCCACCCACGCCGGGCAGGCTTGTGAGGTCGATATCGAACGGAGCCGAAACGTTGGTGTAGGTGTGCGACCAGACTTCGGTGAACTGACGGCCGGCGGGATTAGATGCCCCGATCGCAATCGCCGTCGTGCCAATCTGATTGCTTTCGGTCGCCGTGCCGGCCGTTCCGCTGGTGAACGTGGTTGTCAGACTGACGCTCGCCTGGATTCGGCCGGTTACAGTAGAAGACATGAAGGGTTACTCAATCGTGGTTCCAAGTTGCCAACGGGTGTCGCTGGTTGTTGCACCTTCAGAAACAAAGGTTCGTTGGATGATTTCGGGGAACGCTTCGGCCACTTCCATGATGGCTCGGGTCATGAAGTAGACTCCGGGAACCCAGCCGCCCAAGTGCTGGTTGTGGCCAAATTCGACGTAATAAGCGTAGTGAGCCTGGACAGTAACAACGTATGAATCACCAAGATTGGATTCGATGACGCCAATTGTGGATGACAGGAACCCGGTGTCTTTTGGGCAAAGCTCATAAGCCCGCTCGGCGAGCAGTTCGGCGGCGGCCTTCTTGGCCTCGTCAGCTTTGGCGAGCAAGTGAGACTTGACGGCTTCGCCGTTCCACTTGAATTCTCGACGCATTGCCATTGGTTATCGTTATCCCACCATCGAGCGTCCCACAAGGAATTGATAAATGAATTGAAACGCGAAGACAGGTTGATTTTTTGGGCCTCGACCCGGCTGTTCAGCTCGGAATTTCTGGCCGGGCAGGGCCGTTATTTCGTAGGCATAGGTTGACGTGATTTTGGGACGGGTCACCACGTTGCCGGCATCATTCTTTTGCTTCGGTGCCAGCGCCCGGTAAGTCGCCTGGCCCAACGCTTCGGCCTGTTCGTCGCAGTCTACCCCAGAGCAAACGAGGCTGAAATGCACGTTCGCTTGCTCCAGGTAGACTTCCGAGTTGTTCAATTCCGGCGTGTCACCCACGGGGGATACGATCAGGTAGGGAAACTCGGGATTCGGCTTGGTTCGCCGGTAGTAAATCTCCGTGATGGCGGCAAGTTCTACCCTGGCTTTCAGGTAAGCCCGAATCCCGTCAAAGAACGTTTCGCCTTCCACGGGGGGAGCGGGCAAGTTGTTCGGTCGGCCGCCGTAGCCTCTGACGACCAGTCTCGGCATGGTTTAGTGTCTCCCAACCGGGTTGCCGTTAGCGTCTGCGGTAAGGATGAACGTCCGCATGGGGTCGCCATTGGGCAGCTTGCGAATGAATGTCAAATCTTGATCGCTCTCAACTTCTGCCGCGTTGGCGTAAGCCCATGCCGATGCCAAACAGTCTTCCCATGTTGGAGATGAAAGCCCGTCCTGATTGCGGAACGTCGGGCCGCCCGTGAATCCAGCGACCGTAACGGCGAAGGGAAACGAGGTTACGGTTCGATTTGTGTTCGTCCATACCTGCGAGGGAATCTCATCGGTCTCGGGGTTGATCTCTTCGGCCGCGAATCGCTGGCCGGAGACCTCGCCCGTCTTCCAACTCAGCGTGCCTGTGAAGCCATCGGCAAACGTGATCGTGGCTTTATAGATGCCGGAGCCGGCGGGCGACTCACTCACCCCGGTTGTGAACCAGGTCGAGCCGCCGTCGAGCGACCACGCGACGGTGTCGAGGCCGGTGCGGGAGGAGCCAAAGTTCACTGTCTTGACGCGTTGGTAGCTCATTTTCAATTTACTCCAGCCACTCGCAACGCGTTGGCCGAGATCAATCCCAGGATCGCACAGCCTGCATCGGTCGGATGTTTCCGCCCATGGTTTAAAAGTGTGTCCAAAGTGGCCAGTCCAGCCACTTTAGTCACGTCACGGTTCGCGTAGGCTTAACGAAGAAGAAAGGAATCTTAGCATGTGACGATGGGGCCCAATGCGCACCCGGCATGCCTCGATTACCCTTCCTCCCTTCTATATAAGCCCAACACCTTGTAATGGGATTGCAAGTGCGCAGAGCATCACTCTCGCCTTACTTCCCCTAGTGTTCTATGCAATAAAGATCCGTGTTTGTTTAGCCTCCTTGTTCCTCCCTTCTCGCCCTGTTCTTGAGAGCTCTAGGTACTGGCTCCATCCTGAGCTCGCCCTCTCTTTCTCCAACGATCCTCACATTTATGGTATCAGAGCCTGTAAAGGAGTCTTGAAGGAAGATTGAGTCATCCAGCAAGCTGTATGAGCTGTACGTTGCGGAAGAAGGAGGTGTCTGTGTGCGAAGTCTACTGTTTCGCCAACTCGCCTTACGGGAATTCAGCGACCTCAACATAGTAAGCCCTGAGGAGCAGGCAGTGTAAGGTTCGTACCCTAAGGTTAGCAGAGTCAGCATCAGGAAGTAGTCACCGCCTCCAACCTTCGTAGTTTGCATCAAGTTCAGCTTCTTTTTGATCCAACCTTCAAAAGAGATTTCCGCATAGGTCATATGGCAGGATCAAATTACCGCTTTTCGGATGATATAGAACAGGCAATAAATCGTCTTCCTTATGGAACAACTGGCTACAACTCGGATCCATCAGACGTCTCTAGCTGGAGCGACTCAGCCTCCGACGAGGGAAGTAAACAGCTCGCACTTCCAGGAGATAGCCCTGCATACCCCGACGAAGAATGGCAATCATACCATTCTCCTTATCAGAGCTACTCTTCTGCAACTGGTTCAGATACCTCCCCGTATGCTGAATCAAGTCGCACCACGTCTGGATGGGAAACAGACGATGGTACCGATGAAGACGGCGCCACTTCAGAAGCCTCAGGCCTAGTCACCCTGAGTGCAGAAGAAGAAGAATTCAACGCCGCTCCAGAAGCCTCAGGCCTTGTCACCCTGAGTGCATCAAGAAGAGAATTCAACAAACGACGCAGGCCCCCGACTGCATCGAAAGGAGAATTCAACAAACGTCGCTGTTCATATTCTTTCTGCGAAGAAGATGAACAGTCTTCATCGCCTTCATGGGAGATGGCGGCTGCAACCCACTCCTGTGAAGCTAGAGAACCCTATGCACTCTGCCAGTGCGTACGGGCTCTCCATCGACGGGACGCAACATCACCGCCGGCAATTCCCAACTGTACTCCGGCAGACAGAAAATTGTTGTCCCAACAATTTTCCTCGGAAGGTGGTGGGGAGAGGAGGAGTAGCAAGGATTGTGTAGCCGACCGAGGCAAGCAACCGACGACTCCTCTGAGTGGTAGCCTAGTGCCACTGCCGCCTCCGGGATTTCATCCTCTTCCCCAGCTCTGGGAGCCGCCGCCGTAAAAACGACGACGACAGGAAAGCACGCACATCCGGCGCCCGAGGAAGAAGATGAATAGTTCCGATGGAGGTCGCCATCAGGAACCCAGCATGTCCGAGCACCAGTCGACGACCCAAGGGCCCAATACTATGCGACAACATCACCGGCCCAAGACTGCTCACAAGCCCAGCTCGACATCAAATCCGATCACGGCCCAAGCGAGGAGTTCGGCCCAAAACAAACAGTGGCCGAGAAGACGACGACTCCGTTGGATTCCTCTGGATCGCAAAAAGAAAAGGAGAAGACGGAGATCGACGCACTGAAACGGCGTGAAAGGTGACGGGAGTACTGGCCCGTCGGCATCAACCAGCACCGGCTTACGTGCAGCCAGCTGTCCCAAAGTGCTGCACAACTAGCGTCGATTTGAATAATGGAGCGTGATGGACCCAGGAGCCAGGCGTCTCCAGAAGTGTGTATGTGTGGGCCATAATAGGCCATAGTGTGCTTGCTTTTTGTAAAGTGGCTGAGTCAGCCACTAGTGTGCCTTTTGTTTTCTTTATCTTTATTTCAGCGTCGAACAGTGTGCCTGAAAAGCACCCAAAGGCAGCCGTCCATGTGCTGTACTGTTCAACAGGGGTCCACTTGGATTCCTGGTTTTGCAAAACCACGGGCGCTCCTGGTTTTCCGCCCATGGTTTAAAAGTGTGTCCAAAGTGGCTTGTCCGGCTACTTTAGTCACGTCACGGGTCGCGTAGGCTTAACGAAGAAGAAAGGAATCTTAGCATGTGGCGATGGGGCCCAATGTGTACCCGCCATGCTTCGATTACCCTTCCTCCCTTCTATATAAGCCCAGCACCTTGTAATGGGATTGCAAGTGCGCAGAGCCTCACAACACTTGCCTTACAGCAAGTGCGCAGAGCATCACTCTCGCCTTACTTCCCCTAGTGTTCTATGCAATAAAGATCCGTGTTTGCTTAGCCTCCTTGTTCCTCCCCTCTCGCCCTGTTCTTGAGAGCTCTAGGTATCGGCTCCATCCTGAGCTCGCCCTCTATTTCTCCACGATCCTTACATTTATGGTATCAGAGCTAAGTTTGGCACTTTTAGAGTTAAGTATTCACACACTTCTCTCAGAACATGATTTGAGATTTTGTTACTGATTCTTACAAAGTTATTCAGTTAAAATACTCTGGTGAATGGTTTTAGTTCTTATATATTTCCTATCTACAATTCCTATTGAAGGCATTTGCCTATCCCTGGTAGTTTAAATTCGTGATACGGCGACAAGGTGAAAACACTTGGTGCAAAAGACGTACCCTCCGCAAAGACGCAAGAGGCGCAGGCGTTGTAGGAAGAAGGTGAGCACGAGTGAAAGTGAAGCCCCTAAGCCTTAAGCGAATTTAGGTGAAAAGGGATGGTAGATGTCACAACAGTGGGAAGAGTCGATACAGAAATGGTATCAAGAGTCTAGAACAGCTAATTTAGAGTAATCAAGATGATGGTCAATCAAGACGGTATGAACATGGTCATGTACAGAAAATTAGCAGGATGACAGAACTAATTTTTGTGAAATTTTAACATTTAAGGATCAATATATATCCAATTTTTAGGGTTCTGTTCGATTATAAATAAAACACCAGGTAACGACTTTCATGCAGGCGTTATTAAAACATTTAACGACAGGACAAAAGGGCGTGAGCAAAATAACGCCTTATGAAAGGGCGCTATCAAAACAGGTGACGCCTTAGACCAGGGCGTTATTTAAACAGAAACTATAATCCATCTAGAAAATAACGACTGTAACAGAAGGCGTGAGTCAAATAACGACGTATCATGGGGCGTTACTAATGAAAGTCACGCCTTGGTCCAGGGCGCTAGTAAATTAGGTAACGCCTCGACCAAGGGCACGTTTCAAAACTGTACAGGAAACGATAAGAAACAGGCCTATCTAGCTAGATGGATGCATGCATTAAATATTAAGGTTTGATCTAGTGCTTGTAAGATTAGATCCCTACCTGATTTGACGAACTGGGTGTTGAACCGGAAAGAAGAAGAATGAAGAAATAGGTTGGAGAGCTTCCTGTAGCAGTCGAAGCAACAGCAACCGCAGCAAGTAAGTAGACGACAGAATAGCTTCTGTAGGATGACAGCAGAATAACCCGTAACAGCGGCACTGTTAACGGCAGGAAGAAGATGCAGTGGTAGAAGGCTTCAATAGCAGCAACTGGGTTGATCTTCCACGAACGACGATCAGCAGGGTTCTTCTGCCTCGTACAGGAAGAAGAAGGATAAGAAGAAAGAAGAAAATAGAAAAGGAAGAAAAGAATTGATAACTCACCGTAACTTGGTTGGGAATAGACGATCAAAGGGTTTCAAGGGTTAGGAAGAGAGTATTTATAGGCTTTAGGAATCCCTATTAGGGTAGAGTTTAAGTAGAGAAAGTCTTCCCGTATTAATCTATTTCCCTAGTTGATAATTACCCTGCTTAGACTTCCTGTTCGAGTGAAACACTGCTACCGTTCCGTTTTACGATTCTCAGAGAAGTAACGCCTTGGCTAGGGGCGTGTTTTAATTCACGCCTTGAGCAGAGGCGTGAGTAAAGAAAGTAACGCCTTTCTGAAGGGCGTCTCATTCTTTAAGTAGCGCCTTGACCAGGGGGCGTTACTTATTAGATTATTCCAAATAGGACTCTTGGCGTCCTTCTCTCCGTCTTATCCGGATGAAATTAACGTCCTAACAAAGGGCGTTAGTTATGAAAGTAACGCCTTTCACTAAGGCGTGTCTTAATATTTTCTTAAAATTTTTAAGTTTCAAAAATTCAGGGTTGCTACAGGGGGGGTTGCAGCGTCGACGCAGGGGATGCATGCGTCGACGCAGGAGGCTGCAGGGTCGACGCTGTGTCCTGGCAGCATCAGCGCATGGGGGTTGCAGCGTCGATGCAGGGGCTGCAGGGTCGACGCTGTGCCTTGGCAGCGTCAACACGGGGGGGTTGCAGCGTCGACGCAGAGTGTGGGGGAGGTCGAGGCTATCTTCTGAGGGGTCGATGCTGCCATTGTGATTCCGGGGATGGCTCCATGTTGGCATGGTGTCTGTTCGGAGGGCCCGGACGGGACGTGTCCTCCAGGGATTGACTTTTCTTCGCCATTGTGATTCCGGGGATGGCTTCACGTTGGCATGGCGTCTCTTCGGAGGGCCCAGACGGGACGTGTCCTCCAGGGATTGACTTCTCTTCGCCATTGTGATTCCGGGGATGGCTTCACATTGGCATGGCGTCTCTTCGGGGGGTCCAGACGGGACGTGTCCTCCAGGGGTCTCTTCTGTTGAAGATTTATTATTGCTGTTGGACTGGCGGGGACATATGGGCGTGCGATTTTGCACGTCCACACCAGTCACCTAAACCGACCGATCCAGACAACCACCGACAACAGACACCGCCCTAAACAAGGACCTAAGATAGATGGACGCACAACACCGAACAAGCAAATGGTCAACACAGCAAATAGGACTATAACACACCAGCATAGGGGCATTATACCCACATAACACACCAAGGGAGGGGCGTTATGCCAACCAGACCAAAAACTACATGCAGATGACATAACACACCAAGCTTAGGGCGTTATATCAACATAACGCACCAGAACATGTGCGTTATGCTCAACAGACCAAAACACTAATGAAACAAAGTATAACGGACCACAGTAGGTGCGTTATACTAGTATAATGCACAAGGGCAGGCGCGTTATACCCAACAGACACAAAAACCTTAACCACAGACCGAGGGCACATAATGGACTAAGACCCATCCATCATAGCCACAAAACGCACAGGGTGAGGCACGTTATATCAACAGCCATACCCCGACAAACATCGGTCAACAAACCATAACGGATCTGCACCTGGGCGTTATATTGACCATAACGCATGGGGAGAAGTCCGTCATGCTAATCGACTGACACGATCTTCGAGGTGAACATGGTCATCGAGGGCTGACAACAGCAGTCGGCCTCGAAAACAACCCAACCATAACGCGCCTAAACAGGGGCGTTATGCTCCACATAACAGACTAGTCTTGGTCTGTTATGCTCCAAGACCTCCGAAGATAGAAAATGATGAACGAAGCATAACGATCTATCGGGGGACTGTTATGCACATAACGGCCTCTGGTAGGACCGTTATGCCAATCTGACGATGAAAATGGTAGAATGACCGAATCGGCCCATTTCACGCCCCATGCACGCTGTAGTGCAAGGGAAACAACACCAAATGATGGGAAACGACCTCAGGGGGGTCAAAAATATCACATGCACATGACGAAACACATTAGATCGGGAGATCGTGGCGATTCCGATGAATCGACCCAAATCGAGTCACCGGGGTTCCCGAATACCTATCGGCCACAAAGGATGACCAATCGGCATGAAACTGGTGGGGTGTGCGTATCAGTAGAATTGGCTATTTCAATCAAGCAAGTAGTTTGCCCTTTCTCGGGCCACAAGTCAAGTATTGCCCATCCCGGGCCACGCAAGTCAAGTCAAGTCAGTAAGGAAAGAGAGAGTAGGGTGGAGTGTCTCAAGTCAAGCAAGTACTCCGGTGCAATGCCAAACACCGTGGTCAATAAACTCCCATGGGCACAAGTACCTTCGGGTGCTCCTCCCAGGACCAGACTGGGCCCTATACGCACAGCATTTCATGTATACTTTTGACATCCACTCTCATTTATATAGCTAATATAGAATTTCAAGAAGTTTACCTTGTAGGAACATAAGGTAGATTTTCAGGAATAGAGTTCAAGGACATCTCGAGTGTAAATGATGAATTATGACTATCTACTTAAAATGCAGGACACATAAATAAATCGGGGTTAAGGAGATAGTAAAAAGTCATGTAAAGAAGGTCAACACAACTATTGGTCAAAGTTGACACTACTAGTCAAAGTCAACATAATTGGTCAAACTCAATGCTACTGGTCAAGTCAATGGTACTGGTAAAAGATGTCAGTCGGTCAAAGCCAGGCAGTGTTTTTACTTTTCATGTAGAAATGCATAACAAGGGTTGATGCTAGTTTGCATAGACTCAAACTAAGGCCCGTGCTAGTTTGCACAGACCCAGACTAAGGTTCGTGCTAGTTCGCACTGACTCAAACTAAGGTCCGTGCTTAGTTTGCACAGACTTGAACTAAGGTCCATGCTACTTTGCACAGACTTGAACTAGGGTCCGTGCTAGTTTGCACAGACTCAGACTAAGGTCCGTGCTAGTTTGCACAGACTCAGACTAAGATCCGTGCTAGTTTGCACAGACTCGAACTAAGGTCCGTGGTAGTTTACACAGACTCGAACTAAGGTCTGTGCTAGTTTGCACAGACTTGAACTAAGGTTCGTGCTAGTCTGAACAGACTCAGACTAAGGTCCGTGCTAGTTTGCACAGACTCGAACTAAGGTCCGTGCTAGTTTGCACAGACTTGAACTAAGGTCCGTGCTAGTTTGCACAGACTTGAACTAAGGCCCGTGCTATTTTGCGCAGACTTGAACTAAGATCTGTGCTAGTTTGCACAGACTCAGACTAAGGTCCGTGCTAGTTTGCACAGACTCGAACTAAGGTCTGTGCTAGTTTGTACAGACTTGAACTAAGGTCCATGCTAGTTTGCACAGACTTGAACTAAGGTCCGTGCTAGTTTGCACAAACTCAGATTAATGTCCGTCCTAGTTTGCACAGACTTGAACTAAGGTCTGTGCTAGTTTGCACAGACTCAGACTAAGGTCCGTGCTAGTTTGTACAGACTTGAACTAAGGTCCGTGCTAGTTTGCACAGACTCAGACTAAGGTCCGTGCTAGTTTTCTTGTGCATGCTGAAGTCTGTACAAATCATTGTTCATACGTAGGGAAAGGTCATAACAAGGTCGGTGCAGGTTTTGCAGTAAGCAACAAATTTTTGACTGTGTGAATAGTAATAGTCAACTATTGACTATTACTATTCACTCAATTTCATTTTTAAGGTCAAAAATTTATTTGATAATTTTTCATGGTAGAGTAAATCGAGGTGGGTAATGAGTAAATGCTGGATTTTCCTAACCATTTTTATACTGTGAGATAGAAAATTTTAAAGTGGGCCGTAAATAGTATTTTTACTATTCACTTAATTTTGTTTTCAAGGCCAAATATTTATTTGATAATTTTTCATGGTAGAGTAAGTCAAGGTGGTTAATGGGTAACAATCAGATTTTCCTAAACATTTTTATCTTATGAGATATTGATTTTTAAAGTGGGTTATGAATAGTATTTTTACTATTCACTCAATTTCATTTTTAAGGTCAAATATTTATTTGATAATTTTTCATGGTAGAGTAAATCAAGGTGATTAATGGGTAACAATCAGAATTTCCTAATCATTCTTATCCCGTGAGATACTAATTTTTAAGGTGGGTTATGAATAGTGTCTTCCGTATACCATCACTAATTACGTAACTTATTGTTCATGCTTTAAAAAATATTCACAGAATCAAGAAGTAAAGATATGGCTAGACATAGACAAATAGCAGGCCAAAGTAGCACCAGATGAAACTTGCCGATCAAAACGCTTCTTGTATCGTCTCTTGTTCTTGAATGCCTTAAACTGGGACTTGCCAAAAGAAGCTGCACCACTAGCTGCAGGAGTGGCAGAAGGAAATCTGGGAACAGGAGGCAAATAACCCGAGGGAAGTTGAGCTGTCGGCTGAACCGACAATGCTTGAGAGGGGACAAGGGATCTTGCCAAATCCAGTTCTAAAGCTGATGCTGCCTGATATACTTCAATCATAGTGGTAACACGGGCAATAATCAGCGGCTGCCTCAATTCAGCACGGAGGCCACGCAGAAATTACTCTATCTTCAATGCCTCATTAGCAAGAATGTGGGGTGCATAACGACCCAATTCCATGAATCGGTTCCGGTACTCAAGCACTGACATTCGTCCCTGGACAAGCTGTAAAAACTGATGCATTTTATCCATGTGGAGGTAAGCCAGGCTGAAAGTAGTTTCAAAAGCAGCTACGAACTCGGTCCACAAGATCTGGCGGAGTGGACGAGATTGGAAAGAAACTTCCCATTCGGTGTTCCACCAAGTCAACGCCGCACCCTATAGCTGAAAGGTACCGAGCATCACATTTTCATCTTCCGCGCATTCCATAGAATGAAACACGCACTCGGTGGCGTCCAACCAGATTCTAGCGGCATCCGAATTGGTCTGGCCTTCGAATGTCAGCAGATGAAATAGCAAGAATTCTTTTAATGCCCGTCCGCGACTACCAGGTGCATCCTCTTGGACTGGAACAATAGGAGCTGGAGCAGGAACACTACTCGCTTCCTGGGGAATCGGGACTCTCTGACGTCAAGGCGGCATCTTGCAGCTTTATATAAATCATTCCTCCCTCCTGCATTTGTAATTGTCTGAGGTGCTCAATCGTTATCCGATCTGAGTATCCTTACGACGCCCAGGGTTCACTTGTCATCATTAACAATGTTTATTAATCGTTATTCCATTTGTTTGTTACTCCTTTTGTCCTTATCATGTTATCATTTTTAACAAAAATTTGGCAGCATCTCCCCTTGACCCCGGGCGTAAGGGAGAGGCGGGGAACGCACCCACATGGAGTGGCGGAACCCAATAAGTAGAGGTGGGCGTCCGAAGACGACAACACCTTGGACAAACCTCGAAAAAACGCGAAGTGAGTAGCGAAAGGAGGGCCGGGGGATAAGCTAAAGACTCTGGGATCAAAGGGCAAGGATTAGTGTGTCGGTCAAGAAGCCCAAAGGGTGTGCCGCTGAAAGGCTGTACCGGTGAAGGGTTCTAAAGCGCAGAGGGTGTGCCGGGCAGGGGCCGTGCCGGCGAAGGAGGTGAAGGGCCATAAGGCGTACCGGGCAAGGAGGACCCAGGGTGTGCCGGGGGGATAGAATAAGGGTGCACCGTTGGAGAGGGAGCTAAGGGTGTGCCGCTGAGAAAGCGTGCCGACGAAGGCTGGCCCCAGATGGAATAAGACGAATGGGGGAGAAGGCTACCCAATCCCCGATTCTTTATGATTGGCCAAGCTGGAGGAGAAGATTTTCAGTGAAGAAGCAGGACTGGGGATTGGACGTTCGAGGGGACTGGGAAGACAAAGCGGGATGGAGGCAAAGAGGCCCTCACTGGAAGCAACGAGACCACTGACCTACAGACAAGGACGCGTTACCGGAGAGGTGGGAGGAACCCTCAGCCATAAGCGTGAACACAGTGAGACGACGGAGGTCGCGAGAAAAGGGCAATGTTTTTATTCATGCAAAACATGGAACGGGGGTTACAACAAAGGGGCAAAGGAGGAGAGAGGGACGAGGAAGAAGGGGGAAACGAGGCTGGAGTGGAGCAGGGGCCACGGCGCCCTGCCCTTCCCCACCCTGCCTGTTACATCTCCCTCTCTCTCTCTTACTCTTTTTCTGGGGGTGGTCGTGGAGAGGGGGAAGCTAACGGAGCCCTCCTTCTTCCTCTGCTTCTTCTCTTCCTGGCGTTGATCACCTGGGTCTTCTTCGGGAGGGCCCTCTCCTCTCTACTGCGTGGTGTCTTCCTCTGGTATGCAGTGTCATCCCTCCTCTTTTCATCGTGGAGAAGAAGGGCTCCTTTATACCCCCTTTCACCGCAGCGGGCTTGGTCGAGTGGCGGGAAGTGTCCCATTAAATGAGATTTGACCTCCTGTAGGGTGATAGCCAGCGTGGCCCCTCCTTGGGGTGACAACTTGGCTGTACCCGCTGCGCGCCAAGGATCCCGGTAAGGTGGCGTGAGATATTCCATGTCAGATGGACATTGAGAGGCCGTGCCGCTGGAGGATAAGGCCGTGCCGTTGGAGGGGTCCAGGCAGCTGTGCCGTTGAACGGGCTTTATGCTGTGCCGCTGAAGAAGCTTCCACAGTGTGTCGTTGAAGATGCCGTTGCAGGGCTCATTGTATGCCGTTGAAGGGGCACATGACATGGTGTGCCGTTGAAGACACTAGTGAGGGTGTGCCATCAAAGGCACTAGTTGAAGGCGTGCCGCTGAAGGGCACATAGAGTGTGCCGTTAAAGGCCATTACTGAGGGTGTGTCGCTGAAGGGCACATGGGGTGTGCCGCTGAAGGGCTTGTCAGGGTGTGCCGTTGAAGGCTACGCCAAGCTTTTTAAAGGAGCTTGTGAGCGTGCCGTTGAAGGGCACTGGTGTGCCGTTGAAGGCCACTGGTGGGCGTGCCGTTGAAGGCTACGCCAAGTCTTTCTTGAGGGGGGGTTGGGCGTGCCGCTGAAGGACACGGGAGCGTGCCGTTGAAGGGCACGTTGGGGCGTGCCGTTGAAGGCACTTGGTGGGTTTGTTGAAGTGGATTTCCTGGCTTATTCTGGACCCGATTGACGATCCATTTGATTCTCTTCGGGGGCCCGCGAGCAGTGAGCTTCCCCAGGGGTTAGTTTCTCTTCGCTGTCGTGATTCCGGAGACGGTTCCACTGCAGCATGTTGTCTGTTCGGAGGGTCCGGGCGGGACGCACCCTCCAGGGTCTCTTCGGTTGAAGTTGTTTGTTGTTGTTGGGCTGGCAGGGACATATGGGCGTGTAATTTTGCATGTTCACAGAGGTCACCCCGGGCGATATCGATGAGATACGACAACAACTCTGGGCCTTGGCAGAACTCTGCCAAGAGCTCAAGGAGTGGCGAGCCAACCCTCACTGCGTCCTGCCTGGACAACGGGTGGACGGGGAGGGTCTTGCTGGGGAGAACCTCTGCCGGGGGCGGGAGGCCTCCCGCTCCTCGGCCACAAGGACCCGGCAGTCCCACAGCATGCCTTCACCGAGGGCACGCAGCCCGCTCCACTCCAACCCAGAGATGGATCGCCGGCTCCAACGTTTCGAGCAGATAGAGGACAAAGTCCGCTATCTGGATGACGTCCTCCTGGCCGTGAAGAATCGTGGCCTAATCGACGATGATCTGGACTTCCATGCCCCCTTTTCCAGGGAAATAATGGAAGCTCCCATTCTGCCCAAGCTTCAGCTACTGTCGTTCACCTCCTACGACGGCACTATCGACCCGACCGATCATATGCACAGCTTCGAGCCCCACCTGGTGTTCAACTGGGCCTCGGACATGGTGAAGTTCCTGACATTCATCACGACTCTTCGAGAGAATGCCCGGGCATGGTTTGAGTCCCTGTCGTCTGGGACCATCTCCTCCTTTCTGCAGCTTAAGAAGCTATTTAAGAATATCTTTGTCGGCTACCGAAAGGTAGCCAAGTCGGCGGTCACCCTGCTCGCCCTTAAGCAGGGCAAGGAGGAAACGTTGTGGGACTTCATCTCCCGCTTCCGCGCGCTATTTTCCAAGCTTGGGGAAACAGGGTGAACATCGCCGTTATGGAGAGTGCCTATCGGCCGTTCCAACAACCGCTAGGGAGAAAAACAGTCTGACCTAGACCGCTAAGGCCAGCCAAATGGTCCTCAGAGGACTGTTAGCGCCTTGAGGGTTTTTTTTAATGCAATGCATGAATTAAAGAACTATATAGATGACTGATCTAGACTGTTTAAATGCATGCAAGGCCAGCGTCGGACAAGGATATCGTGGCTACAGGTCCGAGCAGTGTACCTGGCACTGTCGGACTTCCAGAGAGAGGCTAGCCGCGATGGGATTTGTTGAGTTCCTCAGGACAGAAGTCATAAGGCTGGACACGGCCCACCTCTACGCGCTCCATGACCGATGGGATCTAGTCAGTAGGTCATTCCTATTACTGTGGGGACATATGATTCCCACGCTGGAGGACATGGCGCAGATCATGGTATTACGGGTCCACAGAGCGTCAGTGATAGGGAAGACATATGCTGACTTTCGAGAGTTGGCGCGGGAGCTGCTAGGTTTGGACTTGACGAGGTCAGGGCACCACCCGTCCATGTTGGCGCGAGCGACACTCCAAGAGAGCTTGGGGCTGAGAGGAGCGGCCATAGCTCTGGGAGAGCTGCCAGAGGAGCATTTAGGGTGGTTGACAGACCGAGCGAGAGAGAGACTAGCAGCGCGACTGGGCCCAGCGTTGGACGTAGTCCTCCATCACTTCCTGATGCTGCTATTCGGGAAGCTGACCTTTGCGACGAGGGTAGACGGAGTGAGCTGTAAGCTCCTTCCTTTACTGGTGGACTTGGATGGAGTTGCGGACTATACCTGGGGCGCGGCTGCACTAGCATTCCTGTTTGACTCCCTCAGCACTACCGATCATCAAACGATCCTAGGCGGGTTCTCCCCGCTACTTTAAGTAACCCTTCTACCCTAAATGCTTATGCAATTATGAATATGATTTGTGACTGCTATATGCTGACAATTAACAATGCAGGTATGGACTTACGTGTACCTCCCCGACTTAGGGAGAGGGAAGGAGGTACACCCAGATCGAGTACCCATAGGGAGGTAGTGGATGGCTGTACGGGACACCGGGTCATTGAGACGCTTAGTGTGGGTGATCCAAGATGACATCGACACACTTCCCTATGCATCGGTAAGACTCCAAACTCTAAACTTCTAAATTCTACTAAATGCTATTTGACACTGACACGTGATTCTATTGCCTTCCCCTCCCTCTCAGGTGCGCTGGACACCATATTGCGATGAGGGTCACGACGGGCAGTGGTGGGTCGAGGTGGCCCCGGCGTACGCGGGATGAGATGCATGGCTGCATTGCATGAGCATCATCGAGCCATTGCACCACCGCTTAGTGATCAGGACCAGGGGCATCCACCAGCCAGAGGTGGAGTTCCTGACACGAGAGGAGGAGCGTGTGGGGTGATCTTCTCGAGGATTGACCAGGGAGATAGACTGGGTCACCCGGGTGGTGGACCAGATCTGTGACTGGTCGAGGAGAGGTCGGGCGGTGCGAGCATGAGCCAGTAGCGATGAGGCCTGCCTGAAGGCCTACGCCAAGCGCTACGGAGACCAGGTCTTCCGTGGCTCTCAACGACCGGTACGACTCTCTTAACTTCATGCTTTCTAATGATTTTTGATGAGCTGACGACTTGACTCCCTACATGCAGCTAGACCCCTAGGGACGGATAGCGGAGCTCCAGGGTCTCCTCCACTCTACTATCTAGCAGTGGGATGAGCTTCAGCGCTCGCTGGAGCTTCTGGTGAGTTAACTTAACCTCAGACTTAATATGCAGATACTTATGAGACTTGACTGATTCTACTCCTAAATGCAGCGAGCCGATGGAGCACAGAGGCAAGGTCCAGACGCTCCATCTTCTTCCTCCTAGCCACCAGCGGGTCGGTCTGAGCTAGACTCTGACTTCGCTAGGGCGGTTGCTGGGGCCGAGGAGGCCGAGGCCACTCTTGCGGAGAGGGTAAATCAATCAAACTTCTTCTTTCGACTTTATGATTACGTAATGTAAATAATTGACCATGATGAATGCTTATGCAGATGAGGGAGCTAGCAGCCGCACTGAGTGAGGCAGAGCGTCTTAGGGCAGAGGCAGCAGAGGTGGCCCATCTTTGTGCGGAGGTGGAGTGACTGAGCACATGGGGGGCAGAGGTGGACCGCTACCGTGCTGAGGCTAAGGAGGCTCGACGGTAGGCTGATGAGCTGAAGATCGAGCTACGGGCCGTGGAACAGACGGTCACGATGATAGGCCGAGGGCCTGAGCCGAGCGCATCGTAGAGTGGTGCGCAGAGCAGCGCATACCGAGACTACCTTACCAGCTCCTCCGGCCATCGAAGGAACGAGGAGGCAGAGAGACGATGACGACGGGAGGAGGGCAGCACCGCCATGGGCCCGCCTGAGAAGAAGCATGAGGGCACCGGTGACAACGAGGGTCCTGGAGAGGGACCGGCCTGAGAGCTATCTTACTCCCTTCCCTGCTTCCTACATGCATGTACATGGCTTTTGACTTAGTGGAAACATGATCTCTTTTTTGGATTTTCCATAAATGTATATGTGTGGATGCTAACCCTAACTCTACTAACTTAATGACAACGCCTAAAAGTGATAGAGAGAGAAAGAGAGAGAGAGTTGGTTTGAAGGTACGATGATCAGAGATAGAGGGAATCGGGAGAGCACATGTGGGTCAGATGAAAGAAAACAGTCACAGCAGGGCTGCTAAGGGAGGATGGACACAACCATGAGAAGAAGTAAGAAAGCGGTCCATAGGATACTGCAAAAGAAGCTTAAATGACCATGACGAGACGTTAGGCAAGCGAGAGAGAAGGAGGTGAAGAGAGCGGACAAACGGTCGTCTAACGACTGCTAGCTAAGCCTAGCAGTTGTGCGATAGATCGCAAGGTAGCAAATTTCAAATCGGTTCAAATTCAAATGCCAAGGAGGGAAGTTGGAGCCCATACACTATATATTGTCATGTATCCCCCCCCTTGAGGGATTTGATGAATGAATGAATGAAAATCATCAAGTTTTCCCAAAAGCATTTCCCTCTTCTTCCTCCCATCCAACCCTAGAGGGTGCAACTCCTCTTCCCCCCATCTCTTTCTCTCTTCGTCCTCCTCTCTAGGGTGAGACTCCCTAGGGTTTATTGCAGGTTCTTCACTGCTCCAACAATAGGGAGGCAATCTCCCTATCTTCTCCCACGCCAAGGGTTCATATGCCCAAGAGTTGCTGCAAGGTCGGAGGAGATAGCCAGTGCTGCCCTGCACACCTGTCCTGGACGTCTGTCTGCAGATTTGGGCCACAAAGATCAGGTTGGTACACCTAGTTCCTGACCTCAGACCATGCCCACACCTTCAGAGACTTTGTTCATCTACGTGTCCCCCACACCTCCTGCAAACCCCAGGCCCAAATTCTCCTGGTAGCAAAAGTTGTCTTCATCGCCATTTTCACTGCATAGGCTACCTCTGTGCAGACCTGTAGAAACCTGAACTCTGAAGATCAAGCTGGTAACCCCATGTTCCCGTCCTCAAATCCCATCACTTTCTTCAGATAATTTCTTCCTCTCCATGTCCAACAACATCCCATGAAATCCTTGCCTCAAAATTCACTCGGAGTAAAAACTTCTCTTTGCATCCCTTTTGGTCGCACAGACTGGCCCTGTGCAGCACTACCGGGATAGTGTTCAAGCCCCTCCAAAGAGACGACCCTAAAATCACCTCAAAGTGACCTGGGATTTTGAGCGTTTCTAAGTCACATCCTAGACCCCTCTCCAGAATTTTATTACCCTTTCTAAAGGTCTTTTCCCCTACCTACCACGTCCACCCTTCGGCCATCAGTTCTAACTGCACTGAATTACAGAACTGAGCCTAGTTTGTCTTCCCCTCCCACGCCCAAAACCTCCACTTCATAGCACCATGGCTCTACTACCCATCATCCTACGTCTATCAGCTATCCAACAGAGAAAACCCCACCCCATTCGCCTCTAGGAAGCCCCAGTTCCAGCCCCATCTTTGTTCCCTTGTCCAGCTGCCAGCAAACAGACCAGATCGTGCAGGGCTTGCTTCAAAATTTGCCAAGGCCACCACCGTACTTCGTTGCAGTCGCCGCTCAACTGGAATCCCTGGGACATCCCCTGTAGCGTCCATGCCAAGTTTCGTGACCAGTGGATGTGCTGAAGGCGGCGTACTAGGCTCGTCTTCCTGCTACTTCCCTACGTGCAGACAGATCGGCCTACACTTTGCCCTCCGCTCGAGGCTATTCCGGAGGTCCCTGTCGGTGCCGTCGACTTCTAGCTTCTTCGCTGAGGCTCATCATCCATGACAGCGTAGTTCTAGGGATGTTGGTGCCTTCCTCAACCTCCGTGATGTGCCATCCTTGCCGCTGGTCCCTATTCGTACTAGTTCACATTGGGTCGTGGACAATGAGCTACACCGACCTATGGCCCATCACCCCACTTCGCACGACCCCCGGATCACTGTGTAGCCTTTTACCTCCCTGCAAGTAGTGGGCTTTGGTTTGGGTTGTACTTGTTTAGCTCTTGTACCGGGTGATTGTGTGACTTGGCCGGGCATCTTCCCCACGCCCCGAGCGTAGAGGTATGCATTCACATCCTTATTTGGTATCTTTCTTGCTTGTTTAATATATTATCTAGCGCCGCTGCTTGTGTGATTGTTAGGATTCTAGCTCGTATACACTTACATCACTACCACGGTGAGAGAGTGTGACCGTCCCGTGCTCGACCCGAACACGAGTGTGTGAATTATCTACCCTAGACTCTGTCGGTTCCTCAACCGTGCAGATCTACACGCTTCCCTCTCTAGGGGACGATTGCGAGCTTGAGTTACTTGTTTTAGGCATGATCCCTCTCTTGGGAGTCTTAGGTGTCGAGTTACGCTACTCAACCTATCATCTTGTTGCTGGTCTAGTTGTCCACGTAGTCGCGTCCTCACGTAGTGTCCTAGCATGCATAGCGTCCCGCATCAAATTTGGTATCTTGTTGCTGGTCTAGTTGTCCACGTAGTCATGTCGTCACGTAGAGTCCTAGCTTGCATAGCGTCCCGTATCAAATTTGGTATCCGAGCCGTAGGTTTATCTAGGGTGTATTTAAGTCCCTTAGGTCATCCTAGGTGCACTTGAGTCCATATTCTACCACTTGCATTATCATTTTTGGTTCATGTGTAGTTAGAGTTTTAGCCTCCTGTGTCCCTTAGAGTCTTGCATGCCCACTCGGCACGGTACCAACTACCAACGCCCTGTCCCGATGGCTGACCCTAAGAACCCTGTCCCTCATGATTTTTCTCTCCAGGATATGCTGCAAGCTCACTTGGAGCGGATGGATTGGTCCGATAAGAGCTTGAGAGATCACACTATGCTCATGGAGGGCCGGATGAAGGCCATGGAGGATCATAAGGAGGCTTTCGACCAGACCATCCAAGGTCTGGTTGGGTGGCCCAATCCGAGTAAAGCGCAGCAGGAGGATGCCCCTGGGTAGGCCCAAGGCCCACTTGGCCCTGCCCTTCGGCCCGCACCCCCTAGCGTCGATGACCGGATGCAGCGTGTTCAGGAGTATGAGGATTTAGGGTCCGTTAACGAGTTAGAGGGGCACGGCTGTGCCAGGTGTGGGTACAGACCCAATAGGGATGAGGAGGATGAGAGTGTTCTTAGGTCCGTGCGAGCGGATCCTCCCACCTTTGATGGGTCCATGGAACCTAAAGTCTATCTTGATTGGGAGGCTGCCATGGATCGTTATTTTGAGTGGTTCGAGATGACGGACTACCGGAGAGTCCGATATGCCAAGATGAAGCTGATTGGCCAGGCACAAACCTATTGGACAAATGTGGAGAGCCTACTGGAATTTTGCCCCTTCTCTCCCCCCTACTAGCTCTACCCCTAACAGCTCTCTCCTCCCTTCCCCAGCTAGGTGGTAACCTTCCCCACCTCCCCTCCCAAACAGAGAAAGCCCCCCAACCCCTTCCCACCCGTCCTCCCTCTCATCTCCCCCTTATCCTTCCCTATCTCCCACTGCTACCCAGTCCAGTAATAGCAATACAACAGAAGCCCTGTTGCAGCGACACCCTCACCTTCTCTGAGCAGTTCCTGGCAACCAGCTTAGAATCACCGGAATCTACTCTGAGTCGGCTTCACAACGGGAGTTCGAACACCTTCAATTGACATCAGAGCTGCACGGAGGAGCAATTCTTGTCAAGCTGCGCAATCTGTCTCTGGTAGATGACTTGACGTGAGTTGTAGAAGCTCCCACGACCTGTCCATCAAGCTTCCTGGTGCACCCTTCGACCGAGGCAATCCTCCATGACTCTTCTTTCAGATCCAAAAAGGAGGCGGTCGTTTGACCACCGTAGCACCCCGGTCCGGCTGTTGTCCTCGGCGCGCGCAGACTATCCTCACCAGGCTCAGGTTGGACCCCTTCCCACCTTTCTATTCATTGCGACCACCACCGACCTCGTCTAGGGCCCCCGTCTTTGACATCGCGAAGCAGACTCGTCCATGGTCACGTCGACTTCAGCCCCACCTCCAGAAACGCTCGGTGGAGCCCATGCTGATCCCAGCCCCTCAGTGTTGTCCTGCTGACCACACTGAGCCAAACTAGGTCGGCCCTCAAAGCTCGACCTGCGGCGACCTTGCTCGAACTCCAGACGATCAGAGGCTTCTATAGTGAACTGCTACCTCGTCCTCGGACACTTTGGCACTAGCCCCGCACCCTACAATGCCCAGAGGAGTCCATGGCGTCCTCGGCATCGACTTGCTGTCCTGTCAGTCCAATTTGGGCAGAATCAGCTTCCAAGACATTTTCCCACCCCGTGCCTGGCCAGCTGAAAGCCCCTCCTTGTGTGGAGGTAAACTTTGGGTGTAATATTTAATTCCCCACCCCTTAGCCAACCCTCCTATGTGAGGTTTAGTGGTGTAATAGCGAGTTTCAGGTCAAGCGACAATGGCGCAGTGTGTGGGTTGCATTCCCACACTTTCCCGCTTGCCCACGTCTCCGACCGAGGTCGATTTCTTCAAATCGATCAGGTGAGCACTCGGTTCCCCTATACTGGTTAATCACTTTGCTTAGCTAGTATTATTTTTACTGCCTATCAGACGGTGAGTGAGTGCTCGATCCCCATTCCACTCATTTGTGCATCCCATTGCGGAGTGAGCTGCGAGTGCCACCTTTAACCCATGCCCATGGCGTGCTGGCTGCCCACGATAGTGGCAGTCCCAACCATAGCTAAGTCCTCAGAACAGCGAGGTCCCACCCCAGACCCTCACGATCATCCCTAGTCATCTCTTGGTGAAGTGTGAGCCGTGCGAGTGGAACCGCCAAAATCGAGTCCATTATCACATATCGGTGTGCTTGCGACTATAGGTCCAAGGCGCATCTTGTCACCCCGTGGCATACTTGGCTGTACCACATCAAGTGGTATCAGAGCAACTTATACGCTTGTTCTCACAAGTCTAGTCCTAGGGCACCCTTGCACTAGGTCACAAATAGGCTCACTCCCGTGTATAGCCAACCCATTATTGCATGACTACACGTAGGGGGACCCTTTACCAGCCTGATCTCTCTTCTTCAAATTCCCCAATGGATCCCAATCCCCAAGGTAACCCCGCTGCCAATGAGGATGGCCTCCAAGGCCGTGTCAACTTCCTTATGGAGGCCCTCATCACCGTCTTAGGGCGGCTTGATAAGATAACTATCCAACTCGACCAACTTAGGAGAAATGGGCCCGCACCAAGGGCAAATGATAGGAGGGCACCCCCCCAGTCAAGAGGAACCAGCAATGGGAGACTTAAATCCTGACCATCCACATGAGTATGGAAGAGATCCACACCCTAGGAGGAATGATAAGTACCCTCGGGACAATCCGGATGACCACCTCTTGAAGCTCATGAAAGTCGACGCCCCCACCTTCGATGGATCTCACAATCCTAGTGTATATCTTGACTGGGAGGCTTCCATGGACCAATACTTTGATTGGTACCCCATGTCTGATGAGAGGAGAATCTGGTTAGCTAAAATGCAACTCACTAAGTTAGCCAAGACCCATTGGCTAAATGTTAAGTGATTGAGAGCAGTTAGGAGGCAAGCTCCCATCGCTACATGGGATGTAATGAAAGGGAAACTTAGGATCACATATGTTCTTCCTTCCTACCGCCAAACCTTTCTAGATGAATGGCAAAGCCTAACCCAAGAGGGGAAGACCGTGACGGAGTACATCGAGAAGTTTGATTATTATCTTCTCAAATGTGGAGTTCAGGAGGACCACGCCGACACGCTATCCCGGTTTAGGAATGGGCTGCAATTCCACATCAAAAAGGAGCTCTTCATGCATGATGTGACCACCTCAGAGCATACCTACCAAATAGCCCAAGACAGAGAGAAATTCTCTCATTACTCCCGACTTGCTCCTCCTCGGGTGACAGACCCCAAGCCCATGGCTCCCTAAATCAACACACCACCCCCTCAACGAGGCCTCCTTCCCAATCCCAATGGGACTTCTCCCATCCGAAGAGCCCCTCCTAGTGGGATCCCTCGAACTCGGCCTCCGAGTGGCCCACCCAACATCACCCCTACCCGAGCCAACCCGGGACAGACTCCCCCCTCCCACTCTTGTTACCCCTAACTGCAATAGTGGACAATAATGCTTTAGATGCCTCGGCTATGGACACTTCGCCAACCAATGTCCTACCAAGGGAGTGCCTAGCTTGCTCATAGAGGAGACCAACCCTTCACCCCAAGTTGAGATTGAGGAAGAAGTTGAGGTGCATGAGGCCTCCCCCGATTGGGAGGAGGGCCCCTGGGCCAAGCCCACCTAATTGGGCCCAATACTACATTACCCTATTACAAACTTAGGTAAATAACACATTAACTTAGAGACTTGACTCAAATAAAGTAAAATTACATCAAAATGACTCAAATAAAAATTACATTGGACTCGAAGATAGATAATTAGACCATGCTTGATGTCCCCGTGGTGAGAAGACGGGCCCCGAGTGCGGGATCTGATGGTGATGACCCCATCACTTCACCGTCCGGGCCTCCCTGTGTCGTAGATGCCATTCTGTGACGTCAGAGGCGATTCAAGGAGACCTTGAATGTAGCTCTCCTTCTGTGGTTCTCGAATGAGTCATGGAGCGCGGCTTGATCGTGGCCCAGCTGGGGGCTGAGATGGCCGATTTATACGCTTGGTTAGAGTCAGAGAGGGAATCTCTATCTTGGGCCCGCGGCATGTCCGACCGGAAGACCGAACTCTTAACTGTCGACCTTGAGGACCTCTGGCGGGAGGCGGCTTCGCTCAAGGTGCAAGTAGAGTGGAGCCGAAAAGTGGCTCGGGAGGCGACCGAGCAGCTGACTCCCGCCCGCTATATAGTGGGGCTGAAAGATAGGCTTCTGGACACAGAGCGCAATGTTCTGGCCGAGCGTGACAAGCAATGGAAGGCCGAGTGTGAAGAGCTTGAGGGTCGAGTCTGAGAGGCCAAGTGGCAGCGGGTGAAGGCTGAAGTTGCGCGAGCTGAAGCCGAGCAGAGGTAGTCTGAGGTGGAATGGAAGGTGGCCAAGCTTGAGGCAAAGGTAGAGCTAGCTGGGTTGGATGCACTCGAGCAATACAAATGCTCGGAGAGTTACCAGGCGGCGCTCCAGCAGGCTGTCTTTGCTTACTACGAGCTGGGTTATCGTCGGGGCCTACGGAACAGTTTTTCCCTAGGCTACCATCGAGCGACCGCTTTGGCCAATGAACAGGCGCATGGAGAGCTCGACTTTCCTTCTGGGTAATGCTATGACTCAGATGAAGATACCACTGATTCTTCCGTTCAGTCACCGAGCGAAGGCGGAAGTCGGGGTGCCACTGTTTTGTCCGAGTGATTGCCAACTCCTGCAGTCTCGGGAGGGCACACGATTGAGACAGTTCCTACACCAGTTGGGTCAGTGTCTGGACCGGCCGTCACTGAGGGTGCGGGGGGCGAATCACTTGCTGCTGAGGAATCTTCATCTATCGAGCTTCGTAGTGGGCCCGAGGCCTGATGTACCTTTTTACTTTTTCCTTTTCTTTTCTTTATCACGATCATATAAAACTTTCCTTGCATCCACAAGTTTTGGTAATAGTGAATGCTGAATTGACTATTCCTTACCACCTTTAGCACAATTTGACCGCTATAGTTGTAGTTGTTGGAAAGGCAGCGATTCTTTCTATGGATATCTTGCGTGTCGATTTGTTGGCGTGGCACTGATGCCTATCCATCTACCATGCTTTAAATGACTTGTCACTTCGTGTGTTTCCATCAAAGGGGTGTTGGTGGAAAACGAGGTAACCGTCTTAGGGAAAAGGGTTTCTACCTTTCGTGATTCTTCGAGAGAAAAATCTTTTAAGGCAACAGCTCCCCTTCGGCCTATAAAAGGCTCCGAAGGATGTTTCCTCCTCTCTTCACCGCTTAAGGCTATCCTTGCCGTTTCTCCTCTCCATGAAGTGTTGTGCTGTTAGTCTTGGTGAAGGATGGAAGACATTTCAGAGGATGAAGATGCAGATGGTAGGAGAGAAGAGGGTCCTGCTACTCTATCTTGAAAGAGGGTCCGTCAGTTGGCGAACGGCTAGTAAGAGGGTCCGTCATGCTGGAGCATGTCGCCTTCATACTGCTGGACCGCCAATGCTAACTTCAGAGGAAGATAGAAGCGCTAGAGGACGGATGGGGGCATCCGACAATGTCCCCTTGTCCCGCTGTATCTCTTCCTCCTCCCCTCCTCCTTCCACCCTCTGTCTCCTTGCCTTGGGGGGTAGCTCTTCAAGCTCCCTCCTCACCACTCTCCGCCCTCCATCTCATCACTGGTGGGGGGCGGTTCTTCCTCTTTCTCCCTCTTCTGTTCTTCAAGCTTCATTCTTTCACTGTTCTCACACAGCCCCTCCTTTCTGCTTATTGTTTCCCCTCTTTTCCTTTTCTTTCACTCTTTGGAGGATGCCCCCTACCATTCTCCTTTTTATCATATTCCATTGGAGGGGGTTCTTCCAAAGAGTTGATAGAGGAGGCCCTCTCTTATTTGGGGTGGCCTCTGGGCATTCTCTCCTCTTCTTCTCCGCTTTTTCTGGCACTTGTCCCTCTGAAGTTCCCGAGTAAATCAGGTCAGTCATCCCATTTTTCGAGTCAGTGGCCTACCTTGGGAGTACTAGCCAAGTTCGCACCGAGTAAGATCGAGCAAATAGGTTGTACCAGCGGATAATGTACTTTTCATTTTTTCTTTTGATCTGTACAGTAGTGGCCTTGGCCCATCCGATGTATCAAAGAAGTATTAATAAGAAAAAGAGGACTTACTTTTGCTCTATATTACTGACATGTGCGCTTTTGGAGAGGTGTTCAAAAATAAAATTTGTGCAGTGTTGTCGCGTTCCATGTCCGAGGGATGGGCGTTCCTTTCATGGTGGCCAGTCGGTACGCCCCTTTCTCGAGCGTCTCGACCACTCGGTAGGAGCCTTCCCAGTTAGGGGCTAGCTTGCCCACTACTTCCAGTGGTCAAGAGGCTTCGACTTTTCTTAGGACAAAGACTCCTGGCTGAAAGTGTCTATCTCAGACTCTGGCGTTGTAGTACTGGGTGAGGCGCAACTGGTATTCCGCGGCTCGAATGCTTGCAATCTCTCAGATGTCGCTCGCCAGATGAAGGTTCTCCAGTAATTTTTGCTCGTTCACCTCAGGCGAGAAGTTGGTGATTCGGAGAGAGGGGTTGCCGATCTCCAGCGGGATCACAGCTTCAGTGGAAATGTTCTTGAGATAATAAGGCTTCGCACTATTTTGTCGGAGTGCCCCGTCAAATCAAAGATCAGAGCATAGTCGTGATTGAGGATGATCCCTACATCGGGGGTGCGCTCGACGCGTTCCTCGGTGACAAGAATGTCGTACAGACTTTCGAGAGTGCGGAGGATGCGCTGGCCGCAACCGAACACTTTCGCGGCGTCGGCGTTTTCATCATCGATTACAAGCTTCCCAAGATGGACGGCATCGCGCTCTTCAAGGAGCTGCGCGAGCAATTTCCTGCAGCGAAGTTCATCCTCATCACCGGCGAGATGAGCTTGGACATGGTGGAGAAGACGCGGGAACTGGGACTCGATGCCCTGATGCTCAAGCCCTTCGATGCCCGCATTCTCGAGGACAACATTTCCGGCCTGCTTTCCATTGCAGGTTGATTGTTCACGGTTATACTCGCGGGAATAGACCGCCGCGACAACATGCCGACCGAAGATTCCGCTCTCCACATCGTCATCGTCGAGGACAACGTCGAGACGAACAACCTGCTGCGCGACTGGCTGCGGCTGCGATTCGCGGTGACGTGTTTCCTCGACGCGGAATCGACGTTGCGCATCCTGCCGCCCAGCAACGACCCGCTCGTCTTCCTCATCGACTATAACATGCCGGGCGACAACGGGCTGGTCCTGAAGAAGAAACTCGTCCCGCGCTTCCCCAACGCGAAGTACATCCTCATCAGCGGCCTCTTCGACGCCAAGCTGATGGAGCAGGGTAAGGCCGCGGGGTTTGATGCACTTCTCTCCAAGCCGTTCGGCATGCCGGCGGTGACGCAGAAGATCGAGGAAGTCCTCGGTCTCCCGCAAAAGGAAAGCCTCGTTGAGATGGTCAAGCGCCAGACGGGAAAGTTGACGTCCTAGGAAACGGCTCACTCCGGATAGTCGCGGAAGTTCCAATGCCCGCTGTCGTACCAGTAGAGATAGACGAAATCCCTCCCGTCCCGTTCGACGTAGGCAGCCAGGCATGAATCCCGGGAGAACGGGGTGAAAATAATAATGTGACGGACGATTAAAACCCGATGCGGGTCTTGGCCATAGAAGCTCTTGGCGAGAAGATCCTCCGGACTCGCGGAAGCCGGTGCGTCGATCAGGCTCGACAGCCCGTTTTGCCACGGCATCCCGCGGATGGAACTGTACGACATCCAGAGCGCAAAACGATTGAGCGGATCGACAAAAAGACCGGCTATTACCGATAACAGCGCCAGTAGGCAGAGTGTTCCGATCAATTTGCGGCGCGACACGCCCCGAATCTAGAACCTGCCCTACGCCGCGGCCAGCGCTTCCTTCTCGCGCTCGTCACTAACCCTTCGGGGGCCTCATCAGCCTCCTGGGTGGCGTCCCCGGTTCATGGTAGCGGTAATTTGATACCTAGTATCGGGTTATCGGTATCATGAGCTCTCAGTTCATAGTGGCGGTAATTCGATACCTAGTATCGGGTTGTCGGTATTATGGACTCTGGGTCGTTACACCGGCTCTGACCTCTGGCACTAACGTTGGGCACCCGAACCACGCTGAGCCTCAGACGCGCTCCCCTGAAGCCGCGCCTCGTCTGAAACACGGTAAAAACACGCAGAGAATGAGTCTCGGAACAAGACTCAGTAGGGATCACCCAAACCCTACCTCGCAAAATGGAAAATCACTACGCTAGCAGCTAAGCGAGTACCTCAGAAGTAGAAGCCCTGGACTACAAGTACCAGTCTCACGGCGTGAAAACCCACACATGCACGCCACGACGAAACAACCAGAACTCACCGGCCAACACGACCAAAACTTGAAGGTCGAAGCAACTGAGACTGACAGTCTGTCACTCCCTGTCCAGAATAGAAGTGCCTCCTACTAGAAGAACGACCGGAGGCATCCACTGATGACTTATACCACGTCACAAGTGTCTAGCTACCATGCCCTGGGCGCGAGACTCAAACACACACAAGTAACCACAAAGTGAGTGACTAGCTAGGGTCACGCCCGTCGACGCGTGTCCAACTGCCCCCAATCACGTGTGCACACACAGACCGTACGCACTAGGTCTGGCCTCTAACTAGTTTTCCCCTCAGTCAGACTCTGGCTGCTACACATGGGGCCTGATGGAAACTAGTCTAAAAATCATCCTTAGGGTAGCCCCTCCACCACTCCCTGGTGAGCCAGTACATGCGTACCGAAGGCTACGACTAGTGGAGTGTCTCTGAAGGAGTAGACTCTCAAGCTATGAAAAATAACGTCGGAACCGGTAGTACAAGGAACGCTCCTCGTATCAGCACCATCGCATGGTGACACGAGCCAAAAACACACCTCCCGGGACAACACAGCACCACGACACCTGGCGTCCACATGATGACCAGCATCTGTCAGACCACGGGTCAGTGCGCGGACAGAGGCCCACATTCCCGGGACTCAAATCGGCCAAAGAAGTAATACCGATTCAGGTCTGCCCCTTGAACGGTCCACTCTGGGCCGCTCAGGAACAAGTTGTCAGGCACTGGCCACACCATGGGTTGGACGGTCAGGAATGAACTGTTCTTCTCCTGGTTCAAACAGGACATGACACGGGATGAGCTATCAGACACCCTAGGACCTGTGCGACAGCAAGCACGACTTAAACCACAGACCCGAGCAATAGCGGACTGACCATGCGCGTCACTCGGATTCAGGGGTAACCCGACGATGGAGGGGTGGATGGTGACCCACGGGCAGCCAACACGGTTGGAGCTGCTAAGAGTATACGGGGGAGGATAGACCTAAGGTCTGAAGGTCGCCCGACTCAGCCGATACAGAACCAGTGCCCAAGGGCGGGTATGATGACACTCTCTCACACGGTAACAGTCGGCACTCAATGTTCGGGAAATTTGGAACGAGCACTCCTCACCTTTGGCATGAACGTTTAACAGATACTAAGAAAACAATGCCAAGAAGCAAGGGTCATATCTATACCTTGCCGAGTCTGAAGAGGCCGGCACCGATCAGAGACGAGGGTGCGCCGGGGAGCGTGCACACCCGGCGGACACACTGCGTCGAGGAGGCTTGGCGATGTCCCTGCTATTACAATTACTACGCTCTTCACAGGGAGGGGGATCACGGGGATGGGGGCAATCCACTACACGCACTACCCTCACGCAGGAGGGGGGAACGAAGGGAGGGGAAACCAAACAATGACCGTGCGCCTCGCTCCGACGTCCACTCAAGGTGCTGTCAATGCCTGGAAAAAGCTTGAGGGATGCCGAAGGATGCCTGTAAGTCTGAAGTTGAGCCGATGTTGCTGGATGGAGGTGGTGGTCGCAGCTGGAGACCTGTGCAGTTCTGCCACGCAGGACAGGATGGTGCAATCGTGGTGCGGCGGCTGGTACGCTAGCTGAAGAACTCCAAACATGGTGGGACCAAGTCGTGGACATAGCAGACAGGGATCTCTGCGAACCCTCAAAAGATGGCAGCCATCAGATCTTCTCACAGGTCGTGGTCGCTTAGACGGTCGGTGTCAGGTTTCTGGGTGAACAACAGGATAGGCCGCCGATGGTCATTGTGGAACTTCCAGGCTGACATCGGAACGAGACGAAACCACTGGAGTTGGTTTCATATCGTCGAAAGCTGCAACTTTGATGAAGACTGCACAACCTGAAACAGAGAGGAGGAGGGGGTATCAGGGCTGACTTGGCAGTAAACTATCCTGGGTGAACAGGGGGCTCTGGGTCTGGCGCGACTGAGGGAGATTGGACGCCCTGGACGGTGGCGTTGTTGAAACCAGGCGGGACCACCTCTGGTTCGTCGTTGCTTCAGAGAGGAAGAACTCTCATGAAGAGATCTCTGACTGATTCACACAGGGGTGGGCGGGGGAGCTGCTACCAAAAGGTGCTCAGGTTCAGACCTGAATCTGGCGCAGTCGCACGAGAATGAACGACGCGAACGGTGCCGAGGTTGGATCACAGCGGCACCACTTCTGGAGTGAATCTAGCTCGAGGAAGAACGACTCCACAGAAGACAACTTTGGCTGGTTCATGCAGTGGTCACTGGGGTAGTCTCTGCAAACGTGACCTCTGCTGCAGGCTGGTTGCAGAGAGTAGTAGAGAGGTCTTCCAAATCCACGGGAGGTCGTAGCAGCGACGGGCGACTCCGAGAATGCCGTGGACGCACGGAGTAGGGGAGGGTGAACCTGGGTTGCAGAGGGAGAGAGGGCTTGGGCATGGGATGCTGGTGGCTAGGGTTAGGGTTGATGGGGGGTGCGCTGGTTTGTGGAGGAAGGAGATGGGAGGGGGGGGACTAGTTTTAGTGAAAACTCAAAATGGCGTTGAGACTAGTTAAAAAGAGAGAGAGAGAGAGAGGGAGAGAGAGAGAGAGAGAGAGAGAGAGTAAAGAGGGTAGCAACAATCACATGTTCGAGGTACTACAATGAGAAGAATCTACAACCATATTAAGAGAACTCATTGTTTCATCCACTCACAAGTGGTTTCATTATTCATTTGTACAATTGGAGCCCAAGACAAGTCTTCAGGGTAACCTCAAAATGATAATAATGAATTCTAAGGGTGAAAGAGACAGCGACAGCAAGGGAATCAAGGAAAGAAGAAGCCCAACCTATTAGGTCAAATGTGGGGAGGCATCCCCTTCATCAAATCTGTCACTCGAGCCTCCATCTTGCTAACCTTATGTTGAAGGTCTGACTCTCTTTTATTCAAAGCTGCTTCTTTGGCCTGCAATTGTTGTGCTGCCTCTACGTGTGAATCTGCAATGGTCATTGAATCCTGAGCCTTGGCCATCAGGGCCCGAGCAGCTTCTTGAAATTGCAAGGCGTGTTTTCTATACTCGGCTGCCTTTGCTTCCAAAGTGATGTGCCGGTCCTTCAAGGATTCAACCTCTGAATGTAATAGGTGGGCCTCATTTGTCAAGGTTGCAATGTCTCCTTTAAGCTCTTGGATTTGCAAGTAACGGCTCTTCTAGGTTGAAGCCTCATAGAAACCCCGAAATTCTTCCCATGTGCTATCTAGGGCCGCCACCCAAGCCTCTCCTGGTAGCCCCAGGGCATGATAGGCCCGTGTGCCACTCTGAAGGGCATCCCGTATGGCTTCAAGAAGGGGCACCTGTTGAAACAATGCTCGGGCCCCACTTATCAGAGTACTCAGCATGAACTCGGCCCCCAGGAAAGGCGCAGGTTGAGGGCCATTTGGCCACTCGACCCCATGGGCTAGGAAGTCGAGCACTAATGCTGCCCTTTCTCCTCCATGATCTGTATTCGGTGATCTTTCTTCTCGAGAAGCTGTAAAATAGGAAGAAGACACAAGAAAAGAGAAAAGTGTTATAATGGCACTTGGGGTTGTAGGCAGGAAAAACTAAAGTTGAAATGTCTATTCAGGAATTGGGAAAGCAGGCCCATCTGATGAAGTGGGCTCTGTAACTAGTTCCCCTCTTTGGGCCGGGTCGGATATTGCTGCCCTCATCATATCGCCGTCATCGACCAAAAGAGGGGTTGCTCCTTCCTCAGCGAACCTCACTGTACCCTGCATAGGGTTTAAATAAAACGAGGGGTGAGAAGCATGAGAGTACACTGAGGGGCAATACTTGGAAAACTGGATCATTTACCTAATGGCGTTAGGGCCGTGTCATCCGCCCTACGAAAAGAGTCATCCCTGTCCACATCCTGGTCGCCACAAGATGCGCTTGTAGTCTCAAGGTCTCCTAAAAGATACAAGGTGCTGATTAGTTCAGAGTAAAAAGAAAAGGGGAAGCGAACCTACCTGGAGGCCGAAACTAATCAAAGAAAATTTGATAATTCAAGGAAGCCGAGGTTGAAATATCGTGTGTATCAATACCATCACCCTCATCATCAATACTTCACCGACCTCAACAAGGCCACCTCGAAAGACTGTTACCCACTGCTGAGCATCGACCAACTAGTCGACTCGACTTCCGGTAACGAATTGCTCAGTTTTCTGGATGCTTACTCCGGCTATCATCAGATCCGAATGGATCCTGAAGACATCGAGAAGACAGCCTTCATCACCGACTTCGGCGTATACTGCTACACCCGAATGTCTTTCAGGCTGAAGAATGCCTGAGCAACATACCAGAGGCTGATCAACCACATTTTCGAAGGACAAATCGGTCGGAATGTCAAAGCTTACATCGACGACATGCTCGTCAAGACACCTAACGTCGAGGATCACTTTGCCGACCTAGCTAAGACCTTCGACACCCTCCTAAGGTACAACATGAAGCTCAATCTAGCAAAATGCGCCTTTGGGGTCCGATCCGGGAAATTCTTGGGTTTCCTAGTGACTCAACGCGGGATCGAAGCCAACCCCGACAAGGTTCAGGCCATCCTGAACATGCAACCGCCCACGTGCGTCAAGGATGTCCAGTGCCTGGCAGGGCGCATTGCTGCGCTCAACCGTTCTTGTCTCGAGCGGCCGAACGATGTCTACCCTTCTTCAAATTATTGAGAGGGCCCAAATTGGCATCCGCTACGTTCGCCTGGGACGAGGAATGTCAGAAGGCTTTTGCAGAGCTAAAGGAGTTTCTGGCCTCGCCCCCGGTGTTATCGAAACCGATCCCGGGCGAAACCCTGCACCTTTACCTATCATCGACTCCTTTCACAGTAAGCTCAGTCCTAGTCCGGGACGACGTAAGAGTGCAGAGGCCAGTATACTACACCAGCAAGGTGCTCAACGAGGCCGAAAGAAGGTATCCCGCAACCGAGAAACTCGTACTAGCATTGGTGACCTCGGCCAAGCGCATTCGGCCTTACTTCCAAGGGCAACTCCATCGTCGTGTTGACCAACGAGCCCCTGAAGAAGATCCTCGCTCACCCTGAAGTTGCGGGTCGCCTCGTCAAGTGGGCCATAATGCTCGAGGCTTACGACATCTCTATCGCCCCCGTTCGGCCATCAAGGGACAGGCACTCGCGGACTTCATTGCAGAGAGCACCGTCCCAACCGGGGAGGCCCCTCCACTGGCGCCCGGGCCCACCAGGGACCTTTCTGTTGACGGGTCCTCCAACTCGGCCGGCAACGGCGCCAGCGTCCTTCTCAGATATCCAGAAGGAGCAGAGTTGCAGTACGCCTTTAAGTTCAATTTTCAGGCATCCAACAATGTCTCCGAGTATGAGGCTCTCATCTCGGGAGCCAGGATGGCACGGTGATTGGGGGCCGAACGAGTCAGGATTCATACTGACTCCCAGCTGGTCGCCAGCCAGGTCAACGGTGACAACCAGCCTGGGAGATCCAGGCTGGTTTGCCTAAACCCCCTCCCGGGGGGGTTTAGGCGGATTGGCGCCAAGGAGACAGGGGGGGCAGTCCCCACCCTATAAAATTTGATTTTTGCCCTTGTTTTCTTCCTAATTTGGCTAAGAAAGAAAAGGACAATTAATTGGGAGGATACTGGGAGGATACGTGGAAGCTTACGAGCGTGCCGGACTTGAGGAATTCCCCGTGCTATCGCGTTGTGCTCTCGTGCTCACGTATCGACTTCTCGGACTGGTACGGCATTGGAACTGCACCGTAAGATCGTAGATCGAACGAACTGGGATAGAGTGGGGCCATGGGACCACCGAGCTAGAGGGAGGGTGTGGCCCCCAAGGAGGTTTACCCTCCCTAGGGCGCGCGCCTACCCCTGGGGCGAACTGACCCCAGGGCCAGCCGTAACCCCGGGGGATGGCCCCCGTGGGTCTTCTTGCACTGTCTGGGGTTGTCCTTTGCTGGACTTTGATCTCCGGAAGGGTGGAATGGGCCCGTGGGGTCCGTCATTCTTCGGGTTGTCGTAGTCGCTCGCAAGGTGTTCCGGTAAATGCCCGACACACCCCGGATTGCCTAACGACTTGGGTAGGTGGCTTAGGGGCCGCACGGCGGGCCTTGGGTTGATAGTGGGAGCTCGTGGGAGCTAAGGGGAGGCACTTTGGGGCTGTGAGCCATGCCTCGGGCTATGTGCCACGTCCTACGATGGGTTGGTAGGGTAGCCTCAAGTTGGCCTGAATGCTAGAGTTAAGCGGCTTGTTGCCACATGTCTGGGTGTCAGGTTTGACCGCAACTTGCCGGGGGGTCGTTGTAGGACCCGATTGAGGGGCTGGAATCACGGGATGGCTCATGGTTTGATGTAGAAAGGCTGGGACATATGCACCCCCAAGATGTTTGACGGAATGCCGAACACACCCGTGTAGGCAGTATATGCGTGCGGCGGGCCTCTAAAGCCTATGGCTGACTTAGTTAAGTCTCTCTTTGACCTTGGGGGGTTGAAAGACGTGTCTCTGGGTGGGCCCTTCGCCCCTTTTGCTGAGTGCCATGTGGCGTTGCTTGGCGTCGGGGCGCCCCCGGGTTGGCCCGGGCGGCGATGCAGGATGCGGGTAAAGCTCGTATGTGAGTGGCCGGAGTTGACTCTAGGGAATTGCTTATGTTGCCGTGCATCACGGCAAGCTGGTCTGGGCCCTTGCAGGGACCCACGGGGTTGAGAAAGGGCTGGATAGCCCGCACCTGGAAGGTCTTCAGTGAAATGCCTGAACCCTTATTCCTTGTGATTTTGCCGGAAAATAGTCCAAGTACAACAAATGCCCCCCCACGGGTCATGCGTCAGAGGCGAAGATGAGGGCGTATAGCCCGTGAGACCCCTGTTTCGGGCCATTGTAGTTGTATTTTGACACTTCAAGTGCTTTTATTTTTGTTGTGCTACATGTGTTGGTTTTGTTGGTGTTCTAACCACTTTTCCATGCTTTGTCTTGCAACTATGGCACATTTTGGCAGAGATGGACGAGTCCCGAGGCGGATGGCCTGCGAGGAGGACCACTAGGTGCGGAGGACCCACCAGCAGCAACCCCCTTTGGGCCCGCCAGTGATTACTATGGCTAACATGGAGCAACTGGACCGTGGGCATACAGTAGTGGCTGAGGGTCCCCTTGGCGAGAGAGCTACTGGAGTTGGGACCGTAGAGGTGACGAGGATCCTAGAGGCCGACGGCATATACACCTATGACAAGAGTGGGGGCTATCCGTTGGAGTTCCCCCTAGATCAGCATTTGTTTGAGTTTCTCTAGAGCTATGTTCCACCTGTCATGGAGGAGGATGACTCACGGATTCCTGGAGCCCAGCGTCGGCTTGAGCGGGCCATCTTGATCGGCAGGGACAGCCTGCATGGCGTAGCCTTCTACAGCTACCCTAGCTTCTCAGAGGATTACTGGAGGCAGCGACAATTTCCCAGTGCTGAGTGCCTAGGGTTCTTTGGTGGGGCAGAGAGGTCAGGGGTCAGAGTTGGGCCGCTAGGGCCCACTCCTGGGATTTGCACGGTCACCACCGTACTGAGACAGAGGGGACCGAAGGACTGGTGCTGGAGCCTGTGGGTTTGCAGTATGCTGGAGAGGGATATGATGACCACAGCATGCTGGACGGGGTTATGAGGCAAACCATCATGAGTTTGTACGGTCGCTGGGCCGTAATCCTTTCACACTACTACCACCAGGGTGCCACTTAGTGGCTGATGGGGATCATCCATCACTACCGGGTGTTGTTGGAGCGAGCAGGGATAAGGTATGTGGTGACTGCCGCCTTGTACGCGTACCCTTGCTACACTGGGCTACTGCAAGGACTACTGGAGCTCTTCAATCTCCGTTGGAACACGGTGGCCACTGCAGAGGGAGAGACCTCACTGGACTTGTGGTCTCTGTTCAGGATTTTCAGACTGCTGATCAGCGGAGAGGGATACAAGGAGGTAGTGCTGGATGACCTCCACCGCAGTCATAGTGATGGACAGGGGAGGTACTGGGTACCTTTTAGCTATCGATACCTCCTGAAGACCTGGAGGGACTTGGCTCTGGCAGGGAGAGAGAGAGCGACATAGACTCCGAGAGTGCCACTAAATGTATGGGTCCATCATTTATACAACGGTCCATTCTGCTTTTATTAGGAGTTTGCCAGAGACCAGACTCCATGGGAGGAGTACACCGAGGTGGAGCTACGCTTGCAAACATACTCCAGATATGTGTATGCGCCACAGGAGGGGTGGAATCCCCATGGCCTGCTAGACGTGACATACACTGCAACGTATCTGGCGTATTGGTTGGTGACTATTGTAGTACCTCACGGAGAGGATGGACTGCTGAGAGCTGAGTTGTTGTGGCCAGCTTGTTTGTTGGCTGAGGGGAGACAGTTGGCCCTAGCTCCCACTGCACTGATTTTATCAATAAAGCTCTTGTCTTGCAGTCCATCAAAGCGTCATCAGTTGTATTCAACAGAAAGTAGCCTACGGGTTCCCTAAAGGCGAGTACCGCTCCCCTCGAAAATGAAAAGGTAGCCTACCGGTTCCCTAGAGGAGAGCACTTCCCCCCTCGAAAATGAGAAGGTAGCCTACAAGTTCCCTAAAGGTGAGCACCACTCCCCTTGAAAATGAGAAGGTAACTTACGAGCTTCCTAGAGGCGAGCACCGCTCCCCTTGAAAATGAGAAAGTAACTTACAGGCTTCCTAGAGGCGAGCACTGCTCCCCTTAAAAAATAAAGGTGTCTTACGAGCTTCATAGTAGCATACGAGCCCCCAAGAGGAGGGCACTGCCCCCTCGGAAATAAGCAGGTAGCCAACATGGTTCTTAGAGGCGAGCACCACTCCCCTTGAAAAAGAGGAGGTAACCTGCGGGTTCCCTAGAGGAGAGCACTGCTCCCTCAGAAATCAGGATCACTTCAAAGTCTCCAAGAGGCAAACACTTATGCCCCTGAAAAAACAATGGCAGTAGTCAAAAGGCTTGAAGGAAGAAACACGCTCACTCCAGATGAGCAACTAAGGTACCTCTCGACCTTAAGGAGATAAGTGCATGGATACGGAAAGGGGAAAATCGAAGATAGGAGAGTCACCCACTATTTCAAACTCATCACGCAAGAGTCTCCCATCAAGAGGTACACATCAATATAAATCCAAACTAGAGAATTTTATTTCTTTAGTCAAAATACAAAGCTACGAACTTCCAAGAAGCTGGTTCCACGCGGCCAACATACAAGCATGTGAAAAAATAAGACAGGCTAAGGCTACGGTGGCATGATGACCGATCCAGTCTCCAGCATCTCGTCCATCGGGTACCGCCTCTGTTAGGTTACCTGCCAGCGACCATGGAGGCGACTTTCGCAGGCAACCACCTCTTGGCCCGTCTATTTCTGAAGAAGTGGACCAGCTGGAGAAGTCGCCCACAAAGAGGCCTACACCTGGAAAGAGCGCTGGAGCTTACAAACCTCAAGCCACAACCCCAGAAAAATCTAGTGCTGGGGTATGGGTGGACTAGAAGGCCAACACATTACACTGGCCAGCTTGCCGGCCATGCCTACAAATTGGCACACAAGGCCTACTGTCCCACCCACTATCATCTACAAATAAGAGATGCTCCCTCCAGTAATAGAGAGCGCCTCATCATACACCTACAAACCAAGGAAGATGGATGGAAAACGGTCACGTGCCATAAGAACAAAGAATAGATGAAAGAGGAGAAGCTTTATTCATCAGCAGTGGGGAAGATTACAAATAGATGCATCGTCCCTTTAGCAATGAAACTTGTTTGGCTCAAGGTGTAGGATCCCCTTGCCAGAGTATAGGCGGTTGGCCTTCTCCAAGGCCTCCCACAAACCATCCAAGTATCTGAGCTTGTATTGCTTGGAGATGCCACCACCGTTCTCCCCTCGTGCTGGCCATGCTGGCCAGGGCGCTGACAACGATTCTCTCCAGAGACCCAGGCGCTGGCGTGGGATCTGCAAGGCCCCATCAGCAGATGAAGTACCAGACTATTCCGACTACATCTTGCAGAAACTCCCTCTTCGTGGCCTAGCGAACTAGAGATGCCCTGATGGTTCAGCGGGGTTCGCTATTTATAAGGGTGGGATGAAGTTCCCCGAAGGGAGGAGGAGTCTTACCGCCTCTTCACACCGTTAGAAATCGAAGCGATGGGTCCCGAATGACGTGCCCTCTCAGGGTAACCCTCAAGGTGCTGCTCTATATCCCCAAGAAATCTCAGTGCATGTAATGAAAGCAAGATACGTGGTAGATCCCAGAGGTTCTAGAGTTTGTGAAAAAGAAGAAAGTCTTCCATTCAAAAGGCGCAAAGATTATAGAAAGAGGTAACCGCCTCAGCAAAACAAGAAAGGAAAAATTACATGACAGAAAAAAGTAAAGTGGCAGATATCCCCTCAGGCAATCGCCCCAGTGGCGTTATCATGGGACCCATCATCCTCGAGCTCACGTGTAGTGGCAGTTTCCACAACTAGATGGTTCACCACCACCGGGTCATCCTCGACTGCTCGCCCACTGGTGCTCGGCTCTGGCGCCTGCTTCTTGGCTCCAATCTCCTCACCACCGAGCTCCTCCTCGCCATCACTGGCCTCAACACCATTAGTCATCGACGGAGGAAGGAGAGAAGGCATCAAGGCTCCTGGATCTTTGGTCGCAGCCTGGAGGGCAGCCTTCCAACCTTCCTGGAAGCCGCGATCGCACGTCGGACCAAAGACCTCTAAGGCTACTGAGGACAGATCAGCCCGATAAGTTGGGGACGAGCGGAAGCTGTCCACCGCCTCCTCGCAGGCCGTCGACATCGACGAGCACAGCTCAACAAGTAGCGCCTCTACCTCTTGGGCCCAGAGCTCAATGGTCTTGACCTACGTCCACAGCTTGGATGCATGGGCTTCGACCATCTCTACTCGAACCCGGAAGAAGTCACGGTCCCACTCCATCCCGGCCAGGGCTGACCCCACCTACTCCAACTACTCCCGGAGCCCAGCAACCTCCACCTTAGATGCCCCCAGGCATCCCTCAAGCTCCTTGCACTTGGCCGTCAACCCTGCCTGCCCGGCCCGATTGGCCTCCAAGACTCGTGCAATGCCGCCGAAGTGGTATTACCATAAGCTGAACACCTTGGCAAGCACGATGAAGTTCTTCACCGTCAAAGCCACCAACTCATCCTGGGCCCCAAGGCCAAACTGTTAGGTTTCGATCAGAGGTGCAGCGGAAACAACGAAACCCTAAGAAGTGGATCGTTGCTAGCGATCAAAATTAAGAAAAAAAATAGATCGGAGGAACCCGCTTAGGAAGAACAATTCTATACCTTTGCGGGATTAATTAATTCCCAGATGCCTGAAGACGATCGAGTAGCAGCACAGTACATGGGAGCATGTAATCTCTCAACTACCAAAGCTCATCTTTTTTAGACTTTACATATTCTTCCTTCCCATCCACAGATCAATTTGATTGGATTCTTCTTACATGGATCCAAACAGAAGAGGTGTAGCAATTTCTCCCCGAGCCTCTCTATTTACAGTGGAAAGAAAGAAGAAAGAACCATGCAATGACAACGGCATCTCCCCTCCTCCCCAGACCGCCCAGTTGGCAAAGGAGCAAACTACAATCTTGATTCATGAGAACGGGGAAATGTTTTCCATGTCTCTTCTTCCCTTACCATCTTGAGATCCCATTGGCATTCGCATCTTCCACAGCCCAAGCTTGGCCACGCCTCCTGGAAATCCGGCTGAAACCAGGAACTGACCGGCTCCTCCGAGGAGAAGATCCAGAGGACGAAGACGAAAAGGTAGAAGAAGAACCCCGGAGGCGCCCGAAGAACGAAAAGAAGTTGCGGAAGGCACGCCCAATCCCTGTGCTCTCTCTGGAACGGCCACCTCTGGACGCCCATGATATCCGCCTGGGGGCACCGCCCGTGTTGAAGCCACCGTCCATCTCCGTGTAAACCACGGGGAGCTCCCTTTCCCCCGCGCTCCTCCCACCGGAGAATCTCCCGACGGCAAAACCACCGCCGGGAAGTCTCCATATCGTGAGGCCCACCGTGTCCTCTTCGCTTCCTCCTGCCGCAGCCTGCTCCTCGCCGTCTGGTTCCTGCGCTCCCCTCCGACTCTGCACATCCGTGGGCATCTCGTGCCGGCAAACAGGGCAGGAATTCCTAAGCGAGAGCCACGGCAAGATGCAGTCTTGATGGTAGATGTGCTTGCAGGGCATCTCCCGGGCTTCTGCCCCCACCTCGAAGGGCTCCTTGCAAATGGCACAGTGGGTTTCCAGCCCAACATGGGCTTCGGCGATCTCGATCGTGGGCATCGAGTCCACGGCCGCCTTCGACGCAGGCGGGTGCTCGCACCCTCGCCCTCCGACACCATTTATCTCGATCTGCGCGAGCTGCTCGAGCAGGCGATCGAAGCCGGACCCCATCAGGAAATCGGACATGCTCGCGGGCAGGGGCCTCAGCCCCGACCCCACCCCATCGTCGTAGTAGAGCTCGAAGGCTCCGTTGGGGCGATCCGCGTCCGCGCCACCGCCAACGCCGCTGTCTGATGGGCCGCGAAGTACGATGATCGGGTTGAAGGGGGGACGGTCACCGGAGGCGGCAGCACGACTGGAGGGGCGGAACCCTACATCCGGATGATGGTTCTGCCGGGAGGCAGCGCCGACGGCGGAGGGGTTGAGCACGGCCATGGCGGATGCCGGGAAGCGGCGCCGCCTGGACTCCCCACGGCCGAGGGGCGTTTCCACCTGCTCCACAAAGCCGGTGTCGCAGTCGGGGCACACGATGGCGTCGCGCGCCCACACCCTGACGAAACGGCTACACCGATAGCACCAGTAGGACGTCGAGGCATCGGCGACGCCAGCTGCCCCCTCCGCCGTCAACACCCCTGCGGCGGAAGACATCGGATTGGAGAAACCCCCGGGTGAAAGCTCACCAGGGCAACCTTGCCCGGAATAAAAATCCCCCCAAGACTACCTACAGGAAACGAGAAACGCCAACAAGAACGGTACCAAAGTTGAACTTTGAAAAATGGGGAGTGCGAAACCTGGATTAGAAACGGATTACAGCCAAGAACACCTAAAAAAAGAAAAAAAACGTCTTTTTTTCTCGGACACAAAATCCAAGCTGACCCCAGGAAGAAACCCCAAAAATTGGGGGTTGGGAATGTGGGCAACACCGCATGAAATTGGCAAAACAGCTCGGAACGAAACAAGCGAGCACCGGGATAGACTAGGAGGGGAGGATTCAGAAGTGGGGGCGGGGGACGGGCCGGTATAACACCGGTTGTTGCGGAAGCCACCCACCGGCGATGACAACAGAGAGGGGGGGAGGAGGAGGAGGAGGAGGAAAGGGAGGGCTAGGCCGGTGGGGGCGGCCAGAGAAGGAAGGATGAAATTTGGGCGGAGGGGTGGACGGTGGGAGGTCGTTTAAACCCCCCTGCGACGTGACGGGGAAGCTTCCACGGCGAAACCGCGTTGCTCTCTCACCTTCTCTCTCTCTCTCTCTCTCTTGTGAAGCTCACGTTCTCTCTCTAAACGGACACACCCCGATCTCTCTCTCTTTCTAGCGTGCTATGGACGCCTAATGCTGCACACGTGCGACGGCAGCATGGCAATGGGGGCGAGGGGCGTTGGCACGCGGCGGTCCAGAAGCTCCGTCGCTAGTAGTGGGGGGCGGACCGTCCTCGCGGAGCTTCGCTGTTCGGGCCGTGCGGGAGAAGGCCGTCCGATAGTGGATCGATAGAGGATCCGTAAGTAGCGTGTTAATCTCGCGTCCGTGTGAGTGCGTCTCTCGGCACATGACACGAAAGTACCGATCAAGTGACAGTCTTTACACTCCAACTAATCACGGTGGGTGACACCGTCAAAGTTAGAAGTGCTCCCAAGTCCTACTTAATTTTCCTCGCACTCACATACATTTATATATACGAAGTTCTAATCCACAGCTAAGTTAAATATCTTAATAAAAAAAATAGGGGAAAGAATAAAAGAAATGAAAACATTCGATGATAAGGTCACTAAAAGCTAAACACTCCTCCACAAACTACCGATAATGCACTAAGTGCTTCACAAACAAATTTACTTAATTTAAATCTGTAGAGGTGGAAAATTGGTTCCTGAGTCTCGCACCACACTTTTAAATTTATTTGTTAGAAGACCGTCCGACAGTCATGGAAGCCTACAAACATAAGAAAAAAGAGACTTCAGAAGGAACTCTATACGTTATCTCATGGGACAACCCTCCATGCTTGAGTCATCACTTAGGAAGGTGGAGAATGAAAAAGAGAAAGCGAGAGAGAGAGGGCTAGGCATAATTTTTTTGAAGGAGGAGCGGGCCGTTGGAGGGTGAACGAGGTGCACCGGGCGAGCTGGGGCTAGCGTACCGGCGAAGGCACCAAAAGGGTGCGCCGGGGAAGGCAAGACGGGTGTGCCGGTGAAGGCCCGAGAGCAGGGGTGTACTGGGCTAAGGGAATGGGGGTGTACCGGGGAAGGGCGCAGCTAGGTGTGCCGCGCTGGGATGCAAAGGGATGGCTGGGTGTGCCGGGGAAGCTCCAGGGCAGGGCGTACCGGTGGAGGTTGGGATGGGTGGTGCGTCGGGTTGAGGCGTTAAGGGTGTACCGGAGAGAGACGAGGGCAAGTGTGCCGGCCGAGGGTGTTGGGGATGTGTGCCGGGCAAGGCACCAAGGGAGTCTGCCGGGACAAGGGCAGTGAGGGGCCCACTCCTCCTCGACTTCTTGTGCTTTTCTCTTCTTCTCTTCCTTGATTCTATGCAGTTTGTGTGGGTCTTCTCTTCCTTTTCTTGTAGTCGCTTTCCTTTCTTTCTTCCTTGTGGAGCGAGTGTTCAAGTTGCTTGATTGACATACAGTCCGGTCCCTTTTTATGTTGCCCACAATCCTTCTTCCTTGATTGAAGCATTCCGTCATTGTTCATTCCATTGGTTTATTGTTTCCTTTTGTCTTTTAATGTGTTATTGTTCTATTTGTTTGTTGCTTCCTTTTGTCTTTTAACATGTTGTTATTTTTTAACGAAAATTTGGCAGCATCTCCCTTTGACCCGAGTGGTAAGGGAGATAAAGGGAACGCGCCCATATGGAGTGATGAAACCCGACAATTGGAGGTGCGTGCCAAGGGCGATGACACCTTTGATAAAACCTTAAGATCAAAAAAAATGGAAGAAACGACGGACCGGAGACCTCTCTGGGACTGGCCAAGGGTGCACCGGGCTAGAGGGAGGGACTGGCAACTAGTGTGTCGGCCAGGGAGCCTATAGGGGTTGGAGGGGTGTACCGGGCTAGCAAGGCAGCAGGGGTGTCGGATAGGAAGGCTGGGGGTGTGCCGGGCTGGAGCCTCAAGGGCGTACCAGGCTGGGTTCTTGAGAGTGCATCGGGGAAGGCTCAAAGGGGTTGAGGGTGTACCGACCAGGGGCTGTATCGGTGTATCGCTTGACGGCTAGGGAGGTTGGACTGAAGGCTAGCTAAGTGGGACGGAGCCAAAGGGAGGGCAAGAACTAGGGGTTCTTGGTTTGGCTTGTCCAAAGGGGAAGCTTCGGTTGGGGGAAAGGGAAGGTTGGTCTGGGTGTTCGGAGAGGCTGGGAGGACAAGGGTGAAGATATGGGCCCCTGCAGAGAGGCTAGATCGCCGAAGGAGAGGAGGAGAGCGAACAAATGTACGCAAAGACTCGAAACAACCAGAGACAATGAGAAACCTCAAGAAAGGGATTTTTATTCATGGAAGACAAGGGCCATGACCGGCCATGCACAGTTCAAAACACCAGGGTAGAAGATCCAATAGTGAGAGGAAGAAGAAGGGTGAAAGGAGGGTTGGGAGTTGAGCAGGGGCGATGGCTCCCCGCTTCCCCTCAATGCCTCCTAACTACAAGAACTCTCTCTCTCTCTCTCTCTCTCACTTCCTCTAGTGGGTGGTCACCGGAGGGGCCTCACACCGGAGCTCTCTTCTTCCTCTTCTCTCTTCTCCTTCTTCTTTTCTCCGCCAACACCGTCGTGGCTCTCTCTACTGGTCTCTTCTACTTCTCTGTGGGGAATATGAGGTTTTATACTCCCGGCGACGGGAGTCTTCGAACGCAGACGGCAGACGCGGGAACGTGAATGCATTAATGGGGATTTGACTTTCGGCATCCTTCAGTGGCAGGGGGTAGCCTGCGTGTCGCCTCCTCTATTTGACACCTCAGTGAACCCATTGCGGGCCAAGGATCTGTAGGGGATGGCATTAGATTTGATTTGCTGGAGGTGCCGGTGGAGAACACGCCCAGGTGTGCCGTTGAGGGGCCAGAATGTTGTGCCACTGGCAAGCACAGCAAGCGTGCCACTGAGAGGCCGCCAGGGTGTGCCGCTGAGGGGCCGTGAGGGCATGCCGCTGGAGGAGCTTGCAGGCGTGCCATTGGAGGCCTCTGCATGGCGTGCCGTTAAAGGGGTGCGCAAGGGTGTGTACCGCTGAAGACACCCAAACTAGGTGTGCCAGTGGAGCACCCTGGCCGAGTGTGCTGGTGGAGCACCCTGGCCGAGTGTGCCGGTGGAGGCGCCCGGCCAGGGGAGCATACCGCTGAAGCTCCCAAGGGCGTGCCGGCAAGGACCGCCAGAGTGTGCCGTGGAGGGCAGCAGGGGTGTGCCGGGTAGCGAGTGTACCGGCCAGGCACACCAGCGGGTGTGCCGCTGAAAGGGCACAAGACTGTGCCGCTGGAGCTTGCAAGGTGTGCCGTTGGGAGGCATGTTCAAGCCCGTAACGTGCACAAGTTGTGGCTCGTTTAATTTTCTTCGGGACCCATGGATTGTGGGCTTGCCGGGGGTTAGTTTCTCTTCGCTGTCGTGACTCCGGAGACGGCTTCACGGCATTGTGTGTTTGTTCGGAGAGTCCGGATGGCCCGTCTTCTCCGCAGTTTCTTCAGTTGGAGTTGTTGTTGATACTGGACTGGTCGGGACATATGGACGTGTAATTTTACATGCCCACAAGGACCCGTCAACGAAAATGTCCCAGGTGGGCCCGGGCATCGGTTGAGGGGCCTCCCCAGTTGGAATGGTGCTCTCCGCGATGAAGTCTGCTAGTGCCTGTCCCTTGATGGCCGAACGGAGGTGATAAGAGATGTTGTACGCCCCAAGCATTATGGCCCACTTGACGAGGAGACCCGTAGCTTCAGGGTGAGCAAGGATCTTCTGCAGGGGCTCGTTGGTCAGCACGACGATGGAGTGCCCTTGGAAGTAAGGCCGGAGGCGCTTGGCCGAGGTCACCAATGCTAGCATGAGGAGGACGGGAGGGGTCGCCAGGTAGCGTTTTAATTCTTGGAACGTCTGCTCACACTCCTAGTCCTAGTCGATCTTCCCTTTCTTCTCCGGTGCTTGATTAGCTTGCTTGGTCAACCGAAAAAAAGGGAGGCACCATTTGGCGACTTGGGATAGGAACCGAGCCAAGGCGGCGACGTGGCCGGTGAGGCATTGTACGTCCCTCACTCGACCTGGTCGCTGCATCTCCAGCACCACTCGAATTTGGTCGGGGTTGGCCTCGATCCCCCGGTGGGTGACGAGGAAGGCCAAGAATTTCCCCGACCATACTCCGAATGCACATTTCGCTGGGTTGAGCTTCATGTTGTATCTTCTGAGCGTGACGAAGGTCTCCGCCAGGTCGCCCAAGTGCTCGGTGACTTAGAGGCTTTTCACGAGCATGTCGTCGATATATACCTCCATGTTGCGGCCAATCTGCGAGTCGAACATATGGTTGACGAGGCATTGGTAGGTTGCCCCCACGTTCTTTAGCCTGAATGGCATTCGAGTGTAGCAGTATAGGCCGTGATCGGTGACGAACACGATCTTGTCCTGGTCGGGTCTATGCATGCTGATCTGGTGATAACCCGAGTAGGCATCTAGGAAGCTCAGCATTTCATGCCCAGCCGTTGCGTCGACTAGTTGGTTGATCCATGGCGAGGGAAAGCTATCCTTAGGTGTAGCTTTGTTGAGATCGGTGTAGTCGATGCACATCCGCCACTTTCCATTGCTCTTGAGGACCAGGACCACGTTGGCTACCCAGTCAGGGTATTGAATAGGCCTGAGTAGTCCTGAGCGTAGCTTCTCGCTCACTTGCTCCCTGATGATGGCCTATCACTCGGGGTTACAATGCCTTCGGCGCTGCTGGACCAGGCGGTAAGTGGGATCCAACCTTAGTTGGTGCGTGATAACCTCCGGTGGGATTCCGGGAAGCTTGTCCTCGAACCAAGCGAATACATCCTGGTTGGCAGCGAGAAAACTCGCATAGGCTTGCTTATCGTGCTCAGATAGGTTCACTCTGATCCTTAGTATTCTACCCAGATCCTCTCCCACTTGGATGAGGTACAAGTCTTCTGCTGGAGTGCTCGTGCTCGGGCGCAAATCTTGGGTCCTCGCCTTCTTCTCAGGCGACACTTCTACGGGATGTCGATCACGCGTGGAGATCAGGCAGCATCTCCTGGACTCCCTTTGGTCCCCTCTGACATCCCCTACCCCCTAGGGGGTGGAGAATTTAAGCTTTTGATGATAAGAAGAAGGAACACCTCAGAGCATGCCGAGGATCCCTCAGCCAATGATGGCATTATATCCTGTCATCGCATGAACTACGATAAAATTGGCGAGGAAAATTACCTCTTTCGGAGTGTTCCCGAATGTGATCGGGAGTGAGATGCGTCTTGCCAGGCGGATGGTCACGCCAAAAAATCCATTAGCGGCGTGTGCAACGGTGCAAGTCGAGACATATCTACACCCATAAGTACAAGGCAGTCGTAGGTAATAACGTCAGGTCCGCTTCCATTATCCACTAGAATGCGACACACAGTACATTGGTTGATGGTGGCTGAGACCACCAAAGCATCAGAGTGAGGTGTGGTCACACCGTCTAGGTCATCCTCAGAGAAGACAATGGGATCTCCAAGATGGCCTGGGGTGGAAATCCCGTGTTGGGTGTCATCGCTTCGGTCCACAGTGTGGACGGCCATCGCGTATCGTCGCCTCCTGCTCGCGTTACTCCCGCTTACTCTGACCCTCTCACGGCGGGTCGGCAGATCTCTTGCGGTCAGACCGATCGGCTCCGGCCGCGCAACCCAGGGCCGTTGTATTCTCCTCGCAGTGGGCGTGCTTCTGCGCTTGGGCGAGGAGGTCAGGAAGGGTCGCCGGGGCCTCGACCCCAAGGGCACGCCAGAGGATATGGTCTCGCATCCCTTGTGTGAGGGCGGTAGTGGCGATGCCAATGTCGAGATGTGGGATTCGTAGTGCCTCCGCACGGAAGCGGGAGACGAAATCCCACAGTGTCTCTTCTTTGCCCTGCTTGAGGGCGAGCAGAATCACTGTAGATTTGGCCACCTTTTGGTAGCCAACAAAGTTCTCCTTAAACAGCTTCTTGAGCTGTTGGAAGGAAGAAATAGTCCCGTCCGGCAGGGACTTGAACCAACCCCAGGCGTTCTCCCGAAGGGTCATTACGAACACCAATCAGTTCACAGTGTTCGAGGCCTGGTGGAACACCAGGTGGGACTCGAAGTTGTGCATGTGGTCGGTCGGGTCGGTGGTGCCGTCGTAGGAAGTGAACGATGGCAGTTGGAGCTTTGGCGGGATGGGGACTTCCATTATTTCCCTGGAGAAGAGAGCATGGAAGTTCAGGTCGTCATCGACCAGTCCGTGATTCTTCACGACCAAGAGGACATCGTCCAAGTATCAGACTTTTTCCTCTATCTCCTCGAAACATTGGAGTCAATGATCCATCTCCGGGTTGGAATGGAGTTGGCTGCGCACCTTTGGTGCGGGCACACTAAAGGATCATTGGGTCCTTGTGGCCGAGGCCCGGGATGCCTCTCGCGCTTGACGGGGGTTCCCCCCAGTCTAGTCCCTCTCGTCCTCCTGTCACTCGGGTAAGATGCGCTGGGGGTCGACCCGTTGGTCTCGGAGCTCCTGGCAGAGTTCTGTCAGGGCCTAGATCTGTTGATGCAGTTCATCAAGGTCACCTATGGTGACCTCCTGTCGAGGATGAGCGGAAGAAGCTTCCTGTGATTCCCGGCGGGAGCTGGGTCCCTGGTGGGACCTATAGCCCCAGTTGCTGGTGTTGCGGAGGCTTCCATGGGGCGCCATAGTTTTTTGCTCGTCTTCTCATAGACGGCGCCAAGAAGTGTAGAGGCTGAAAAATGGTTCCTAGGCCACGTACCACCTTCTCTATTTATTTGTTGGGGAAGTCATCTCTTTGTTGCATGACCTAGGTTGTAGTTTGTCATGCATGTACTTTGCTAATGTTTGTATGTTGTCATATTTCTATCAAATTGTTGTAATCATTGTTAACTCATTTTAGAAATGTGTCTATTACTTGCATCTGTCCTATTACAGGGAAGCAAGAAGTTTGGTAATGGGGAACTTCAAGTGTTACGTCGTGTGGGTTGGGCGCTATCTAGGATTGTATTACACTTGGGGAGAGTGTTATGTGTAAGTCAACGGATACCCAAGAGATAAGTATAAGGGATTCAGGTCTATTGAAGAGGTCGGGGAGGCATTGAGAGGTCAATTGCATGTAAATGTCGTGCCTCATGGAAGGCAATTGACGCATGCGAGGCCATTGATCAGGGGTAGACATGAAGACGTTAATGTGCCAACCCGAATACAGCAGATGCCTACTCTTGTTTCATTCCAAAACTTGGCCATCATATTGCTTTTGCTGATTATCCTCATTTGCGTTCTTTTTTTATTGATGTGGATGATTGTTATCCTATTACGAGGCCACTAAGTTGGTCGGTTATGTAGACGTGGGCCGTTACTTTGTGAGTCTATGTATCTTGACTTATGGATTTCAATCCAATCCTTACCATTATCAAAAATAGACTATTGTTGTATTATGAATCATCATTCTATGTATGTCATGCAAGCTTATGTGGCTATGTTGTAGCACTTCCTAACATTGACCTTTGTGTAATTGTAGTACCCCATATAAATGAATCACCGTCGATTAGGGACATTATATTGGAGGAGAATGAGGTATTCCGCATAGTTGGTTTAGTAATATACAATGATTTAATGGGAGAAGATGAAGAAGAGGAGATTCCAGAAAGGGTAAGGAGGCCCATGCATATGTCGCGGTATGGTGGGCATGTTTGGATCCACAATATTCTTGTTGGTCATGAAAGATGATGCTATAATATGTTCAGGCTTAACCCTGGGATGTATACACGCTTACAGGATGTTCTATTAGAAAGGGGCTTGATCAAGGATGCCACTCGCGTCGTCTCTCTCGTAGGGTCGGCGTGCCTCTCTCCTCCCTCGTCGTCTCTCTCGTAGGGTCGGCGTGCCTCGCCCCTCCCGTGTGTCTCACTCGTAAGTCATCCACAGTCTGAATTTGCATATTTTCATACATACATGCATCGCATAAGAAAATCCACAAAAACAAAGAAAAAAGACAAAACTAGATCACTGTCATATCATATCATGTCATGTAGAAGTACAAAGAAGATCAGGCTGCCCCCTCTAGCCTGTCACTGCCGCCACCTCCCTCCTGCCTCTTCGATGGCGGGCCCATCGTAGAGGTCACTCCCTCCTCTCTCTCTCACCGTTGGCGTCTGTCCTCCTCCTCATTCCTCTGCCGCTGAGAGGAAGTCGCAAGAAACTACCCAACACAATCGTGAGTGGCACGACTCCTACTCGGAGCCGCACGGCTACCACTCATCAGGCTACGAGATCGACTCATCTCATGGAAGGCACGTACCTCACCGCGAAGCTCAAACGTCTCCTGTCGAAAATGCTCCAGCTCCGAAGTCGTGGTGTGGAGACGCTCCAGCTCCGCCCGGAGAACCGCCAGCTCCACCGACTCCGATGGTCTGGCCCATGCCAACTGCTCCCGCAGGCAGGCTATCTCCTCCTGCGCCTCAGCACGGTCTCTCTCCGCTGACTCCCTCGAGCGGATGCTCTGCTCTAGCTCCCCGTGCAGACGGGACACCTCCTCACTCTAGCAGCCCTGCACCAGCTCCTCGCGCAAGCAGGCAGCCTTGTCCTGTGCCAGCACGAGCTCCTCTCCTAGCTGGTCACCCTCGTCGATGGTGGCTGTCAACTCTGTCACCTGCACACATGCATTTGACTATTAGTCAACTACATTTTAATAAGAACAGAATTCACAAAGGGAAGTGTAGAATGTACCCGCTCGGTGAGTGCTGTCTCGGTCGCCTCGGCTCGATCCACCATCCGTCTAAATTCCGCCTCCCGCTCTGCTCGGTCGGCCTGAGTCTTCACTGTGGAAGAAGATGGAGCATCGGCCCCCTGTCTCTGGGCCTCCTCCCCCCGCTGAAAACAAAAACTCCAGGTCAGTCGTGTCTCAGTATAATAGTAAATGCATTAAGAGAAAAACTCACCAAAAGGGCTAAGGCCTGTCGGGCCTCGTCCCGCTCCCGGATCGTCGCTGTGAGGAGCCCTATCAGCTCCGCAACTCATCCCTCAGGGTCAGTCTGCATTTAGAAATTCAAAATGTTAGCATGTCATTAAGCCATAATCATAAGCATGAAGAATCTAGGGTTAAGAAGTCCTACCGGTCGGTGGGCGCCCCGGAACACCTAGTCCCGGTAGTGTCTCGCGTACGCGGTGTAGTACGCCGCGTCGATCTCTGCCCGAGCGGTCACCGCCCGCCCGAGGGCCGTCCAGTCAGCTACCTGTGCGGTGTTCCTCATCATCCAATCGAATGCTGTGGTCAGGCCTCTCACTGACCTCGATACTCTCTCCCCCGCCTTCTCTGGCGCAGGAAACTCCACCGCGGGCTGGTGTACCCTGGTAGTCCTCATCACTAGGCAGTAATGTAGTGGCTCCACCACATTCATACAGTGAAGCCACACATCCCGGCTAGCGAAAGTGAGAGCCCCAACCACCCAAGGCTGGTTTGCCTGGCCCTCCTCTCCATAAGGTGTCCACCGCACCTGCAACAACAAGAAAACTACATCAACATCATAATCATACAGGAATGCATTGAATCAGAGAGTCTGAGTTTAGAAGCATACCGAGGCGTACGGCAGAGCGTCAATGTCATCCTGTAGCTCTCGGACCTATCATCTCAGGGAGCCGGTCTCGCGAGGTGCTGTCCACCTCCGTGCGATCGGGAGAAGCCCAGGGCGGGGCTCCTCCCTATAGATAGGAAAAGATGGCCTTTTCCTCTCTTTCTTGACCTCCTACTCCGCCCCCTTCTCCCACCGCCGGTGAGACCCCCCCTCTCCCTGTTGCTCCTCCCCGTCGACTAGGGTTTCAGTAGATCAAGAGAGAGAGGAAAACCATGGTCTTTTTATTTTTATTTTGTTAACCAGGGATAGATTAAGTATTTTTGATGTGACACGACTCGGGACCTAGGGGAGGGGCTAATCAGGAATGTCCTCGAGCATACACAGCAAGTACAAGAATGGAATGCGAGACTCCGTTTAGCTAAGGGGTAGACACTCGCAATGAAACCCTTTCACATGGTGACTCGGTGTAGATAGGACAAGATGAGTCCTATGGTGGAACCTTGCTAATCTTGGCATTAGCGGGGCTTAGGGAGCCCACCCTCAGTCTACGATGTCAGCTTTTAGTCTGGCAGAACTCGTGCCTCCAGGCATAGGGAACACGCACTCTCTTTCTCACAATAGCAGTGCACTTGTTGAGAGTGGATCCTCGGTGTGGACACTCTCTCTCTATCGGCGTGAGCTCAAAAAATACTAACTGAACAAAAATGACTAGAAGAGGGTGGACCAGGTGCACTTACCATGTTGGTTAAAGAAACCGGCCCAGCCAGAGAAGTGGGTGAGCGGGGAAGTATGCTAGCACGTCCCGCACGCTGCGTCGATGGGGCTTGCATCGAGACCTGATTACAATCACCAAACTCCTCATGTAGGAGGGTTGGCCATGGGGAAGGGAGGGTGAAGATTATAACCAACAAGACCTCCACGCAGGGAGTGGCGGTAAGCCAGCCAGGTGAGGGGAGGGGAGTGATGAGCCAAAAGGTTGCTGATGTTGTCCCAAGTTGAACCAGAGCTAGTGACGGGGAAGCTGACAGTGGCACGATTGCTAGGATGAGGTCGATGACCGGAGGGTGGGAAAGCATGAAGTGAATGAAGCCTTGCTGAAGAGAGGATGGCGACTTGCTCAAAATGAACCCCTAGTTGACCAGGATGGCGATGAGCAAGAGGATGGTATGCTCTGTAGATCATAGCTAACAGCATGTCAATTCTGGGGAGGGGGTTGAAATAGCGACAAACCAGGTGGCTGGATGCAAATTGACAACACTGGTGGCCCCCTGATCATCCTCTAGAGATGCAGGGGAAGTCGGGTGTGTGCATGTAGCAAGTTGGCCTAAGGAGGTAGCAAATAGGAGGGTGGTCTAATCAGCAGGTTGCAATCGGTGCCACAGGGAATCGGAGTGTTGGTATAGTAGCAAGCTAAGCAACTGGACGTATGGTGAGGATGCAGGTTGCCCTCGGATCGACCTTTGGTGGTAAAGGGGTTACAAGTTGAGGTGTGTAATGTCCCCGATCCTTAGTGGATCCTTGCTGGATCTTTATTAGGTCTTCTGGATCCTTTTTGGAGAGTTTCGGATCACTTTTGTGGCTCCCGAGTTGACTTTTACGATCCGTGTGGATTTTTCTCTCGTACAAATTACGGAATCCTGCGGTGATTTTATTTCTCAGTTCATCGACTCGTGGACGTGACAGCTACGATGTACTCTTCGCGAGGATCGTTTCGACTATTTTTACGTATTTTTTTGAATTAGTGTATTTTTGGGCTAAAAATCAGACTTTCAAAAATTAGGAAAAAGTCCTAATTTCCTTTATTTAACCCACCTCTCTCTCTCCTCTCACTCACGCTCTCACACACACTCTCTCTCTAGTTCTCTCTTGTTCTATCGTTCCCTCGACTCCGGCTGCAGATGGAAGCAACCGTGGGCTAGGTGACAACGCCAGGAAGCTGCTGAGACGTGTGATGGAGGCGTGGCGTTGACGCGATCCTGTTCGTGGATTCAAAGCCGACGTGGGCGGTTTGCGTTGTGATTTTTGGCGCGGTTTAGTCGCTTTGGCACTCGGTTGCGTCGATGGAGGTAGGGAGACCGATCGCCACTTCATTCTGCACGTTTCCCCTGTCTCTGTGTGCGATTTGGTGCCCTATCAAGTGAGATTGGGCCAGTTTAGGAAAAATAGTTATTTTTGGGGTTTGTAGGGTTCGCCAAAAAACGGTGACGGTTTGTAGTATAATAATTGTCAAAATGACTGTCGGGATGTCAGGATCCCGTACCCACCCGTTTCGTGTCGATCGGTCGTCATTCGGGGCCGGTAGGAGTCCGGGAACCTCGGTGACCCGATTTGGGTCGATTCATCGGAATCGGCCCGATCTCACGTTTTGATGCATGCATGTGGTGTTTTTAGCCTCCAGGGGCCTTTTCTCGTCGTGTAGCTTTGTTTCCCCTGCGCTTCGGCGTGAATGGGGCGTGGAATGGGCCGATTTGGCCATTCCACTGTTTTGCTCGCTGGTTCGATGTAACGATCGTACCAGAGACCATCACCTGTGTGACGGCCCCACGATAGACCGTCACAGCCACTGGTCATTTAAGGTTCTTCGAGACTGGGTTGGTGTGACGGACCAATATAGGACCGTCACATGACTGTAACGCGCTAATGGAGGTACGTCACAGTCTGGTCTTTCCCAAGGACTATGCCTGTCAGTTCCTCAAAGATCGTGTCTTCCTCGAAGATCGTGTCGATCGGCTGACTCTGACGGACTTCCCCTTATGCGTCAGAGTTCTGTAACGTGCCTCCTTGAGTCCGTTACAGGGTATTTGACCGATGTTTGGCTGGGTATGGCGTTTGCTGTAACGCACCAACCCCCATGTGCCAGGGTTCTATAACGCGTCCCTACTGGACCGTTACATGCCCTTTTGTCCGGGTCTTGGTCTGTTGGCCCTGACGCCCCTGTCCTGGTGCATCAGGGAGTGTAACGCCCCTATAGAGGTGCGTTACAGTCTTGTTGGCCGTGATGGCCTATGTTGTGCGGTGTTCGTCTGTTCGTGAGTCAGTCTATCTTAGGTTTGTGTTCTAGGGCTGTGTCTGTGTGTCGGTAGTTTCTGGATTAGTCGGTTCAGGTGACTAGGAGATGACTTACCGGCTCAAGCCATCGAAGTCCTCTCAAAGAGGAGTGGGAGATTGATATCCAGCGGGCGGAACTCAACAATCGGTATGATGACCACGACTTGCGTCCAAGCTGAATGGACCGCTCTCGACGGCGAACGCTTTTCGTACTCGCGATGGGAGTCGGAAGCGCAGCCGCCACGCGCCATCGTTGTCGCCGTGCACGGCCTGAGCGGCGCGGCGCTCGATTATGAGCCGCTCGGCAACCATCTCGCGGGCGAAGGAATCACGACCTACGCGCCCGAGCTTCGCGGGCAGGGGAACGATCCGGTCGCCGCGCGCCGTGGCGATCTGACTTCGCTCGAGCAAGGGTACGCCGACTTGCGCGCGTTCTTCGCTCTGGTTCGCAATCAACATCCCGGCACGCCGATTTACTATTACGGCGAGAGCATGGGAGCGGCGTTGCTGACGCGTTTCGTCGCCGACGCCGATCAAGTCGATCAGCCGGCGGGATTGATCCTCGCGTCGCCGGTGATCGCCGTGCCGGGCAATCCGAGCTGGTTTCGCCGCGTCGCTTTCCATCTTTGCCAGTTTTTCGCGCCGATGCGCCGCGTGGACGTGAGCAAGTACACCAAGCGCCAGGATCCAAACGACCCAAAATTCTGGGTTACTCGCGATGCGGCGCACCGGGAATGGTTCGAGAGCGCCTCGCACCGAATCACCTCTTTCACGTTTCGCTTTTTCAAATGCCTCTTCGATTTGTTCGGCGGCTGCATGGATGCCGCGCAGCGCATCACCGTTCCTGTCCTGGTTGTTTACCCGCAGCACGATGTTTACATCTCGACTGAACGGGTGGAGAAATTCATCGCTCGCCTCGGCAGTAGGGACAAGGAAAGTGAACTCTTCCCCGAGTCCTATCACCTTCTCCTTCACGACTACGACAAGGCACAGGCGCTGGCCCGAATCGAGCGCTGGTTGCGCACACAGCTGGGCAGCAATCCGAACTGATTTCTTGATACGGACGCCTGACGCGGCAAAAATCTGTCCGCTCCGAGTGCGACCCTGTAGCTCAAATGGATAGAGCAGCGGTTTCCTAAACCGCCTATCCCGGTTCAATTCCGGGCAGGGTCACTCACGCTCAAGCTGCAGCCTGACGCTTCTCGACGAGCCCCATTGCGTTTTCCGGTGCGCCCAGGTCTTCTTCCACGGCGAGGAAGCCCGCCAGTTTGCCGCCTTCGAAAAGCGGCGAGAGCATGATCTGCACGGCGTAGGACGCGCCGTCCTTGCGGTAGTTGATGATCTGGCAAGTGCATTCCTGCGCGTCGGCCACGGCGCTGCGCAGGTGTTGGATGGTTTCGGGATCGGTGGCTGGGCCTTGCAACAATTTGCCGGGCTTTTGACCGCGCGCTTCCTCCAGCGTGTAGCCGCAGCTACGGACGAAGCTCTCGTTGACCCACTCGATGTGTCCCTGCCGATCGGTAAGGACGATCATCTTGGAGGAATTTACGGACATGACACCAAGGGTGCGCTTGATGCCGCACAGGGACTCGATTGCGTCGGCGGGAGTTCGCGGACCCGTCGCTTTTTGTTATTGACACACATTTTTTTATTTTTTTTATTTTTTTTACAGGGGTTGATGCGGACTCGCATTTCCTGGATTCAGGTGTTGGCTGCATACGACGGGTTGCCCAACTTCCAGAGGGCGAGGGTGGAGGCGATGGGGTTTGGACCCTTCCTCAGCATTGAGCTGGTATGTCCTGACTTGATTCTGATTCAGGTTCTGAGAGAGAGATGGGACCGAGCTAGCTGGGCATTCTTGATGCCATGGGGGCACATGGTGCCGAGTCTGGAGGATGTAGCGAGGATAATCGGGTTGAGAGTAGATGGAGAGGCAGTGAGTGGAGTGACCCTCCTAGATTATAATGAGTTAGCTCAGAGGCTCCTAGATTTAAAGATAGTAGCTGACGCCCCATGTAGGATGATATTTCGTACTGATCTGATGAGGACCATGGGGTTAGGAGACTCTCGATAGAGGTCGGGAGAGTCATTAGGTGAGTTTACAGAGAGGCTGACTGAGAGAGCCCGAGCCGCTTACTGTTACAACCCAGCTCAGAGGGAGAGAGTAGACATGGATCTGAGGAGGTTTCTTTTCTAGATGCTCGGGAGGTTACTATTGGGTACGAAGGGAGATGATCTGAACTGTAGATTTTTGGGCATCCTGGAGGACCTGGACGGAGTGGGGCGATATGGTTGGGGTGCTGCCCTACTGGCGCACTTGATAGCCGACCTATCCACGGGGACGGGTCATGAGACGACTGTTAGTGGCTTCTCACCTTTTCTTCAAGTATGTATTTTTTCTTTTTTTATTTTCTTGTTTGTGTTATTGTCATTATTTTGTTTCTGTTATTATGTGCTATGCTAATGACAATTGTGGATGCAGGTGTGGAGTCACCTCTACATGCCTATGGACCGAGCTAGCCCCTGACCTAGAGATGAGGATGCCTACCCACTAGCGCGACGATGGCTACCATGTTTGACAGGGGCGCCTCATGCCTATGAGCTGAAGGTACTCAGGCGGGAGCTTCGCAACTACCCCGCTTCACTGGTATGTGTGTAAATATGATGCAATTTGTTCTATTTTCCTACTTTATGAAGATATGATAATAATGATATACATGCATGTGGTGTGGAGGCCATACCAGGGGATGACCAACGAGGGCCAGCCTTGGGTTATAGTAGGCCGACCTCATTTTGGGTGTGAGATCTGGGTTCACTGCCTGAATGAGATCGAGCCACTATGGCTAAGGCTGGTGATGAGGACGCTCGGCTTATACCAAGAGTGGGTCGAGGTTGTGGAGCCTCGCGGGATCGGGAGGAAGACTTGAGGGCGTTCCGCTGCGACCGACTGGCGGCTTCGGTTCTCAGAGTAGTACGTCGACTGGCAAAGAGGCGGGACCCCAGGCATCTCCCAGGCGGTTGATAGCAGAACGTACCTCTGGATTTATTAGAGGACTTATGCCAACTGACCTCAGATGAGGCCTCGAGGGGTATGTATGAGTGCTTCATTGAAAACTACATGCTTATTGAGACATGCACCTAAATTGTGACAACTGCAGGATGCACGAGATGCAGCGGTGGCAAATATGCAGGTCCATCTCCACACAGTGGAGGCCCAGCTTGCACCTATATGAGTGGATTTAGAGACCCTAGTGAGTATATGCTATCTATATGCCATTAATTATTCCTAAATTATTGATGTTCACTGACTGACAATCTCAATAAATGCAGCGTGGCCAGCAAGTAGCAGCAAATAGAGGGACGGGAGGCGCTTCTTCGAGCACAAGAGATCAGAGCACTGAGGTTGCTCCTTTGCAAGAGCAGTGAGACGAGCTGAGGTAGCAGAGCGTGACATGATAGCAGTGGTAAGGGAGATTACTTAAGCAATGCAGTTTTTATCAACCATATCTAAGACATGTTGAATAATAATGCAGGAGCAGGATCTTCAGGAGGCGATGACCCAGGCTACCTTAGCAGGCACTGAGCTCGCGATCTGTGACTAGCTGGTTGTGGAGCTTGAAGAGGAGCGGTGCCGAGCTGCTGAGGAACTGGAGGAGATGAGACGGCGAGCTGTCAAAGTGCGGGAGAAGCTTCCCCGGGAGTCAGCAAAGCTGCAGTTGCTCCTCAGGATGGAGAGGCGGGAGCGCGACTGTGAGAAGGTTCGCCTGGGTGCGGAGTTAGCTGACCTAAGGCTCCGCCTAGGTGCAACAGAGGAGCGGGCGAGGGCAGTAGAGGACCGCTACCGAAGGGGCCTAGAGCGGGCACGAACTGAGGGTCGACCCAGTGCTTACTCTGACACTAGCTACTTGGTGGGTTCTTCCACCCACCAGAGGAGAGAGGAGTCAGACCGTGCTCGAGCGGAGAGATCGGCTGCCAGCCAAGGGTCGATGAGGCCCCCACAGGCTCATCCTAGGGACATGGGTAGGGCAGAGAGCAGTGAGAGGAGGGCGGTGGAGAGAGCTAGAGAGATTACCTTTGTATACCTCCTCGTACATTTTGTACACATTTATGCATATAGATATAAACGAAAACATGTTTCTGTTACCTGAGTTTTGTTCCTTTGCACTTGTGTACTTGTGTTTCCTCGCCCCTGCGTTCCACACTTAAGCAAACAGATTAGTTAATCTGCCCAGCTTGGCGCCTTGCTCAATTAATCAAGGGGATGTCCTGTTCGACCTTGACAGAGGGTCAAGGGGCTAAGCCTTTAATCAACTAGGGTAAATAATGAAGAATAGAGGAAAATGTGACATACAGGCAAACAAAAGCAAACTGGAATTGAAGAGATGATCATACGAAATGCAAGCAAGCAAATGACGATGGAGAGTGGACAAGCAAGCAAATGATGATGGAGAGTGGTCAAGTAGGCATTCTGTGTGAAATGGCGACCCAACAGAGGGTGCTTATTAATGAAATAGCGACATTTGACCTGACGCTCTTTAAAACACATTTTTTTTGTTATTTTAGAATGAACGAGGTACGGACTCGCATTTTGTCAGACCGGGGTAGGTTCAAGCGGTACGGTGGTTTAGGCGGCTTTTCCATTTATTTATTACAGCCTGTTGGTTCTACCATACTCCTTTTAGGTAGAGATACTTTCCTACCTTTCTTTCCTTATTTTTCGCGCGAGGTAGGGGTCCGCGGGATCCCTACTGAGCCAATGTAATGAGGTTCACTCCTGCTTTTCAGGTGAGGCAGGGTCGTCGCAGGATGCGGCGGAGTTTCAGCTTGGTTCTGTTAGCCAGGGTTAGTTGCCAGTTGCCAGTTGCCAGAGCCAGGGTATGCCCCGTGTACTTGTACTTTTCTTTCAGTTGACTGTACTTATATTTGGACATGAGATGTACTGGACAGTGTAGCAGTTTAGTTATTTATTTGATTTTTACATTATTATTTAGATGATCATTGTGCTATCTCTGCAGTTATTTTAGCTTCTTGCGTACCCTCACATCATCTTTTATCCCTTTCGAGTCTTCGGGCTCGTGGGAGGGGGGTCGAGATTCGAGTTGCGCTGGTTCCTTTCTGGTACTCGGATCTCGGGTCGCCACACAAGGGGTGGAGGGTCATTAGTTAGGTCAACAAGCTCTCTATCCACTGAATACTCGCCCCCAGTACCTTGCTCTGTCGTGCTCAACTCCTCCTCACCCAGCTCCTCTTCACCTTGGCCAACGGCGAGCTCAAACGGCGTAGATGGAGGTTGCAGGGCTGGCACTGGGATGCCCATGTCATCAGCCGCAACATGGAGGACCCCCACCCATCCTTCCTTGTAGTCGAGGTCCTTCGTCGGGCCATAGACCTCAACATCAGTCGCGCTCAGCTCGGCCTCATACTCTGGGGACACCCGGAAGCACTCACAGCTTCCTTGCTAGTCGTGACCACTGCCGCCTCCAACTCAGTGATTCGGGCCGCTATCGCCTTGGCATTCTCCTCGGCCTCAGTCACCGAGGCCCTAAGCTTAACTGCCCGAGCCTCGACCGCTTTAGCTCGTTTGGCCATCTCACGTAGGAACCCCTCGAGCGTCTGGGTCGGGACCTGGAAGGCATCGCAGTCACGCTAAGCCTCTGGCAAAGCGCGACCTTGAGACTCCAAGAGCTCCTAAAGCTCGACGTAATCACCCTTCAACCTCTGGGGTTGGGCTTCTAGCTTCGATCACTCGACGAGGCTATCGGTCAACTGCTGGGTGGTTCCTCGGAAATGATAGGCCCATAGACTGAAGGCTCTGGAAACTGAGCACAAGTTTCTAGCTTCCACGTTATATAGGTCTCCATGGATCTCTAGGGAGAAGACTCCCGTGCGGTCCCTCGGCCGTAAAGCCTTGTGCATCAGAGTGCAGGCTTTAAACTGCCAGACACAGACACCCAAGGCATGTTCGAATAGGGGAGAGCTAGACTGGGGCTACGTTGGGGCGGGGCACCTTGCCCCTCTCGACTAGCCCCTCAACAAGGACTGATGGGCCATCCCCCATCTGCGGTGAGTAGATAGGGAAAGATGGACCTGGTACTGGCACTTCCAAAGGTTCAGTGGCAGGAGGAGGCGCAGATTGTGGAGGAGGAGGCGTCTATCCATGCAGAGCTTCAACAACGAGCTTCCTCGTCTTCTCCTGATGGCCTTGGTGGTCCAGCGCTGCCACCACGACAAGATTGACCCGATGGCACTTCTCCACCACCATCAGAGAAACTTTAACAGGCGCGCTCGATGAACCCCTGGAAGCAACCCTTGGGCTAGCCGCAAGGGTGCTCGAACCGACACTGGGCACGAAACTAGCAGAGGGTGACACCAGTGGGAGGTGCAAGCGCTCCACCGGGATCACCACCGGAAGAGGATATGGCAAGTGTCTTGGCTCAAAAGTAATTGCTTGTCAGGGGGCTGCGACAGTCAGCTGGTGAGTGCCAGGCTCTATGTGGTTGCACAGACGGGAGACGTTCACCGGTAGCTCGGCCGTCTCGTACCACAGCTCTAGTGACATCGGCACACCTGCAACACGACGTGAAGAAGTCACCACGTGAAGGATAGGAAGGTGAAGAAAACAACCAGGGGTATACCATGAGGCAACAGGGGGCTTAACCCCAATTCTCGAAGGATGACATGGGTCAACCTCATGTTAGCGTCACTGAGAGGGTGGCGAAGAATAGCTTTAATCGCCCTTGCCTCCTCGCTGATTGGAGGCGACAGTCTGTCAACCCTGGGAGGGTGAATGGTCGTTGTAAAACTCCAGTCTCTATGTTGGCCACTACCCTCTAGCTTTGTCAGAAATACAAAGCGCTCGGACCAGCGTTTCATGTTGGAGACAAGGGAGGATACATGAATGATGGTCTATCCTTCCTAGCTCGAAGGTAGAAGAATGAAGACTCAGCGCAAGGGCTGCACTAGAGGTTGTAAAATTATCGAAAAAGGAAGACGGTGGGCGTAATCAAAACTTTGTTACAAATGTACACAAAAGCGCATAGAATGTGCCAAGAGTTGGGGGAGAGGTCCGCTAGGTACCAATCGTAGTAGTGGAGGATGGATTCCATAAAAAGGTGCACAGGGAGACAGAACCTTACTCGAAAAGACACTATAGGGATGCTAATTCCGCCTGGATAATAGTTGCCCAGACACTCATCAATGTTGGGGTAGATGATGTTGAAGATGGTAGGGATTTGAAAGGCCTGATGGAGGCCATGGACCACCCAATAAGTAACCAAGGGTGGTAAGCAAGGACGACTGGGACTAGTGCCCGAAGTGCTCGGGACGCTGATACTCCTGGCCTCTTCCTCAGTGGAAAACTCGAGGTTAGCACGAAGGATCCTTCTACGAGGTGCCATGGACCATGAAAAAAAATAGAGACGGAAGAATCCTCATCAGGGCAAAGGATAGGTGATGAGGAAGTGCCAAACACCCACACCGGAAACGAGAGAGGCAAGTGGAGCTTCCCCAAGTGTCCCATATAATATACATATATACATATATTGAATAATTAACTGCTATTTTTTTCTTTTTTTTCTTTTCATCCTTCTTATTGTGTTCTTCTTTGTGCCTACAAAATAGTATCAACATTTAATTAAATCTAGCAATTAAATATTTTGATATGAAATTAAGATTAAGTGTGATAAGTGCATATTAATGAATATTAAAGCTCATAAAAAGTGTGTATATCATAAATTAACTCCTAAAAATGCACACTTATCACACTCTCCAACTTACTCATTGCTAGTCCCTTAACAATGTAAATAATTTTGATGTTTAGGACCAACAAGAGTTTGCAAAGTCCATCCAATTGAGTGTGCCTCCAATAATACACTCGAGGGCATCAGTAATGAAATAACCACAGACCCCGTCGTCCTGATGTTGCTGCAAGGATACCAGCGGGAGATAAAACTACTGAAGAGAAAATTAAATGAAAAGGCTGAATACACTATGGCACCCGAGGAGCCGGGGGAATGAGACGAGCCATTACGGGAAGGCTCCAATCTCAGGGGTGCTCCTTCAACGGCCATTTTACAAGCTACAGCTCAAAATCGGGCTACTCCCCAGCGTTATTCCCAGCGGCTCCAGCCAGCACGGCCAATGCCCCTTCAGATGTAGTGGCAGGCTCTCTTGTCAGAGCCTTTGCCACCTCATGTTGCGGCTCCTGCCGCACAATTGATGTAGCCCGCCCACCTCTATCCTCAACTAGCAGAGTCAGTTATGGTGAATAAGCTAATGGTGGAGCAGATGGTCGAGGCAAGACTGACAAAGAGGGGTGGTGATGATTACGCCCCCTTCAACGTATATGAAGTGCCATATCCAGCCTATCATGCTGCCAGAAGACTGCCGCCTGGCATCAATAAACTCTCAAAATTTGACAAATACAATGGGCAGGGCTCTCCGAAAGAGCATGTTGCACACTATATAGCAGCCATGGGTGACTTGGCGACAGACGAGTCGTACTTGCTAAAGTTCTTTGGGTGTTCACTGACAGGACCTGCCTTCGAATGGTATTCCAACTTATCAGCTGGGTCTATCCACGACTGGCCAGATATGCAGCAGAAATTCAGCAAAAGATTCCACGTCATCGAGGCAGAGGTGACCGTGGCTGAGCTGTTGGCAGTCAAGCAAAAAGATGATGAAACAGCTGCAGAATATATCAAGAGATGGGAGGATCTCAGCATGAGGTGTCGGCGTCCTCCACATCCAGAAGACGCAGTACAAATATGTAAACAAAATCTGAAGAAAGAGATTCTGGAAAAGATGATTGGAATAGAAATCCGGTCTTTTGACCGATTAAGTGATATTGCCACGGAGGTTGAAGATTTCTTCACAAGATATCCCTCCATTCTTGCCGACTCAAGTCAATAAACGACCGATGCTAAAAATGGTCCACGCTGTTAGCCTAGGGGCAAAAAGGCACAAATGGAGGCACAGTCCTCCTCTCAATGAACCTGCTGAATGCCGAGAGAGTCACCCTCCGCAGAGCAGAGCAAAGCAAAGAAGCTCTATGACTTCCCCCGGGACCAGACTCGAGCACTGTTCGAGTGGGCTGTCAAATATAGTAAAATCAGGCTTCCGAAGCCAAAGAGACCTGACGACATCAGAAGAAGAGATGATCCTCATTTTTTCCCCTACCATCAAATCTTGGGGCATCCCATTGAAGATTGTCAAATATTCAAAGACATCGCCCAAGGCTTAATAAGAAGAGGGGAGCTACAAATGGGGGAGGACACAGTTGATCCTCCACGCCCTCATGAAGTGCCAGCTTAGGAGGCATCAATTAACATGATATCTATATGCCAACAGTCACCTGAAGAAGTGCCAGAGGCTTGCAGCCAACACGCCAATGAAGACTGTGCCCTAGCGCCTGAAGAAAAGAAAAGAAATTGGCAAGCATCGTCAACACAGAAATGAACAAGATCAGTATCCCTTTCGACTCCGAGAGTCTAGATTAGTGGAGCCATGGCCCGGCCCACTCTGCCCCCTATAGTTCCTACTTGGCATCAAATAGCCCCTCCTGCAGCTACCAGAAGGCCAGTGGATAACACAAAGAAACAAACCCAGACACAAGTGCATGAGGAAATCAACTCAACTGTGAAACAGCTACAAACTGTTACAGACAGGCTACACGAGCATGAGCAACTCAAGAGTCAGGTCTGCTACATGGTGTGGAACTTGTTTTAAGGTCGTGCCACTCTAGTGGCATCGATTGGACCGATTGTACTTATTTTCAATGATTTTGAGCCATTAATCTTGGACATCAAATGTCTCTCCATCAGATATTCCTTCCATCGGACTAGGCGTTCATGTTCCAAGGCCTCCGTAAGACACCGCGAGCCTGGGATTCCCACTAGAATGCTAGGCAGGTTGTACCCCCAAAACCTGAACCAATTGAGTCGATCAAACCGTGTGAGTTCGTAGCCTGAAACGAGACTATTCTGTCTATTGAGGCCATCCTTGGACAACTACTCTCAGATGGCGGCCAAGATGTAGACTGCTATTCTATGGTTATAGAACTGTCTTGATCGTTTCACTCTGGCCTGTAAGCCAGTTCTGCCCTGTCATCTGTTGTTCCTTCTGGCAGTCGAACGATGGACCATTTATGTATTATTGTGGCCTTCCTTGGACCATTGTGGTAATTCTTGCAATTTCTCCTAAGCTGTTTTCATCTTATAGTGGTCTTCCTATAGGCCATTTCACTCCTGCAATATCCTGTGTCAACTTGACCTGATGCATTTGTGTTGCGGCCTGGTGCGGACCGCTTGTCTCCTTCAGGGGTCTAGCCATGACCGTTTCTCTTCCCAGCCAGGGAAAATTTGAGTTTTTCTGTGAATTTTGATTATGGAATCATTTCAGCATCTGTTAACCATTGTATACTTTGAATTATGGCCTTTGTTGGGTCTCCATTGATATTGTACTCCTATATTAGTGATTTTAAGCTACCTAATTTCTACCAGCCATTTCCTTTTTTATATGTTTGATGTTACTTTGTGTAAAGCAATTTGTATGTTGTTACCATTCTTTTGTTTGATGAAGTTGGGACCTAGAAGTGTACTGCCTTTGGTAATTATCCTTTGATCACTTGTATATATTATGTATACTCATAATGATCAATTTATCAAATTTGTGGCACATCCTACTGGATGGTTGATTACATAGTTGCTTACGCTTGAGAACTTCAGGTATTTTCGATCAGTCTTTGGCTTTTTTTGATGGGTAAATGCGGCTCGCAGTCTTACTGAATTGTGCTCTTTCATTAAAGGCAAAACGAGAAGCTTTCCAAGTATGAAGACACAAAGTCTGCTCGGAATATCAACTTTGCAAGAACTTGCGCCCCAATCCTAGCATTAAAACTCTATTTCCTGATCATTCATGCACCTCTGCTAATGGAGCATGTGCACCACCTCCTGGCAATAGTCCCCTTCTAGGCCTTATTCCCAAAGCTGGGGCATTTCCACCTTCTAGTGGTCTAGTGTAAGTGAGCTTTAGAGGCAATAGATAATGAGTATTTGATGCTAGTTATAATGTTGATTTATGTTATGTACCTGTCTGCAGCCATTCCAGCTAGTTGTTTCTCCATCAAGTGCACTTGCAGGATGGATGACAAGTGCAAATCCATCATTGCCACATGTTGTTGTGGCCACAGGCCCCATGGGTCTTGTGGCACCTCCCAATTCAGGTTAGTGTTCCTTCTGACCTCAGTCATTCTCCCAAGGATGTGGACCTTGGGTTGTTTGGTTAGACTAGTTTGCTTTCCTTTTTATGGTTTTTGCTCAGAACTTTATTTCCTCTGATTGTTTTAAAAACAATCTAAGCATGTCTTAGATGGCATTGTGGTTTGAACAGCTATTTGTCTGGCACATTGTTTCAGATCACTTGCCTTGCTGAAGAGTGTGTGCATTTTTCTTAGTTCCTCCATATATCAACTTAAGATCAATGATTTCCCTTTTCAGAAACCAAATACTAGCTTCATGCACAAGAAATTGCCTTTAAATTGGACCTTGCGAAATATGATGGGATTATTTGTGTGAGTGGAGATGGCATTCTTGTCGAGGTCAGTACTGCATGCAAGTTGTCTATAAACCATCCCAATGTTCAAATGTCAAATTTACTATATGTCAGCCTTTCATCATGCAATTTGAAAATTTCGATTTGATTTAGGATAACACTAAGCTCTTGTACTTGACAGCAACTTCTGCAATACATCTTTTCAGAATCAGAAAGCAGGGAAAAATGGATTGAACTGGCACGTGACTGATGTCTTTACTATTGACAAGTTTCTATTCTTTCGGGCTTTTATATACTTGGACATGCTTGATAATCATGTTGGGTGTGGCTTCTTGAAGGGCATAAAGAAATATTGCTTTATATCATCTAGACTTAACTACATCCATCCAAATATACATAAACTCTATATTTATGCACATGTGAAGAGCCAGTTCTGTTAGTCCAACAGCAATTGGGCATGTGCGGGTGATGGACTTTATGTGGACATGGAACCTGCAGCTCTATGTGTTGCTAGTTTATGTTGAGTTGAATGATCTGATTAGGTTCATCTACAGGCTTCCTTGCAGCTATTTTGGGTTCCATTGCCACTCTGCTTTCAACCATTTTTTTTTAAACTTTTGTTAGTTGATGACTAACAATGGGTTTCAATGTAGGTGATTACTCAACATATTGTCGTCCCTCACAAACACCTCTTCCCTCGCAGACTCTTCTCATCTGCAACTATTCACATATTCTCCTCCTTGCTTAATTACATATTCTAGCTCCATAGGAATCCCTTTTATTCCATTTTGGAGAGTCTTTCCTTATGGCAGATGCGGACTCTTCCTATACCTTGCGATTGTATAGACTCTTCCTATACCTTGCGATCCTACAGACTCTTCCTCTTATCTGGTTACTATCTTGGGATTTTTAAAAGGTGTGTCATTTTCTATTGTCATTGTCCCCATCCATGTGTTAATTGTAGTTTGATTTGCCCTCTCTTTCTCTTTTGCATTTTTATTCTGAAGTCACTTACTTACTTTTTGGTTGCCATAGAACATACAATGGGCAATTTACTGTGTCCAAGTTGAACAATCGACCGTGGCCATCAAGGAATGATTTGGAAAGTTTGATGAAGTACTTGAGCCAAGATGTCACTGCCTTCCTTGGTTCCTTGGTAATCAACTAGCTGGTCACCTCTCACTTAGGGTGTAGTAGCTGGATGTGCGATGCGAGACAAAAACTAAGGTTTGCATTTTCTTGGATTTTACTACTAGATAAGCAATCTCCCTGTCCCCTCTCGAAAACTACGAATGTTATGTATGTCACTCTATTTGTAAAATGTGCCCCAGAATGTGATCTCTGATTGAGTCCCATTGATAGCTGGGAGGATCAAGCTTGTCCTCTATTTTTGGAGTGGTTGTGTCTTACTTTTTAGATTTAATTCTTCCATTTCTCATTGTGACCCTCTGTGTATTGTTGGCTAGTGGAAATGTTTGCTCATCTAGAAAGTATTGAGTTAGATTGGATGAAGAGGTAAACATCTAATTTTAATTTTGCATCTGCTGCCAACATGTGTCCAACCTAATGTATCCAAGGAGCTTCCTGAGTTGTCATTGTATGTGAGGTAGTTAAATGCATGGAGTTATGTGAGGTAGTCAAATGCATGGACTTCTGTATGGAAGATTAGATCTACTTTAGTCTATACTAGTGAAAGTCCTATCCTGTCCTGTCATTTCCAATTTGCTTATCCAATAGTTGATGTGAATGCTATATGGTTGGTACAGATCCAAACTTTAGGTGGTCTTTTGGACTAAAGGAATTTGCACATCCTGCCACGGACACATTCTCTGCTATTGGGATGGGTGGTCCAATTTCCCCCCTTAATAATTGATAAAATCTTCTAGCTATGTCATTCGACGCTTCTTCGTTGTATCATTGTTCTTCATGAACATTAAATCTGGGACCAACCACAGAATGTAATTTAGGACCTAACGCATCCAAAACCATATCCACATACATGCTTGTGCCTTCAACATTGGCTTTCTCATACGACCAAATGTCTCACCATGTTTAGACCTATTTATGTAATCTTGCATGAACCCTTTGTTGTACGGATGACATTTAATGGTGTATGTTGAATAGAACCTCAGGTTCTTACATTTTGAATAGGGACATCAGATATGACCCTTGTCATCTGGAGAGGGGGAATTCTGCAGTCCGAGCGCATAGCCCAACAAGGTCCCACTAGACCAAACCGGGCCCAGCTCCTCTAAAGCGACAGCCCCGCTCGGGGCCCGCTTACTTCAAAGCCCAATAACTCACTCAGATCAAGTGCTCCCTAGGCGACCCTCGGGTTCAGGAGTCCGAGCATCAGAACAGTCGAGAAGGTCCCTGCGAGGGCCCAACATAACCCGTCCGAGCTGCACTCTCATCGATCGGGAGGCTGCCTTGAGCTAGCGCCACAGGCTCAGACCGACGCCCCCAAGCTCGGACCCACTAATGAAAGCTTATCCGCGTGACCGTTATGCATTTTTCGGGAGCAAGGAACTCAAGGGATAGGGGAGAGCAAGAGTCCTCATGTCATAAAGAGCCCACGAAGAGGACGTAATCCCCCCCCCCTGAATCTCCTCAGCTCTCAGGACTTATGCATTAAATGAGTCGCTATATAAACCAGGGAAGCTCTTCGAAAAGGTAACAAGAACTACCACACTGATCCTGAGCAAGAGCCACTACACCACTTGGTGGAGAGGAATCTCGCGCTCATTTTCTTCCCCTACCCTCTCACTTCGCACCAGTGCCCTACATTCTTGGCTGACTTAAGCATCGGAGGGTTTTCCCCAGGGAGCCATCCCTGGGCACCTCTAATCCATTTCCCTTCTTGCAATTCTCACACTCGTGGTCCGCCAGACTCAGGAGCAGCATGAGATACCCCCTCTTCATTGGCGCCGTCTGTGGGAAATGTACGAAGAAGCCAGCATGGTGCGAAGAAGTTCCGGTAGGAGGACCACCGGCAACAAGGGAAAGGCTGTGGTGATAGAGGAAGGTGCCCCTTCCCATCCCACAGAGAATCCCCCCTCCAATGCCAGCGACCAAGTCAATGAGCTGCCTCCATCCGCGGAGGGGGAGCAACCCCCCAATGGGAGTCCTGACGCTCTCCAAACCCTCGATGCCAAACTAGATATCCTTGTAGACCTAATGAAGACCCAGGCGGCCAGGGAAGAGAAGTTGTGACTCTCCCGGGAAAGCTCTCCCCTCCCGTGGAGATGCCTCTCTACAAACTGCTGGAGGCCGCTTTACCCTCCCGGGCCGGCGGCTTATATGCAACCGGTCGGGAGGACCTTCGCACGTCCCCCCTCCAGAATAAGAAGCCTCCTCCACCCCCAGGAGAGAGAAGTTTGGGACACGCCAGTAGTGCCCGGAGGTTGATGCCCCCAAGGGGCGGCGAGGCAGCCAACAGGCATGCCCCCACAGCCCCTCGGCTCAATGACAACCAGAGTTATTCCTCCACCTACGAGACTTCGAGAGGCATTTTGCGGAACAAGAGCGCGCCCTTCGCGCCCTACAGAAGACCTCTACTGTGGAGGAAGAAGAGCAATCTCCATTCTCCGATCACATCTTGAAGGCCGAGATTTCCCCCAGAATCTCGCTCCCAACCTTCAAGTCTTATGATGGCCAAGGAGACCCGGCCGATCACTACGACAGGTTCAACACCCTGATGACCTTGCATGCGGCGTCCGACGCCATCAAGTGCCAAACGTATGTGACCACTCTGGTCCAAGGCGCTCAAGCATGGCTCCGAGCCCTCGCCCCTGATAGCATCCGCGACTTCAGGTAGTTCAGGCAGGTGTTCAAGGAGAGTTTCATCGGCAGTGTCCCTCCCAGGTCAGTAGCGGGACTATTGGCGCTCAAACAGGCACAAGGGGAGAAGCTCCGGGCCTACATCAACTGATTCAAATCGGAGGCCCTACGTATCCCCCGCCTGAACGTTGCCTCGACTATTACCGCGCTGACCGGAGGCACCCACGACGAGAACCTCCAGCACGAACTGGTCCTCCATCCTCCCACCTCCCTCGCTGAGCTAGTGACCCTAACCCTGCGTCACGCGGAGTGCGAGGAGGTCCTCAGCGCCTGTTGCAGCACGACAAGCTCGGGCTGAGAGGGGGACAAGAAGCGACCGTTCGAGTAAGGCTCGGGCCAAGGAAAGAGGCAGAACCGAGATGGAGACCTCAAGGAGCCCACTCGCAAGTACGAGTGGTACACTCCCCTGACCATCCCCGTCTACGAGATCAATGAAGATATTAAGGGCTCGGGCCTCCTCTGCCAACCCGAGCCTATGAAGGCAAAGCGCCACAATCGCCACAAGCACTGCCTGTTCCACAGCGACCACGGGCACCACATCGGAGATTGCCATCAGCTCCAGGATGAGATCAAGCATCTCGTCCACTAGGGGCATCTATCTCGGTACGTGTCTGAGCGAAAGGAGGATCATGGTGTTCCTGAGGAAATCGACAATCACCCCTGTGGGGTCTACATCAACATCATTTCTGGTGGTGCAGAATCAGGGAGAGACAGCAGCCGAGGAAGAAAGCGTCACACCGAGCGGGTGAGCCAGGCCTCCGAGCCCCCCAAAATCCCGCAGGCGAGCGAGCAGCAGGCCCTGGAGTTCTCTGACCGAGACCTAGAAGGGCTAGCTACCACGCACGACGACGCTCTCGTTGTATCGGCTACAATAAACCATTATAACGTAGATAGGATTCTTGTTGACAATGGTAGTGCCCCTGATGTACTTTCTTACGAATGTTTTCTCAAGATGGGGGAAGATCAAATCATTCTCAGGGTTCTCAAAAAATGCACAACGTGCTTCCCGGAGCCTCAAAACACGTCGGTTCACCCTACACAGGGGTCCGAAGGCCCGATAGCCAAAAATCTGATTTAATCGTAAAACACGATCCGGGACTCACAACAGTGCTCTGAAACTCACGGATTTTAATCTAAAAAATCTTGGATATTACACGGGCCATTAAGCACAAGTTCCTCACCGACAAATTGTATAACTCATTGTCAATTCCTAGGGAAAGGGTCACCGAGCACTCTCTTGGCTCCAATTACTTGATGGGCGAGCACCCCAAGGGCATCCTCGACCTGTGGAGAGCTGGGATCAGTGGTGGGGCATGACGTTTTGTCCTGTTCGACCAGTCCCTCTATGGGAATTGACAGTCTGGCCCCCGTTAGCAGTGAGTGAGTAGGTGACGACAGCATCGGCAGCTATGCCTCAGCGGTCAGCTTCAGTAGCCGAAGGAGTTTAGATGGAAGGGGAAGGGCCGTCCAAGCACGCAATGGCTCAATGGTCACCTGGTCAACGATGATTTTCTTCTTCTTCTCAAGGAGGCGCTGGCGATCCATCACCGCCATGGCTCTGAGATCGACTCAGTGGTGCTTTTCTCTGTCCATCAGCATGGCTTCCCTCAGTGCACCTGATGAGCTCCCTGGACCACTAGGGGTCGCCCTCGATCTAGCTTCACGAGTGCCTAAGCCAGTGCTGGGTACAAAAGCAACGGCTGCACGGGATGACGATAGAGGAGTGTGTGAGCCCTCCGCTTGAGCAACTATTAGCAAAGGGTGATATGGTAGATGCCTCAGCTTGAAGGCAACTACCAGTTGGGGGGCCACGACTATCACCTGATCAACCCCAAGTTCAATGTGATCACATGGCCATGGAATTAATAGCAGCAACTCCACTGTTTCTAACCATAGCTCTAGTGGCATCGGAGCCCCTATAACACGATGAGAAGAGTTAGAATTTGAAGATAGAGGAACCGAGGAAATAACAAGGGCCATATCATGAAGCAATGGGGAACTCAATCCTAGTTCCCAAAGAACAACGGGGTCAACCTTGTGTCAGTGTCGTGAAGGGGGTGACAGAGAATGATTTTTACCAACCTCACCTCCTCGCATGTCGGAGTCAGAAAATTGTCACCCATGCGAAGCTGGGGGATCTGAACAAAGCCCCAATCACTAACCTGACCAAAACCCCCTACATTTGTTAGGATGACCAAGTGATCGGCCCAACGCTTGATGTTGGAAATGACAGAAGAAACAAATATGATAGACCTATTATTCCTAACCGAAAGATAAAAAGATGATTATTCAACAGTAGGACGGTGCTAAAGGCTGTAGAACTACCGGAAGAGGTGGACGGTAGGTGTGACCCTCACCTGGTTGTAAATATAGACAATGGCACAAAGAATACGCCAAGAATTGGGAGAAAAGTCACTTGAATACTATCATAGAGATAGAGGACAGACTCCAGGAAGGGATGAAGAGGATGATGGAACTCCATCCAGAAGGACTCTATTGGGATGCTAATGCCGCCAAGGTGATAACATCCTAAATACTCCTTGAAGGTAGGGAAGATAATGTCATAATCAATTGGGATTTGAAATGCCTCCCGGAGGCCATGCACTACCTAATAGGATACCAGAGAGGAAGAACATTGATGGCTAGGACAGGCACCCAAAGTACTCAGGACACTGGCGTGGTTGACCTCTTCCTCTGTGGAAGGCTCAGAACCAAAAAGTATGATCCTATTTGAGGCGCCGTGGGATTCAGAAGGAAAAAGAGAAAGAGGAGTCCTCACTAGAGCACGAAGCAGACGTAGGGATGCGATGGACACCTACGTCAGAGATGAAGGAGAAAGATAAAACATCTCTAGAAACCCTTCTGCCCCAATTTATAAACCCATAAGGCGAAGTAGCTACCTCGAGTGGTCACACGGGTAGAAAAGCAACCACCATCGCCGAGGTTTACAGTGGGAAACCCAAGCAGCCATTGTGCCCACTTCTCCAAGAAAAAAATAGTCGTGCCATGATGATGGTGATGTCATCTGCCACCTTGATGGAGCCTGCCATGCACGCCAAGAACTATGGTAGGTGGTGGGGCCCATGTGCTAGGGAGCCAAATAGTGTGAGGAGATCCTCTTATAAAACCTCCCTCGACTAGCCCATTGGAATTTCCTCTTGGACCCCAAGCGTGCTCGACATTCGAGAGTGGGGGGGCTAATGAGGAGAGTAAAATTTGTTAGACCCAGTGCGGCCCAATAGCACCAGGCCCACGGCAGCCTGGCCTAGTCAGGCCCAAAGAAGGCCACTCGATGGTCTACAGCCTAAATCGGGTGGCCTGATTGAGGCCCATGGAGGATTCGCTAACCCACAGGCAAGATTGATGCTAGCATCCAGAGTGCAAGGGAACATGCCAGCTGCCGAACATTGCCTCTGCCATTGTAGACCCTTCCCCAATAGGGACGAGGTCACACTCACAGCATCGAGATTCTTACCACGAGACCCCTCTACCCAAATAGGCAGGTTCACAATGGACAACTTTCCCCATGATCATGGGGGTGTTACTCCATGGCCTATGCCCTTTCCCCATTGAGGAGCAGGTCCTCATTGCTAGGACAACCTATATAAATAGGCCCCCGATCAAATGCACAAAGGGGAATAGAGATAGACAAGGCAGTCACACCAATAGACAAAAGAGAGACACGGAGAGAGAGACGAAGTCTTCACCCACCACTCTGAGCACTCTCTAGGCTCTCCGAGCACACTCTAAGCACTCTTCAGACTTCACGAGCACTCTAGGAGCCCTAGTTTCTACTCACAAGTTTGTCCATGTTATTCTTAAGCTCTCTCTCCCCCTTCTACTCTTTATAGTCTGCTCCAATGTACGTTCCTAACTTAAGTATCGGAAGGTTGCCCCTTGGGGTAACACTCATCAAACCTCCACCAAAAATTACAAAACAAATATCCACGTCTTCGTCCCTTCTTCCTCTAGCTTTCATATGAAGGTCCCAATTCTTAGATCTGAAGTTTGAGTCGCGGTCAATGCCTATTCTCAAGAAAATCAATTTCTGCCATATGTTTTTTGAGTCTGTCAGTTAGTCTGTTCCTAAATCCACCACGAATACTCCAGAGCCTTAAAAATTCCTGCCATAGTCCTTGGTTGAATTATTTTGAATCAGCTTTCCAACAGCACCAATTTCGCGTCGATCTGACGTCAGGAATGATTGCAATAGCAGATTTCGTCGGGTCATGTTGGTCTGAAATAGCAACTCTGATCCGTGGTCAGTAAGTTCAACACTTGAAGATCGGAGCCGCCTCACCTTCCACAAGGTGAACCAGCGCTCCGCCTTCCTAGGGTGCATCCCTCCAGGCGTCCCCGTCATAGCAGTGCCACTCCGAGCCCACTCGGCCCCACCAGCCATCATGTGGGCCCTACAACCAGTAGCTTGCGACATCCAAGCCGCACCGATGGAGTGTCCAAATTGCTGCCCGTCAACCCAAGATCGGTCCTCCCAGGCCCATATTATAGCCCTTTATCTCCCTGCATGGAGTGCACAGCAAATTAAATTCTGTAATTATTGAATAATTATTTTACTGGGAGTTACCGTACTTGGCTGGGATCGTCTTTCCCATGCCTGGAGCGTGGAGGTATCATGTCCGCTCCTTTACTCGGCATTTACTTTACTCGTATTTGTTTGTATATGCCGCTGCATGTGATAAGTTTTTAGCCCGATATATTATTATCACCGCTGTGAGAGTGAGTGAGTGACCCATCCCGTGACTCATTCCGAGTACACACGGAAGAGCCGAACACCCGAGACTCACTATCGGTTCCTCAACTGCGCACGATCCAGCGTTTCCCTCGCTTATGGATGAGTTGCGAGCTAGAGTCCCATGTTCGCGCGTCCGTCCCGCATCAGCAGATCTCTTCCAGTCAGATCAATCAGTTCTAGTCGTACGGCCTAAGGTCGTAGTGTTCTCTTCGTACTGTGCATGCCTCTATGCCCAGGCGAGGAGGTCGGTGAGGGTCGCAAGTGCTTCAACTCTGGGTGCACGCCGAAGGATGTGGTCCCGCGTGATGCTGATGCCGAGGCGTGAGATCTGGAGTGCCTCTACTCGAAAATGGGAGACATAGTCCCAAAGCGTCTCCTCATGTCCCTGCCTGAGGGAAAGTATGCTCACCTTAGACTTGGCTACCTTTTCAGAAGCCAATGAAGTTCTCCTTAAACAACCTCTTTAGCTGCTGGAAGGAGGAGATAGTCTCGGCCGCCAAGGACTCAAACCATGCCCGGGCGTTCTCCCGGAGGGTTGCGAAGAACGCTAGGCATTTCATAGCATCCAAGGCCCGGTGGAAGACCACATGGGACTCGAAACTATGCATGTGGTCAGCCAGGTTAGTGGTGAGCTTTGGCAGAATTGGGGCATCCATGATCTCTTAGAGAAGGGAGCATGGAAGTCCTGATCGTTGTTGATGAGGCCTCGATTCTTAGCAGCAAGGAGGACATCATCGAGGTAGTGGACCTTGTCCTCGATTTCATCGATGCACTAGATCCGTCGATCCATCTCTGGGTTGGAGTGTAGTGGGCTCCGCATTCTTGGTGCGTGTGAGCTGCGCAATCGTTGGGTCCTTGTGACGGAGGAGTGAGAGTCCTCCCGCACTCGGCGAGAGTTGGCTACAGTGGGATCCCCCCCATTCTACTGATTCTCTGAGGGGGCATGCTTCCTCTCATCAGGCTTGTTGATGAGTCCTTGACATAGCTCTGTCAGAGATTGGATTTGCTGGCGCATCTCCGTGAGCTCATTGGCAGCGACCTCTGGTTGCGATTGGGGGGAGGACGAAGCCTCCTGGGATCCCCGGCAAGAACCAGGAGCCTGATGAGATCTGCTCCCATGGTTACCGACATTGCGATAGCTTCCACGAAGTGCCATGGCTTTTCGTTCACGGTTCCCATAGATAGTACCAAGAAGTGTAGCGGTAGAAATCTGGTTTCTATGCCACGTACCCCACTTCTCTATTTGTATGTTGTGGAAGTCATCCGACACCCGTGAAAGCCTACAAACACCAGGGAAATGGGTGTCAGAAGGAGCCATGGGTGCTTCCCTAGGAGACGACCCTCCAATACTTAAGTCAATAATGGTTTAAGTAAAGAATAGAGAGGAGTAGGGAAGAGAGAAGAATGGGGGTCGCATTAGGAGATCTGAGAGAAGTGTAGATCCTCCAGACGAGTGCTCGCCACTCCCAGTGGTCACTCGGAGAGTGCTCGTTGGGTGGTAAGGTCGTGCATGAGGGGTTGCCTCTCAGGGAGTAGACAATCGTGACCTCTCTTAATAATAGCATGACGGGTAGCTCTATTCTCTATGTGTAGCTCTTGGCAGAAAATTCAGCGTGTCCTTCTCCTCTCTGTCAGAGTCCCTTTTATGGAGGGTTGTCTTGGTGTCGAAGGCCAATCCCTTAGTAGGGAAGGGCGTAAGTCGTAAAGTAACATTCCTCGCGATCGTGGCGGGAGTTTTCCATTGAGGGGTGATTACCCCGGAGTCGGAGGATCCCTAGGTGAGTCTTACGACACTCGTGGGGCATGCTCACCACTTACAAGGTCGAAGCCTGCGTTGTGGGGAGTAACGGTCCATCATTAGAGGGTCATCCGACGGTCATTGTGCCTAGGCCAAAGCCCTTTCTATGCTGTCGAATCCGATGTCAAGTCGTAGTGGGCCGAGCCTTTAAGGGCTGCGACTGTCGGACGCCCTCGGGCGTGTTGTAGACCGTGAGTCGGATTGGGCTCGTTGTAGATGGGCCTGACATGGGCCGAGCAAGATTTACCCTCCTCAAATGCTGATTATTCATTATTTCTTGTCCAAAATTTTCCACCAAAAATTTTCCTTTCGACCCTTGTCACCATCGGCAAGATCGGTCGCTACCCTTTCGACCCTTGTCACCATCGACAAGATCGGTCGCTCCCCTTTCGACCCTTGTCACCATCGGCAAGATCAGTCGCTCCCCTTTTGACCCTTATCACCATCGGCAAGATTGGTCACTACCCTTTCGACCCTTGTCACCATCGGCAAGATCGGTCGCTACCCTTTCGACCCTTGTCACCATCAACAAGATCGTTCGCTCCCCTTTCGACCCACCCTTGTCACTATCGACAAGATCGGTCGCTCCCCTTTCGACCCTTGTCACCATCGACAAGATCGATCGCTACCCTTTCGGCCCTTGTCACCATCGACAAGATCGTCGCTACCCCTTCTAGCCCTCGTTACCATCAGTGAGACCGGCCATCCTTCGACCCTTGTCATCATCGGCAAGATCGATCACTATCCTTTCGACCCTTGCCATCATCGGCAGGGTCGGTCGCCACCTTCCGACCCTTGTCACCATCGGCAAGACCAGTCAACTACCCCTTTAATCAAGCCTTCCACCCTCGTCGATAGACGTACTATCAGCACTTCGACGTATAACTCACGTCGATGAATGAACCGCACTCTCAGACTTTCGTCCCTACTGGCGAAATGAATGGAGTGCATCCACCTATTCTATCCATGTCCCACGTCCGGCCAAAAGCTCGATTCTGGGTATAGTTAATCCGCGGTGGAGCGAACTCCTTACCCCTTCACTGAAGGCGTGAGCGCTCTCCTGCGCTGGTAACTTGTATCCCTGTACTGAGCTACTCGGTCGGAGGGAGAAAAAAAGAAAGTAAAAAAAGAGGAGAGAATAGAAGAAAAGAAAAAAAAAAGAGTAGAAGTCGTGGTCAGAGCGACAAATAAAGATATTTCGTTAATATTAAGCATCAACATACATCATGGCCCGGGGCATTCCCCGAGGTGCATAGGCTCCAAGAACAAAAGGAGCGAAAAGCGGTTACAAGAAAAGGGGAGATGGAGCTGACTAAGGCAGAGGGTGCCGAAAGATGTCATCCACTTCCAGGAGGCCCAGTGAAGGATACTGGGTTAGTTCCTGCAGTCGAGACTCGGTGGTGGCCAACTGTGATAGCCTGTCATCCAGCGAGGCGAGTTGTCCAGCAGCAAGATCGACCTCTTCTATGGCCTGAACCTCCAGGCACTCTGTCTCTTGCAAATCAGCTTCGGCCCTGGCAAGTTCAGCCCGCAGCTCCTCTATCCGCGCGGTGAGGAAGGATCAGCGTTCAGAAGCAGTGCTAGCCGCGTCCCTCAAATGCCCCACGGTCTCCCTCAACGAAGCGGCGGCAGCTCGGGCGATTAGCATGCTTCAACAACATGGTGACCCGCGGAGTCCAATCCTCCATCGGGCACCCAAAAGCCAATAGTGAACGTGAGAGATGTTCTATCAGGCTCTTCAGCTATGCATAACTCAAGCCAGGAGAGGCCGACATTGCTCGCTGCAGATTGTCCAGGGATTGCCATACCATGTCGCTAGAAAACTGTAAGCCCAATGGCGAAGTCTCAGGGAGCTTAAAATCAACCCTGCTGTCAACCTCTGCCCAAATGTCATCACCGGCCTCAGAGGACGTCGACGACATGATCTGAGTAGCGCCAATGCCGGGTTCAACGATAACAGCTGTTGTAGCTGAGGAAGTCTCTGCTACAACCAATTCTTTTCTTACCTCCTGGGGTGAGGTCGGACTGGTTGTCTCAATAGCAGGAGATCCTATCTCCCTGCTTGCGACTTCACTGACTTCTGTAGGAATGGATTCCACGATAATGGTTGGCGCCTCAGGAATGCTAGCCTCCGGTTCAATGATTTCTCCCGCTTCTATCTCCGGGAGGCTACTCTGCCCCACTGGCAAGTCTTGCTCGGCAGTCAGGGGCTGGGGCACCCCAACCTCCGCCAAATCACCGGCTGCCACGATCACTGCAACATTCTCCAACGCTGCTGCTGCTGCATATGTCTGCGGGGGTCATTGGGCGATGGGCTGCAGAACTGGCAGAAGAATAGGCTGGCTTGCGCTCAACTCCGGCAGGGGTATTTGCATCGTGATGGTTAGTGGCGCCACCTCAGCCTACATCATGAATATGCATGTCAGCCAGTTAAATTGGAAATGGCAAAAGAGACTACTGACGGGCTGAGGAATGCTTCCCACCTCAATCGACACTACGTTCAAGCCACCAAGAGGAGCCCCTGCCAGCTCCGGTCCTCCTCCCGCCATAGGGTATGATGGCCCTGGCCCAACTATAGACAGCCTTGGAGGGCTGAACGTTGGAAGGTCGCTCTCATAGGCTGAAGAAGCCCCAGCATCTTCAGTCTTCGTGTCGACCTGTAGGGGTTTGTCATCGCTGGAGCCGCCCCATAGTCAACTTGCTCGGAGGAGGAAGACTCCTCGGGTTGCTCCCGAATCTCCAATAGCCGAGCGGGCACTATGCTACCCAAGGTGACTCCTTCGGTCAGGGGCTCGTCGGCGACCTCCGTCACAGGGACATCAACTTGTGGAGCAGCTTGAGGCTCGTCCCTCGAAGCTGTTGGTTCATCAACCTCCTCCCCGATGGCTCCAACTTCAGGGAGCGTCGATGGTTGAATATCAACTGAAAAGCAAGGATGATGAACAGTCAAAACCTGACTGAAGATGCAATGGGACTTGCAATTCCATGGGCGAACTCTAGGTTACCTCCCGGATCCTGGTGGGGCGTTGGTGAAGGCAAATCAACTTCAAGCAGAGCCGAAGGAGTCTCCTCCTCTCTCTCCCTGGCTACATCACTTGGTACTGCCGCTTGTCCGATAACGGCAGAAATGGTGCCTGCTTCCGCAGAAAGGGGATCAGCACAGCAACTAAGGCAGGTGGAATAAGCCGTAAAGAAAGAAGAAGAGTTACCTTCCTCAATGGGCCCCTGTGACCAGGAAGCCTCAAAATCAGCAAATTTGGCCATTTAAATTCTCCATATTTTGTTGGTCACAAAAATTGTGTAAGGTAGATCTTGATCCCTAGAAATTTGCTAAAGGAATTGAACAATGTTGGTGGACCCAAATTTGTTTGGGTTCCAAAATTGTTTGCATAACTTGTTTTGCAAGATTGCCTAGCAGCCATGCACAACCGCTGGTATCTTGATAGCGGGTGCTCGAGGCACATGACGGGGGACAGAACCAAGTTCAGCTAGATGGAGCTAAAAGAAGGAGGTTTGGTCAGATTTGGAGGGAAGAACAGAGGTGAAATCATTGGTTCATGTACCGTTGGTAAGGACCCCTCCAACATCATTGAAAAGGTTCTCCTAGTTGATGGTTTAAAACACAATTTGGTTAGTATAAGTTAGCTTTGTGACAAGGGTCACAAAGTCATGTTTGACAATAATGCATGTAAAATACTTGAAATTGATTCTAATTCAATAAAATTCATAGGTCACATAATCAATAACACAAGCCCATTTAGATCAGCCCAAAATGCAGCAAGCCCAGTTTGATCAGCCCAAAACACAAGGATCATTTGCAAGAGGTAAGAGTTTTCTTAGGGTCACCACTCCCAAAGGAGGTGACCAAAACTCCCCTGGGGGGGGCGCTCGAGTGTGGTGACCACACCCCTCACCTCCTCTTTCCCATTCAGGCCTACTCACTGCCTCTTCGCGGCAGAACCTCCTCCTCGCATCTGTTGGTGCCCCGCACGGGACTGCTTCTTCACGGCAGAACCTCAAGCCTGCTACTCTTCTCCAGATGGGAGGTTGTGCTGCTGCAAGCCTGCTGCTCTTCTCCATATGGCAGATTGTGCTGCTACTCTCTTCTCTTCTGCTTCGCTTGGTCCTCTTAGAAGCTCTCCAGGCCTTCCTCGTGCAAGAGTTCTCTCCAATCCCTTCCCTTCTTGGCCAACCACCCCCTTTCATAAATGTTACGGAGTGGACCGAAGGTGGGGGGCCTCCGGTAGAATACCCCCTCCGATGAAAAATGGAGAGGCAAGGTGTGTACCCCCTCCCCTATCTCTTCTTTTTTTTTTCTGCTTTTTTCTTGCGTAGAACAGAGAGGACCAGAGGGGGTCTCCCTCTGGTTGCGCAGTGACCGGTGGGGGGTCCCTCCTGAGAGGCAGAGGGGGGCTCTACCCTTTTTTTTCCCTCCTCCTCCATTTTTTTTCCAGCAAATTTTGAGCTCAACAGCTACTTGACACGTTTATTGCCCAAGGCCACCTTTGCTAATGAGGTCATCACTAGTTGGAAAGCTCACATCATAAATGCAATTGGCTCAGTCAATCCAGTGAAGTACATCTCCTATGTTGAGTGGGCTCACACTCCAAAGGACATTTTAGAGGCTGTGAGAAAAGTTGCCCGCATCCTCGAACTAAAGCCTGAAGCTATCATTTTGAGGCCAGAAAAGCCTTTGGACTCCATAGGTGAAGAATTTACTCTATTGTTCCTTCTCCATTCTTTCCCTTCCTGGTATAGTTTATACAGCACTAAACTTGTTTTCTTTTTGCAGCAGATGTTACCGATACACGGGATGGCCCAGTTTCTCCCGTTGATGGTTCCCCAGAAGTGACACATGGGGATCCTGCAACTTCTTCCCAAAGGCCTCCGGAAAGAAATAAGGAAGAGGATGACGGTCCGACCACCCGTGCTTGAACCCAGGATGCTACTCCTGTAGAGGGCAGGGCATCCAATGAGTCACTAGTTGCTACTCTTGTCATGAGATTTATTCTCACCCGACTCTTTGTTGATGATCGGCCTTTTCACCTCTTTTTCTTAGGTCCTCCAGGAGCTGGGGCAAGACTTAGCTTCTCTCCACCTCATGGCAGTGCTTTGTCACAAGTGGGACTGATTGTTGATAAAATCGCCCCCAAGATGGACGTGGACATAGAAGGACTACTCACAAATGACGATTATGCACCCGTTACCAACACCTCCCCTTTGCCTGAGACGAAAGATACCTTCACCGAGCAGCCATTGGGTAGACTATATACACTCCCCCTTTTTGTGTGTGTGTTGTATATGGGGAGGGTTTTCCCTTGCTGACAAATAATTTATTTTTTTATTTATTTCACATAAGGACAAGGAATTGTACCTAGCCCATCGCATATCAAAGGGGGTTCTCTCTCCTACTCCCCTGACAACTCTTCTTCTGATACGGGGAGCTCCAGTTCATCTGGCAAGAGGAGCTCCAGTTCATCTGGCAAGAGGAGCTCCAGTTCTTCCTCCAGTGAGGAGAGCTCCAGTTCTTCCTCTGATAAGGAACACTCCTCAAACACTTCAGGTGAGCCAACAGTCGACCTTTCGCCTCTTATTTCCTAGTTTCATTATTTCACCAATGCTTCCTTACTTTACACACCGCTAATTGTGCAGCTATTGATCTGCTAGTTTCCATGAACATGATTTCCAAACTTCTCAAATCTGGTCCATGCACTAAACTTCCTGCATATCATGGCGACCCAAGAGTAGTGATAAATAGGGTGTCTGGTAGCCACGACATGGTTGAGATGAGGCCCTTTGAGTGCCATCTTTTACGCCAGGGCTCCTAGCTTGCACCACCAGTTCGATGGAGACTGGAGTTGTAAATCCTCAGGGTAAGGGATTTGTTTTGAACCCACTTGTTCATTCATTTTTTCTAAATCTGAATTATTGGCACTTATTGTACCAATTTACTTTTAACATAGATGTTGAGCAAGCTGGGGAGGAGCAAGGCCCCACGACTAGTGAAGTTTGCTCATACAAAGGCAACCCATCAGACTTCTTCGGAGGGACCAAGCAATGTTGGTGGTGTTCACATATCTCCTAAGCCCTTGGCCTCAGGTATACTTTCGGCTGCGACCCTTCCTACTGAGAGTGGTTCAGCAAGTGGACATTTCTTTCTTCTCATTTTTTATTTTATGCACTGGACTCTTGACTGATCCTCTAGCTGGCTGGAAGGAGAGGAGGTTGATCCCACAAGTTCCTTACACCCCTTTGTTCAAGCACGATTAAGTCTTCATCCTTTTCCAAGGTACACAGCGCCATTGCATCCTCTTCCCACACCCTTTGGCATTGTTAACCCTTGGTGGTGATCAAAGTCAGTTCTTCTATCTCCTATTGCCCCTTTCCTTTGTTCATACTTCATTCATATATATGTTTGCTAGTTTGGGGGCGGGGTAAGATTAAACATCTACACCCGCGCCACGCGAGCAGAGCTTACTCTTGTCGACCCACTACCTCAATGTGTGGGCCGACTTGTTGTTTCTTGGGCTGGTGACACGGGGGATAGTGGCGAACTAGGCAACACCTTTATTGTTCAACTTTACTGGCTAGTCAGACGGGGATGTAGTTATGCAGCTGGAGGGGGCTACGAGGGCCTTGTCTTACCTACTCGATAGGGGCGAGGACGGGCTTCCCTTTGACAACCCCATGAGAGACTCCCGTCTGATCTTGGTGCCTTCGAGCGGCGGGGTGACCTGCGCCCTCCCCTACCAGTGGGAGCCAGATGTAGCTATGTATACAGAGTGGGTGATCAGCACCCGACCGATAGTGTTAGCACTACACCAATCTGTGACGAGCTTTCTGGAGCTGTACTACCCGCACAGGTTCACCCGGAACTTCGGGTATGACTAGGGGATCTCGCCAAATCAGGAGTTCCCCTTGGCGAGCCGGCTATACAAGGGCCAAGACAGTCACTTGCTAGCAGCTGCCTGGTGGGACTTCTACTGCTGCAGAGAGCAGGAGCGATTACCGACGCCAGGACTAGACCACCGTGGGAGGTTCGATGTCCACTATGCCAAGTGGTGGTTCGAGCACAACCACTTGTACCGTCAGAAGGCCTCGGTGATCCGGAAGGCCAAGGAGAGTCAGCTTCTGAGGGAGGACCTGCCTCCTATTATGCTGGACGACGATTATCTGGGGATCTGCTTCTCCTGGATTCACCGGGAGGTAGAGTGGCTGGCACAGCAGCGGCCCTAGAGCAGCCGAGCTTCTCCGTCTACTGGTCAAGGTTGCAGTGGGGCCCTGAACTCCCTGAGGCAGGTGCAGGTCGCGCCCACAGGAGCTGGAGTTGGGGTGTCTCGATCGAGGGCGTCGAAGACTTGATGGTCCCAGTTCCTAGCCAACTGTGGCTTCAGAAAGAAGGGCTCGTTAGACCGGGTGCTACCCGAAGAAAGCTTTGTTGACATGATGGTCGATGACTAGAGACGCCATATTGGCCAAGCGGTAGGGTCGATTGGAGCCGTGGAGTTCATCTTTCACATCGAGTGTGCTTACACTCTAAGGGACATCAGGGAGGCAGTTGCGAAGGCTGCCCGAGTGCTGGGGTTGAAGCTGGAGCAACTGATTCCTTTGTTGTTGACTCCTTTTGCTACCTTAGGTGAGACACTTTCCTTAGCATATTGTCTCAGTCTTGTTATCTTTTGATATATATGACTGACATATTGTGTGTTGTTGTGCTTCTTTGGCGGGTTCTACGGCGGAGGGAGATCATCCCTCTACGGAGGCATCATCTAGGAGTGGAGACGGGGTCCTTCAGCCTAGGCAAAAGTGCCCTCGAGTGGACACTGACATGGTGGGGGCTGGCGAGTCCTCTCAGGGACTCGAGACTGGTCAGCATATAGAGGTGGAGTCGGCTCTGAGTAAGCATCATGTTTGCCTTTCTACTCTTACTGGTTTAGCCATTATGACTGACTAGTCTTGCATTGCTAGACTGGTTTCTTGTAGCTCAGCTGGAGACTGGGGTGGAGGTGGCTTTCTCGCCGCCCTAGGAGGTCGGCCCTTCACCCGACGACGAGGTCAAGTGTGAGATCGATGTGGAGGTGTTTCTCCATGTAATGGATGAAGTTGTCCCCAACATCGAGTCATGGAAGGCTTGCGGGGACGCCTGGCTAGGTAAGGATCTCTGGGCCTGGTATATTCGACTCGTACCTGTGTTTGTTTCTAGAGACTGACATAGCCATATGTTTCATGCAGAGATGGCATGGATGTCGGGGACCATAGCCCCTTCTGAGGCGCAGGGTGAAGCACCCCTATCGGTCGAAGAGTAGGAGCCGACAGTGACCCGAGGTGGCTCGGGTAAGTGTTGAATTGTTATAGAGAGAGCTGCCCTCTATCTGTTGGTCATTTAATGGGCTGGGATTGCTAACTGTGTTTGTGTTGATGTTTGCCAGGTGAGGACCCAACTGCTACCTTGGAGATGATCCAGGAACTGGTTAGCACTGGCCTGTCAGCGGCCCTCCCTTCTTTCGAGGGGGAGCTAGGAGCGATGGGTAGCCTAGTCACATCTATTGCCAAGGATGTGCCTAGCGTGCTACCACAGCTGTTGGCAGGGACTCCTCTCCCTCCTTTGCCAGCCGTGGTGTCCGCTTGCGTGGTGGGGCTAGTCGGGTCTTCTAGCATGGGACCCTCAGGTATGTAACTGGGAACTTAACCACTCATAGTGGGCTTTTGTGTTACCCTTCAGTGCTAGGCTCCTTCAGGTGTCAGTCGCAGGTGCTTCTTCCCCTTTGGAGGAGGGTGAGCTCCCTCGTGACACGGCCAGAGCCGCGAAGGGAGAGCCTGCAGTAACAACTTTGGCTGGAGGTGATAAGGAGATCATCGATATAGAGGGGATCTCAGAGGGGAGCACCCCGACTGGTGTGTTTCTTGACTGAAACTCTTAACTGCAGGGTTGTCTTTGTATGAGGTTGGGCTGTGTACTGACCCTGTTTCTTTGTTGATCTGCAGGGGCCTCTACTTCGACCACCTCCAGGAGCTCATTGGAGGCTTCGTCAGGCTCCCCGAGTAGCAGCAGCGTAGCAATGGAGATGGAGGAGAGTTCGAGCTCCTCATCTTCTGATGCCTCTTTCGCCGAGGAGGCTGAAATGGAGGCTACTTCTGGAGGTAAAATGAAAAAAAGGATGTTCAAATATAGTCAATGAGCTCCCAAAAAATCCCTATACAAAAGGTCACATCAAAATAGTGTGGAGCACTCTATCCCCCAAGCAAAACAAAAAGAAAGGAGTTAAGGGAATTCACATTATAAAGCAGCACTGCCCATTCCCTCACTCTATCACAAATGAAAGATACAAGAGAGCCCTCAGCTCTAACCTCTCTCCTAAAAATTCTATTACTCCGTTCATCCCACAAATCCCACAAAGTGGCATGCAAGATCGGTCACCATACAATGCTATCCTCTCCGAGACCACCTTCTGTCCCAAAGACCACAAAGTGGCATGCACGTCTCTATGTCGGTCGAGGACACATTGGGTTCTCATCGTAACCCCCTCCCACATCTCCTGTGAGTAGGTACAGCTTACAAACATGTGGTCCAGGGTCTCATCCTCCTGTTCACATAAATAGCAAGTCAGTTGGATGCCCGGAAGGAATTGGAGTAGCCTATCTCTAGAGGGTAACCTCCTATGAGAAACCCTCCAAGTGAGGAGCTTCACCTTTAGCGCAGTCCTCAGCCTCCAAACCTGAGGTGCGAGACTGTGGCTTACCCCTCCAACAGAGATCAAAATGTAAGCAGACCTGACAGAGAAGGTCCCCTCCCTACTCCACCTCCAAATCCACAAATCCTCCCTATTGGACTGCGAGACGTAGTCGAGGAGGAAGAGTAAAAGGTCCTGGAGGCTGCTCCATCTGGTCGAGCCTAAGGTCTCTCCTGAAGGTCGACGCCCAGATGGCTGGGAGTCACAAGCCAAGGAAACTAACCCCAAAGGGTCTGCTGAAATAGCAAAGAGACTAGGGAAGAAGGCCTTCAACGTGAAGTCACCACATCATTTGTCCTTCCAAAAGAGGCACCAGTCGCCTTTCTCAAGTCAGATCTGCATACCGGAGGAGATAAAATCCTTGCAAGTCAAACTACCACGCCAAATGGGCGAAGTCTGATACAGTGTTGGAGTAGCCAAGTCCGAAACTCTTCTCTTGCCATAGTATCTCTGCCTAATAACCTACACCCACATCCCATCATTCTCACCGCTAAATTAAAGTCTCTAACATCCTTGATTCCCAAACCCCCCTCTTCCTTGCTAGCAATCACCCTGCCCTACTTGATATCATGCCAACCCATGTATCTCCCCCTACTCCCATGCCAAAAAAAACTGCCATGTATCATCTCAATCTTCTTCACTGATGACTTCAAGATTCAGAACACAAAGAGGAAGCAGATAAGAAAGTTGTCCAAAACTGATATGCATAATACCAATCTGTCCCATAAGATAGCAGCCTAGCCTTCTATCCAGCCAATTTCGACTCGTATCTCTATATAATAGGGCATCAATCTGCACACTGTAGAGCGCCTGGGGTCAGAGGGAGTCCTAGGTAGGAGATAGGGAAAGTTCCTCATTGACAACCCAAAATGCACGCCGCCCTCTAAAGAGCCATGTCCGCCATGATAACCCCAACTAGCATGCTATTGCTGAAGTTAACTTTCAAACCAGTGACCTCCTCCAGCAACTCCAACAAAAGTCTAGCCACATAAAGTTGCTATTCATCCTCTGCTAGGAACAGGAAAGTATCATTGGCATACTGCAAGTGAGTGACTGAAGGGCCGCCTCTTCCAACCTGGAAACCCCTGATCAGATCTGAAGTCTCTGCTCTCAGCCACACCCTACTAAGAAGTTGAGCCACAATCACAAAGAGGAGCGGTGACATAGGATCACCCTACCGGAGGCCCCTCCCACAACGAAAGAAAGGAGCCAGCTTCCCATTGACTAGAACAACAAAAGAAGTAGAGGAAATACAACTCAGACCCAGCCAATCTATGTATCTCCAAAGCCCATCTTCTCCAACACATCAAATAAACATAGTCAATTGATCCTATCATAGGCCTTCTCAAAATCCAGTTTCAGGACCACCCATTTCTTCCTCTGAGTCTTCATGGCAAATAAACAACTCATGGGCCACCAAGAAATTATCTGGAATGTGTCTCCCCCTAATGAAGTCTCCCTGGAAGTAACTAACCACTCTATTCAAAACTCTCTCCAATCTTCATGCCAGCAACTTGGTGATGATCTTGTTAGTACCATTCAATAGACTAATGGGCCTAAAATCCCAAAAATCTATAGCTCCTTATTTTTTGGGGATAAGGACTAAGAGGGTTTAATTGATGCCCCCCAAGTGAGTCCTCCACTCCCGAAACTCCTTCACTATTGTCATAAGCTCAACTTTGATGGCATCCCAACACTTCGGAAAGAAAGCTAACGAGAAACCATCCGGCCCTAGAGTTCTATCCCCTGCAAGAGAGAAGACCGCCTGGTGAACCTCCGCCTCTGTAAAGCTATGAGTTATATTAACCCTCTCCTTAAGAGAGAGACGGGGAAGGAGATCATATGCAATCCTTAGCCTAAAGTGGTCCTCCTCTGAAAAAAGCCTAAAGTAGTAGTCTCTCACTAGACCCCTGATCTGCTCATCCGAAGAAATACAGAGCTCACCCACCCTCATACAAGTGACGGTGTTAACTCTCCTCCTTGCTGAATTGATGCACCGAAAATAAGTAGTATTCATGTACCCCTCTTTGATCCATTTGTCCCTCAATCTCTGTCTCTAGTAGATTTCCTCCCTAGAAAGAATCTCATCAAACTGGGCTCTAAGAGAACCCCTAAGACTCCTATCATCTGCATCCATGAGTCCTGCCTCCTCCAAAAAGTCCAGGCTCTCAATTTATCGAAGAATTATGTACTTTGTTGCCCTCACCAGAAGGGTTTTATCTACCCCCCAAGTCTTGAGGACCTGAGCAGTGTGCCTCAACTTCAACACCAGAGTAGCCATAGCAATCTACCAATAACTTGTGCATTCTAGGCTCCCCTGACTATGCCCATGAAATCTACCTCCTTGAACCAAAACTGCCACACACACACCAGATAACCCACTGAGCTCCCATCCTCCTAGCCCTCACACGGGTGCGCTTGGATGAGGATCAAGAAGCAAGCGTTGCAGCGATTTGCCTGCCATGGCCCGGGAAGAGGGAGAGCACGCACCTCCACCGGCGAACCCACTGGAGGAGAAAGTACCACCATCGACTGTGGCCGAGGGGGAGGGAGAGGGACCTTCCACAGCCGCCGGAGCACCTGAGGAGGTAGCAATGCAATAAGAGGGTGAAGAAGGAGCAGCGGTGACCAAGGAACCGGCCGGAGGAGCCCCGTCATCTGAGGTAGGCCGTGGATCAAAACCCTCCATTTTCCATATTTTAATCAATGCATGGGGTTTAGATGGAGAGAAAGGGGTCACACCAACCCCTAGAACCAATTGTAAGGACCCCTAGGGCCGTTTCTAGCGATGGGAAAGGGGGAGGATGCCGTCCGCTACGGTGAGGAAAAGATGGTCCTACCAAGGGCCGTTAAAAGAACCTGACAGTCCGCTTGGGACGGCTAACTAGGAACTGACTTAGGAGGGTGAAAGATGGTCTGAGCCAGGCCACCAAGAAATAGAACGGTCTCAAATGATCGCTAGGTAGATAAAAATGGTCATAGGTCGACCATTTAAATCGAAACCGGTGAAGAGAACTATCGGGGGTGAAAACAGTCTGAAGGCAACCATTGATATTGCAAAACGGCTCACAGATGACCTTTAGACAGATAGAAACTACCGTAATGTGGCCACCACCTCAGCAGACTACTTTTTTTTTCTTCAATGCATGACTATATGAAATGAATGACTGACATGAATTGTTTAATGTATGCAGGGAAAACGCCGGAAGAGGATCTCATGGCTATAGGTCCATGCAGTGTACTTGGTATTGTCGGAGTTCCAGCGAGAGAGACTAGTTGCCTTGGGATTCGCAGAGTTCCTTAGCATGGTGGTGACAAGATTGGACATGGCTCTGCTCTACGCTCTACACGATCAGTGGGATCCGGTGAGCCGAGCATTTGTGTTCCAATGGGGACACATGGTTCCGACATCGGACAACGTGGCGTGGATCACCGGGATGGGGGTGCATGGTGTGCCAGTGAGTGGGAGGACTTAGACAGACTACCGAGAGCAGGCCCAGAGGCTACTGGGACTCGGGCTGCAGAGACCGGAGCCACAGTCTACGATCTTATCGAGGGCAGGCCTACAGGCGAGCCTAGGCTTACGGAGAGTAGCGATCGCCGTTGGAGAGCTACCAGAGTAGCACCTGGGGTACTTGACAGATAGAGCACGACAGTGGGTAGCTGCAGGCCCAGGACCTGAGGCGAACATGGTCCTACGGAGGCTCCTGATGCTTTTCTTTGGGAAGCTACTGTTCATGACCAGAGCCGACGGGGTAAGCTATAGGATCCTACCCCTGCTCGAGGAGGTGGATAGAGTGGGTGAGTACTCTTGGGCCGCGGCCACACTAGCTTTCATGTTCGACACTCTCAGCTCCACCAGTTGGCGGACAATGCTCGGTGGGTTCTCCCCACTACTTCAGGTAAAATCTGACCCGTAAATGATATGCATTTGCTATAACTGCTACATGCTATATGCTGACACTTGATGCATGGGATGCAGGTATGTGCCTACTTGTACCTACCTGGACTGGGGAGAGGGACAGAGGTGCACCCTGATCGAGTGCCCATTGTGAGGCAATGGATGGCTCCCCGTGAGACAGGCTCCCTACGACACTAGGTGCGAACGATCTAGGACAGCATCGGTGCGCTACCCTATACATCGGTAAGACCTAACTTTGAACTTTGCAAATGCAACTATATGCTTGGATTGTTAATGCTTTGACATGCCTACTACATCGCAGGTCCGATGGACACCATACCAGGGTGAGGGACATGAGGGTCTACCGTTGTGGTAGCAACGCTGGGCTACGTGGGACGCAACATCTGGCTTCACTGCATGAACATGATCGAGCCGCCGCACTACCCGCAAATTATGAGGACCGTGGGTGTCCACCAGCCAGAGGTGGTGTTCCCGACAAGAGAGAGACTAGAGGAGCTCGTGGGATGACACGCATGCGGGCTTGCAGTGGAGATCGACTCGGTTACTTAGGCGATAGACTAGATCCGGGACTGGACAGGGCGAGGGCGAGCAGTGCGAGCTCGAGCTACCAGCGACGAGGCTTACCTGACCGCCTATGTACGACACTACAAGGACCCGGTGTTCTGAGGCACACGGCGACTGGTATGACTCCTAAACTCATACTTTCTAATATGCGCCTAATTATGATGCACTAATAATCGACATGGTACATGCAGCTTGATCCCCAGGGATGAATTACGGAGCTCCAGGGGTTGCTCCACTCCATAGCCTAGCAGCGAGATGAGCTCCCGCGATCCTTGGACCTCCTAGTAGGCATTATTCAACCTTAGACCTAAAATGCCATGCTATGCTTATGAAACTGACGTGTCCTTATATACAGCATGCTGAGGGAGCTCATCGCCAGGGACCCGATGCACCATCGTCTTCTTCCCAGCCACCAGCAGATCGGGCTGAGTGAGATGCAGACTTTGCACGGGCAATAGCATGAGCTGAGGAGGCTGAGGCCACTCTCACAGAGAGGGTAAGCAAACATTTGTACTTCCCCTTTGAATTATGATTATGAATGCAAGTGACTAACCATGATGAGCGTATGTGTAGGCGAGAGAGCTAGCGGCAGCGCTGAGTGAGGCCACTCGGCAGAGGGAGGAGGCTGAGCGGTCTCATGTAGAGGCGGAGCACTGTCGGGCAGAGGCGACAGAGGTAGGCTGATTTCATGCCGAGGCAGAGCGTGCCCGCATAGAGGTAGCGGAGCTGAGGGGAGAGGTGCGGGCACTGAAGGAAGCCCTGCGACTGTTGAACATGAGGTCGGAGTGTAGTGGGAGCCAGAGTGTCACGCATAGTAGTGCCACAACTTTTAGCTCTAGTTCATGGTGTATGCACCACTGTGGCTATTTAATTGGAGTTGCTAAGGGGGAGATGGCTAGCTCGTGCTCTAACATGGAGGGGTCTAACCCTAGCATCTTCTTGTAGGTCCAGGCAAAGCAGTCTTTGTATTCTAGCATGAATTGCTTGCAGGCCTACTTTTCTACTTCATTGAGGAGAGCGCTCACAAACACCGACTGGAGTGTCCCATCTTCTCCTAGGTTGATCTCAACTAACTTGTCGACTGTTGCTTGGGAACCATCCTCTAGCTCGGGAGGAGTAGGTTGCAAGTCAATGAAGTCCTCATTATTGGTGTTGGCTTCATATACGTCTTGATTTTTGAAGCTGCTGGTTGACACCAATGGGACTTGATGGTCATCACTATTGGACCCCAATGGGGGTTGGTCTATGCCGCCAATGATTGTTAGCATGAGTTTTTTGAGATCATCAACTAATGATGGTGGCGCTTCTATAGAGACATCACTAAAAGTAGTTGGGCTTTCCTGAAGGCCGTTGGCTGGTGCCAATGGTGCTTCTCTGGTGTTGTTGGCCGATGTTGACAAAGTCTCCTAGCAAGTGTTTTGGGCCACTTCCTCACTTGGAAGATCTGCAACATTGGATTCTTTAATGGATTGGGAGATAGGGGAAGCTTTTCCTACTTCAATTTCTTTGATAGAGAGTGGTGGATGTTCATCGATCACAGGGGTTGGGATACCAGACTTGGTAGGGAGCAAGATTAGGACCTCTTCTTCCTCATCCTCAGAGCTATCAAATTTTGCATCAGCGTTGGTCTAATCACTAGCTGGCTATGTCAAACCCACGATGTTGACTACATAGTAGACATGGAAGTCTTGGTTTTGGTCATAGTCGAGCCCCCTTGTGTCTTTTTGGGAGAACGAAGGCTGCCCTTGGACCTAAGGCGGAGTCGATAGTCGGTGGAAATATTCTCATCGTACGGGATATTGCCACTGAGGAATGTTTTATTTTCGATACATCGCTTGGATACGTTGTGGCATATCGTCCATTATTTGGACTGCTTTAGGGGTATCACCAGCTAACTTGGGCCAACCGAAGTCATCTTTTGGTGGGGCTTGAGGTACCATGTCTCCCTTGTAGAAGACGATGAGCTTATCCTTGTTAGCCTCTTTTTGTTTTTGAGTTGCCATTTATAGGTAATGATGAACATCTTAAGTGGCTCGACCTTGTGCTCCTTTGATCCCCGAGAGAGCTATGTGTATCCTGGTGGCAGACATATACTCTTGTCGATAGATCAGCTAATGCTATTAGTCTCAAAGTTGATTTTGCACCTCTTGAGACGGTTTGGGGTTGACTTGGCGTCAAGGCATAGTCGATGGAACATGGCCTTCTCTTTATCAACAGAGAAGAGGTCACCCTCATCTTCCTTTGAAAGCCACCCATTTCTTTTGCTCTTGATGATGGGGTATGCATTGGGTTCCCGAAAATAGAGTGACGCATTAGCCAAGTTGCATTCAGCTGGCCTAAATGGGGATTGGTCTGCAACGACCATGTGCTGCTCTTCATCTTTTGTGTACTTGATGCATTGAAGGAGTGTTGAGGGCATGACCCAATTTTCATGTAACCAGGGTCTGCCCAATAATACTCTGTAAGACGTATCGACGTCGATGATGTAGAACGTCACCTTTGTGGCGAAATCATCAAGCACAATATCTACATCTACCCAGCCAAGAACATCCTCGATATTTTGGTTAAAACCAGATATCTTGGCCGCTTGAACTTTCTAAAGATATGGCGTCAAGTATAAAACCTTGAAAGTTTTCAATGGCATGATGTTGATGGCAACACTAGCATCTACCAAGATCAGGTTCATCTCATGCCTATTGATCTTCGCTTGCATGTAAAGAGGGTGATTGTGGCATGGAGAGGATAGTAACATATCCTTCTCCACAAAAGTGACGGTGGCTACAAAAGCTTCATATGTTGTTGCTTTCATTTTTGCAGCATGTGTATCATAGACTTCTGGTTCCTAGAGTACTTTAATGAGATCCTCCCGTAGCTCCTTACTCCAGGCAATGGCTTACCAAATTGTGATGTTAGTGAGAAACTATTTCATCTGGTGGAGGATTTTTCGGTCAGCTCGAGCATGAGCCTCCTCCAATGAAGGTATTATGTCGGGCAGTGCCTTATGTGAATCGTCACGTGCCTCCCTATTAGGGAGTTGCACTACCTTGCCTTTGCCACTGGGATTAGATTTGTCATGATCACATGTGGGCTCCTAAAATAGGGGCACCAGATGTGGCTCTTCTGGGAGTGACTGGTGGGCCGTGTCATCCTTGCCGGATGGACCTGCTGGGTCTTCAGCCATAGTTGGAGTTGGAGCTGAAACTGGTGGACTGGTGAACACTTCCTCCTTGTCAGAGGGGTCAAAAATATAGGGATTGTTATGGATTTCAACCTCCGGGATAGGACCGGGTTCTTCCCCTCCAAAAAGGATGATCCGATCTGGGTAAAAGGTGGGTTGGTGGAGGGGTTGTTCGGGATTTCTTCCACGCCCTCTATTGCGTCCTCGACCATGGCCTCGGCTACGACTGATGCATTCAGAAGGTGGCTATAGTCCCAGTGGGGTAGTGGTTCTTTATCTTGTCTAGGAAGCCACTAGCTCACCTAGTCGAGAAGCATTGATGTTGTCAGGTGGAGGGATCGCAACTATATTGCAAGTGTAGCCTCGGAGCATCTCCTCCAACTACTCTGTAATGATCTCCTTATCTTTGTAAAATTGGGAGAGTTCCTCAGGAATGAGGAGTCTTTCGTCATTTTTGAGTTTCTATATCATTTCTTGGACCCAGCTTCTCAGGTGAGCTCACTTTTGCATCTCTTCCTGGGGAATATAGCTATCAAGCGGGACAACTGCTGTAACACCCTAGAAATTTTTGAGAGTTTCTAAGAATTTGTTTAATCTAAGCCCACATACCCTTATACTCTTGGAATGGGCCCATATTCTCCTCAGCCCGGATCTTCTTATCCGGCCCATTATCATAATCCTGGCCCAAATTCACAACCCCTTGCCCAAGCTGGTCTGCATCTCTCTTGATCTATCCCTACCCAGGAGATGATCTCTCAAGCCCAACACCTGCTTGATGAGCTGCAACGCCAAATTGATCCCAAACCTTTGTTGAGTGTCGCATTGGCATTTCAAAATCTTCAGCTTCCACCTCCTTCTCAAATTCTTGCTTATCGCCATTATGGTGGAACCTGCAACCCCTTTGTGCATTTGAAGGAGTTCATTTATGATTCAGCCTAATTTCAACATGACCAACGTTTGATGGCTTATCTATTTGGTCTGTCATTAGAAGGCCTAGCTTAGGATTAGTTCTTTTCCCTCCCGTAGGAGCAAGTTGTGAATTTTCATATTGTTTAAGACAAGTTCATTCAATTATATCAAGATCAGGTTGGGCCCAGGTTTTCTGTTGTGGATCTCACTCGTGAAAAGATGAAACCCGGTGAGGATTTCACCACCTTTGTTGACTGCTGGAGTCACTTTGCCGCACAAGTCCCGGGGCACATTCCGAAGCAAGAGCAAATTAAGATGCTTATCTCCAACGCAACATCCGAGTACCATTTCATTTTGGCCCTAAATGACATTACCTCCTGGCAACAATTATATAGCTGAGCCCTCTTCGTTCCCCAACAACTACAAGGTTCCCTTGACCATGAGTCTTCTCCACCTTCGATGCCCACTTATACCTCGCCATCCACCTATACCCCTTTTGTACCTTCTATGAGTCAACTTTCCACCACCTACTCGCCCTCCACAGGTCGGCCTTCCACCACATATCCTTCCATGAGTCCACCCTCCACGAATCTACGTACATCCATGAGTCAACCCTCCATGATTCAACCCTCCACAGGTCAGCCTTCCACTTCTTCATATCCCTATGTGCCTCCACCTCCGGTCAAGGGAATACTACACCCTCAGCAAGTGGATGCCATCCACTACATACCGACTCATCCCGCTTCTTCACCTTCACCTAGTTCCTCCACTAGCCGCCACACACCATTGCCTACACAACCTCCACAGCCCTCTCCACCATCTCATACCCCTTGGCATTCACCTTGCCCGAAGCGGGCTCCTCATCCTCCGTTGTCGGAGTCTTTTACTGATATTTTCAAGGCTTTAATCACCACTGACGTATTGCTGCTCCCTTCGGTTGTGCCCTACCAACCTGCGGTCGGTAATTTACTTCAGTTTTGTGATTATCATCACCAGTAGGGGCATTTGGTTGAGGATTGTCCTGAATTCCAGGAGTATGATTATGGCATAGAAGATAAGAAGATCGATTAGTCTGTCATTCACAAGGTTGCTCTACATCTCCATAGCAAGTAGCAGCAGCAGGCGCCACCCAGGCAGCCGTCTCCATCATTACAAGGCCAGGGACACCCCTATGATTCTTTGATTAGTGTAGCACCTATTCCGTCACCTACTCCGTCGTCTACCCCCTTACCCATGCCATTGCTATCTCCATCTTCGCTCGTCCCCTCACCTAAGCCTTCTCCTACCCCGGCTCCATCAACGCAAGCCCATGCTCAGGCTAGCAGCTCCCCTTCTTCTTCTACTCCTCTTACCACCACTTCCGCTCCCAACGCTGCTCGACGTGTCATGTCGATATGCAAACATGGGGCCCTACAACCCTCATCTTTACCTTCTCCATCTCCATCACCATCTCCATTACCCTCATTGTCATCCTCGCCACCTAATCCATTGTCGTTACTTCTGCTACCTTCATCTACCCCATCTCCATCTTCGCCATCTTCGCTACTTTCATCTCCCCCGTCTTCATCTTCTCCATCTCTAATTCCCTTGCCTTTTTCTCCATCTCCTTCATCGCCCGAGCTTGAGTAGGTTACATCTCCACCTTTGCCTTTACCCCCTCCTACGCTTCCACCTTTGCCTTTACCCTTACCCACAACTAAGCCTATCATTGCCATTCTGCCTTCGTCGCCATTGCTGGAACCTTCAAGCCCTTCATCTTTGCCTTTACCTTCACCTTTGCCACCACTCGACATCGCCAACCCCATTGAAGCCTCCACACCTTCCAAACATATCACCTCCACTTCTCCATCTACTTCTACCACACGGAGCGGGTGTGCGCTACCTCCAGTGCCCCTCGGGTCTAGTCCCCATGGAGATGATGAGCCGAGTTAGGACAATCCAGGCCCAATGATGTGTTTCAAGATTCAAGATTTCATTTATCGCATGCCAATCTGAGTCTTGGTATCAGGCTACTTTGGGACTGATGAGCATGTACTTCTGAAGATGGTTGCTAAGAAGAGTTCCCTCAAATTGGTGCCAGTTTCATCTCGAGCGAGGCCAGTGGCAATCTCGTTGCTCGCTGGAGGATTGATCATTGATAGTGTTATAACTTCTCGCTCTATAGCTGTTCAGATGACTAGTCAAGAGGGGTTCTCCACTCGTCTCATGCCAACTCATATGGTTGCCAATGGTCTGATGGACTGCATGTTCAAGGGGCAAGTTGCCATATTTTCAGCATTCTCCAAGGACATTCTATACTTTCTATGTAATCTCTCTCAGTTTATTAGCAAGCCGGTCACATCAACGTCGCACATTAATCTCCCTCAGTTTCATCCTTCTCCTCAATCAAGGGAGTTGCGCTTCAAGCCTGATTACCGGGTGGAATTGCCGAACCTTAAGATCTTTGTGTTGAGGGACAATACACCATGGTTCCATGATGTTCATCACTCTGAGGTGTTAATTGTTCATGAATGTCCACATATTGTTAGCACTGGGTGTCTAGGGGCAACTGCCCCAACGAAGCTGCATGTTCATAACTGGGCCAGGCCACCCAATAGATGGGCCCATTATGTAAAAAGATATGTCTCGACACTCATCTCTCTCTCTCCCTCTCTCTCTCTCCCTCAAATGCTCTCTCTCTCCTTCTCTCCCATTGTCTCTCGATTTCGGTCAAAACGACGTCGGACCGGGTCGTGAGAGGCGCCGTTGGAACGGGCTCGACGAGTAGGTCGAGGTGATTCCCTCTATTCCGCGGTTCGGGGAGCGTGGAGACGAGACGGGTCGAGGAGAGCCGCAACCCCCCGTTATCCAATCCGCACCATTTTACAGGCTTCGTCGTGATCGAGGTAGGAGAATGTGTTTCTCGTCTTGCCAGGAGCGTTTTGACGCCTCATGCGTCACCGATGGCGGATGTTTTCCTCATTTTTCGTGCAAAACTCTTTTTGATGAAATTTAGGCCTAATTTTGGGGTTTTCCTTCTCCTCACTCAGTTTTGATCGAAACGGTCGCTGATCGAGGCATGGGAGGTGCCGTTGGGAAGGTCGTGTCGCGAGGATCGTGTGGACGTCCTTCTTCCCTCGATCTGCGGAGAGTGGAGGCACGTGCTGTCGGAAGGTCGTCGTTGCCCTCGTCGTCCGTTCGACATCGAATCGGCTTCCTCGTCGTGTTTGAGGTAGGGGGATGGCTTCTCTTCCTCGCTAGGATCATTTCCATACCACTTGCACATCTATCCACGGCCATTTGGCCCAATTAATGTCCATGTTTAGTTTTACCCTAAAATGTGCTAAAAAAATGTTAATTAGTATTTTTAATTGTTTAAGGGCATGTTAATTGTATTTCCAGCTTTTATTGGCTTGCATGGATGTATGGCATGGTTTGTATTTCATTTTTAACAGGTTTTGTAAGCGAACCCGTCAATTTCTATCGACCGGGGAACGGCTCGGCCGCAAACCGAACCTGTTCGTCGCTCAGACCGCATGGCGGTCACCCTGGTGATCGTCGTGCCGGTAACGCACCTTTTTAGGCGCGTTATGCCCACATAGCAGACCACCCTAGGTCTGTTATGCTCCTGAGAACAGTAGATAGGTGGTTAGTATAGCGCATCCCTCCATGACGGTTATGGTCATGGGTTTTCTGTGAATTTTTCACGTTCGGGTGGCTTTAACGGACCCCTGATAGATCGCCATATCACCTTTGACCGATGGTTTGACTGTTGACCATTGACCAATAAGGCGGTTAGCATGGCGATATAGGGTAGACCCGTTGTGCATTGTATGACGCTCCTTGCTTGATGCGTTATATACTGCATTAAACTGTGGTTTTCTATGGGTTCTTGGTGTTCGGGTGACCTTAACAGACTCAGACCCATGCGTTATAGTCTCATAGCGCACCCGCCCCGGTGCGTTATGTCCCGTGGTTTCTAGTTTCAGCTCATGCGAGTATAACGGCCCGGATAGGTGCGTTATACTCAGCATAACATGCCATGCCTAGTGCATTATGCTCCGCATTTCTGATTTGACGTCATTGTTCATTTAAGTATGACGCACTGGAGTTGACGCGTTATACTGTACATAACGCCCCATTGTTGGTGCATTATGGTCTGCATGTCTGTGCATCTGTGTTCACCTCAGTGTTCGGGTGAGTTTAACAGTTTGGGGGAGACGCGTTATGTACCATATAACGCCCCTGCCACACACCTATCTTTTCCACCCTTCCATAGGGGTTAAAAACCTCGTCAGTGCATTTTTCCCTCAGTTTTTCATGCCTCTTTTGTCACTTCGAGATGGATGCTACATGTGCAAGTTCTAATGGGTTTTCTCTCTCTTATTTCATCTTTGTTTTGCAGGAGAGTATGAAAACAATGTGAGGCCCTCTTCTTCTAGCCGGCTGGAAGGAGAGGAGGTCTGAATCCACAAAGTTCGCCGCACCCCATTCTTAAGTGTGATCATCTTCTTTTTTCCAAGGTACACGGTGTCCTTCCTCTCATCTCTTTATCCCTTTGGCATTGTTGCAACCTTGGTGGCGATCACAGTACGTTTCCACATCTATTTATCACTCCTTCATTCATACTTTCATGCCGGCTTATGCTTATTCATGCCTTTCATGTTCATATGACACTAGCATAGTATAGTTTGGGAGGCGGGGGGGTCCATAAAATATCAAAAACCTCTATTTTTTGGCGATCACGGTGGGACATCTAGTGCCCATTACGTTTTTCATGCTCCCTTGTGATTTGGGTGTGGGTTTGTGCATGTTTAGATAAATTTTTCTCCATTTTCCTACTGTTATGGGCATTTTCGGGTTTGTCAGGGCCTTGTGTCGTGTCCAGGAACGCTAGACGAGCCTAGCAGTCTTCACTAGGCCGCCAGGACCTTTCCAGGAATAAAAAAATGACAATTTGGTTGGTAGGATTAATAAAAATAGAATGCAGAGAATAATTGTGGAGGAGCCTTAAGAACTTAAAATAGAAGAGCGAGTGTCTGTAGGGTCACGATCGGGATAGGTGTGTCGATTTAACATATCGCTGTAATGGAGGTGGTAACACAGCCCCTCAGGAGTAGAACAAAGGGGAACGTAGGGAACCCTAGCGGAACGATCGTCACTCAATCAGAGCATATTGCAGAGGTGATTGGACAAGGGAAGGTGTAGGCGTAATTAGATTCCCCAACCACCCTTCTAACCTTACAATCTACCTTGACAATCGTCGTTGACGTTGGCCCCAGGAATGCACATCCACTGTGACGGTGAAGGCAACAAGCTACACCAAGATTGGCGCAGTGAAGGTCGAGAGGGCAATAAAGAAAAGGGAAGCGGCAGCGAGAGTGCGAGGGTGGAGGATGGCATCAAGGGTTTCGCAAGTGGAGAAAGTAGGACGATTACAATTGTTAAACCTCGCAATGGCTTCGGACCTTAGAAATCCTTTTCTGTGTATTCATGGGACAACCACTGTTACATAACACATATGGGGTACCCCGATTTATACTGCGGTTTGACGACAGGTCAATGGTGACGGCGAGTATAAGGGTGACAAAGCGGAATGCTCAGATTGAGCTGGGTTGCTCAGATCTGAGGTTGTTCAAGCTGTGAGTCAGCGGAGTGTTCAAGCTGTGAGTCAGCAGTGTACTCAAGCTGTGAGTCAGCGGAAGGAAGCCTCACCGGGTTTGGTGAGGGGTGGACGTAGGCAGACTGGGTGTCTGGTCGAACCACCTAAAAATCCCTGTCTCCTTTTTGTGATTGCTTGTATTTGCTTGAGATCTCCGCTAGATGCATGCTTAGGATCGTCTATATTTTACTTAGAGTACTCACTTAGATTTTCGCATAAGTCGCATAGTTTAAATTATTTATTTAAGCTTGCATTAGTTTCTGAATTTGGGGGCTGATCTATTCACCCCCCCTCTAGACCGCCATTCTACCTGCACAACAGGATCCACGAAAGTTCATCATCCACAATGGCTCTTAACACTTTGTCCGGAAAGTCCTCATTGACGGGAGAAATTGTGGTTAGGAGATGGTGGGCAAGATATTCAATCATAGCATGCCCCTTAATAGCCTTCTGATTTCTGTAGGTGATATCAAACTGATTGAGGAAAATTTGCCACCTCACCAGATGATTAGTAAAAATAGACTTTTTTAGCGAATATTTGATTGGGTCCATTCAAGCTAGAAACTTTACTTCATGAGGCAGAAAGTATTGCTTTAGCTTCTGGGCCACCCGGACGACGGCTGCACATGTCCTTTCCATGGCAGTGTATCTCTTCTTAGCGTCACTTAACAACTTGGATAAATAGTACACTACACGCTCTTTCTTCTCGTCATTATATTGAGTCAGTACTGCTCTTGTGGATTCTTTTGCAGTGGTTACATAGAGCAATAGAGGTCGACCTGGGACCGGAGCTGAAAGGACAGGGGGATTGAGAAGATAGCTCTTTAAATCCTCAAATGTATTTTGGCATTTATTATTCCAATCGAACTTTGCTTCTCCTTTGAGCATGTCATAGAAGGGCTTGCATCTTTGCAAGTGATGGTTAATGATTCTTCCAATAAATTGCAATCACCCAATTAAATCTCAAACTTCATTGATGTTCTTAGGAGGAGGCATTTCAGTGATAGCTTTGGCCTTATTAGGATTTATTTCAATTGCTCTCTTACTGACAATAAACCCTAGCAACTTGTTTGAAGATACTCTAAAAACACATTTCTTGGGGTTCTTTTTGAGTTGATGCTCCCTAGACCATTGGAGAGCTGCCTGGAGAACTTCTGTGTGTTCACTTCTAGTTTTTGACTTCATTAGGATGTCATCCACGTAAACTTCCATATAAACGTACATCATGTTATAGAATATTGTCATCATAGCCCTTTGATATGTTGCCTCTACATTCTTCAGTTTGAAGGGCATAATGACGTAACAGTAAGTTCCCCATGGGATGGTGAATGAAGTTTTCTCCTGTTCTTCCTTCGCCATATGGATTTGGTTATATCCAGAGAAGCCATCCATGAAAGACAACATTTCGTAGCCAGCGGTGTTATCTATTAGAATATCTATGTGTGAAAGAGAAAAATCATCCTTAGGGCAAGTTTGGTTGAGGTCACGAAAATCTATGCAAATCATAACCCTACCGTCCTTCTTCATGGTTGGGACGATGTTAGCTACCCATTGAGAATATAGAACAACCTTGATGAATTTGGCTTTGTGAAGTTTATCAACCTCTTCTTTGACTTTGAGTGCGAGCTTAGGGTGAAGCCGCCTAAACTTTTGTTTGACAAACTTCGCATTTGGCTTCAAGACTGGACGGTGCTCCACTAGGGATGTATCTAGACCAGACATATCTTCATAAGACCAGGCGAAACCATCGGGGTAAGCATAACTACAACGGTAGCTTCTTCTTCTGCACTTAGGTTAGCATTATCAATACTATCTTCGGAGCTTCTTCAGTGCCGAGGTTGACTTCCTTAGTTGACTCATCAACAGTTGTGGTAGGCTCATCAAGCCTCTTCATTTCATCCACATATGGACTCATATGATTCCCATCTTCTTCAGATCCATTTTCTTCTTCCTCTTTTCCATCATAAGACTCCACTGATTAAACCCCTATACTATCATCTAATGGACTTCTCTCTACATCATCGACCCCTAGGTTGATGGGTGCTAGAAGTAAATCTGGTATTTAACTCAATTTGGAATATCGCTCTGCCAAATTTGTGATGTAGTGAGCAGGGATTTGCCTGCCCCTAGGTTTCTTTGAGATGCAGGGTATAGAAGGAGTGGACTCTCCTAATTCTAAGCTAGACTCTACTCTGCTATTTACAAGGGAAAGGCCCCTAGGCAGGCATGGATTGGTTGTTTTGGAGGAAAGGGTTGGCCCTTGGTCGAGAGACCTTGTTTCCATGGAAGAAGTGTTCATGATAGAGAGCTCATGTTCCCACCTTTCAAAAGTGGCATTTTTTTTGGAAGTCATGGGAGAGAGTTAATATGGAGTGGATCGGCTGTTCCATGACTGGATAGGTGAGTGTAGATATAAAAATAACAACCAATCAATAATCAGATAATATCTATCTAGGAGATATGAATATGAGCACAAATAGATGAATATAATGACGATAAAAGATGAAGAATATGAGACCGTGATCACACCTGAGGGGTTATAGTGTGCAAAAAAAAACAATATGGAAGAATAAGGGACACACTACTTACCTCAGAAAGAAGAAGGGCCAGGATAGAACGTGGCTACTGATAGCACCACATTCTGGAGAACATGGTCACTGTGAGCATCACGTTTAACAAATGGTGCGGGATGATGTGAATTCTTTTTTCCTCACTCCAAGGCTGGCCAAGGAGCAAGGGACTCACGCTATTCTTCTGCCTTGGTCTACAAAATAGATAAATAAACCAAAGAGAAACCCATTAGACTTCAATTAAGTGCAAAATCTATCATTATGTCTGATATAAATACGCAAAAAGAGGGAAGGCTAGATTACCTGTTCCTGACATATTTTCGACGTATTCACGATGGAATATGGACGTCGAAAAAACCTGTTTTCCTTGTAGTGTCTATTATTTTAGCAATCCTGATCAAATATAGTATTTGTTCACTACCTTATCTAGAAGTTCAATGTATTCCTATGCACCTTCACACACTCATTTTTATCCCTTCGGAGCTTTACCGCTCTTGGGAGGCCTCTCGGGATCCAAGTGGTTTCGGGTTTACCCGAGCCCAGATGCTGGGTCGTCACACAGACTGAGGTGATGGACCTGACACATAGGTGAATGAGGTCAAGGCTCTTAGGTCGGTCGGTCCCTAGAGTCAACATGCCAATTAGCTTAAGTTGCCATTTTAGGCCCTTGATAAGATCATCCAAAGTCTCTACATTGTAGTAGGATTGGACGGTGGTGCGATGGGAAGTGAGGGGCACCATAGGGAGGTATTGCTCTATGGGAGGGCAGATGTGGGCTGTAATATCTTAAACCGGGCTCTCCTTTAGCCAGCTAATAAGAAGTTCACTTAAGATGAGCTCGGTCCCAACTAGAGGGGATGGCACAGAGTGAAAATCAAAATGTGAGGCTTCTTCCTCTATTTGGGCATGGGTTTCCTCCAAGGTGGGGATAGGGATCGAGGTGTTCTCTATTTTCTAGGTGGTTAGGTGTATGGGCCACGATTTCCTCGTACTCCTCGGCCAATTCAAGGGTGGCCTCATAAATCTCAAGGGTGGCCATGTCTTCCCTTTGGAGAGTGGGGTGCTCTTCTTCGACAAGTAGGCTGGGGATGGTAGAAGCCGAAGGAGGGTGCATCTGGGGCGGTGCATGGTAAGGTTGGATTGGGGTAGGGAGTGGAAGTAGCGAGGGCCTATGATAGGATCGGATTGGGGTAGGGAGTGGAGGTGGGATGGGTGAGGGTGCTTGGTTTGGCTAGGGTTGGGGGATGTGCTCTTCATGGGGGTAGGTGGAGGGGTAGAGGTGGGGGTCGGGGTAGGGCAAGTAGGGAGCTATAATAGTTGGGCCATTAGGGTGACCTTAGGCTAGCCGGGTGGGGATGGAGTGGTCGTGCTCCTCGAGCTATGGCTACCTAGGTAGGAGGAGAAGTGTCATGGGGCGTTGGCCTTTCTAAGCTCGACCTTCATTTTCTCTCAAGTGCCAATCGGGGCTTGCCCGTAGATCCTTCTTAAACCCTCAACAATAGCCAACAATTTTGGGCTTGCTTCGAGAGATGCATTTTGGCTAGCCTCACTTTCCTCTCTTCGATCAAGGGGTACCGATTAAAGTATTGGTCCATAGAAACCTCCCAATCTAGATAGAGGCTTGGATTGTAGGATCCGTCGAAGGTGGGGGTTTTGACTTTCAAGAGCTCCAAGAGGTGTTCATTCTTGTTGGCAGTGGGGTTTCCTTGGGGTTTGGGATCCATGGAGAGGGCCGAGGATGACAGATATGATCGGTATGTGGCAGCCATATAGATGGGGAAGTGATGTTGCATGGGGTGATGGGTGCAAAATGCCCTAGCACATGACTTGTGAGAGCAAGTTAATGACTTGCTCTGATACCACCTGATGTGGGATGACCTAGGGGTGCAAGGGGAATGACCGAATATTCCTTGGACCTAGGTTGCAAGCACATACACAAGACAACGGACTCGATTATCGCGGGCTCACTCACGTGGTGCACATTCTTTCTCGAAGGCAATTCTGGGATGATCGCGGGGTCCAAGGCTGTACCTCGCTGATCTAAGGGCTGGCAAAGGCTAAGGCTGACCCCCAGAGGGGCTGGGGTTCCCAAGATTTGTGGGCGGCCAGCACACCAAGGGCGTGGGTTAAGTGGTGGTCTGCTCAACTCTCGCCGTGGTGGGGGATCACAAGCATGTAAATGGGGTCGAGTGCTCACTCACTGTCTGACAGGCAGAGAAGTATGATATGAAATCAGCAAAGGAAAGGACCAGGAGAGGGGCACCGTGCACTCACCTAATCGGTTTGAAGAAACTGATTCCAGTCGGAGACGAGGGCAAGCGGGGAAGTATGGGAACGCAACCCGCACATTGCGTCGAGGAAGCTTGACCTGCGATAAACTCAATACACAACTACACCTCACACAGGAGGGTTGATCATGGGGTGGGGATGAGCTTAATTACAACCAAAATTTACCTCCTCATAGGAAGGGGAGCTCAGTCGGCCAGGCGGGGGAGGGGAGAATGAGCAGGAAGCCGGTTCTGTCTGGACTGAACCTGTAGGATAGCCAGTCAGTGTCGGGGCTACCACGGACTCTTCAGAGCACTACAGAATGAGGGGTTGGTGCCGAATTGTCTGGGGATGAGGTAGGAGCTCACTGTAAGAGTTGCAGGCCGCTCGGGGTCTAGTCGGGGCCACTACAGGTCGAAGATCATGAACTGGTCCTGCTCTGTCCTGTGTGGTCCAGGCTGACAGTAGGTCGATGTTAGACGTATGATAGTGGATCTAGATGGGGGTGAATGGATCCTTTTAAAATTTTAATCCAAATCAAAATTTGATTCAGTAAGAGTTAGTTTACTGGCTCGGAATATAGACGAACACTCGGTGTGTGGATATGATACTATGTCTAATTAACTGTTGACTTTCACACTAGCAGATGCCATCAGATGAAAAATAGATAGATCACGCACAAGCACAAGCATGAGCAATCACACAACAACGAATCTTTTAGGTGGTTCGGTCCTCCAAACTTACATCCACCCCACACTCCAACCAGAGTGTAGATTCTGCTGATACACAGCTGAGACTACTGGGCCTTACAACTTGCCTACAACCACTGACTTACAGCTTGCTCCGCTGGGTATTACAGCTTGGCCACCGCTGGGCATTACAGCTTAGCCTCCATCCACTGACTTACAGCTTGCTCCACTGGGCATTACAGCGTGGCCACTGTTGATTCACAGCTTCTGAAAAGGGAAGGGACAAATGGAAACAGAAGATCCTAGTTTCTACACGTCATGTGCTAAACCAGAAACTTCTTGTCCCTTGTTCTCCTTAATCTCTTAATCTAAATCCACGAAACTTGGAAGGTAGGTAGAAGATAAAAAGAAAATCAAAAGGTTCTAAAGACACAACTTGAACTAACCCCGTCTAGGACTTCTAATCTCCTGATCTTTACTGGACTAGCGCACTGCTTCCTGTGCAGCTTGTAGCAAACCTGCAACTTGCAGACACCCTAACTCTCCAACGGATGGGTCTTCTGGCACGAAAATTAGAGGGGAGTTAGTTAAAGATAAGGGAAACATAAAGTTTTAAAGAACCAACCTGAAATAAGGTCTTCTTACTATCGAACAACGTGAGCCAAACTAAGGGTTCACGCAGGTCAGACTTGAACTCTATTTATAGGGTTCACCTAGGAGTTTAAGAGATTAGATCAAACTTAGAGTCCTAAATTGGGGTTGAGTTGATCCCTAGAGAGTTTTAGAGAGTCTTTCATGCCAGATAGCTTCGATCTAAGGTGATTTAGTTGTCAAAGATCTAAACTTTTCACGTTTCTCTAACTCACGGAATCGGGGTAGCTTAGCGGTCATCTCTGGACCGCCTGAAGGCATTAACAGTCGTGCTATAGACCGTTTTAAGACTTTTAATCTGAAACTTTTAGATTTTCGTATTAATTATCTTATTAGTCTATTTATCCCCTTTTTAATTCTGAAATTAGTCCCAATTACATTTCTTTAATTGGGCCTGGGCCTACAAAGTTAAGTTTTGGATCTTTTGGGCCTATTTAGGTAGATTTAATACCTACCATAATATCTGGGCTTTTAAGTATTCATTAAATAGGTCTATATTCCTCAAATAGCCCATTAAGTCTACTTGTGACTTAAGTGGTTATTTTTAATTTCAAAATTTTTGTGTAAATTCAAGGAAAATTCAGGGATGCTATTGCTAGGCTATACCATGCAACCCCCATCCCGGTCTAGCACCAAACACCTGACGCTGCTTCCAACCAGGGAACAGGGTACTCATCCGGCAAACTTGGCATCATATTTTCCCAACTCTCTATCCTATCGATGTCACAAGCCATGATACCTCAAGAAATGACACAACAATCGACATGGCTCACACAACCAGAGACAATCTCACACCAAGGAACCAATCTTCTGATTTTTAAGCCATCCTCTGAAATCCACTCATAGTAACCATTACTACCATCCTGGACCTATGGGTGATGGGCCCACTAGGCTTCCGTAGGGCGCTCTACACATTGCGTACAATCATTACAGATGACTGGGGATCCGCCATCCTGACAATCCCCAACTGGGCTGGCTAACTTTGGAAGATAGGGTGAGGAAAGCTCATTTACTTTGAACCCAGAGCATAGACACTCTTCTCTTAGTCTGGCAATCATCATGCAACTCCACAAGCTCCAATTCATGACACATCAGAAATCACAATACCAACCACGAATTCTTGCGAGCACTGCCCAACTGGCACTCAATCTTCCATAATAACGTCAACACACCCTTACACTTTAAGGGAAAGGGCATCGCTTCTTGTAGGCAACCACACTGTAAAAAATATAGAACACGTCTCGCACAGACTTCATGGCACACAGAAGGAGGCCAACTAATCTGAACGCACAATGCAAGACGACGGGAGAGAAACCAACATACCTCCTACAAAGTAGAAGGTCTCCATGCTTGATCTAACTCTGAACCTCACACACGCTGGGAACCGCACCTTCTAGCACCATAAAAATCATCACTATCACCAGGTCAACTACTCCGACAACACTCACTGAGTGTCCCATCGGACCATAACCATAGCATCTCTCGATGCACCATCTTGCAATTTCCCAACTGTAACTCACCACACCTCGAGCACTGGCCGTGCTGATCACCAGCCATACTATGCCACAACAGTTGAGCTAGCCGCTGCCACACACTCCCTACCTATGCCTGCCTCTGATTCCGGAACCATTAACACACCAAAACGCTCACTAAGGAGTGAAGAAAAATCCACAAAAGACACCAAGCTTGAAGGTTGCTATGTCTCTAGCCATCAGACATCATTCCCTCGAATCTGTCCTTGTTAACACCAACCCATCTCATGAGCTGTCGTCGCACGGGCCACCACGTCAATAGCCATGACATGATCCATGATTGGCACAAACCAATGCTCATTCTTAAAGCCTGAACTTGCCGCTGAACCTTCACATCCCACCTGCCGCCTCACACGGCACATACAAGGTGGTGCATAATGGCCTCCAATTCCACAATCTGCGCCACAAAGCAAGCCACGCCGCACTATCTTGAACCAAGTCCAGGACTAACGCGGCCTATTCACACGTAGATGCGTAGGACTTAGAATTCCCTGGGTCAACTATGCCTAATCCTGCCTCAAAATCTGCAAAAATAACTAGGACTGGCATGTCATCTCTGACGCCACAGAGCAGGATGAGAAAATCACGCTCGGCAATCAGTGGCTTACTAGAAAGATCCTCCACTCACCTGAGCACATCTCTCGATCAGAACATCTACTCTACCATCTCAAACCATGACCTTGACACTTCAGGGCTGGTTACATCTCAAATTGGGGTGGCCAAAATAATAATAAATCCTTCAGAGCACACTCACGGCCATCTAACCATAAGCAATCCTCACCAGCCACCTGACCTCACTGTAGATTCCTCAAACACTACACTGCAGGATCACACCTATCGGTAAAACTATGCCCAACGTTGTACGACTGGGGCTACCACCAATGGGGAAGAAGAGTTCTCTATCTCATTCCTCAGGCCCCACACCGGCACACCAACGATAATAGCAACCGCCTTCACAGTGCCATGCTGCACACTCAAGCTCTCACGCGAGAAACAAAGTGGCAGATAAACACAAAATTCTATACCAGTTGTCGATTGTACTAGACCTTATTGTAATGGTTTCGGATCGGTACCCGCCGAAACCGATACGTTTCAGCCGAAACGTATCGGTTTCGGCCGATACTGCCTTCCATGAGCCTTATGGCGGGGTGGGGAGGAAGGTGTCACAGCCATGGGATCTGAGAATCGTTGCTGGGTGGCAGCAGTGCAACTACAACACGATCCCCTGTGACAGGAGACAAACCCTAGCGGGGCGGCAATAGCAGGAGGGTCGACACCCCCCCCACCCGGGCAGCAACAGCTCATGGAAGAAGATCCCAGAACAGACGACGACAGCGGCAACAGGGAGGCGACTCCTCCGCGACAGTGGCAGCGGTGGTGATGGCGACAGCAGGGATTTTCGATCTCATAGTAGTAGTAGGAATTCCATATCCTGTGACAGCGACAACAGGGAGGCTGACCCTCTGTGGCAGCAGCAATGGTGGCAACGGCGCATGGAGGCAATGTCCCATGGCCAATGGCAGGAGCAGGAATGCCCCCCTCCTCGCACTGCTACTTTTCCTCTTCTTCCACCACATTGGCGCAATGGGGTCAGGATTTCGGGGTTGTGGCAATCCGAAATCTGATCCAAGATCTAATCTGAATGGTAGGATCTCGGGTCAACCAGAGATCACAAATTTTGGGTCATCGACATGAACCCGATCTGAAAACTGATTTTGGATTCAGGTAAGATATCTGATCCTGATGATCCTCTGGCACCACTCTTTATCGTGACTTACCAACAGTGTTACTCCGCTTGCCCAAAAAAACTAGAGGGAAGATCGGTCCCCTAAAATAGCATCTGAACCATGACCAGAATCATGGAATGCAGTCTTGCGAGATTCTCGATCTCAGCAGATCCACAAGAAATAAACCCCCTGAAGCAACCACTGGATGCCATCATTTGTCGATGGCATTTTGAATCCCATATTACCGCTTCAGTTTTGTGTGTCCATCACTTGGATCGGCCACTCTGGTCATCTTATGGACTCATTGAAACCCACATCCCTTACCCCCAAAAAGTAAAGGCCAAAACCCTGTCACTTTTCCTCAGCCAGGGTTTCTGTTGTCACAAGCCCCACTTCCTGGCCTCCACTCCCCACACCATGATGCCATGGTGCTGCTCCGTTTTGCCAATTTGCCTTCACCATCAAGTGGCCACTGTTGCCAAGGTCCTCAAGGAGCAGAGGGTGCTGCGAACCAACCCGCAAGGCCATTCCCGCTGAGCTATACCATCACTGTGAGGTCATCCTCGGTGCCATGAGTAGACAACGATGCCACCTCACTGTTGGCCTTGCCGCTGACCCACCACCACCATCAATCTGTTTGGAAGACAAGAAGAGGAAGGGAGAAGCGGCATGCTCTACTTGCTGGTAGACTGCCAACACCCATCCAGCTCTTGCCTCCCTGCCAAGTGCTGCCAGGGGCAACATCTCTAGTCTGCTCACAGCTAAGGTCGCTGATAAGGTCTGTTGGTCGTTTTCTCCCCCTTTCTTAATAAATCATTTTTTATTTAAAATTTCTGTCTCCCCTCTATCAATAGCCCTCTGGCTGCCTTGCACATTTTTTCTTTAATGCTTTTTCAGTTGATTATTACTACTAATTTTCACAAGTTAAGCTTGAAGCTAGTTCTTTCTTCTTGTTAACTGGCCAGATTCAGTCCTCCTTGCTGCCCTCTGCAGTCCCACCTCCTTCCTGTCCCGGTGTCCCTTGAATCCTTCATTGGTGGGGACCACCTCTTACATAGGTGAGGTTCTATTTTTTCTTTATGGGTTAATCATATTCAAATCATACTTCTTTCCCCTTTTTTTCATTTGCTGAATAGAGCAGCTCAAGGCCTTCCCCTCCATTGGCTGAAACTTTCATTGTACAGCACAGAGAGTATACAGCTATACACAACATCCTCCACCATAACAACCTGCCTAGGGAGCTTTAACTTTTTGCAATCAAATTTCTGTCTTTTCTAACCTTTTAATGTTCATGCCCAGACTTTCTCCCCCCCTTTTCCCCCTGATTAGGAGCAGCTCAACTTACCCTCTAGCCTTCCCCTTGCTAATCTTCAACCCCCAAAATGTGCTAGGTTGATTTTAGCTAAGTCATATTTCTTAAAAACTTTGCCAAACAATTTCAGATTTTTTTATTAGTCAGGGTATGATTTATTAATTCATGTTGGCATATAATTTAATTTGTTTTGAATCATTGTTATTAATTCTGTGTCGTCTTTGTGTGAATGGTATTCCTATTGCGATGCATGTTTTTCAGAATACATGCAACCATCTATTATACTTGCAATCTATGTTATCAAAGGCAGTTGAGACAACCGCCTAGGCAATGTGTTCTAGCCTTTGTTGCCTAGGTGATTGTCGGGAACACCTAGTTTGCCTAGGTGGTCACCTCAGACCACCCCACATGCCTCCTCTGCCTCGGCCCAGCTGTAAGGCCCACCTGGCCCACTTACGCAACCCATTTAGGCCTCTTATATGGCCTGCCCGGCCCAAAACCCAAGCATGTATATCCCATGTCCCCACTCAAGACACAAGCCCTCCAAAACCCCAACCCTTCGACAGAAAGCCCTCCCAACACGAAACCATCGGAATGCATGGTGGCTCAATGAACTTCCTCAGCTCCGACATCCTTCCAAGACTCCAATGGCTCCGTCGACCTTCCTCGGCAGCAGCTTCAACAGCTCTGGCATCATTCCACAAGGCCTTAGTGTGCGAGCAATGTCCCCACAACTCCGGCACCCCTACCCCCTTGTCATGCACACACAGGGGCTGGATGCCTCTCCCTCCCTCCTTGTGTGTATTTGTTACTCAACACATTTAGATGAATGAATATTTACGCCTTAGCACATTTAGATGAATGAATTTGTTTAAATTTTGTATAAGTTTAAAAGCTATACATATATGTTTTTGCGATATTTAATCATGTGTCTATATGTCCAAATTTGTACATCTAATAAAATCGTGTCAAGCCGAGGTCGCTCTAGTGTCCGTGTTGTTGCTGGTCGAGTCGGGTCCATTTCATGTAGTGTCGTCTCCTTGTGTCCGTCCCGCATCAAAATCCCTTCTGGGTGCCTCGGTGAAAGCCCGACTCGTAGTAGGGGAAGGCAGCCTTTTGGAGGTCGGCCTAATAGGCCTCTGAGCCCTTGTACTGCTCGAGCGCCTCCACTCCTACCGACTCCACCCTGCTCACAGCTCAGTAGACTTTCACTCTGCCTTGGCCAACCTCTATTACCCCTCGGCCAACCTCCTCTCCACCTCGGCCCACGCAGCCACAGCTTCCATCTGAAGTTGCTCGGCCTCCTCGGCTCGGCCCCCCGAGCTCCGCATGCTCGGTCTCCCATTGGCCATTGCGCTCGGTCTGAGCTGCACGCTCCTACTCTAGAAGCTTGCTCTTTAGCTCGAGAGAAGCGCAGACCTGAGCCAGCTCCTCAGCGGATGCCTGAGCCTCTGCCTGGCTCAACTTTGCCCATTCCCGTAGTAAGGCAACCTCTCGCTGAAGCTCGTAGAGATCGGTAGTGAGCCAAGAGATCTTCTTGTTGGATGCGCCGATGGCCCAAGCAAAAGTTGATCGCTCTGACTCCACTCGAGTATAGGCGTCGCCTATGTCGGCCCCCATCTGGGCCATAAACAAACTGCCCTCCATGATCATCTCAAGGACTGCGGACAGATGACGCTGCCTATCTCCTCCTCGCACTAACCCCGAGGCTATGTTACGACACCTCTGATATAGGGGACCCTGGATGTCGGGAAGAGGGCCAGTCCCCTCCGGAGCGATCGGAATGTGGGCTCCCCCTCCGAGCGATACTCCCTCGGGAGCCCCGACAGTTGGCTCAGACTGGGCCGCCTTGTCCCGTGCCTCTCCTACCTCAAACGATAGGGGTTGAGTCACGTCTCCTCGCGGCCCCCCGACCTCAACTGGCTCGACTCCGATGCCTCCACTCTGCACCCCTCCGACTTCGGTCAATGCTCCAGCATCGGCCACCACTGCCTGAGAGTCCCCCGCCCCTACTGCGACGTCCACGACCGCATCGGCCACCTCTCACTCGGTGGAAGGGAGAGCCGGCCGAATAGGCTCGGCCCCTTCTAGCTCGGCGGAGGGGAGAGCCGAGTGAGCCTCATCCTCTACCGAGCGGGTGGCCCTGGCCCTCTTCGCCCGCTTCTTCTCTGTGGACTAAGCCTTTATAGAATCTTGTAGCATCTTCTCCACAGGATCCTTGCGCTTGGTCCCCCACCGCTCAGGCGCCCCTTCCTGGGCCACCCGCTTGCCTTTGTCCCAGGCTCGGGAAGAGCCCTCGGGAGCCCACGACTCAACGACGGCCGACGCCTCACCCACCACAATTACCTCTGGCTCGGTCGGGAGTGCCTCCTCCTCAACTGACCGCCTAGCGTCTGCGCAAAAGAGATAGGGTCAAGAAAAGAAGAGCGTTTTCTCAGATAAGGGGAGAAATTAATTCCTGATGCTCTTACCCATCGATAGCAACCGCTCGAGAAGACACCGTTCGATATTGGCTGGAGTCACCAGCTTGTCTGTCGACCGGCGATGCTCCAGGAGAATCGTGGCCTCTCTCTCCACCTCTGGCAGTATCTAGGCTGGCTTCGAAGGGATATTTGGGTGAATGTTGGGTACCACCGTGAAATTCTAGTGCGCTTCCACTGACGAGGTGCCCACTTAGAAGTACTAGCTCTTCCACCCCTTGTGGGAAGAGTCCTTCTGGGACAACGACACGCAACTCCTATTCCGCCTCGTTTGAACATAATTGAAGCCCTTGCCTGTCGGGGGATGCTCCTTCAGCTCAAAAAAGTAATGGAAGAGATCCAGCAAGGGAATGATCCCACACTGGCGATAAAGGAAGTGGAAGGAATAGAGGAAGAGATAGGAATTGGCAACCAACTGGATGGGAGCCAACGAGAAGAAGTTAAGGAGGTCAACAATAAAGGGGTGGAGGGGAAGGCGGAATCCGCTCTTCCACGACAAAAGAAAGGAATAAAAGTACTTGGAGCGAGAATCCAGGCTTGTTTCGTGAGGAGTTGGAGTGACGAAATGGTATTTCCAGGGCAAGCGGTACTGGCACTCTAGCCGCTTTACCTCCGCCTCCCCCAACTCACTACACTTCGGAGCCCGCGATACCACTACAGCCCTTGCAGCATGCCCACCTTCCGATTCTTTGACCTCTGGACGCTGGTCCGCCATGGAGTCAGAAGGGGAGCCCGAAGAAGGTGACTCCGAAGACTCTGGGGGGAGGGGGGGCTGCTGAATCGCCCCCGCGGTAACCTCCACCAGCGCTGCGAATGCCGTCGCGAGTCTCTGCTCCACCGTCGTACCCTCACGGTACACGAAAAACCCCCAAACACGAGAACAATGGAGAGCAAAACCCTAACGGAAATGGGGGTTTGGAATGCAAACAACGCACAACACTTATAACCCCTAGCGGGAGGCGGCGCGACGTTCCAACCTCCCAGAAAAAGGGGCCCCCTCGCTTCAAACTTGTCAGGATCACCATTATTACGGGCACAGATAACCATGCCATGTGGTCTTCTATCATACTCACACTTGCATCCCATACCATCATTCTTCCTCTCCGTTCCCCACAAAAATATCATCCTTGCTCATTTATTATGTAAAAATATATTTTAGACTTGTAATGTCATTAATATTTTTCCCTTTCCCTCGTGCACCTCTCGACCCATATTCTTCACCGCACCTTGTCGAGGAGGTCCACTATCATACCCCTTCCACCAATGTTCATCACCAACCAACCCAACCTACATCCACACTTCAGAGCTTGGTAGGAAAGGAGCATCGGTCTCTCTCTTATGCCTTATCATGTCCACCATCATATAGGGGTTTGTCTCATATAGGGAATGTCATGAGTGAGTTTGGGCAATCTAGTCCCCATGAGTCTACAAATATGTCTAAAATAATTATATAAATACTTTAACAATTTTAATTAAATACTTAAAAATATCCAAAAATTCTTAAAAATAGTCAAAATTCACCGGACGAAACGTAGATCCGCACCGCTAAGGATCCGCTAAACTACGGGTGTTACACTAACTTCCCTGAGTTTCACTTTATCCTTTCACGTTTGTTGTAGGAGGCTGAAGCGGTTGGTTGTGGGAATCATAGGCACGGTCCGATCCCGTGGTACTATTGGTTCGCCTTCATTGAGATGAATCATCAAGTCACCGATAGCCTGCATTACTAGTTGTAGCAGTGGGTCACCTGCCTCTGCGGCCGCTATGACGTTTCTTCTGGGGAGTGGGGAAGGACCCGGCTCCAAGGTGGTAGACCGAGAGGACCCGATCTACGATTTTCAATGGCTTAAAGTTGTTGGGTAAAAGTGCTAGGATCGACCTTTAGGGCATGGAGCCGATATCGAGAGCTGATGGCTGAGTGACTGGAACATAGGCTTCTACCTGGGCCGATAGAAGGGTTGCCGGAGCTCAAGATGATAGTCTTGCACTGAGAACCGATGCTGTGGGGAATACTGGGACACCGAAAACTCGAGGTTGTGAACCGGTGTGGACTGTCGACGTTGCTAACATTTGGGGCCGAAGGCCCATGCTGGGTGCTAAGATTATCGTATCCCAAGGCAAAAGGCATGTACTAGGAGTCGGTATTACTAGATTATAGGGGTAAAGATCCTACTGCAGAGCTGGGAGGCTAGATGCCCAAAGTGGGGAATGAGTGTTGGGGGCCGACCTTGATGAAACTTAGGGTTGTATGCCCGAGATGGGTGTTGTGGAGCCTTGAACTCTGGGTTGAGAACCCTTGTTGAGTGTTGGATCGGTCGGGGCTCGGGTCCAGAAGCTCGAGTAAAATGCTGAGGAGCACCGAACCCAGGGCTGCGAACCCGCATTGGGAGTAAGCTTGACTGGGACTCGGGGTCGGAGACCCGAGTGAAGTACTGCAGAGCCTGGGACTAGGGGCAGGGCGCCCATGTCAAGTGTCGACTTAGCTGGGACTCGGGATCGAAAACCCAAGTAAAGTGCTGAGGAGCCATGACCTTGGGGCAGGGAGCTCGTGTCGAGAGTTGGCTTGACTGGAACTTGGGGTCAGGAACTCGAGTAGGATGCTAAGGTAGTAGCCGAAGTCTGCGGTGTAGAGCCCGTGCTGAAGATCGGTCAATGCTAGATCAAGGATCTGACACCTGCCTGGGCGAGAGATGATCTGGGACCCCTACGGGGGACAATAGTGGAGACCCTGATCTCGACACTCGGACGGGTCACTGATGCTGGAGTGACACGCGGTAAGCCAGCCGTGAGAGCAGGAGCTAGGATTGGCTGTGGAACAGCCATAGGGACCACACCCAGGAAGTAGGGTGATTCTATGACCGGCCTTCAAATGCTAACCCCCCAGGACTCAAATGAAAGCCATGAGCTAGCGAATCCTTCATCGGTTTCTCCTGTTTCGGAATGTCCTGCCACTGCAACTATCCAACAGGCCTTACCTCCACCGGCTCAATCTGCTTCCTTGCTTAACCCCCCAGTGGAGCTCCCTTCAAACCAAAACTCTGAACAAGCTACCGTTTCAGCCACTCAGGATGTATCAGATGTGACAGAGGCTATTCCTAGAAGACAGGACATTGCATCCTTTGCTGAGGCTCAAAATGCTATGGCAATTCACAATGAGCGTTCAGGGGTTCTAACTAGATCCATGATAAGGACAAGGTCCACTGGAAACATTGCTGATATTAAATTTTTGCCATGAGTTTTATCATCTGGAATATCAGGGGCATTGGTAATGATGTTTCAATTGGCAGAGTTAAATTCCTTATTAGATCTCATCACCTTGATTGTCTTGTGTTATTGGAGCCAAAAATCTCTATTGACAGAATGGCTAATACTTGCAGTAAATTAGGTTTTGATAAGGCAGCAGCTAATTCTGATGGTTTAGCACATATATGGGTCCTCTGGAAAGACCATTTGAAGTTCACAGTTGTTCACAGGGATGAGCAGCAGATAACCCTTCAGCTTTCAAATGCTAACCGTCCTGACCATTTTCTAACTTTTGTGTATGCAAAATGCAATGCAGTGGAAAGGCAGACTTTGTGGGCATCTATAACGCATATGAATTTAATGCTTAATGGTCCCTGGCTGGTCGCTGGTGACTTTAATTGTATTTCTAATGTCGATGAAAAGCTTGGTGGCAATCCACCTCTTTTGTCGGCCATGATGGATTTTAACAATTGCATATCTGACTGTGCACTAATGGATGGTGGCTTCAAGGGTTCTAAGTATACCTGGCATAACAATCAACTGGGTGGCAGAGGCATTTGGGCACGTCTGGATAGGGTTCTCCTGAATGCAGCTTGGTTAAGTTTTTCTCCAATCTCTGTTGATCACCTGTCTAGGGAAGCCTCTGATCATGCCCCTCTCCTTGTTAAATTATTATCTCAAGATCGAAGAATTAGTAGATTCTGTTTTCAGAAAATGTGGACTCTGCATGGAAAATTCTTAGATGATGTTAATACTTGCTGGCTCTCCAGTCCTCTAGCCACCTCACCAATGCATTGCTTATTTCTCAAGCTACAGTCCTTGAAAAAGATGCTTCGATTATGGAACAAGGAAACTTTTGGCAATGTTCATAGTAATTTATCTGCAGCTGAGGATGCTGTCTTACAGGCCGAACACCTTTATGACAGTCAACCAAATGATGCTACTTTGAGTGCACTAGAAGAGGCAAAGTCATATCAGTCAGAAAGACTTCTGCAAGAGGAGTGTTTTTGGAGGCAAAAGTCTGGGATTAGGTGGTTGACTGAGGGGGATAGGAATACTAAATTTTTCCATTTGTCTACTCTTGCTAAAAGACACAAATTCCATATTAGCCACCTGACTTCCACTGCTGGTCCCGGGTTCTGTTTTAAGTTGGGATTGGCTACCAGCTGGGTGGCGGGTATGGGGAACAGCAGATAAGTATCCACGGCGTCGGCCGCTTTTAAATTCCAGGCATTTTTGAATACGCCGAATCTTTCCAGGTCCATTCTACGCCATCCTTCCCAATAGAGCTCTTTCTGGCGCTCTTCCAGCATCGTATTACCATCATACAAATTGGAAGTATTGACCAGGGAAATGGTGGTCAGCTGTGTGGCTCCTCTGGCAGTGTGCAACGTGTTCACCAGGGTAAGGGCCTGGGCCGTCTGGCTATTGCGCAGATAGGCTTCTGCTGTCATGAGCAGCACGTCTGCATAGCGGAAGAAGGCGGGTTGGTTATTCTGGTGGCCCGTGTTGTAGTTTTGGACGTCAGGGGCATATTTAATGACGCGGATCCCGGCTCTTTCCAGGCTGTCGACGCTGGTCTCGATGTTGCTAACCTGGGGAGTGAAGATGAGTAAGTTACCTTTTCTGTCATATCGTTTATTCCCGTGCTCGTCCATTTGTTGTCCTTCGAGCATCCCGACGTACATGCCTGTTGCAACGGTCAGCGTATCATATGCATAGTTACCACGGCGTTTATCATTAGCATCGAAAGCATTGTACACATCGGCGATGGTGCTGAACCCATTCCATCCGCCGTTGCCGCCTTTGGCGGAAGCAGAGTCCCAGGAATTGTAGTGGAGGGTCATCATCCAGCGGGCGTTGATGTCAACGGCGGCGATACCGTTGTTGGTAGGCTGTCCGTTATTGGGGTAAGCGAAGATATTTTCCGTAGCCACGGCGCCGTATCCCTGGTTTTGAAGCGAGCCGCCATTGTTGGGCCCAAAGATGTCAAAATAGTTGGTATTGAACTGATAGGCGCCGCTGCTGATGATGGTGTTGCCGAGGCTGATGACCTGGGTCATATCGCCAGCGTCTGCCGCTGCCGGAGCTGTCCGGTTGAGATAGAGCTGTTTGTTCAGCAGGAGCTTCATTAAAAGGAACCGGGCTGCGTTGGCGTTGGCCGGCCAGGCGGTGCTGCTGGAGGGCAATACGGAAATGATGCTGGTGAGGTTGGTGACCAATGTATCGATGGCGGCTGCGGGCTGCATCACAGGTGCTGCGTTGATGCTATTATAGTTGGCCACGGTGCGGTAAGGCACCTGTCCATACAGGTCCAGGAAATAGAATTGGGCCAGTGAGCGCAGAAAGGTGGCCTGTGCGGCTTGTTGTGTGTTGGGACCGAAGGCAAGTACAGTGGTGGCATCGCTTTCCAGTTTACCCAGGTTAAGGAACACGGTGGATGCCTGTGCATGGGTTACATCCCAGGCGTGCTCGTGGAGTACACGCCAGACACCATTGTCGTTCCAGTCCCCGCCACGGGTTGGCACCAGGCACTCGTCGGAGGTGTTTTCCTGGAGGGAGAACATCTGATCCTGGTTGACCAGCAAGGTGCCGATGTCGTTATACGCTGTATTCAGCAGCGATTGGACGTCTGTACTGGCGCTGATATTATCGATAGAGCTCTGCAGGGTCTCGTGCAGCTTGGTACAGGCTGAGAGCCCGGCGGCGCTGATGCAGAAGTAGATGATATATCTGAGTTTCATACGAATCGTTGATTAGGTGATTATAATGAGAAATTTAACCCTACCGTAAACATTCTTGCGGTAGGATAGCCGATGTAATCAATGCCGATGGAAGGAACGCCGTTGTTGTTGTGGTCGGTGTTGACTTCTGCATCAAAGCCTTTATATTTTGTGATCTCGAAAAGATTGGTGCCTGTAAAGAAGACATTGGCGTTCTTTACATAGGTAGCGAAATCACCTATATGATAGCTCAGGGTGGCATTTCCCATTTTCATATAATTACCACTGAACAGGAACCGCGTGGAAGAGGCGACGAAATCGGCCGGGCTTTCTGCGGTGCCCAGCGCAGATTTAGCGATATTCTTTCCGTTCGTAATATTCCCCAGGTTGGTAACGTTGGTGAGCGTGTTGTTATAGATCATGTAATCATAGGCGCCGTGGAAGTTCAGCGTCAGCGAGAGCGCTTTGTAAGAAAAATCTGTCGTGATGCCTATGATCCATTGGGGGTTAGGATTGCCTGCGTAGACGGGCAGCTTCGACAGCTGGGAGATCCCATTCTGGTCATAGCCCTGGAACTGGTACGTATAGAAGACATCCACCGGATGTTTATTGGCGATGGCTTCCACAAATGTATTGGAAGTACCCTGTCCTGTCACTGATCCGGTGAGATAGAGCGGCGCCGTACCGATGGCCGGATAAATAAACTCGTTGGTGTTATGCGCCACGTTGACGGTCAGGTTCCATTTGAAGTCTTGGGTAGTAACGATGGGCGCAGAAAGGGAGATCTCAAAACCTTTGTTGGTGATATAGCCGGGAAGGTTTTGCCAAACCAGCGAACCTGTACCGGGAGCGGGTGAAGAGACCGTACCGTTGAACAGCGGATTGGTTGTCTTTTTATGATAGTAATCTACATAGCCGGTGAGCTTGTTGCCGAACAGTCCAAACTCGGCGCCGGCATCAATGGAAGTAACGGTCTCCCATTTGAGGCTGGTATTGGCGAAGTTGATGGTTTGTAACGCGCCATTACCGGTGTACTGGTATTGGTTCTGCGCCGATCCGGCGGGGAACTCCTGGTTACCCGTTTCTCCGTACCCGAATCTCAGCTTCAGGTTATTGACGACCTTGCTATCTTTCATGAAGTCTTCGTTGCTGACATTCCAGGCAGCCGCTACGGAGGGGAAGTAAGCATACCGATTGTTGGTACCGAACTTGCTGGAACCATCCGCTCTGAACGTTCCTGTGATGGAGTAGCGGTCCATTATACCCAGCACAGCCCGGGCGAAGTAGGATTGAAGCGATACGGTTGGGTCTACCGTACTAACGATCACGGTATTCTTCGCGTTGGCGTCCTGCATATTGTTATAATACTTTACAGGAGAGACCACCGATTGGCTAAGATTGTAGTCAAATCCATAACCGTAAGTGGATTGGTTCCTGTAATTGGTGGTCCAGTATTCGTAGCCGACTACTGCATTCAGGTTGAGGGCATCTGACAATTTCTTGTTGTAGCTAAGTGTATGGGTGATCGTTTGGGACAGGAGGCTGCCTTGTCCAACGAAGGCCTGACCGTTGCCGGGTGCATTACCACCGGTTGAGGCGATCCATCCCAGCATCTGGTTATTTCGGGTGCCCATACCGTAGTTGATGCCATACAGGATCTTGTATTCCAGGTCGGGTGTTATTTTCAAGCCGGCCGAGATGTTGCCTAAGATGGTGGTTACGTTGCTTTGGTCGTAATAGGCAGCCAGCAGCGCGAGCGGGTTGATCTGTCCGCTGGGATTGCTTTGATTGTAAGTTCCGTCTGGATTTACAAGATACAGGGTCGGGTTCCAGTTCATGGCCGCGCTGATAAGGTTACCCGTGCTACCGGCATCGTTAGAGATGGCAGGCAGCTGGAGCGTAAAATTGGAAGCGGTGAGATTGAAGTCAATGCTTACGCGCTTATCGAGGAAGGTATGCTGATCGTTAAAATTGGCCAGGTATTTCTGGAGCTCGGAATTTTTGATCAGGCCTTTCTGGTCGAACGCCAGGAAAGAGGCGCGGTATTTACCGTTCTCGTTACCACCGCTGAGCGACAGATTATAGGTCTGGGTTACTCCATGGTGTGTGATCTCTTTAAAAGGGTTCAGGCTCAAACCTGAGTCAGAGCCTGCGTTGTATGTCTTCAATGCACCACGGTATTCGCTGGCGCTGAGAATGTCTGGTTGGCGCATCAATCCGCTGATGCCTACCGATACGCCGGCATCGAGGCGTGCTTTGCCGTTCATTCCTTTTTTGGTGGTAAAGAGGATGACGCCGTTGGCGCCACGGGAACCATAGATGGCGGCTGCGGAGGCATCCTTTAGTACTTCGACCGAAGCGATATCGTTAGGGTTTACGTATACCAGGGGGTCTACTCCCGGCAGGTTACCCAGACCGGACACACCGGGAGGAGGGATGGCCGTAGAGCTTTGCAATATGGGCACTGGCGCTCTGCCGTCCAGTGGAACTCCGTCGACAACATAGAGCGGATCGTTACCGCTACGAATGGAGTTGTTACCTCTGATCTTTACGCTGGTGGCAGCGCCGGGCTGGCCGCTGCTGACGGATACTTCCATACCGGCTACTTTACCGGTGAGCAGCTGGTCGGGCGCCGCGATCACGCCTTTGTTAAAGTCCTTGGCCTGGAGGGATACCACAGAACCGGTGATGTCTTTCTTCCGGACGCCGCCATAACCTACTACCACTACTTCATTCAATGCCTGTGAAGAAGAGGAGAGCGATGCGTCGATCGTGGTTTGATCGCCGATGGCGAATTCCTTTTGAGTGAAACCTACGGAACTGATGACAAGTGTTTTGGCTGTGGCAGAAACCGTGATCTTGTAAGTGCCGTCGGCGTCGGTGGAAGCGCCGATCTTACTGCCTTTGACGGTTACGGTTGCGCCTACGATAGGAGCGCCTTTGTCATCTGTTACCTTGCCGGTGATGGTTTTTGTTTGAGCGAGAGCTGTATGTGTGAAAAATACACATAGTAGGATGGAACCTACCATAGTGGCAAGCAATCGTTGAATGGTCATAAAGCAAAAGTTTAGCGATGAGTATACCTAAGTTAAAGTTTAAACTTTACTTAACAAATTTTTTTTTGAAGTATAGCCAAACGTTATCTGGATTTTAGAGACATCCACTTAGGGAGGGGTGCTGCATACAATTTAAAATTTCCCTAAATATGTGGAGGGGGTATAGGACGAGGGTGGGTCATCTTTCGGCGGAGGGGCTGCCTGCCATTCCAGACCTTGTTGTAACTGAAAGATTTGTCCACGAATGGCGGGTATTTGAGGGGCGCTATCGTCTGCCCTGGCGAGTGTAAAGAGGTGGATCGGGACCGGGGTGTTATAAAAACGTTTTAGCAGATCGATGAGGGTACGTATAGTTGTGCCTGTGGTAAGAACGTCGTCGATGATCAGCAGGTTTGCCGGCTCTTTTTCGGGTAAGGATGCGGCATAGTCCTGGTCGATGGAATAATTGTCCAGGAGCTGGGCATTGCGTTGGTGCAAGGGGAGCCGTTTGACCGGAAGGATAGGGTTTGTCTTTTGCAGCAGCCGGGGGTGATAGTGAAGATGGTATTCGGTGGCAAGGGCGCTGCCCAGCTGATCGAGTGCGGTCATGGGAGACACCGGAAGGCGCGTTTCGTGATGATGAAGCGCACGGACCACCATCGTACCGCCTGGAACAGGCGCGTAGCTGAACAGCTCAAGCGCGCAGTCTATCCAGCCGGCGAGGTCTGGTTGTCTGGCTTGTTTGAATTTCAGAAGACTATGTGAGAAACTATCTTTTCGGGCCGACATCGAGCGGTACAAAACACAATAATAATGAGGGTAATACTCATGATGATGGATAAGGTATGTCTGCTGAAGGTGCATCTAATCTTTTGATAGCCGTATAAAATTACTAAATTAGTAGGGGTTAAACATTCCTATGTTAATGAACAATGCTGCTGAGATCGTTGACGAATTAAAAAAAGGCAATACGCAAGCTTTGCATGCTGTACATGACCTTTATTATACAGCGTTGCGCAATTTCGCACATGGACTGTTGGGTGATCAGGCTGCAGCGGAAGACATCGTGATAGAAGTTTTTGTCATTCTCTGGAAGAAGCACCAGGATTTCGCGACCTTACAGAATATAAAAGCCTTTTTATATATCAGTACTAAAAATGCCTGTCTCAATCAGATCAAGAAAGCGCAGCGGGATTCCCAGATGAAGTCAGGGCTGCGGGCTTATCTCGCGACGGACAGCGAAGAATTTGTGCTCAATGAGATGATCCGCGCAGAAGCGTTGCAGCAGATATATGATGCCATCGAATCGTTGCCTTCTCAATGTAAAAAGGTTTTTAAGCTTTGTTATGTGGAAGGGTTGAGCAATTCGGAAGTTGCCGAGCAAGTCAATATCTCTATCAATACGGTGAAGAATCACAAAGCCCGGGCGTTGGGCCTTCTGCGATTAAAATTCCTCTAGCAAGTGTACACTGCTATTATCTTTCGTGCGATCTAATTTAATTTTTCTTTTTTCACAATTAAATTTTCAAGCCTCCGTTAATAGGATGGTTTTTCCAAGGGGGAGTCTCCAGACTGTCTCCGAGCCAAATGGAAGCTGCCGTGGCTTGCGTGGTGCTCCGTGTACGGTACCGGTGGCTCGCCGGCCCGGACCGGTCAAGTGCTCGGGTGTCCGCACCAGGCTTCCACTCCCTTGGCTCTCCCACCAGATACATTGGCACACTCAGGTGAACATTGTACATCAGGTTGTCCCGAAACTGTAAGATGGTGTGCTCAGCACCCCACACAGCCCTGATATCTCATCTGTCTCGGTAACGGAGGTGCGTCAGGAAGTAGAGGAGGTGCTTGTCTTTCCGATAATCCTTCCGATAGTCACCAGCCCGGTCAAATGTAAAACCTTCGTCAGTCAGTGCAATCCAGCTGAATTCCATGGTGTCAGTCTCAGAATCTGATGACTCGGTCAGTTTTTCTACCTCAGTATGTTCCCAGTCAAGGTCCTCCACATTATGCCATGTAACGGCAGAGATGGCCAGTGACGGAGTAGACTTGGCACTGGTGGCAGTAGTCGAGGTAGAAGAGCCACTTGGGGCAGCCATTTGTCTGTAAGGTGCAAAAGTCCCAAGGTCAGAACAAATCACATGCAAATAAAGAAAGAAGACTAGGAGGAGTTACATTGAAATAAAAAAAATGAACAGAACGTCGATAAACTTTGGAAAAAAATTGGCAGAGTCTCCCCTAGGTTAAGGGCATAAGGAGAAGACATCGGTGCTCATCCACAAGGAGTGACGGCCCCAACAAAAATCATGGTGTGCACAGCAAGCAGCACCAGTTGTTCCTTCATCTTTGTTCAAGTTGACATCCCTTCGCCGGCACACTCCCTATGTGCTCCGCCGGCACACTCCCGAGGGCCCTCACCGGGTACGCTGATTGGTGCCCCCACCCGGCACGCTCCCAGTGACCCCCACCCAGTACGCCTCTCAGTACCCTCCATACGGCACACTCTCAGTGCCTCTCATCCGATATGCCACCCAGCGCCCTTACCCGACAGACTACCCTGTACCCTCGCCTGGTACACCCCCGATGCACGGCGGCCAGTACACTGCCAATGCTCCTTCACCTGGCACGCTGCCCTGTGCCCTCCACCAGCCCACTGCCCTACTCACTCACCCGGCACATCGCCGAATACCCCTTTGCCAAGTTGAGTAAATGTGAATTCTGGCTTCGGGAAGTTCACTTCCTCGGGCATGTGATCTCCGGTGATGGTGTTGCAGTGGACCCAGCAAAGATAAAGGCTGTTCTTGATTGGCAGAGACCGAGATCTGTTACAGAGATCAGGAGTTTTCTGGGTTTGGCAGGTTATTATCGTCGCTTCATTCAAAACTTTGCAAAAATTACAGCGCCGATGACCAGGTTGACTCGTAAAGATGTTCCTTTCATCTGGTCTGATCAGTGTGAGCAGAGCTTTTCAGAATTAAAAAGGCTTCTGACTTCGCCTCCAGTGCTAGTGCTTCCTTCAGGTTCGGGAGGATTTATGGTCTGCACAGATGCTTCTCTGGTAGGTCTGGGTGCAGTACTGATGCAGCATGGCAAGGTTATTGCTTATGCATCCCGACAGCTTAAAAAGCACAAGGAAAATTATCCCACGCACGATCTGGAGCTTGCTGCCATTGTCTTTGCATTAAAAATTTGGAGACACTATTTATATGGTGAGTAGTTTAAAAATTTTACTGATCATCAGAGTCTTCAATATATTTTCTCGCAGAAAGATTTGAATCTTCGACAGCGTCGTTGGATGGAGTACATGAAAGACTACGACTTTACGCTCTCCTATCAGTCGGGTAAAATGAACATTGCGACTAATGCTCTGAGCAGGAGGGTACAAGTCAGTCATTTATTGATGCATGAATAGAAATTATGGGAACCGCTTCCAAGTGAGGTGATCAGTGTAGAGTTTCCTTCAGATCCGAGGTCAGCTATTTGTGCTAATTTGGCTATGACTTCAGTTTTATATCAGTAGATAAAAGAAGCTCAACAAGCTGATCTTGATTTGTCACAGATTGTGATGATGCATGACATCGAGTTCGATGATGAGCTGGTCGTCCCACACACTACCCTCGCACAGGAGGGGGGATGGCGGGGAGGGGAAACAAACTATCAACCGTACGTCGAGCTCAGACGTCCGATAGAGGTGCAGCCAACTCCTGGATGAAGGTAGAGGGATGCCGAAGGACGCCTAAAGGTCTGGCGCCGAGCTGATGTTGCTGGATGGAGATGGCGGCCGTAGCTGTGGGCCTGTGTAGTTCTACCGCACAGGACTGGTTAGCGCGGTCGTGGTGCGTCGGCCGGTACGAACGCTGTGGAACTCCAAACACGACGGGACCAAGTCATGGACGTTGCTGACAGGGAGATCTATGAACCCTCAGAAGATGGTGGCCGTCTGATCACCACACTGGGCGTGGTCGCAGGAATGGCAGGCGTCAGATTCCTGGGCTAATTGCTGGACCAGCCACCGATAGCTGTGGTGGAACTCCTAGTGCTGACGTCGGATCGGGACGAGACCACTTGCGTTGGTTCCGTATCGTCGAAAGCTGCAACTTTTCTGAAGACCGTCCAACCTGAAACGGAGAGGAGGAGGGGGAGTCGGGGCCGACTTGACAGCAGCTTGTCCTGGGTGAACTGAGGGCTCTGGGTCTGGCGCGACTGAGGGAGAATGGATGCCCTGGACGGAGACGATGTCGAAACCAGGCGGGACCACCTCTGGTTCATCGGCGCTTTAGAGAAGAACTCTCATGAAGAGAGCTCTGACTGAATCACATAGGGGTGGGCGGTGGAGTTTCTACCAAATGGTGCTCAGGTTCAGACCTGAATCTAGCGCAGTTGCACGAGAATGGGCGACGCGAACGGAGCCGAGGCCGGATTGCAGCGGGACCACTTCTGGAACGAAGCTGGCTCGACGATGTACGACTCCACAGAAGACAACTTTGGTCGGTTCACATAGTGGAACATACACATCTTCCTGAATATAACCATTCAAGAATGCACTCTTAACATCCATTTGAAACAGTTTAATGTTGTTACAGCATGCAAAGGCCAAAAGAACTCTCACTACCTCGAGTCTCGCTACTGGAGCAAAAGACTCATCAAAATCGATCCCTAACTCTTGGCTATAGCCTTTGGCTACCATCTACTGCTTCCTTTTCTTCTCAAATCACTCTAACTAGCTTTCTTCTGTGGCCCCTTCCATTTCTTTCTTTTCACGGTAGCTTTTTCAGCCGCCCTCTTCGGAAGAAGATGACCTTTTATATATAAAGCTGAAAAATCATTCTCCACTTAAAAACTGATCCATAAACGAATTACACCATTGGTCCAGGTGGCAAGAGAATATTCTGACAACTTAACCCCTCTAGAATTCAGCCACGAGGATTGGGTGGAGCACCAACTAGATTGAGGTCGCTGGCACGTGATCCACTTGGGTTCTCACATTGTGGAGAATAGAGTGATGCTACGTCAATGCAGCTACTTGATGCATCGATGTAGTAAGAATGAAAGGCTTTTAAATGTATGGCTTCTCGAAGACATTTGGTGCATCAGTGTAGTTCCATGAAGCTTTGACATAGTATCGTTCAAACGTAGATCCTGGGCTATCGATGCACTATTCAGATGCGTCGATGCTTTAGTTTAACACTGAAGCTTGGTCTGTCGATGCACTATTCTGACGTGTCGATGCAGTGGTGAAGATGAAAGATTTTTAGATAGAAGACTTGAACGTTTGGCATTGGGTGCTTCGATACAGTGTCCTATTGCGTCGATGCACCAATCAAGACGAGCTTCGGGAAATAGCTTCTGTGTGCATGACTGCGTCGATGCACTACACTGTTGCTTCGACCTGTTGTCTTGTGCTGGTGCTTTGGTATGTTATGCTGCATTGATGCATCACTTGATGCTTCGACCTGTCTACAGTTGTATCCATTTCTTGTCAAGTGAATGTGATACCTGTTCAACACATTTAAGACTCAGTGTTCACATAATTACATCAAGATTCATAGTGTCATAGTGTGTCATTATCAAAACCAGAGATCCAACATCTCCCTCCCACGTTGCTACCCCCATTGGTCCTTGGTCTAATGTCCAATCTCATTTTAATGGGCCTCCTTCTTCTCTTTCCCATGCTGCTGGCCCGATTGATCCTCATGCCCATGTTCCTTTTAGGCCCGCATATCCTTCCACTCCTAGAATGGGCCTTTCTCCTTCTCAACCTGGATCCTTTTATCCGGCCCATTATCATAATCTTGGTCCAAACTCACAATCTCTTGCTCAAGCTGGCCTATATTACTCTCAATCTCTCCCTACCCAGGAGATGATTGCTCAAGCCCAGCACCAACTTGATGAGCTTCAATGTCGAATTGATCCCAAACCCTCCTTAAGTGTCCCATTCACTTTCCAAAACCTCCGTCTTCCACCTCCTTCACAAACTCCCACATATCACCGCTATGGTGGAACCGATGACCCTTATGTGTACTTAAAGGAGTTCATTTATGAGTCAGCCCAATTTTGACATGACCAATGCTTGATGGCCTACCTGTTTGGTCTATCCTTAGAAGGCCCGGCTCAGGATTAGTTAATCTCTTTGCCACAAGATCAAGTGGTGAATTCCAAAGTTGTATAAGACAAGTTCATTTAGGAGTATCAAGATCAGGTTGGACCCAAGTATTCTATGGTTGATCTGGCCTACGAGAAGATGCAACCTGACGAGGAGTTCTCTACCTTCACCGATCGCTGGCGTTTCCTGGCCGTGCAAGTCCTGGGGCATATTCCGGAGGGAGAGCAAATCAAGATGCTCATTTCTAATGCAACGCCTCAGTATCGGTGCATCTTGGCCTTGACCGACATCACTTCTTGGCAACAGCTCTATAGCCGAGCCCGCTTCATCCACTAGCAACTTTTAGGTTCCCCTGACCCCGAGTCTCCTCCACCTGCTACACCCACATACACCTCCCATCCATCATTCCCCACGAGTCCGCCCTCCACCACATATCCCTCCATAAGTTAGCCTTCCATTCCCACATACCCATATACCTCCACGTGTCAACCATCTGTGAGTCAACCCGCTGCCATCCACAGTCAGCCCTCTGTCGTTTCATATCTGCACACACCTCCACTTCTGGTCAAGGAAACACCACACCATGAGCAAGTGGATGTCGTCCACTACATACCCCCTCATACCACTCCGCATACACTATCACCAAGTCCATCCGCTAGCCACGCGCCATTGCCTATGCAACCCCCACAACCAATTCCATTATCCTCCCATACCCCTCGGCATCCACCATGCCCGAAGCGGGCTCCTTCCCCATCGTTGTCGGAGTCTTTTACAGACATTTTCAAGACTTTGATGGCCACCCACGTGTTGCAGCTCCCTCTAGTTAAGCCTTGCCAACCCACAGTCGAAGATTTGCTCCATTTTTATGATTTGGTCGAGGATTGCACCGAATTTCAGGAACTGGTTCAGGGTTTGGAAGACAAGAAGATGATTGATTGGGCTATCGTGCATGAAGTTATTTTAGATCTCAGCCGCAAGCAGCAGCAGCAGTAGCAGCAAGTGCTGCCTAGGCAGCCATCTCCATTTCAAGACCAGGGGTAGTCCTATGATTCTTTCAAGGCGCCCACTCTGTTGCCTATTCCTCCACCTACCCCCTCACCTTCACCATCTCCTACTCAACCTCTACAACCTCCACTAACCCAAGCCTCTGTTCAGGCAAGTGCTACCTCTTCTTCTTCCTCCATTTCCACCACCGCTTCTACTCCCGACACCGCTTGACATGTCGTCTCGGCACGTCGAAGATGGGCGCCACGACCCTCCACTTCCTCTGCCTCACCACCACTTTTACCATCCTCACCTCTACTACCCTCATTGCCCACATCACCCTCTCCACCATCTCCACTACCCCTTTCTATAGCTGCGTCCCGATATTCCCCGTCGGGACGTGACAGTTTGGTGGTTTAAGAGCCTAGGTTTTCTAAGTTCCTAGGTTTCTAAGTAATGTCATAGGACCTATAACCTTGTTAAAAGTCTAAGGATCCAACCTGGTGAGATCGGGTAGAGACTCGGGTTGAGTTAATAAATCAACTCTAAAAGATTTTCGTTAGGTTGTTCTAATTTAATCTATTCCATGTGTAGGGGTTCGTTTAAGTGGCGGCAGAACGTGCTTAGTGGAGAGACATGCAGCGTACTGTGCACGATTTAACCCCGACCCTACAGCAGGTGGCCCAGGGAGGAGCAGCACATCAAGGAGCTGGTGATCTTCACCGGAACATCCGTGGAATGAATCCCCCACGTTTTGGTGGATCGACGGATCCTGATGAAGCTGAGAATTGGTTGAAGGAGATAGAACGAGTTTTTTGAGTTATGCCGCCCAATGACCAGGACTGAGTGTTTTTGGCAACCTTCCAACAGGAACATGATGCACGTGCTTGGTGGGAAGTAGTAGAAGCCACACTCGGTAATAGGCGTGCAACGTGGGACGAATTTAAAGAATATTTCAATAGCAAGTATGTTTCAGACTGGGTGCAAGAGAAGAAGGCAACGGAGTTCACTGCTCTAAAACAAAGGAACTTATCTGTTACTGAATACGAAGCTCAATTCTCCAGGCTATCTCACTATGCGACTCATTTTGTATCTACTGAAAAGATGAAGGCCAAGCGATTTCTTAATGGTTTAAAGCTACATTACATTAACTAGTTGGCACCGATGGAGATCCAGACTTATGTCGAGATGGTGAGAAAGCCTCCTTCCTTAAGAGAGCTACTGTCTTTGGGTGGAAGATCCTCCATAGGGCGGTGCCTGTGGATGATCGTATTGCTGAGTGCCGTGTTCAAATGGTGTCCAGGTGCGATTGTTGCCACACCCCATACTGAAGACATGGACCATCTTTTCCTCTCTAGCGAGGTTGCTTCACAGCTCTGGCGGTGGATCTTGCCTCTTGTTGATTCTACCATCACACTCCATACTCACGTCACCACCAGGTTGTGGTCCTTCCTGGAGAAGTGTAACGCTCATTCACCCTTTGGCTTCATCTACCTTTATAGTCTGCTTCTTATGCTTTGGGAAATCTGGAAAGTGAGATGCCTGATGCGCCACAAGCATATTCGTACTTCTATCTAGAAGATTATCTAGGATATCCAGTCGTTGGCCACCTTCGCTGTTCAAAACACTACCTTCCATGTGGCACCCAGCGCTCAACAATTGATGGCTATTTCTTCGTTCGGATACTATCCTTCCGTTAAGCTGAAGGTGCCGAGTGTAGTGGAACCCACCCATTGATGGCCTGTGTCTCAATGTTGATGGAGCTTGCAAGGGGAGCCCGAGACCCTATGGGGGGGGATGCATTAGAGACTCCTCGGGCTGCATTATTATTGCGTTCACACACTCATATGGCATGGGCACCAGCCTGATCGCAGAGGTGAAGGCGTTATGTGATGGGCTTCAGTAGCTGCTGAATATGGGTATAAACTATCCGCTATCCAATCTGATTCTACCACCTTGGTGTGCTCTATCCAATCTAACGTCCCACCCTCGTGGGAAACCATTCGGTGGTGGCATGTCACGGTCCATCTCCTCCAAGCCCATGCTGTCCCTCTGGTTCACGTATACAGAGAGGCGAACCGTGTCGCAGACAGCCTCACCACACACGCCTGCCTCTCCTCTTCTAGCTCCACTTTCCACTCATTTGTCGAGCTGCCCAGGATATGCTAAGGCAATGTTGTGCTTTATTGATTCAGGTCCCCTAGTATTATACTTGTTTAACGTCTATCCCCATGTACTCTCAGGGTTAACCCCGCTCTATTATGGTTTCATCAATAAAATTTCGGTGACAGGTAGAGCACCTTGGGGAGTGGTTCTCTCCCCTCTACTGGAGGGGGGTGCACTCGACTAGCTGCGCTCTTTGTTGCTCCTTTGATTGCTTAAAAAAAATGATGGTGAGAAAGGTTCAAGTTCTGGAAGACACCCTGGAAATGACAGAGAGAATCCGAGGGAGAAACTCCAAGAAAGGGAAGACCACAAGTTCTGGGAATTTTAAACCTGGTAATGACAAGAAGAGGCCCAACGGTGGGTCTAGTTCATGGAAGGATAAGAAGACAAAAAATGATGATAAGAAGTCTGGCCCAGTTGTACCGTTCAAGGGCCTTTGTAAGTACTGTGACCGTCCAAGTCACAAGATGGAGGAATATTGGCGCAAGTTAAGCACTTGTCTACGCTGCGGAAGCTGGGACCATCGTATTCCCGAGTGTCCTCTCCTGTCCGATCAAGCTACCTCAAACAAATCACAAGGAGGTCAGAAGTGGAAAGGCAAGCTTCAAGCCCTACAGGAAGCTGATACTGGAACCACCGAGGAGGGAGTGTTGTACATATTCTAGTGTTTTTGATGATAACAAAACCAAAGACTAAGTCGATTCATGTAAACTCACTCAAGCTTAATGTCATCATGCCTCATTTTACTCAATTCAATTCTAACACACACATGCATGTTCATTCCAAACTCCTAAATCACTCAAGGTAAGCTTGATTTAAGTTATTATTTGCTAGATGAGAAGTGATTATTAACTGATCAGCTTAATACATTTTAAACTCGGGAGCTAACCAAATGATTTACATTGGACTACAGGGGGCAGTCGACCGCCAGCCAGGGGCGGTCGATCGAAAATTCCAGGAACCGATGCTCTACAGTAATGTTTCAGAACGGTCGACCGCCAGCTTCTACCGGTCGACCGCCAGCCCCGACTAGCCCCACTTTGTTGACCTTTTCCATTTCGAAAAGAGGGTTTCTTTTATGTATTGTTTAATCCCACAACCCCCAAATCACTCCAGATTTCGTGGATCTGGTCTAGGGGTTGCTCTCTCTCTCTCATCACTCATGCTCTCACACTATCTCTCCCTCGTTCTCTCTCCCGGAGATGCCCGGCTGCAGACAAAACGGTCCGCGGGTGAGGTGACGACGCGTGGAACTTGCTGAGACGCGTGGTGGAGCAAGGAACGACGTTGATTTGGCATGATCTCGAACGGCGGATTCGAAGTCGATGGTTCGGTTCGCGATGATGTTTCGGTGCAGATTAGTCACCCATGGCACTCGGTTTCATCGGTGGAGGTAGGGAGATGGAACCCCTCCACATTCTGCACATTTTCCCTGTCTCTGTGCGTAGTTTTGTGGCCGATCGGGGGAGATCGAGCTAGTTTAGCATAAATAGTAGTTTTTGGGGTTTGTCGGGTTTGTCGGGTTTGTCGGGAAACAGCAACCATTCGTGATGTAGTTAGTATCAAACTGACCGTTGGGATGTCAGGATCCCAACCTCACCAGTTTCGTGTCGATTGGTCGTCATTTGGGGCCAATAGGAGTTCAGGAACCTCGGTGACTCGATTTGGGTCAATTCGTCGGAATCGCCCAGATCTCATGATTTAAGGTGTTTCATTGTGTGCATGTGGTATTTCTGGAATCCTTGCGGGATTTAACATCACTTGGGTGTATTTCCCCTACGCTACAGTGTGCATGGGGCGTGGAATGGGCCGATTTGGCCGTTTCACCATTTTGATCATCGGATTGGCATAACGGTCCTACCAGAGGCTGTTATGTACATAACGGTCCCCCAATAGACCGTTATGCATCGTTCATCGATTTTTATCTTTGGAGGTCTTGGAGCATAATGGACCAAGACTAGTCCGTTATGTGGAGTATAACGCCCCTGTCCAGGTGAGTAACGATCGGGTGGTTTTCGAGGTTGACTGCCATGTCAGTCCCCTCGATGATCATGTCTACCTCGAAGATCATGTCAGTCGGTTAGCATGACGGACTCCTCCCCGTGCGTTATGGTTAATATAACGCTCAGGTGCAGATCCGTTATGGTCCATTGACCGATGTTTGGCTAGGTATGGCGGTTGATATAACGCGCCTCACCTTGTGCATTTTGTGGCTATGACGAATGGGTTCTGGTCCATTATGTGCCCTTGGTTTGTGGTTAGGGTTCTTTGCATCTATTGGGTATAACGCACCCGCCTTTGTGCTTTATATAGTATAACGCACCTATTGTGGTCCATTATACTTCATTTTGTTATATGTTGGTCTGTTGGGCATAACGCACATGTTCTAGTGCGTTATGTCAATATAACACCCGTAGCTCGGTGTGTTATGTCATCTGTATGTAGTTTTTGGTTTGGTTGGCATAATGCCCCTCCCTTGGTGCATTATGTGGGCATAACGCCCCTATGTTGGTGCGTTATAGCCCTATTTGCTATGCTGATTGTTTGCCTGTTCTGTGTTGTGTGTTCGTCTATCTTAGGTCCTTGTTTAGGACGGTGTCTATCTGTCGGTGGTTGTCTAGATTAGTCAGTTTAGGTGACTAGCTGTGGTCTTTTCTTAGACTACGGCAGTACCCGAACGATTCAATCTAGAAGCTGTCATTATCCGTGTCTCTAGTTGCGTAGCGGCTATCTCTTGACTGTTGGGTTTCCCCTAGCAGTTGACTGATGAGTTGCTTTTCCCAGAGTGTTGTTGTCGTCCACTGCTCTTGTTCCTATTGGTTCTGTTTGCTTGTGCTGCTGTGGCGATGGATGTGTTAGTGTATCGGTGTTGTTTCTGGTTTTGGTCAACCCGGGGTTACCTAGTGGTTGACAGGTAGTCTTGTTGTGTCTCGGCAGCCTTGCCCAATTTGAGACATTGGTTCTGGATGTCTTGAGGTACCGTTTTATCTCGGTTTACATATCTAGGAGTACTGAGGGTTCTCAGTGTCCCCTCAGGTCTCTGTGTGTCATTTTCTTAGAGCGTCATTTTTCTTGGCTTAGGATTAGACTAATTGGTGGATTGTTCTGCTATATGCGACGATCCTGACTCAGAGTCGTAGGACTCGGGGACCGTTGTAGTTGTAGGTCTAGTTGTCAGTCTCCTATGTTGCCTTTGGTGCTTCGAAGTACGTGTTTTGGGGCACTCTTGCCTGTATGTACTTCGGCACTTACGTTTTGGAGTCCGTGTCTTGTGAGCCTTCACTAGTCGTAGCCTTACGACACGCTTCAGTGTGACGGCTTTTATAGCGGGGCACTTTTGGTTCACGATTTTGAAGCTAGTTTTTGTCAGCTCCCACAATTACCGTTGCGTCCTACGGGGGGGAACTAGCTAGAGACCTAGCTTAGGCAAAAGTCAGTGTGTGCACATGTGGTCAGGGGCTTTGGACTGACGCCGACGGGCGTTCCCCTATCTAGTCACTCACGACTTGGTTACTGTTCTGGTTCTGACAGTGTCTTGGTCTCTGCCTTGCTGTAGGCATAGCAGACAAGATGCTAGTAGGCACAGCATAAGACGTTAGTGGACACAGCTGGCTGTTCTTCGAGTGTGGGGCACTCCAGTCACATGACGCTTCATGATTCTCTTCGCATTTCTCGTGCGTTGTGACCTTCTGGGTTAGCCCTTTCGTGGCTGTACTCGAGGTCACTATCTGTCGCCTGCACGATGCTCTGGTTGTGTATGTGGCAGTGTGCATGACGTCCTTGTCATGTTGTCCATCGTCTATGTCGGTCATCAGTCTAGTCTTTCCCTAGGTTTCTCTTGTCTATTTTGCAGGTTCCTTGCGTTGGTAGTAAGGCAACTCCTGACTCTGTCAACTCCGAGTCACTCTCCCGCCCTTGCTTGGAGTAGTTTGGAGTACCGAGATTAGTTCGGTAGCCGTTGTCTTGTACGGCTTCTTCCTCCCCCTTTTCCTTAGCTTGTTCTCTACTCCTACTATAGAAACCTGATAATTAAAAATGTAAAATAAAATTTTTAATTTAAATTCCATAATTAAAACCTTCATGAAATTGGATGCCTATTTAGGTTATCACCAAATCAGAATGGACCCGGAAGATGTCGAGAAGATAGCCTTCATCACCGACCTCGGCATACACTGCTACACCCGAATGCCCTTCGGGCTAAAGAACGCCGGAGCCACATACCAGAGGCTGGTCAACCATATGTTTGAGGGACAGCTCGATCGGAATGTCGAGACCTACATTGATGACATGCTCGTCAAGACCCCCAAAGTCGAGGACCACTTTTTCGACCAAGCTGAGACCTTTGACACTCTCCTGAGGTACAATATGAAGCATAACCCCACCAAGTGTGCCTTCGGAGTAAAGTCTGGGAAATTCCTGGGCTTCTTGGTGACCCAGCGTGGGATCGAGGCCAACCCCGACAAAGTCCAGGCCATCCTAGACATGCGGCCACCCACCTGCACGAAGGACGTTCAATGCCTTACCGAGCGCATTACTGCGCTCAACCGATTCCTATCTCGTGCGGCTGAATGATGCCTACCCTTCTTCAAATTGTTGAGGGGACCGAAAATGGTGTCTGCTGCATTCGCATGGGATGAGGAATGTCAAAAGGCATTTGCTGAGCTTAAAGAGTTTCTGGCTTTGCCCCTGGTGCTGTCCAAGCAAGTTCCAGGTGAAGCCTTACATCTCTACCTCTCGGCAACCCCATCCACAGTTAGCTCGGTCCTAGTCAGAAATGATTTGGGAGTCGAGAGACCAGTCTACTACACTAGTAAGGTGCTCAACGAGACTAAAAGAAGGTACTCCGCAACTGAGAAACTCGTGCTAGCATTGGTTACCTCGGCCAAGCACCTTCACCCCTACTTCCAAGGGCACTCCATCATAGTCCTGACTGGCAAACCACTGAAGAGGATCCTCGCTCACCCTGAAGCCTCAGGATGCCTCGTTAAGTGGGCCATTATGCTTGGGGCCTACGATATCTCATACCGGCCTCACTTGGCTATCAAAGGATAAGCGCTCGCCGACTTCATCACAGAGAGCACCATCCCGACCGAAGAGAAATCTCCGTCTGCACCCGGGCCAACCTGGGAATTGTTCATTGACGGATCCTCCAATTCGGCCGGGAGCGGTGCCGGCATCCTCTTCAAGTCCCCCGAAGGAGTAGAGCTGCAGTACGCCTTAAAGTTCAACTTCTAGGCATCAAACAATGCCTCCGAGTATGAAGCCCTTATCTCGGGAGCCCGCATGGCCTGGCAGTTGGGGGCTGAGCGAGTCAAGATTTACACTGACTCCCAACTGGTCGCCAGCCAAGTCAACGGCGACTACGAGGCTCGAGAAGAATCGATGGTCAAATACCTTCGGTTAGTCAAGACCATAGCGCAACAGTTCAAGGGTTTCGAGGTGGTCCGAATAGCCCAGGAAGAAAATTCCCGAGCGGATGCCCTCTCCCGATTGGCTTCCTCCCTCGCCCCCGAGGGTACACGATCGGTCCTTCTCGAAGAGCTGGAGCGATTGAGCATTGATTCGGAGCTCATGGCCGTTGACTCGGCCTCTCCAAGCGACTGGCGTACCCCCTATCTGTCGTGGCTTCAGGATTCTCGCGAACCCCCTGACCCTCGGGAGGCCCGAAGGTTGAAATACCAAGCTTGGCGATTCATCATATTGGATGGCACCCTGTACCGCAGATCCTTCTCCGGTCCTCTTCTAAAGTGCATCAGTACCGATGAAGCCAAGCGAGCAACTCAAGAGGTCCACGAAGGCTTATGCGGGGCGCACCAAGGAGGAAGGTCGCTCGCCAGGATCTTGCTTCGGCAGGGTTACTGGTGGCCCACTCTACAGCGCGACTGCTCGGCATACGTACAGCAGTGTGACCGGTGCCAACGATTTGACCACTTGGTCCATCAGCCGGCAACAGAGCTCGTCACCCTAGCCGAGCCTTATCCTTTCGCTCGGTGGGGGATCGACATCCTTGGGCCGTTCCCTACGGCTCAGGCCCAGAAAAAGTTTGTCATCGTCGCCATCGACTACTTCACCAAGTGGATCGAAGCCGAAGCCACAACGAGGATCACTGAGACAGTCGTGTGGAGTTTCATCGGGAAGTCGATCATTTGTCGTTACGGCATCCCCCGGGTGATAGTGAGCGATAATGGTTGGCAATTTGATTCTCATTATTTTCGAGACAGATGTACTGACCTAAGCATCCGCATTCACTTCACTTTGGTCGCCCACCCTCAGGCTAACAGGCTAGTCGAAAATGCCAATAAGACTATCTTAAAAGGCATCAAGACTAGGCTCGGTAAAGCCAAGGGCAACTGACTTGAGGAATTGCCAAACGTACTTTGGTTGCACAGAACGACTCCCAAAATGGCAACCGGTGAGAGTCCCTTTCAGCTGGTGTATGGCACCGAGGCCGTGATCCCGTTGGAGATTGGCAACCCTTCCCTTTGAGTCATCTGTTTCTCACCCAAGGTAAATGGTCAAAAACTGCTCGAGAACCTCGACCTAGCAGATGAAGTCTGAGAAATTGCCAGCATGCAAGCAACGGAATATCAACGTCGCCTTACTCGATACTACAACGCCAAAGTCCAAGACAGACACTTCCAACTGGGAGATTTCATCCTCAGAAAAGTCGAAGCTTCTCGACCACTTGAGGCGGTGGGCAAGCTATCCCCCAATTGGGAAGGCCCCTACCGAGTGGTCGAGACGCTCAAAAAAGGAGCATATTAGCTATCAACTATGGAAGGAGAACCCACCCCTCGGACGTGGAACGCAACTACACTACGCAAGTTCTATTTTTGAACACTCCAGTCATGTAAGCAGCATGAAATAAAACAAATATTTCTTTCCTCTCTTATTAAAGAAACTATTTATACATCTGAAAGGTAATTGATGGAGGCATCACCACCACCTCCCTCTGGCTCGGGTCGTCCACACACCCGAGATTGGATTAAGCTCGAGCTTCATATCACATGGGTCCCTTTATCTATTTTGAGTCCCCTTCGGATATTTCCTTCCCAAAGCCCCTAAGACTGTTGGTGATCAACGAAAGCCTGGCATACATATCTGTGATGCTCTCCTCTGCCTTCATCTTGAAAAGTTCATACTCAGAGGTAAGGAGGTTTACCTTTGTAGCCTTCACTTGGGAGGTACCTTCGTAGATCAAGGCCAATTCATCCCACATCTTTTTCACCATCTTGCAGGCCGAGATCCAGGCATACTCCTCCGGGTGAACTGTGCACTGAATAATGTTAAGCGCGGTCCAGTTGAGGGCTGAAAGTTTTACCTGTTCCTCTGACCAGACATCCTCCTTTGGGGGTAGCTCGTATGGTCCTGTGGTGATTACTCTCCATAGTCTATGGCGCTGCGCTCTCATGAAGACCTCCATCCTGTTCTTCCAGAAGAAATAGTTAGTCCTATCAAAGAAAGGAGGACGACTGATAGATTGTCCTTCAGCCATAAAGCTGCGAGGACCGCTCGTTCCAGTATTTCCCTGACCGTTAGACCACATTTTCTGAAACCTGCTCTGATACCAATTGAAAGACTAGGTGGAAGGTGAGCTAGAAGGGGAGGGGTTGAATAGATCACCCCCAATTTTATCTAACTTAGACAACTCGAGACACAGCAGATAATAGAAGCCAACAATCGAGAATGGAAAGGCTATCAGAGAAGAGATTGATCGAGTGATATGCGTGCAAGCAATCAAATAGCAGATCGGACAAGGCAAACCACATGAGACAGAGGATTTTTAGGTGGTTCGATTACTGCCCGCAATCTACATCCACCCCTTACTCCTCAGAGTAAGGCTTCCTTGCAAGATGCAACGAGATCACAGCAGACTCAGTCTGCTAACAACTGTTGATGAATAGCTTGCCCTCGAGGAACACCCTCCTCGAACTTTTGGCTACCAGAAGTGGAAAACTAACTGGAGGAACTGCCTCCCATCCTTTGCACACTGCAAAGGGAAACCCAGTAACCTGCTTCCTAGCAGATTACAAACCAGAGGAATAATCCTCTCTTCCTCCAACACAGTGGAGGGAAACTAGAGATCTTCTCCTTTCCCCTGAACACTCAGAGGGTAACAAGACCATATGAAGGGAAAAATTCAAGAACAAAGAAACAGAAAAACAAACAATCGAGTTCTCAAGACTAAAACAATGTAGCTTTTATAGAAGCAGAGACCACTGCGGATCAAACTCTTCAAGCTGGCTCTCTCTTCTCTTTTAAAATGTTCTCTCTCTTTCTCAGATGGAAAGCTTTTCTTCTCCAGGGATGAAGGACAAATGACAGTATACTTTTTCTTCAGTCCTTCTCTCTCTCGTGGTATGACCTTCAGTAGTATATATATGAGCTCCCGGGAAGAATGGAGTGTGGAGACCATGCTTCTTGACCTAGGAGTCTTCCAGAACGAATCAGGTTTCTCAGCCACATGTCAAGCACAAGGGCTCTCGGATCATGTGCCCAAGCCCCTCCTTAGAAATAATCAAAACCCTATCAAATTTAAACATCACACAATTATGTTAATGTTCACATTCAGAGAAGAAAGTTATGCATGGAGTTAACACATAGAATTGTGCACGAGGTACAGGAACTTGTTTTACTAGCAGAATTGTGTAAGGACTTGAAAATGTGCTTGGACTTGTATTGAGCACAGACTTGATAGACAAGTTAAGAGTCTGCACGGGGTTTGACGTGCACGGACTCTATGAAAGAATGTAGAGGGTTTGTGTAAGAGAGAAAGTTGCATGGGGTAGCATGTCCACTGGGTTTATAAAAACTTGCAAGGACTTTGAAGATATTGAGAAATATGCACGGGGTTTAGACTCCACGGGGTTTGTAAAGACGTGCAAGGACTTGAAGAGTAGAAGAAATATGCACGGAGTTTAGACTCCACGGGGTTTGTAAGGACATGCATGGACTTGAAGAGTAGAAGAAATGTGCACGGGGTATCATGTGCACGGACATGAAGTGCTCGGGGCTTCATGTATAAAGACGTGCAAGGACTTTGATAGACTAGTGAGAAAGATGCATGGGGTATCATGTGCACAGACATGAATTGCCTCGGGGTTTAATGTACACTGACATGAGATGTGCAAAGACTTCTGTATGCTCGGACCTTGCAATAGTTTGTGTAGACTTCTGATACAAAAGCTGCACGAACTTAGTTTCAAGAAAATATGCACGAACTTCATTACTGAAAAACTACACGGGCTTGTTGAAAACATGCACGGGCTAGAGTGTGCACGAACTTGTAGAAACGTGCACGGACTTAGTTTTCAAAACACCCAAGACTTATGCATGGACTTAGATAAGAAAATGTGCACGGACTTCATTCCTGAAGAACTATACGGACTTGATGAAACATGCACGGGGTATGGAGTGCTCAGACTTGAAATGTTTGGTTTTCAACAGAAAGGCCATGTGCACGGACTTTACAGAAACTTAAAAGCATGCGAGGACTTTGATAGCTAGACGTGCACGGACTTGGTGAGAAGTGCATGGACTTGAAAGTTTGCATGGACTTTAGCTTAAGCTAAGTGCAAGTATGCATTGACTCTGATATGGAAAATCTGCACGGACTTGGAATAAAAGATGCATGGTCTTCAATTCTTGGGTAAAACATGTATGGACTTTGATGTGCTCGGACCTTGCCCGACTCATGTTTAAGAAAAAATATGCATGGACTTCATGTGACACTAATGCACATTGTGCATAGGGTTTGTGAAGTGGAGTTAAAAACATGCACGGGGTTGTATGCAAGAAAGAATCTGCACGGGGTTGAAACGTGCATGGACTTGATGAAACACAGCCCCAAAATGACTAAGTCCAGAAAGTGCACTGACTCAGTATGCATGGGGTTAATGCATGCATGGACACAGCGAATGCATGAATATGCACGGACTTTGCAACAGAAAAGGAACTTGAAAATACAAGCAAGTATAAGTTACATTAAACCACATAATGACACATAAACATAGGGAAATAAGCCAAAGACCTAGGGACATGACTCAAATAAAGTGAAAAATATAATAATAAGACTCAAATAAAATATAAAAACTATATGCCATGACTCAAAGAAATGTGAAGAACACGATGGTATATGATGACGATCCATCCGAGCTCCGAAAATGTGGAGGGGTAAATGATGCCCCCATCACCATGGGATGGGACACCCGAGAAACATCAAACTTCGATGCCTCCCCTATTGCCTTATCCGGTACCATAGTCCTATCACCAAACACACACTACCGCGCCCGGGGCGGTCGATCCCGAGGGCATTCCCCCAGAGGGTCCCACACCCGTGACCCGACGCACGCGAACAAAAAGGATGGCATGCCCAATGGGACGTCTCCCGCCTTCCTTCTTTTTTCTAAAGAGAAGCCTGTGCCAGCCCTGAAGCCCTGGTGCTCTTTTCCTTTCCTTGCAGAAGAGGTAGGGGAGGGCACTCGCCAGGAGCTTCTAGTTTGCGTTCCAACTACCAGACTGCATTCAACGACCACCGATGGCTGTCGCCTCTGTAGCATCCAGCACTCTAGCAACCATGGTGGCCATCACCTACAGTCCCATCGTCGTCGCCACCCACGCGCGAGTGGGCTATGGTGGTGCCAATCACCTTCGACAACTTCACCCCAGTCATCGGATCACCTTACTTCCTAGGTGTGGTCCCCGTGCCTGCTCCGCAGCTACCCTCAGTCCCCGTGCTTGCTGGCACAATGGACGCACCACACCAGCTTCTAGCTTCAACAACTCACTTGACTGTTAGGCTCGGGTCTTCCCCCACTGGCCCTCATAAGGGCCCCGGACTAGTTCCTTCCCGGGCAAGCGTCAGCCCCCAGACCTAGTCTCGATCGACCTCCATTGTGGGCCTCGTGCCCCGAGCGTCTGTCTCCACTACAGTAGCTCACTCAAATTTCCAACCCCGAGCTCCAGCTAAGCCAACATCCGATGTGGGTTTCTACCCTAGGGTGTTCGGCTCCTCAGCATTCAGCTCGGGTGCCCAATTCTGAGCTCCAGCCGAGCCAGCTCCCCGTATGGGTTTCTCGACCTAGGGTCAAGGCTCCCCAGCACTCTGTTCGGGCCTCTCAACCCAAACCTCTAAAGAGCAATCGTCCAACCCGGGTCTTCAACACCCAGTTCGAGGCTCCCCAGTATCCAGACCGGGCATACAACCTTAGGATTTATCGAGGTCGGTCCCCGGTGTGGGCTCTCCACATGGGCCGTGGGCCTTTCAGCTCTATTATGGGACCCTCTCTCCTACCCCTCAGTGGCACCAACCCCCAGTACGAGTCTTCCTCTTTGGGATGTGGCAACCCCGACATTGGTTGTAGGCCCTCCGTCCCACTCTCCAGTCTCGCTAGTACTCGGTACAGGCTTGCATCCTTGGGTCGCCAGCACCTCAGCTTCTCCAGCAATATTGGCCTACGGTGCAAGAGCATCGTCTCGAGCATCGGCAACACTTCTATCGGCTTGGGCCAGAGCTTACACCCGAGTCACCTAGTCGCCTACTTCCACTACAGACTTCATGTATTGGGGGCTGATTCCAGCACTCCCCGCCGATAGTCCTGCGTCGCCAGTTGCCAAGGGCTGAGTCTTCTCGGTCTACCATCTTGGAGTGAGATCTTCTTTGGCCACAAAGGTAGGCGACTCGCCACTGTAATCGGTAACTCTGGTAAGATGATCATTATCGGTGATCTGTCGATTCGCCTCAACGGGGGCGAACCAATCATATCCCAGGAGCATATCATCCCTACGGTCCCCACCTCTAACCGCTTCAGCCTCCTGTGACAAATGCGAGAGGACAAAGCAGAACTCAGAAAAGTAGGCATCTCGGTAGTAGCCCGGAGGTACTCACACTAGCCTGATGCAGGAGCTCCCAAGTCCCATCAGAGGAATAGCGATAAGGGAGACCAAAAACCTAACTTGAGAAGAATCTGGGTCACCCCGGGAGAAGCCCAAGCCATTCGAAGGGTGCCCCTTAGGAATTCCCTTCAGGTGCTCAGACGCGGCGTCAAGCGCGACACGGTCAATTCTACAAACACACCTTCTTGCGACACCCAGTCAGCCAACGTCTCTCACTCCAGTAGGCGGAGACAGAGGCGGGCTCATTTCGGGCCCCACCAGTATCGGGCTCTGAGTTCTCCTTAGGTCGACACCATGGTGGAAGCTCTTTCGCAATGCACCTCGGTCTTTGACAGACTAGGGGCACCTGTCCGCCCTAAGAAGCATTCCCGGAAGAAGCGGATGGTCCAGTTTCTTAATGACGTGATCATGGTGTTCGCGTGTTACGCCACCGAACACCAGCCCGAGACTCAGTCTGACGACCTAGACCAGCCTATCGCCCAGCTTAGGAGAACTGGTCACCAGAGTCAACCTCCGGTTCCGGTCGGCCATGCCAGCACTTTCGTCGGACCTCAAACATCAGGACGAGTAGAAGAAGTCCCCGTCAAGGACCATGCCGCTCCTGTTAACATGGAACCGGTCAACAATGATCCTCCCGCCAATGAGGTTCAAGAGATGACTTTCGAGACCCTCATGAAGGAGAACCAACACTTGAAGGCCCTCCTGCAAGACCTTCTTCAGGAACGTGACCTTTACCATCAGCTACCTACTAGGCCTTCAGCTGAAGCACTAGCCCTACCAGGTAGGCCCAATGGTTCCAACGCCTCAGCCGCGGCTGCCCGGACCCCTACAGTGACCGATTTCGACACACCCCTAGCCGAAGCCCAACCACAGCCATTCAACACTCCAGCATCGGAGAATCTTATGGCACAGCACCAGATGATCGAGTGGATCGTCGAGATGAAACTCACTCAGTTTGGGGAAGGAGTCACAACCATAGATCTCTACAACGTACCCTACCCGCTGCACTTCCAGTTAAAGAAGCTCCGCCACCCCGCCTCCCCATCTCCATTCTCCCACGACCCTCCCCTAACCCCCAGAGGAAACCCCACCCCAAAAGCTACCCGGACACCCCAGTACTACCCCAATCTTCCATGCTCTATTCCACAGCCTGTAGATAGGCCTGAACGCACAGGGGCCTATTTCAAAATTCACCTCGGCTCCCATAGTGCTCGGTTGTGGCTCATTTTCCATGGGCGTCCCTGGGACGTCCCTACCCACGTCCATGCCGAATTTTGTGAGCAACGGATGACCAGAAGGCCGCGTCCCGGCCCCCCCTTTCTTGCTACTCCCCTGCTGCCAGCAGGCCGGGTAGACTGTACAGGTTCCACTTTCGATGTCGTCCCGGCTCCCTCTGTGCTCCGTTGTGGCTCTCCTTCCTCAAGCATTGCAGGGACATCCCTGCCCACGTCCACAGCTAGTTTCGTGACCAGAGGGAATCAGGAAGTCCACCTACTAGAGCCATCTTGCGTTGGCTACCCGCACATGCGTAGGTCGGCCAGATTTCTGACCTCTGGCTCGCGGAGGCCACGAGGGCCCAAGCCAGCTTCCCCGGCTGCCTCCTCGCCGGGAGCAGTCACCATCCATCCTTGTTCACTGACCATCATCTCGGTACTAGCCTCGACCTCAGTGACACGTCGTCCCCGCTGCTGGATCCAAAGTGACCCGTGAGAGTGGTTCGGACCACTTCGGCTCACAGCACCACGTGGGCGACGAGCTTCATCGACCCGGGGCCCGTCAACCTACGTCACACGTCCCGACTTCAATGTGTGCCTTTTACCTCCCTGCGAGGAGTGGGCTGTGTTTGATTGTACTCTTTTAGCTCATGTACCGGGTGACTGTGTGACTTGGCTGGGTTTCTTCCCCATGCCCCGAGCGTGGAGGTACGCATCCACTACCTTCTTGGTTAGCTTGCTCATTTAGTATAATCTCTGGACGCTACTGCTTGTGAGTCCTTAGGTTCCTAGCTCACATATTTTTGCTTCACTGCCACGGTGAGAGAGCGAGATCGTCCCGTGACTCGTCCAAGTCACAAGTGTGGAGTTGACCAACCTAGACCCTGTCGATTTCTCAACAGTGTAGATCGGCGTGCTTGCCTCTTTGGGACGCTTGTGAGCTTGTGGTTGCTTGTTCTTTGGCATAGTTCCCTCTTGGGAATCGTAGGTGTCGAGTCGATGTCATTCGATCTATCAACGTTACTGGTCATAGTAGTCACTTAGTCCTGACATCACGTAGAGTCTTAGCTTGCATAGTGTCCCGCATCAATTTTGGTATCAGAGCCTTAGGTCATCTAGGGTGCATTTGAGTCCTTAGGTTTGTCCTAGGTGCATTTGAGTCCACATTCTACCCTTTGCATTCTCATTTAGAGTCTTGTCTAGTCCTTTAGAGTTAGCCCCTTTGTCCCGAGAGTCTTGCATGCCGACTCGGCATGATACTGATCACCAACTGATGCTGGACGCTATGCGAACTAGGATGCTACGTGAAGACGTGACTAACGGGACAACTAAACCAGCAGTGACACGATATATAAAGTAACGTGACTCAAACACCTTTGACTCCCAAGAGAGGGATCATGCCTAAACAAGTAACTCAAGCTCACAGTCATCCCCAAGGGAGGGAAGCGTGTCGATCTGCACGGTTGAGAAATCGACAGGGTCTAGGGTGGTCGACTCCACACTCGCGACTCGGATGAGTCACGGGATGGTCTCACTCTCTCCCTATGGCAGCGATATAAATAAATGAACGAACTGGGAACCTACACACTCACTAGCAGTAGCATCAAGAGAAAATACTAAAAGAGCAAGCTAACCAAGCAAGGAAAGTGGTTGCATACCTCCATGCTCGGGGCGTGGGGAAGAATCCCAGCCAAGTCACACGATCCTCGGTACAAGCTAAGTACATACAACCCAGGCAATGTCCACTCCTTGTAGAGAGGTAAAAGGCTACATAGTGAAATCCAAGGATCGTACGAAGTGGGGTGATGGGCACCGGGTTGGTGAAGCTCATCGTCCACGTACGGCTGTGAATGGAGCAGACTGCGTTGTGCCCACGAACCAGCCTGAGTCCAGCAGTGAGGAAGGTGAGTATCAGGCACCTAGGAGGGAACACGGTCCCGGGAGGTAGGCAGCAAGGGACGAAGACCACTCGGGAAGACGTTGGAGGCCATCGGTGTGGGAGGGAAGCTTCAGCGCGGCCTCGAACGGGCGGGCAGACTGCTAGCCAATCTACACAGTGCTGGGCAACAACAGGAAGATGAGCCCGGTAGGCCAACTTCTGCTCATCCACCAGTCACGAAACTTGACGTGGACACTGTTGGGAATGTCCCAGGGAAGCTGATGGAGGGGCGGCTGCAACTGAGCACCGAGGAAGTCGTGGTGAATTTCATAGCAGACCCTGCACGATCTGGTCTGTCTGCTGGCAGCAGGACAGGGGGTGGAAGACAAGGCTGTAACGGGGCTTCCTGGAGGCCAGTGGGGCGGGGTTTTCTCTGGTGGATAGGTGATGGTCGTGGGATGATTGGGTAGCAGTGGTGGGGTGACGTGAAGTGGAGGTTCTGGGCGTGGGAGTTGGAAACAGTCAAGGCTCAGTTCTATAGTCTAGCGCAGTCAGAACTAAGGGGTTGAATGGTGGACAGGGTAAGCAAGGAAAAGGGGCTCTAAAAGTTGCAGAAAAATTCTGGAGGAAGGCTTTTAGATGTGGTAAGGCAGTGCTCAAAATTTCAGAGCATTCAGAGATGATTTTGGGGTCGTCTCTTTGGAGGGGTATGGGCTCTATCGCCGCAGGCCTGCACAGAGGTAGTCTGTGCATGAAAATGGGCTATGAAGGAGTTTTCTGCTACGGGTCGATTTAGGGCTTGATATTTTATGGGGGCATGGGGGACATGTGGGGGAACAAAACCTCTGAATAGGTTGACATGGTCTGAGGACGGGGAGGAGCTCACCAAGTGTTTGGGCATTGTAGTTTCCCATGTGTATAGGGAAGCAAACCAGGTGGTTGATGCGTTGGCCTCCTTTACGTGCAAAGTTCAAGCTAATGCCGTAGCTTACTCCTTTGCTGATCTCCCCAGTTGCTATTTTGGCAATCTCGTGGTTGATCGGATTGGCCTTCCTTCATTCCACTTCTCATAGATGTGGTTTCCTTCCCTACTTTGTTTCTTTGGCTTACCCACTATGAATGGCGCTCAGGGCCATGCCCCGGTGATGTTGTACTCTCTATGTTTTGCTAATAAAATTTTCTTGGGCCACTGTGGACGCCCGAGGAAGTGGGTCCATTCTCGCCTTCTGGGGGGGGTGCACTTGACTAGCTGCAGACATGATGGCCTTCTATTTTATAAAAAAAACAAGTGCATGCCCTTCGGTTTGAAGAACACCGACGCTACCTACCAGAGGGCCATGACTAAAATCTTCGATGAGATGCTACACAACATCGTCGAATGCTACGTTGGCGACCTCGTCATCAAGACCAGAAGGTGAGAAAACCACCTAAGTGATCTGCGTCAGGTCTTCGAGCATCTCCGACAATATGGGATCAAAATGAACCCCATGAAATGTGCCTTCGGTGTATCCAGCGGCAAGTTTCTCGATTTTATCTTTTGATATCGAGGGATCAAGGTGGACCCCAGTAAGATCAAAGCGATCTGGGAGCTTCCACCACCCAACAACCTCACCGAACTCATGTCGCTCCTGGGTAGACTGACCTACATTCAGAGGTTCATCTCCAACCTCTCTGGTCGATGTGCACCTTTCAGCAAACTGATGAAGAAAGACGCCCCCTTCAGATGGGACTCAGAATGCCAGGCAGCTTTCGAGTAGATCAAGGAGTACCTCCTCACTCGTCTAGTCCTAGGGGCATCTGTCAAGGGTAGATCCCTCATACTCTACATAGCCTCCATGGATGCCTCACTGGGAGCTCTATTGGCGCAAGTCAATGAAGAAGGTAAAGACTAGTCACTCTATTACCTCAGCCAAAAATTGATCGGTGCCGAGTATCGCTACTTCCCCATGGAGAAAGTATGCTTGGCATTGGTGTTTGTCGTCAAGAAATTGCGGCACTACCTCCTGTCTCATCGGGTTGAGCTCATATCTAAGCACGACCCCCTGAAGTTCCTTCTCAAACAACTCGTTCTCTCAAGACGACTGGAAAAGTGGGCTCTCCTGCTCATGGAGTACGACATCACTTATGTCCCTAAAAAAGTAATCAAGGGGTAGGGTATGGCTGAATTCTTGGCAGCCCATCCAGTACCAGAAGATTCTCCCTTCAATGCGGAACTTCCAGATGAGGAGTCTCTTTCTCTTCAATAGCAACAACTAGCTAAATAGAGCGGGGATGTCTTGCATTACTGGCAGCAGGATGCCCTCACAACCAGCCTACCGTGCTGGGAGTTATACTTCGATGGCACTTCTCGAGGTATTACCCAGAACACCCTCAGCTCAAGCATTACGGTAGGTGCCGAAATTATCTTCTTGACTCCTCAGGGTGGAGTTTTGTACAACTCCTGCACCCTCATGAAGGCCCTGACCAATAATGAAGCTGAGTATGCAGTCCTGATCATCGAACTCCAGATGGCTTTCGACATGGGAGTCAAATGCCTCATAGCCTATGGAGATTCTCAACTAATAGCCCGACAGGTCCTTGGTGTCTATGACGTGCGAAAATCAGAGCTGGTCCCGTACCATGCTGCCATCACTCGGCTAACCCAGAGGTTCTATTTCTTCGAAATAGACCACGTTCCCAGAAGTGGCAATGCCCAGGCGGACGCCCTAGCAAAGTTGGCCATGGCCATCAAGCTACCGCCTGAGGGTGAGGTCGACATCACAATCAAACATAGGAGGCTGATGCCTAGCTCACTCGAAAGTGACTCCAGTCTCACAGCTTACGAGGTCCAAGATCTTGACTGGGACACTCCTCTAGAAGAAGAAGATTGGCGTGAGCCCATCATCAAATTCAAGAGGGGATGGCTCCCCCCTGACTGGGCTCAAAGAGCCCAATTATTTCATCGAGCAACATCATATGAGTTGATTGGCAACTCCCTATACCGGCTCATCCATGAGAAGGACAAGTCCATTCTCTTGAGATGCGTCTCCCCAGTAGAGGCTCGAGCCATTATGCACGAGGATCATTCTGGGCTGTGCGGTGCACATCAGGCCAGAGATAGAATGAAGTACAACATCAAGCTTAAAGGCTTCTATTGTGGCCCAGGCTGTTTTGACGATGCCCATGTGTGAAAAAGTCTCTTTTGATCCCCTCTCTATGATTTGCATTCATATATCTTTGATGAATGTGGCTTAACTGAGCTGAAACATGTATAGAGGTCATAGGGTTTAATTCCATGATTGCCTTGGTTGTTTTACAACCATTGCTCGGACCTTGTGCTTTATTGCACTGACCTTGTACGTTATTGCATGGACTTTGTTCTGCATAGCATAGACCTTGTTCATGACTGCCCAGACCTTGTGCATCATTGCATGAACCTTCTCTTAATTGCACTGACTTGCTCAACCATTGCACCGACCCAATCTTTGGTGCTTCACAGTCTTGCACCAACCCAACCACTCACATGCATTGACCATTAGTTCAAATGCTTTGAATGCATCGAGTGTTTGAGGATTTCAGTTGCTATGCTTGAAGTTTTTAATGAATGACAATTTGCATTAGTGCAGGTTCATTGTGGAGTTTTCTCTCAAATCTTGATTCAATGTAAGAAATAATGTTCAATTGCAATTTCAATGTGGATGGAATGTTATTGGTTCAAATCAGGTTTTACGTATGGTAGTCTCTCTTAACATTGCATATTCAATTGATCTTGAAGCTTGATTGATGAACCGTGGTGTTTCACTTGATTTTATTTAGTTTTACTGCATGTCAAGAAAAGTGTCGACACTCTTTGGTCCTAGTGGCCACTACACCTTCGTCCTTAAGCATTCAACCTATATTAGGTGAAATTTGGCCCTGAGAATAGTTACGTCGCAGTGGAGCGAACCCCTTATCCCTTTGCTGAAGGCGTGAGCGCTCTCCTGCCCTAGTAACTGATGTATCTGGGCTAAGTTAACTGGCTAAGAATAAAAGAGAAGAAGATGAAGTCGTGATCTAACGGTGAATGAGATATTTCATTTCTGTGAAATCGTAAAATACACGTTACTCGGGGCATCCCCGAGATATATATAAAAGTTCACCAACAAAAAAATGAGCAAACAAAAGGGGGCTACTGCAACGGGCGTCGGAAGATATCTTCGAGCTCCAAAATTCTCAGGGAGGGGTGACAGGTCAATTCTTCTAGTCAAGATCGGTGGCTTCCAGCTGCTCTAACCTCTCCTCAAGAGATGTGGCTTTTCCTTCGGCCAGTTCTACCTCCTCTACGCTCTGAACTTCTTGTTGCTCGATTTCTTGGAGCTCAGTCTCAGCCCTGGAAAGTTTGGCACACAGTTCAACTATCCTAGCTGTCAAAGAGGCCCGACATTGTGAGGAGGTGCTGGCAGCATCTCGCATCTGTCATGCGCTTTCTCTTGAGGAGGCAAGAGTGTTCCGGCATTCAGTCTGCTCAAGTTTTATGGCCGTTAGCTGGTCATCCACTTCTCGGCCAAGGAATTCCCTTCTGTTCACATATTTTAGCAACAAGACCACCCACGACATCCAGTCATCCATGGGGCAGCCAAAAGCCAGCAGTGAACGGGAAAGGTGCTCTACTAAGCCCCTCAACTGCACATAGGTTAAATCTCGACTGGCCGCTATGGTCTATTGCAGGGTTCCTATGAACTACCCATCTATCTCCCTGGGGAAGTTCAGAAATGGAGTGCTATGCTCAGATTGTAAGACCTAGCTCCAGAGGACGGGCTACTAACCAGAGCCCCCGAATTCACACCCGCTCGATGGAACGAGACTACAGGCCTTGTTGACCGGGAGAAGCCAGTCTTCAGTTTGTTTCTTGCCCCGTTGAAATGGGGGTACAGAGAAGAATCTTTCTTGCTGGACTGCCTGACGGTCCATTTCAAGCATCAGATTTCTATGGGGTGGTTTGTCGAGCTGAAGGCCACCGATGCCCATGCATTCAGACCTGGAGCAGTGGATTTTACAGACTATGTGCTGCAACATTATACTTCTCTCTTGGTCAAGGTTGGAGATATCTTAGTGTGTACGCCTCGAGGTACTGCTACCCTATCTCCCGGGGCCTATGCTGTAGTATGATTGAAGTGTTCTGCCCCGAATATAATACTTTCTACACTTCGGAGGGCAACTTAGTGGCTTGCCAATCGACGGAGAGTCGTACGAAGAAGTTTACTGGCCAGACTGGCTGAAAGATCAGACCGATGACGAAGGACGGTACTTGACAGGCTTCGTTTATCGCTACTTGATGAAGGCGTATCGTACACTTTGCCACTCATCATACGATACGAGGGAGGCACACAAGCCTGGAGAGAAGAGGCGCGTGTGGATGGGCGCTTGGCTCCAGCATTTCTTCAGTGGGAAGTAGAAGTACGAAGACTTTCCTACAGTAGCACCGACTGCCTTGAGGTGAAAGAAAAGGGTCCGACGATAGGCTGCTTTCTCATCCACTTTGAAGGAAGGGCAACAAGGGGGCCCGAACCCTACCGGTGTTGATGCAGTCACACACTGTGCTGCATATCTTACCTATTGGATTTGTTCTTTTGCTCTCCCGCAAGGTGATGAGAGCGTGATTAAAGCAGAGGTGATCTACCCCGCTTGTTTGGTGGCTTGGGGCACGAAGCTGTCCCTTTGTCCAGTGGCTTTATGCCTTATTTACAAAATGTTGGGAGACCTGCACAGGACTCGTCTCCCCAGGAATTTACGGACAGTTGGTCCGTTACACTTTTTTAATGCTTGGGTCTGCACCCTATTTTCGAAAGTTGCTCCTCGAGCACTGCAATCATCTCGCCTTGTTTCGAGAATGATAGAGTTTGCAAGTGCTGAACCGACTTCAAAAGTGGAACAACTCTTCGCCATTTGGGGCAAGCTGACCAAGGTTCCCATGGACTAGCCTGGGGTTCTGCATTTTTGGAGCCTGGCGGCCTATTCTAGCCCACTTGTTAATAAGATGCAGAAGTGTAGTCTATTCGAGACAAAGAAGTATATACATCCAATCTCTGGTGACAAGTGCACGAGGCCAACCCTGGAGCCGGAGCTGGTTGATTGGGTGCTAGCTATCAGACCAAGCATCCTTATTTTTCAGAAGAGTGGCATCCTGTGGCTGGAGCCATACTATCCATTTTGATTCAGTCAGAATTTTGGCTATGATAAGCACATTCCTCCCTCCTCTGCACAACTTGCACTACCAAACAGGCACAGAGCTAGCCAGGTGGCCAATGACGAGGCTCGCGTGTGGTGGGATTTCTTTCACCGCTGAGAGGAGGCATCATTCATGGTGCCGACCCCTGCTCATTTTCCCCGCGTCACTCCTGAATACATTAAATGGTGGAATGCATGGATGGGGTTTTATAGAAACTCCTGCCGAAACTGTTGGGCTGTTGCAGAGCGCAGATTCTTGGACTCCCAGCCAGAGCCGATCCTTGACATTGAACCATCTTATTTGAAGAAGCTAAAGTCTTGGACCAATACAGAGGTGATGGTTTTTCTGGAAGCTCGGAAGACTGCAAAGCACCGTTCACCCAGAACCTACCCGAACTTTCCCGAGATCAGTAAGGATGACTATGTGAAGATGCTTTGGGGGTTGTGTCACATAAGCAGCGAACGGGTAGTCCTTCAGCAGCTCCCTTTGTCGGTGGAGGAGCCCATCCCGTCCGTGGCCGATTGGCATCCCGAGACTGATAGTTTGCATCCTTATCGGACTTTCATCAGAGGGGAAGACAGGCGGGATGCACTGTATAGTAACACCCCCTGCTTATTTGCATTGCTCCGCTCTCATGGGCTCTTAGTAGCTGGCCCGAGTGAAGCTATTCTGGACCAGCCACTTTTGATCTCCTTCAAGTACGCTGATGGATGGGGGCTGGACCATTTAAGCTTGTACTATTATCGGTCTTCTCGTGGCCATGCGGACTTGGCGTCACTGGTCGAGCGAAGCGAGAAGATAGGAGATGTATGTTGGCTTGTTCGCGAGACGGCCTCAAGAGACAAGATGCCTTTGCTGTTCTACTGGTCCCTTTCTCCTTTGTATACATGACTGGCAGGTATCTTTCATTTCTTCATTTCAGCTTCCCAGACCGTTTCTCTTCTATTTCAGTGTATACCATTCTCACCTTTGTGCTTGTTCAGTTCGACTCTCTTCGGAGGAGACCCGGCACTTCAGGGAGTTGCTAGTGAAGGCCCAAAAGCTGACTTATTTCGGGGTTCCTGAGCCGGCCCCGACGACAACGCCATTGCCTCCTGGCAACTTGTGAAAATGAACGAGGTCCTAGGTCAGAGAGGCTGTTGGCAAGGCCAAAGTGGCTGTCACTAAGTTGACGCGGGCTCGTTGGAAGAAGGCTGCAGAGCAGGAACCAACGATTGTCCCTCCTCCAGTAGTATTATTTGAAGAGTTTGAGGCCTCTCATGTATAGAGGCCCAAAACTAAAGGTATACTCTTCATTCTTTTGTGCTTTGTTCCTTGTTCTGGCCACATCGGCTGATTCTTTCTTTGCAGCTGTTGGCACTATTGCTGCGGTAGTTGGACAAGAGGCAGCAACTGGTGCCGTGACTGAAGAGAGAGAGGGGGTAGCACCCATAGCCCCTGTGGAGGGGGATTTGGCTTCTCCGACACCTGGCCACGAGATGGAAGGTAATTTGTATTTCATTCATAGGATTTCCGCGACCCATTATATCTTCAGTAGACTCGACTACTCCTCATTTGCATTTTAGTTGAGATACAGTTGCCTTCGCTTCCTATGGTCGGGGCCATTAGGGAAGCCTCTATTGGGGAGAGAACCATTCCAAAAGGTGAGCCTACTCCCAGGATCCATCCGGTCGACGCCTCCATTGCAGAATCGACTGAGGAAGTCTTCACCGAGGGAGTTGTGCCTATTGGAGGGGCACTTGTTTCGACGGGGGAGCATTAGGCATCGGCAGAAAGCCCTTCCTCCTCAAAGCAGGTTGATTATGGCGGTGATTCCAGTGACGAGGAGTTCCCGCCTGCCGAGACGGAGACTGAAGATGCCGGGGCATCTTCAGCTTATGAAAGTGATTACACAACCTTCAGTCCACCCCGACTAACATGGAGCGGCATTGGGCCATCTGGTCCACTTGTAAATGAGGGGGTTGGACCTACGGAGGCCATGATTTCTACCACCACCAGCTTGAGCTTTGTGCCGATTGAGGTGAGGGGTCCTCTGCCGCCTTCACTTCATAGCTCTTCTCATTATTTTTTGTATCAGATGCCTGACGCATGTGGCATTCATTATGCAGGCTGAGGTGTCGCTGCCAACCATAACTGTGCAGATACCTCTCCTGACTTTGGGTGTGGGTCAATCAACCTTCCCACCAGTCCTGCGGCCCATCGCCCTGCGATACCCCAAGGACTATGTTGCGGCAACGAGCTTGGAGGCACCTGGGGCAATTGTGGGGGATACTAAAATGACTGAAACTGTAGGATCTCAGCCTCCTATCACCGGTAAAGAGTCGCTTCCGGGGGAAAGGAGTCTCCCCGAAATAGAAGCGGGAGAAATCATTGAAGTAGAGGCTGGGGCTCCTAGGGCTTTAGCCCTCGCTACAGAATTGGCCTCCGTGGGGGCCAGTTAGGCTGGGCATGAAGAGCAAGCATCCTCAACTATTGAGGTTCTCAGCGCAGCTTCGCCACAGGAGGTTGGAAGGGAGGTTGCTGTTATCGAGACTTTCTCCACTACGTTAGCTGCTAGAGTCGGCTCTAGTGCTGGTGCCTTACAAGTTATGCCGTCGTCGTCTTCCGAACCGAGCGATGACATCTGGGCTGCTGTTGATAGTAGAGTAGATTTTTAGCTTCTCGACACGTCACCACATGTTCTACAGTCGTTGAGTGACCTGGCCCCTCATAACAAAGTCAGTCAAGCTATCCCTCTCAATCAGCAACGCCTGCTCAACTTTGCGGATGAAGAACAGGTCCCTCTTCCCTTGAATGTTGAACCGCCTGAGGAATGTCATTAGATGCTTGTCTTTAGGGTGATATGTCCTGACGGCATCTCCACGATCATACTTGAAAGAATTGACCCCGATAATGAGGAGGTGGCTAGTGTCCACTGTATCGGTCTCTGAGTCCGAGGATTCTGCGACCGCTGTAAGCTGCTCATGCCCCCAATCCAAGGAGTGAACATTTTCCCATGTCACCATGGCACGAGATGCAGTAGAAAAAGAACCAGATGCCATTTGATCTGCAAAAGCATACCCAGAAGAATAAACAAAGTCAGAACATGGTTGATGAAAATGGAAGCTCTGAGAAAATTTTGGCAGAGTCTCCCCAGCCCGGGAGATTGCCAGAAAGAAGTGGGAACACGTCCACCAGGGGAACGATCCCTAAAATAGGCCATGGGTATCACACCGAGGGCAAAACGGAACACCCAGGGCAATAGCTCTGAGGGCAAGGCCTACTAGGAGCCTCCCGGGGTCTGAAAAGAGGGATTTGAATCCCGAAGAACAAGAACTCTCCCTCACCAGCTCAAAGACACCGCCACAACCTGAAGGTCGCTCGGCGCCGTGGGAAGAAAGAGGAGAGGAGAGAGAATAATTTTGTTGAAATGAGAAGAGATGCGTAAGAAAAGAATAAAAATGGGCATATATAGGCCGCCCTCCCCTTGGTTAATACGCCGCGCTACAGAGCGTGCCGTACTAAGCCTATGCCCTCTCAAAATGGCGCGGGGTAACCCCACGCCAGATTAGCCCCTATACCAATCGCGCCTGTTTAGCCACCGCACCAGTTTAAGAGCCATCACGTGTCTCTGCCAGTCAGATGAAGAATCTACCCAGTCGGAGTTCATCCGTCGGCCCCGCATCACTCGTGCCTTGCTCGCAGCACCCGCGGCTGGGGGGCATTTGTTGACACTCAAAATATGCTCGATGGCGATCAAGCCTAAATGACAAGAATGATGCGGCCCACTAAAGCAAAGAAGCCAAAGGAAACCAATACACCAAAGCCTTCTCGAGCTGTTCTCTCCCCCTAGCATCATCTAGTTACCCGGGTCACGAGTGTGCGCGGCGGCCGTTGTGGTCCGATTGATTGATTTCATTGCTTTGTTTGTGTGAATGCGGATTAGGTCCTAGGGCTGCGGCCTCTTGCTGCTTAATCCCCACTTGGTGTCACATCAAGAAGCTTCGACTTTTTTGAGGACGAAATCTCCTGGTTGGAAGTGTCTGTCTCAGACTTTGGCATTGGAGTATCGAGTGAGGCGACGTTGATATTCCATTGCTCGCATGCTGGCAATTTCTCAGACTTCATCTGCTAGGTCGAGATTCTCGAACAATTTTTTACCGTTTACCTCGGGTGAGAAACAGATGACTCAAAGGGAGGGGTTGCCAATCTCCAATGGGATCACGGCCTCGGTGCCGTACACCACCTGAAAGGGACTCTCACTGGTTGCCATTCTGGGAGTCATTCTGTGCGACCAAAGTACGGTTGGCAATTCCTCAAGCCAGCTACCCTTGGCTTTACCGAGCCTAGTCTTGATGCCTTTTAAGATAGTCTTATTGGCATTTTCGACCAGCCTGTTAGCCTGAGGGTGGGTGACCGAAGTGAAGTGATTGCAGATGCTTAGGTCGGCACATCTATCTTGGAAATAATGAGAATCAAATTGTCGACTATTATCACTCACTATCACTCGGGGGATGCCGCAACGACAAATGATCGACTTCCAGATGAAACTCCACACGACTATCTCGGTGATCCTCGCTGTGGCTTCGACTTCGATCCACTTGGTGAAGTAGTCGATGGCGATGATGATAAACTTCTTCTGGGCCTGAACCGTAGGGAACGGCCCAAGGATGTTGATCTCCTACCGAGCGAAAGGATAAGGCTCGACTAGGGTGACGAGCTCTGTTACCGGCTGATGGACCAAGTGGTCAAATCACTGGCATCGGTCACACTGCTGTACGTAGGCCGAGCAGTTACGTTGTAGAGTGGGCCACCAGTAACCCTGCTGAAGCAAGATCCTAGCGAGCAACCTTCCTCCTTGGTGCGCCCCGCATAAGCCTTCGTGGACCTCTTGAATCACTCACCTGGCTTCGTCAGTACTGATGCATTTTAGAAGAGGATCGGAGAAGGATCTTCGTTACAATCTTCCCATCTTAAGAAAACATTCGTAAGACAATACATCAGGGACACTACCATTGTCAACAAGAATCCTATCTACGTTACATTGATTTATTGTAGCCGATACAACTAGGGCGTCGTCATGCGGGGTGGTCAGCCCTTCAAGGTCTTGGTCTGAAAAGATGATAACCTGTGGCTCACTTGGCGGGGCCTTCGGGGGCTCGATGGCTCGACTCACCCGTTCTGCATGACGCTTCCTTCCTCGCCTACTATCTCCCCTTGATGCATCTCCTCTAGCGATGACATTGATGTGTACCCCGCGGAGGGCTTTGTCAATCTCTTCTAGCGCGCCTCAGTCTTCCTTGTGCCGGGTGACGAACTGGGATAGGTGTCCCTAACGGACGAGGCGCTCGATCTCATCCTGGAGCTGGCGACAATCGCCGGTATGATGCCCGTGATCGCTATGGAATAGGCAGTGCTTACTGCGATTGCAGCTCTTTGACTTCATTGGCTCGGGTTGGCGGAGGAGGCCCAAGCCCTTGATGTCTTTGTAGATTTCGTACACTGGAGCGGTTAATGGAGTGTACCACTCGTACCTCCGGGATGGTTCTTTGTGCTCCCTGTCTTGGTTCAGCCTCTTCCCTGGGCCCGAGCTCGGCTCGGATGCCCACTTCTTGTCCCCCTCCCGACCTGAGCCAGTTGCGGCTCGGCATGTGCTGAGAACCTCTTCACACTCAGCATGGAGTAAAGCCAGAGTCACTAGCTTGGCAAGGGTCGAGGGAGGGTGAAGGACAAGTTTACGGTGGAGGTTCTCGTCACGGGTGCCTCCGGTCAGTGCAGTTATGGCTGAGGCAATGTCTAGGTGGGGGATCCGCAGGGCTTTCGACTTAAATCAGTTGATATAAGCCCGAAGGCTCTTCTCTTGCGCCTATTTTAGAGCCAACAACCCCGCTACTGACCTTGGGGGGCCACTGCTGGCAAAACTCTCCTTGAACACTCGCCAAAATTGCTTGAAGTCTCGGATGGATCTGGGGGCGAGGGCCCGGAACCACTCTTGGGTGCCTTGGACCAAGGTGGTCACGAAGGCTCGACACTTGATGGCGTCGGATGCCCCGTGGAGGGTCATCAGAGTGTCAAAGCTGTCAAAGTGGTCGGGCGGGTCGCCCTGGCCATCATAAGACTTGAAGGTCGGAATAGAGATTCTGGGAGAAATCTCTACCTTCAGGATGCAGTCGGAGAATGGGAATTTCTCCTCGTCCTCTGCTGAAGGGGTCTTCTGCAGGGCCCGTAGGGAACGATCCTACTTTGTGAAGCATCTCTCGAACTCTCACAGTCGGAGGGACAACTCTGGTTGTCGCAGCGCTGAAGGGCTATTAGGGCATGCCGACGTGTTATCCTGATGTTCCCCGCGGACTTCAGTCTCTGGGAGCGGATGACGCCCCCCATGTTTCCCTCGCCTTGGCATGGAGGAGGCCTCTTGCTCTGGAGGAGGGGCTTGCGAAGGTCCTTCTGACCTGTTACGGATAATCCACCGCACTTGGAGAGTGAAGCGACCTCTGGAGGTTTCCTGGGATGCATCGCTGCGGTGGGGGCTTGCTGGGGGGATGAGCGATCTTTCCTCCCTGGCTACCTGAGTCCTCAGGAGCTCCACGAGGACATCTAGTTTGGCGTTGAGGGTTTGGAAAGTGTCGGCGTTCCCGGTTTGTGGTAGCCCTACGACTGCGGACGGAGGTGGTTCGTCGGCTGGGGTGCTGGCGTTGGAGGGGGGATTCTGTGTGGCCTGAGAGAGAGCCTCTCCCGCCACCCCTACGGCCTTACCCTTATTACTGGTAGACCTCCTCCCCGTCTCCTTTGTTAATTGGCTCAGCAAACCAAGTGTTAACAAGTTTTCCCCAAATGAGGAGAGTTCAATTTTGATTGTCTACAACTATATTCCCCAGATTTCCTTTTTTTCTCAGACCGATAGGATGCAATTTCATCCTGTTAAGACAATTATTTTAAGCCTAAAATTTTGAGCTAGTCCTCCCCCACATCCATCGCCACCACCGCCATTGGGTCATGTTTGTCAAAGCCAGATCAAACCATGATCTCTAGAATGGAACTCTATTTGAAAAAACAATGCCCAGCCTCACATGCACGAGGCAATACCAAAGTAGGTGCTCTCATCTCTCTCTCCCCCCACTCCTCGAGGGTATCGATGAAGGAGGGTGTGGAGTTTCCTTCCTCCCACTCTATTTTTCTCTATCCTCCCTCGGGGGTTGAATTGTTAAGGGGTACAAATGTATTTATAATTTTTACTCTGGTATATCTTAACTAGAGTTAAATTAAGACCAACGTCATAGAACTAATCAAGATGGATCTATTTCATAATATTAAATGATTATAGTGACAGAGAGCATGATATAATATCTCTAGAATTTCTAGAGATAGAAACTTTGAGATTTTCTCTCTCGGGGGTACATGACCATCCCACCTTGCTGTGGGGGGGCAGCCACCCCTTCTCCCAGCCATCTTCTTTCCTCCCTCCACCCTCCACACACCTGCAGGCCGATCCAACAAGACTTGATACCCTCCAATTGTCAGAGAAGCTTTAAAGCTTTTGACCTCCCTTCCTACTCCGGGCTCGCCCAAGAGTTTATATTGGAGCGATGCTCATGTGGTTGCTGAGGTAAAGCTCTTTTCTTCGGTCTCCATCCCTGTCCACCCTCCGGCCTTCACCAACCATGGGGAGTCTACAGTCTTCTCCTCCTCCTAAGATATTTCAGGGGTTCTGGTTCCTTTCCTTTTTGCATTGGTGGCCAAGACACCCCTGGGAGACCCCCATATCTACAGATCAAAGCTCTCTTGATCTAGCACCTGGGCATCCACATTGAGTTTGGGATGGCTGCACTTAACAACTGTCACATGTTACTTCATTGCACCAAGGAGGATGACTTCTTGGAGATCCTTTTGCGGGAATGGCTTTCCATCAAGGGGCACCTCTTTCGCTTATTCAAATGGTCCCCTAACTTCAAGTGCAGCATGTAACCCCCCACTTATTACAGTTTGGATCACACTGCCTTGCTTGAAACCTCATCTTTTTCATGATTCTTGTGTCTGCTCCATTTCCAGAAACCCAGGGCAAGTTCTTCAAGTTGTCCTATGTAGATTGCAACTCACTAACACAGTGGCGACATATGTGTGCATCGAACTCAACATTCTCGTTGAGTGTCCAAGTCATATATAGATTGGCTCGACTCTACGGGGTATTGGCATGAGATCTGTCATGGATTACTGCACAAGATGTCATCTCCTCGGTCATGTTGTCTGTCCTATTGTCATTCCTAGAACTGCCAATGTTCACCTCCCTCTGTTGCCCCCCCCATCTGGTTGTGCTTGTAGAATATCTCCCTCAAAATGCCCTCCTTCTAAGAACTGTCTGCCAGCCTCTACCTCTCAAGCCCAAGGTGGCCAACCTCCAACGTGTGGGGTTCCCAAGTCCAATGTCACTGCCACAATGTCGACCTCAAATACTTTCACAGTTCTACATGTTGATATAGACATCCCTGAGCCATCTGAGGACTCCTTAGTGCTTGCTAGTTCCTTAACCTAGTTGCCACAGGTCCCGTTGCAACCTGGTACAATGCCACCACCGCGGAACTCCTCTACACTACTACTGACGTCTGTGATGGGGGCAGCTGTGGCAAACCTTAACCCTAATGCATGTTGGATCATTCGATCAATCGCATCCCTCACCATGCTTGGATCAGACGACTTGACCCTCTTCCTTGTTGGAGCACAACATTAAACAAACCCATCTTCACTAGAAAAAGTCAATCTGAATGGCACTCATGCAGATTATGCAAGATCCTGAACCTTTGGTGGAGCACCTCGCCACAATTCTCCTGCAGCACAACATCCATGCCTGGATAGGGCAACCCCTCTCACTCCCATGGCAATCCCCCAAGATGGATCTCTCGCCCTAGAAGGGGACAACAATCACCAGGATGCACCATCCTAGGCAACAGAACCAACCATACATGAGCCTGCTCCAAGGGCCAACCCTTCTTCAGAGCTACAGTGGTTGATGTTGATGTGGTCTCACTCAAATAGGCTGACCCACCACTGCAGATGCCGTTCCCTCGCCGTCGAACATCAAACTTGGCCCTTCTGGGTCGGCCCATCTTGCGGGTTTAGACCCCATTGGACACCTCTGCCTAGAGGGGCTTCCCAAGTCTGCTGCACCAGAGATGATCAATTTGCTCGACATTGACAAGCTTATGTGTTGTGGAATGGATCAAGCGTTGGACCCTATGCTGGCGCCCACATTCACTGTCTCAGTGTCCACAGCCTCCCCTCAAGCTTCACGTTCTCCTATATATGTTGGGGGGACTACCTCGGCTATTGTGCCCATGCATGAGAATTCTCTTGACGGTGTTGAAACCCCAACAGAGAACTTGTCATCGTCAATGGATAATTCTCCAATGACATGACATCTTTGGCTCCCCAAAAGTGCATTTCTCAACCTAGTTGAAAAAGTACATGTAGAATTCGATTGTCTGTTCTTATGGCATGCTCCCAAAGTTCTATAATTGTTTGTTGAGATATACTACTATTGCTATTTTCTTAGGTGTGGATTCAACTAGTTATGATTTTATGAGAGGCTTTTGGGACCAACTGTTAAGGAGTTCAATTGATGGTGCTATTTTGTTCTTAGTTTAACTACTGCTCCTTTTATTCCTTTTGTTGTTCGTAACCCAACTACTTTAGAGTCTATACAGGCAACAATGTCATTTGTTATTGCAACCCATCATATTTATAATTTATATTTCTTAAATTTAGGTGATACATTTAAGCACACTATGGCTCTTAAGGAACGCCCAAATGACATTGGATGGTCCCACAGAGTTATGTTGGATGGCAACCGTAGGTGTTGGCGTTGCAACTACTGTAAAACAGAACACCGGAGAGGAGGATTCGGTGCAGGATACTCTGAGATTGCTGGGTGTACGCATGTGCCTAGAGATGTGAAACTTGCAATGGCCAAGCACTTGCGGGAGAAGAGAGTTGAGATGCAAGAAAAGGAAAAAAAATAAGAAAAGATATGAAGCGGTAGTTAGCGGAAGAGCAAGTGGTAGCGATGAGGATGAATGCGCATGGACACCTAGTGACGAAGACCTACAAGTGTGTACTGACTAGCCTAATGTGTATGTCACGGTGAATGATCCATACGAAGCGTAGTTTCGTTAGGTAGTGCGTCAGAGGAGGAAAGAGGCAAGACATCCCCAGGAGATGAGAGTGCAAAGTCGCGAGGTGGCAAGGACTGGAGCATCAGAGAGTGGTGGTTCATCTACAACTCGACAACCACGGGACATGATGAGTTTCTTCACTAGTGACTCGGGTTCACAAAGAAAAAGGACGATCGATCAACATTGAAGATGTGGCGTCCAGTGCACTATCCTGAGGGCATGGCAAACAAACGAGGATGGATGATGCATGGGCCTAAATGGAAACTTGGACAGACCATTGCAAAATGGTGGCACCACGTGGGTCTGCCTTTCAATGCGTCCAACAGCCCTTACTACAAGCCAATGTTTCAGGAAGCACAAGTTCTTGAGTTACACGTGCAACCACCTATAGCGCGAGAGTTGGCCAACATATATCTTGCTGAACAAGTTGCTGAGATCAAGAGTTATGTTGATTCATTCAAACAAAAATGGACAAAATACGGAGACACACTAATGTATGATGGATGGTCAGGTACCACAAAAAGTAGCCTGATCATCTTCCTCATTTATTGTAATAGACAGGTTTTCTTTCACAGATCAGTGGATGCGTCAGGCCAAGTCCATAGTCACCAATATATTTTGTCACTGATGGAACAAGTGGTGACTGAGATCGAGGAGGAGTACATTGTTTAAGTGGTGACATATAATGACTCGAACTATCAGAAGGCTAGGGAGGAACTGATGAGGACCAGATGACATATTTTCTGGACCCCCTGTGTAGCACACTATGTAGATTTGATGCTGAAAGAGATTGGTCAGCTTCGTGTAGTCAAGTCTGTGATCGAGGTGGCACAAAAAGTCACGACCTATATCTACAACCACACACTTGTATTGGCATAGATGAGAGAGCATTGTGGCAGTGAACTGTTGAGGCTCGGCATCATACAATTTGCCACCAACTACATCATATTGCATAGCCTTTTGAAGCACAAGTATGGGTTGAAGCAAATGTTTAGGGGTAAGACTTGGCTAAGTTCCTCTTTTGTCGCTTCACTTGAAGGAGGGGAGGTCGAAGAGATTGTCAACACCAGTAAATTTTTGGATAGTGTGAAGATATTAGTATCATTGATAAAGCTAATGTATGAGGTACTGAGATGTGTGGATGGAGATAGAGTACCAACCATGGGGTTGGTGTACAACAAAATTGAAGCTACAAAGCGGAAGATTCTTGCAATGTCCAAGAAATATGGACCCACTATCTTAGAGATTGTGGAGGACAGATGGGACGCACAAATGAGCCGCGATCTTCACATGGCAGGTAAACATTTACATTCTCTAACAATAAATGAGCTGCGATCTTCAGCTAATACAAAAAATTTAGACTGTCTTATGATTGTAGCGTACTACCTACACCCGGCCTTTCAATATGCTCGGGGCCTCGCTTATGACGATACTTTGATAGAATCCGTCAACATTGTGGTAGACCGATTGTCTCGCAGGCCAACAGATGCTGCTGATGCGTTGAATGAGGTATACTTGGATATTTTGATATTAAGAATATGAAATGAATTATGTACTTATTATTTCCGATAATGCAGATGAAAACATTTAGAGAAGCAATTAGTTCATTTGCGACACCTAATGCCGTGGCCAGCCGTGACAGACTCGATGTAGGTAATGTATTTTGACAATGCACATTCTATAGCTCGATAAGCTGTGATGCATCTAATTATTATAATGTTCACCATCTGCCTTCATCGCAGTTGAGTGGTGGCTAAATTACGGCACTAGTGCACCGACAGTAAGGAAGATCGTAATGAGAGTTCTATCACAAATATCCTCATCGAGTGGGTGAGAGCAGAATTGGTCGACGTTCTCCTTCTTACATACCAAGTTCAGGAATAGGCTAACACACAGAAGGCTTGACAAAATAGTTTATGTTTATCACAACATGAAGCTAAAGGTTAAGCATGTGCAGATGGATGTAAGGAGATGAGAGGGAGATTACGACCCAACAGATACTGTGTACTTGCGAGATGATGATAACCCTATGGTTTCATGGGTCACAAGAACCACAATCGAGCGTGGTGAGACAGAACTTGACGAGGACGGTGAAGAACCAGACGAGACACCGAGACCTAATACTTTTCTCGCAGCAGTTGTACAGCAGGCAGTGGGGGAGGTGTAGATGGATGCAAGGAGAGGAGAGTGAGATTATGACCCAACAGATGCTGTGTATTTGCGAGACGATGATGACCCTATGGTTTCATGGGTTGCAAGAACCACAATCGAGCGTGGTGAGGCAGAACTTGACGAAGAGGGCGAAGAACCAGACGAGACACTGAGACCTAATACTTTTCTCGCAGTAGCTGTGCAGGAGGCAGTGAGGGAGGGAGATGACAATGATGTATCCAAGGAATTCTATAGTTTCTGTAAAATACTAACACTTATCTTTTCCTAGAATAATCTCATGCCTATAGCACTTCTCGATAATTATTTTCACATGTTCTTCGTGTTCTTTAATATTATTACATCAACCGTGTTCACATTCCTTACGGTCTAATGGGGATCGTTTACAACCGTCTTTAGGCCCTTGGCCGGATCACCTTTAGCGGTCTATCATGAGACCGTCTACCACTAGGAGCGGTCGTTTGGGTGATCGTCTCTCTCCCTGCTACCTTAGTGTTATCCTTTTTGTATCAATTCTGCTCGAGTCTCCTCATCTCTCTCTCTCTGGTACTCACCCGTGAAACCTAGGATTCATTGTTAGCCGGTTAGCATCAAGCATGCGCACATTCATTTGTAGAACCAAAAACATGTCATATCATAACATTCATAAACATCCATATGTACATGAGTCACATAGTACATCGGGCATGTCCCTCTGGGACTCCGCTATCGTCCGTCCCCTCGTGCCTCTTCGATGGCGGGGCCATCGCTGAGCTCGCCTCCTCACTGTGACGTCGGCGTCGCTCCTCCTCCTCCTCGTTCCTCCGACGATCGGAGGAGCTCGTGAAGTACCCTCGGTAGGAGCTGTGCATACCACTCGGAGCCCCGCTATACTCCAGCCTCCGGCTTATCTGCTCATACACCCGCACCTCTCCTCTCAGCTCTGTCGCCTCTATGCGAGCACGCTCGGCCTCAGCTCGGTGGCGGTCCACCGCTGTTGTCTCTGCACGCCAGCACTCCGCCTCAGCTCGGGCACGCTCGGCCTCAGTCCGGTAGCTGCTCACCTCAGCGACCTCCACCCGATGGTGCTCTGCCTCATCTCGGGAATGCCCTGCCTCCTCCCTCAGCCGGGTAACCTCGCTCAGCACTACTGTCAGCTCAGTCATCTGCATATACATACATCATAATAACCTAGCTGTATGCATAATCATAATCGATAGAGGAGGTTTAACTATCTACTTACCCTCTCGGCGAGTGCGGCCTCGGCCTCCTCGGCCCGTGCTACCATCCTGGCAAACTCCGCATCCCGCTCAGCACGATCTGTAGAGGGCTGGGAGGAAGAAGACGGTGTGTCAGCTTCCTGACGCTGGGCTCCCTCGGCTCACTGCATTTAGATGTCTAGATTTGTCAATCTCATAAGCATATGCACAAGTTAAGTCTAAGGGTTGACGAAACTCACCAGGAGAACCAAGGAGCGTCAGAGCTCGTCCCTCTCCTGGATAGTAGAGTGGATCAGTCCCTGAAGCTCGACGATCCGTCCCTGTGGGTCAAGCTGCATTTAGAAAGTCTAGTGTCAATACATCATAATCATAAGCATATTAAGAAGTATAAGGTTAGGGTTGTACTGACCGTCGAGTGCCACGAAAGACCTGGTCTCCGTAGCATCGGGCATAGGCTGTCTGGTAGGCCTCCTCGCTCTCAGCTCGGGCACGTACCACTCGCCCAAGCATCGTCCGGTCCTGGACCAGCTCTGCCACTCACGTGGTCCAGTCGATCTCCGTCACCAAGCCTCGTGCGTGCTGTCCCACGTGCTCCTCCAGCTTCTCGCGAGCTGGGACCTCCACCTCCACCTGGTGGACGCCGATGGTCCTCATGACCAGTCGGTAGTGAAGAGGCTCCACCACATTCATGTAGTGAAGCCAGATATCTCTCCCCGTGTACGCTAGGGCCGCAACCACCCACGGCTGGCCCTCGTGCCTCTCTCCCTGGTATGGCATCCACTGGACCTGTCAAATAGGCAATTGCATCAGCATATAAGCATATTGTCACATTTGCACAAGTTCAAGTTTAGACCTTACCGAGGCATAGGGAAGGGCGTCGATGTCGTCCTGGATTGCCCAGACTTGACGACGCAGGGAGCCCACCTCCCGGGGTGCTTTCCACCATCTCGCGATGGGCAGACGGTCAGGGTACGTCTCTTGTCCTCTCCCCAGCCCGGGGAGATACACGTAGGCCCACACCTACATGCATTGCATCAAAAGAGTCAGCGTACAGCATTCATAGAATTCATAGCAATTGCATAACCAATTTAGGGATTGAGTCGCACTTGAAGTAGTGGGGAGAACCCATCGAGCATCGTGCGTCGGCTCGTCGAGCTGAGCCTGTCAAATAGGAAGGCAAGGACTGCCGTGCCCCACGCATACTCTCCGACTCGGTCCACATCCTCTAACAGTAGTAGAAATCGATAGCTCACCACATCCGCCCGAGTGGCAAATAGCAGCCTCCTAAATAAGAGCATCAGGAACCTCCGTAGGACGATGTCGGCCTCTGGTCCCGGTGCAGCAGCCACCAGCCTCCGCGCTCTGTCCACGAGCCGTCCCAAGTGCTGCTCTGGCAGCTCTCCAGTGGCAATCCTGGCTCCCTAGAGTCTTAAGCTCTCCTGCAGCTTTACCCTGGGTAAAGTCGTCGACTATCACTCTGGCCTCAATAGTTCCAGGCCCAGCAGTCTCTGGGCCAACTCTTAGTAGTCTACGAAGGTCCTCCCACTCACAGGCAAATCGTGCACCCATAGGCCGGTGATGCGTGCCACATCCTTGAGTGTCAGGATCATATGACCCCACGGGAAGAGGAAGGCACGACTAACTGGGTCCCACCGGTCGTGCAGCGTATACAGCAAGGCAATGTCGAGCCGAGTGACCTCCATGCTGAGGAACTCATCGAATCCCATGGCAGCCAGTCGCTTTCACTGGAAGTCCGACAGTGCCAAGTACACTGCACGGACTGAGAGCCATGAGATCCATGTTGTAGCATCCTGGATTCTTACCGGATCTCTATTGGGTATGGGCGGATCTTTAATAGGTTGTTTGGATCCTTCTGGAGGAGTTCGGATTGCTTCTGTAGTTCCCGAGTTGAGTTTTACTCTCTGTGTGGATTTTTCTCTCGTTTAAGCTATGAAACCCTACGATGAGTTTATCTCTTAATTCATCAACTCGTGGACGATACACCAGTGATGTACTCTTCGCGAGAATCATTTTATCTATTTTTTTAAATTTTTTTGATTTAATATATTTTTGGAACATTTTATGGGATTGGAGAGGAAGAGGAGGACTACCTTCCAAGTTACCAATAACGAGGAAGAGGAAGCCAACTTATCGCAGGGATGTCTAGAGGCACCCTCCAAAGAGTCAAAGAAATGAAAAGAGAAGAGCATGAGTAGGAGAAAGAGACTGCTCTCTCTCTCAAAAAAAAACCACCACCGACAGGATTGGTAGTGGGAAGGATCCAGAAGAGGAAGAGGGAGCTATCTACCGACCCTCTGGTAGAAACCCCTCCAGCGAAAAGGGGAGGAGGGACGGAAGAAGGAGTCGGGAAGGGAGGAAAGAAGAGAGGAGGCGGAGACCATTTCCATGGACGGGAAGTCCCATGGGAAAGGGGAATAGGAGAGGAGGGGCTGTGTGTATCACGCTCAACCCTCTCCCCCCAGCGTCACCAGAACTGATAAACGAAGGCAAACGTGCATTCGCACATCGAACCCCCTTCCGGCCTGCCCACCGACCATCGAACTCCCTTTAGACCCGAAGCAGCAGAAGGCCTCCACCTTCCACCATCTGCATCTTCATCTTTCGAAACATCTTCCATGCTTCGACTTGATGGTACAATGCTTTGTATAGAAGGAGGGAGGAAAGACTGTCAGGGAAGGCCCTAAGCGATGGAGAGGAAGAGATGCCCTTCAGACCTTTTATAGGTGAAGGGAGCTTACTTGCCTTAAATGATTCTCTCCTCAAAAACACGCTGAAGGAGCCTTTCCCTACGAACGGTCACCTCAGCCTCCTAAGTTCCTCCCAGCGGGACACACGAAGCGGTCGGGCATTTAAAGCATGAGAAAGCAGAAAGACACCCTGTCAGATGCCTGCCCAACTGGCATGCAAGAGATGCGCAAGAAAATCGGTACTTTCCAACTACTACAGATATGGTGGTCAAACCAAGGCAAAGGCAAGCACAAATGGGCAAGTCCAGATTATGATGCCACCGCCTTACATTTTTCCTTTCATTATACCAAAGAGAGAAAGTTTTTTCTTCAAGAAAAATACAAAAGAGAAAAAAAGAAAATCAAGTACATCAGGCCTCTGGCCTATCCTCAGGCTCGGAAGCTGAAGGCCTGGAAGGACTGCCCCCGGCACCCTCAGCGACGATCGACCTTGGCACTGACCCCACCGGTGTGGGAACTGTCTTGGTTGCACGCCCTCCCGAGGCATCCGGAATCGACGATCCCTCAGATGAGGACGAGTCCCTTTGGTCTTCCTCTTCTCCCGAGGCCGAGTCAGAAGATTCGTAGGTCGCTAGGTCCGAATCGTAGCGTTGACCAGAGGGGAAAATAATCATCCCTGGCGCATGTTCCTCCGCCCAGGAGATGGCCCAATCATAGCCTTGCTTGAACCCCCTGCGGATACCTCGGTGAAGCGTGGACTCATAGTAGGGGAGGGCCGCCACCTTGAGGTCGGCCTGGTAGGCCTCTGAGCATTTAAACTGCTCGAGTGCCTCCGCCCCGGTCGACCCCACCCTACTAGCGAGCTCGGCCTTTTCCCATTCCACCTCGGCCAACCTCCAATCTACCTCGGCCATCTGCTTCTCTGCCTCGGCCCGATCAGCCTCGGCCTCCAACCGAAAGCACACGGCTTCCTCCGCAAGGTCTAGTAGCTCGGCGTGCTCAACCTCCCACCGGCCATCTCGCTCGGCTTGGGCCACGTGCTCCTCCTCTAGAAGCTTGCTCTTCCTCTCGAGCGACTCGCGGGCCCAAGCCAACTGCTTCGTCAATGTCTGAGCTTCCATTTGGCTCACCCTCGCTTGCTCTTTAAGCGAGGAAAGTTCCCGCCGAAGCGCATTACGATCCTCGATGAGCCGAGCTATCTTCTCGTCGGACGAACCAAGGGTCCAGGCAAGACTCGAGCGTTCTGACTCCGACCGAGCATAAGCTTCAGCCAGGGTGGCCCCCATCTGGGCCAGGATCAGGCCACCCTCCATAACCATTTTGAGGGCCGCGGTCGGGGAGTGCTGCCTGTCTCCTCCTCGCACCACCTTCGTGGCTATGCTGCAACATTTTTGGTAAAGAGAGCCCCGAATGCCCAGCCTCTCCAGAGCAGCCGGAATAGGGGCTCCCCCTCCAAGCGACACCCCCTCGAGGACCCCACCGGTTGGCCCGGATTGAGCCGTTGCCTCCGCCACCCCTCTTGCCTCGGTCGGTTGGGGCTGCGTCACCTCTTCTCGCGCCCCCCAGGCCTCCGTCGACTCGGCCCCGGCATCTCCGCCCTGAACGCCACCTACCTCGCTCGGCACTCCAGTCTCGATCACAGTCTTAGAGTCACCCGCTTCGGCCCCCTCTTGCCCAGCAGATGGGAGAGCCAACCGAATAGGCTCGGCCCCTTCTAGCTCGGCAGAGGGGAGAGCCGAACCAGAGCCATCTTCAACCACAGGGACGGCCCCGGCCTTCCTGGCCCACTTTTTGGCCTTCACGATGTCCCGTAGCATCCTCTCCACGAGATCCTTACGCTTGGACCCCCGCTGCTTGGAAGACCCTTCTCGGGCCACCCCCTTGCCCTTGTCTTGGGCTCGGGCGAAACCCTCGAAAACTCGCGACTCAACAGCGGCCTCAGTGGAAAGCGCCTCCTCCTCAGCCGGCCGCCTGGTGTCTGCACAAAGGGAGACAGGGTCAGGGAAAGAAGAATGGCTTCCTCATCCGAAGGGAAAGCTGATCACCGGTGCCCATACCTGCTGGCGGCAGTCGCTTAAGAAGGCACCGCTCGATATTCTCTGGGGTCACCAGCTCTTCCGTAGACTGGCGATGCCTCAACAGGGTCCCTGCATACTCCTCCACCTCCGGGGTGAACTCATCCTATCTCAAAGGGATGTTCGGGTGAAAGTTGGGCATCATGGGGCACCTCTAGGACTCCTCCACCGAAAAAATTCCCACCCAGAAGAACTGAGTCTTCCACCCCTTGTGGGAAGAGTCCTTCACGGCTAAGGACACGCAGCTAGGGAGATGGTTCACCACTTCGTCCTCTACATTTTCCCTGTCCCTGCTCGTCGTTTAGTGCTCGCACAGGTGAGATCGACCTCGTTGGGGTTTTGTGGGTTTCATAGGCTTCGTCAGAAATCGGTGACGGTTCTGCAATCCGTTGGAGTCAATGGACTACTGCGAATGTCAGTGTTCCATTGATACTAATTTCATGTCGATCAGTGGTCCCGTTTGACAGTGGGGAGCCCGGGAAGTCCAATTGTCCCATTTGGGTGATTTTGTTAGAATCGCCTATTTCCTGCGATCCGTGTACCATTGTGACTCCGGATGGAGTCCATGTGATTGTATGCATGTCCATGGCTGTATCCCCTGCATTTTGCCGCGAATGGGGTGTGGGAAGGCCAAGATTGGGCCAACCCCATGGTTTGCTCGCCATCACGGTTGGACGATCGAACCAGGTGTCACACATGGTATGAGCGGCCATGCCTGCACCGTTTATCCTCGTGGAGTCTAGGGGCCTGTGCGGCCACGTGATAGACTACACAAGGTATGGGCGGCCTCATAAGGACCGCCTATCCCCACTTGGGCAGCCAGCCTTCAGCCGCCTGTCTTTCCGTTGGGTTGAGCGGCCTGCATCTGACCGTCCATCCAACTTGACCCTTGGTCAACAGTTGAGTGTTGGTCGTGTTAGGCGGTCCAGTCAAGACCGTTTTGACTGGCACTATAGTAAGTCAGTTCCATTCAGCAATATGGTCAAGACCGTTTTGACCAGGAACTGGACTGGGTCGTGGGCTTGAGCAGCCAAAGCTTGACCACTCATCCCCTTGGGCGGTCCTGTCCTGACCGTCCATCCTATTTAGCCTTTAGGGGTCTGTCTGTTTTGCGGTTGGTCCCCAACCGTTCATCCCCTTGAGCGGCCACATTGTGACTGCCCATCCCTTTAGGCGTCTGACCCTTGAGCGGCCCTCTCTAGACCGTTCATCCCTTGGGCGCCCCCCTTGTAACCGCCCATCCCCTTGGTCTTTTATGTTGGCTGTAATGGCTTGTCCCATGTCCGTCTGTCTTAGGTTTGTGTTCTACGGCGGTGTCTATATGTCGGTAGTCTCTGGATAGGTCGGTTCAGGTGACTGAGTGCGGTCTCTTCCCTAACTGTGACAGTTCCCTAAATGACTCAATCTAGAACTGCTAGCGTCCCTATCTCTGGTCGCGTAGTGGCTATTCCTTGATTGCTGGGTCTGCCTAGCGGTTGAGTGACGGTTCGCTTTGCCCAAAGCATCATCCTCCGAAGTTTGCATTTCTATTTGTCTTGGCTTGTCCTTATGGTCTACCCGCTTTCCCGTGGATGTCTCTTGACAACCTATGAGGGCTAAGACTACGTTATGAGGCAGCCAAGAGTCTTCTTGCTCGTGGTAGGATTCTCTTTCCTACTAATTGAGTCGTCATTGTCTAGTTCTGGTCAACCCGGGGTCACCCAGTGGTTGACACGTAACCATGTGCGTGTCTCGACGATTCTGTCCAGTTCGAGACATGGTTCTGGCTGCAGTAAGGTATCATCTTACCTCATTCTACATGTCCAAGTGTGCTGAGGGTTCTCGATGTTCCCTCAGGTCTCTGCGTGTCGTTTCTTTCGACAGCGTCATTTTCTCTGGCTTAGGATTGGACCGATTGGCAGCTTGTTCCTCTATCAGTGATGATCTTGCCTCCGAGTCGTCTGACTCAAGGATCATTACGTGAGTAGGTCAAGTTGTCTTCTCCTAAGTTTGTCGACAGTGGCTCTGCTGCCTTTGGTGCTTTGTAGTACAGGTGACAGCGCATGATTAGCCTATCTGTACTTCAGCACTCGTGATTTGAGTCTTTGTGTCTTGTGAGCCTCCACTAGTTGTAGCCTTACGACACGCTTCGACATGACGACTTTTACATCGGGGCACTTTCTAGTTTACGATTTGTAATCTAGTTTCCATCAGCTCCCGCAGTTACCATAGTGTCCTTCGGGGGGAGAAAACTAGCTAGAGGACTGGCTCAGGCAAGAGCCACTGTGTGTACATGTGGTCAGGGGCTTGGGACTTGCGTCGTCAGACGTGACCCTGACTAGTCACTCATGACTGTTGTACTGTTCTAGTTTTGATAGTGTCTTGGTCTTGGCCTAGAGCTTGCGGAAGGTTACGCGGACAAGACACTAGTAGGCGTAGCATAAGACGTTAGTGGACGCAGCTGGCCGTTCTTCTGGTGAGGGGTACTCTAGTCACATGGCATGTGACTCTTCGTGGTTCTCTTTGCGTTTCTTATGCATCATGACCTTCCGAGTTAGCCCTCGTGGCTACACTCAAGGTCAGTGTCCTGTCGTATGCATGACGTTCTAGTCATGTGTGGGGCAGTGTGCACGACGTCTAGTCGTGTCGACTGGGCCTGCATCTGTGTAGGTTTTTTCTAGGTTTATTTTCTCTATTTTGCAGGTCCCTCGTAGTGTCAACAGATCGGCAACTCCTGACTTCGTTAGCTTAGAGTCACCTTCCTGTTGCTGCTTGGAGTAGTTTGGGGTGTCGAGGTTAGTTCAGCAGCCGCTTGTCTGGTATGGGTTCTTCCCCTCTCCCTTAGCTTGCACCCTACTCCTGCTCTCCGCCTCTTCTTTTACAGCTTTCTAGCATAGCTTTACAGCTTTGTAGTGTAGTTTTCTAGCTTCGCTACACCTGCTGTTTTACTTGTTCTGTGTTACTTCGTGTTTTCTAGTGGGGATCCGCATGACCCCTTTTGAGCCAGTGACACAAGGCTCACCCCTACTTTTCTGGTGGGTCGTTGTTCATTCTGCTTCCATGGTTCCTGGTGTGCGAGTTCATAGCTGTCAGCTGGTACCTACATCGGGATTCCCCCGACTTTCTTGGTACGTCTTGTCTTTTCTGTCGACTGTACTGTTAAACTTGTTGTCTTTCCTTTGGACTGGACTCTGGTATATAATTGTTGAATTTGGACTAGCTGAGGTCGCGCTCGTCAGCACGGGTCTGAACCCTCAGCCTCGTGTGCACACTCAGACCATACGCCCTAGACCTGTCCTCTAGCTAGTATTTCCCCCACCGGCCCAGACTCGGCGGTACGTGGGGGCCCTATGGTAACCAGCCTACTCATCGTCTAACTCAGGTATGCCACACCAGTGCTCCCGGTGGGCCGACACACGCGTGCCGTGGAAGCTATGACTAGTGGATGGGTCACTAACATGAACACAGAAAATCACGCATGCACCCATCGCGAGTAACGCGAAGTAACTAGTGGCTCGAGGCCACCAACTCAGGACAACCCACTAGACCTATTAACCCAACAGTCCTTGAGTCACGAGACTCGGGGTCAAAACCGTCGAACGTAATGACACCACACCGTCAATCTAGTCTAGTTCCTAGGTCTGAAACTACGGTATCACGGAACCCACTGACACCTCAAAACACGGCCACGAAATCTCCGGGGTGTCCGGGACACTCACGAGACCGAAAGTCGACCATTGGGTTACAATCGGGTCGATCGGAGTCCAACACGACACTCAAACGGTCACGGGACAACCCACTAAAGTAAACCGATAACGCACGGGGAACTCTCACCGCACGCGCGCCAACACAAAGTGGCACAAGTTGAGAACACCCACACCTGGGACTCGAATCGGCCAAAACAAAAATGTCGGCTCAACCAACCCCTTAAACGGTCCACACTGGGCCGCTCAGAGACGTGCGGCTAGACAGGGGCCGCAACAAGTGATGGGCGGCCATGCACGGACCGCATCACTCCCGAATCAAACCAGATACATGCGGCTATTACCACGCCGCACAAACGTCGAACGGCTAACACTCAGCCGCACGGTGAGATGAACGGTCCATCTCGGCCGTTCATCACCCCAACGGTGAAACACAAGAACGGCTGGTCCCTAGCCGCACCTTGGGAAGGGCGGCTAGAGCTTCACCGCACAAGGCATGTGCGGACACACCGGGGCCGCACGTCCTCCAACGGCACTAAGAGGTGTGCGTCCAGCCCCTGGCCACACAATGGGACATGCGGCTAGCCCCTAGCCGCACACCCCGGTGCACAGAGAAATCGGAGGGGATGGAAGGCTGGACCTTGGCCGCACCTAGGTTATGTGGTCGCACGATAGACCGCATAACCCCCACTGCGCGCCAAGCCGAGGACAGCACACTAAGCCGATGAACGGTCAGGACAGGGCCGCCCATGGGGATGGACGGGCCCTAGTTCGACCACCCAACTGCCACGGCGAGCAACCCATGGGGTTGGCCCAACGGAGGCCTTCCCACGCCCTGTTCGTACCGAAACAAAGGGGATGCAACCACAATCGCACAGGGAAACCCATAGACTCGATCTGGAGCCAGATAGATTGAGAAACCGACGATTTTACCAAATCGACACAAATGGAGCATCCAAACTTCCCGGACTCGTAACGGTCAAACGGGACCGTCAATCGAGACGAAATCAGTGACTATGGAGCGCCGATGTTCCAGGGAGTCCATTGACACTAACCGATCGCAAAATCGTCACCATTTTTTGGCGAAGCCTACGAACCTCGAAAAACTACAACGGACTAGAACTCGCTCGTTCTTGCACCGTAAAGCGTAAAACTACAGGAAAATAAAGTACACGCGCTAGGGAACCGTCTCCCTACCTCCACCGAAGATCTTGCGCACCGAAGAGACTAATCCATGCCGAAAATTGTCCGAAACAAGAACAACGCCTTCTCGGAATCTACCGAGGGATCGCGCCATGCCACGCTCAAACCATCACTCCATCCCACGTTCCGATCTCCCTAACGCGTCCCCACCTCAGCCAGCTCTGCACAGTCATGCACCCCGCGCCGAGAGGTCGAGAGACGGGAGAGAAACGAGAGAGAGAAGGGAGGGTGAGAAATGAGAGGGACGAGAGAGAGTTGAGGGTTTAAATAGACAAGTTCAATTTTTTAAATAAATACCAGAAAATAGAAAATCACATTTCCGCGATACTCAGAACGCACCGATCGCAACGGTACCACTCATGCCTGGGTGAACGACCCGGTTCACTCGCAGCGGAGTTCCGCAGGGTTTGTCGAAACCTGTACGGAAAAATCGAAAAAACAAGTGAAAAAGTCGTGGAACGCCTCCGGGCCTCCGAAACAACTCCGGATCGCGTCGATCCGAACACGAAAGATGTCCGGAAGGTAATTTTGGACACAACGGAGTCAAGCACTATGAGAAAATGATCCGAGACCTGAACACAAGATCCGATAAGACCCAATAAGGATCTGGGGCATCACAGCCCTCCCCTCTTAAGAGAATTTCATCCTCGAAATTCAGGACAAGCACCAAGTGACAGGGGAGAACGCCATAACCAACTGACAACCCCGCCAGGGCCCCAACCAAACCTCGATATTCACAAAAACCACGATCTTGAGGGACGCAGCTAGATAATGATCATAGAGGATGCCTCGCTCACAATCCAAAACTCATCGAGCAGCAGAGCAGGCACATGCAAGAAGTACAAGTCTGGCGTCACCTCAATCGACACGAAAACCAACCACGATCGCAGAGAAAAGACACTCCTCACCACGGAAACCAACACCACCGGTCAACACCCACGCTCGGCGGACCAATCGAACATTAGCTTCACAACCCGCTGACCAACCTCACACCCTGCACTAGGGCAACCAATGCTGAGCTTCGACCAGCTCACACCTGGCAAGCCAGACGCTGACAACAGCACCGGGCCAACTCCGCCAGAAGACAACTTCTAACAAATCCAAGATCCAATCTGGGAAAAACACACCTCATAATGAACCACCCAAGGCCTCGCCGGCACACGGCTCGCGCCATTCTCGAGCCCCAACAACCAGCATCTTCTGTCTGTGAAAGACCATCCACGGGTCACCAGATACACGTCAACGGGAAACGGAAAACTCACTCGAATAGGTAAGGGAACTGCTGACGCATCTCGTCCTCACGCTCCCAAGAAGCCTCGCCACCAGAGTGTCACTGCCACACCACCTTAACCAGGGGAATCACCTTGTTCCGCAGGTGCTGCTCTCACCGATCCTCAATACGGATGAGGAACTCCGAAAGAGATAGATCGGGAGTCACCTCGGGCCAAACAGAATCCTCCAACATATGAGAGTCATCGGACATATACTTCCGCAACATCGAGACGTGGAACACGTCATGCACCGATGCCAACTCAGGGGGTAACTGCAATCGATAAGCAACATCACCAATGCACTCCATGATGAGAAAAGGACCAACATAGTGGGGACTCAACTTTTCACGCCGGCCAAAGCGCATCACCCCCTTCATCGGAGAAACTTTCAAGAACACACGATCGCCAATGGCGAAACTAAGAGGTTGCCTCCTCCGGTCAGCATAGCTCATCTGCCGACTCTGGGCTGCCAACATATTCTGACGGACCAAGTGCACACCAGCTCTGATCCCATCAAAACATGCTCACCAACTTCGAACCAATCGAGTGGAGTCTGACACGGTCGCCCATACAATGCCTCATAGGGAGCCATCCCAATGCTCGAATCATAGCTGTTGTTGTAGGCAAACTCCACCAAAGGTAGGTGGTGAAACCAGCTCCCCTGTCACTCCATGCAACATGACCTCAGCATGTCTTCTAGCGTCTAGATGGTCCTCTCTGACTGACCGTCCTACTAAGGATGATAAGCAGAGCTAAAAGCTAATTCGGTCCCTAGAGCTCTCTGGAAACTCCTCCAGAAACCAGATGTGAAATGCGGATCTCGATCTGACACGATGGAAATGGGGATTCCATGCAAAGGTACGATCTGCTCCACATAAAGACGTGCCAGCTTGGGCACACTCCAGCTGACTTTGACCGGTAGCAACCGAGCCGTCTTCGTCAGCCTATCCACAAGCAACCAAATGCTATCATGTCCACTCGGAGTCCTCGACAATCCCACCATAAAATCGGTGGTCACGTGGTCCCATTTCCACGCGGGAACCTCCAAGGGCTGAAGCGTACCACCTGATCGCTAGTGTTCCGCCTTCACCTGCTGACAGGTCAGGCACCTGGCCACGAACTCGGTAACATCTCTCTTCATCCCAGGCCACTAGAACTACCTCCGCAAGTTCTGATACATCTTCGTTGCACCCGGATGCACAGTGTACCTGCTCCCATGAGTCTCTAGCAACACTGCACGCCTCACCTGCTCCTCAGCTGGGACGTACAGCCTACCTCGGAATCTCACAGCACCCTCCTCGCCGAGCTCCACATCGGCCAAAGCCAAAATCTGGGGTAACTCAGGGTTTGCATGCTAAGCCTCTGCCACCTGACGACGGATGGTTGGGGTGACAGTCAAAGTCGCAAGCACCGCTGACCCTGGCTCTCAGGGAACTTTGAGCCTGAATGTCACTTCTGGCACTTGTTCCCAGAGCCTCCACTTCCTCAACATCATCGCACTGACCATGACCTTGCGACTCAAGGCATCGGCAACGACATTCATCCTACCCGGCTGATAAGACAGGGTAAAGTCATAGTCCTTCATATGCTCCATCCAGTGCCTCTGCCTGAGGTTAAGGTCCTTCTGAGTGAACACATACCTCAAACTCTGATGGTTAGTGAACACCTTGAACTTCTCGCCATACAGATAATGCCTCCAAATCTTCAACGCGAAGATCACAACCGCCAACTCAAGGTCATCGATAGGGTAGTTCTCTTCATGTGGCTTCAACTGTCGTGATGCATACGCCACAACTCTATCGTGCTGCATTAACACAGCACCCAGACCAACCCCGGAAGCATCTGTACACACCACGAAACCTCCCAATCCAGAAGGCAAAACCAACACTGGTGTCGAAGTGAGCAACCTCTTCAGCTCCATGAAGCTCTACTCGCACGCATCGGTCCAGACAAAAGGCACATCCTTCCTCGTGAGTCTAGTCTTAGGGGCCGCAATGCGAGCAAAATCCTAGTTGAACCTCTGATAATAGCCTGCAAGCCCCAAGAAACTCCGAATCTCCGTCACGAACCTCGGCCTCGGCCACTGCATCTTAGCCTCGACCTTGGCGAGATCCATAAAAATACCATCACCGAAAATCACGTGCCCCAAAAAGTGTACCTCGCGAAGCCAAAACTCACACTTGCTAAGCTTCGCATACAACTGGTGATCTCACAAAGTCTGCAACACAACCCTCAAATGGTACGCATGCTCCTCTGCAGACCACGAATAAATAAGGATGCCGTCCACAAACGTGACCACAAACTGATCCAAGCAGGGATGAAACACCCTCTGCATCAAGTCCATGAAGGCTGCTCGAGCATTCGTGAGCCCAAACAGCATCACCAAAAACTCATAATGCCCGTACCTCGTACTGAATGCAGTTTTCTCCACATCGGACTCACGAATCCGCAGCTGATAGCAACCAGACCGTAGATCAATCTGCGAGAACACTCGAGCAGACTAAAGTTGGTCGAACAAATCATCAATCCGCGGCAACGGATACCTGTTCCTAATGGTCACCTCATTTAGCTGTCGGTAGTCAATACACAACCTCAGACTACCTTCCTTCTTCTTCATAAACAATACCGGCGCACCCCAAGGGGAAAGGCTGGGACGAATGTACCCCTTGACGAGCAACTCTTGCAACTGTGCCCTCAATTCTCTCAACTCAGCAGGAGCCATGCAGTAAGGAGCCTTCGACAAAGGTCTCGTACCAAGCACAACCTCGATAACAAAATCAATCTCCCGCTGGAGAGGTAATCCAGGCAAATCCTCGGGAAAAATATCGAGAAACTCACACACAACCGGAATGTCCTCCACATCCGGACACTGCTGGTCTACCGAGACCACAGAAGCGAGAAAACCCTGACAACCAGAATCAAGCACACTTTAACTAATCCGATTAAATGCTAGAAAATAGCCTAAAAATCTGTAAAAATAGGCAAAATTCACATAACCGAATCCAGATCCGAACTACTAAGGATCTGCTAAGGACACAGGCCTTACATCCTCTCAGCCTCGTCCCGCGCAGCCTCGGCCTCCGCCCAGAGTCGCTCGGCCTCCTTGGCTCAACCCTCGAGCTCCGCATGCTCAGCCTCCCATTGCCCGTCACGCTCAACCTGAATCTCATGCTCCTTCTCCAGGAGCCTATTCTTCAGCTCGTGTGTGCGACGGGCCTGGGCCAGCTGCTCAGTCGACGTCTGAGCCTTCACCTGGCTCGACTACACTTGCATTCGGAGTGAGGCCGCTTTGCGTTTGGGGTCCCCGAGCTCGAGAGTTAGTTGCTCGATCTTCTGGTCTGACGCGCCTTGAGCCCAAGCAAGAGACGCTCCCTCCGACTCCACCCGAGCATAGGCGTCAGCAATCTCGGCCCCCATCTGGGCCAGAACCAAGCCACCCTTCGTAATCCGCCCAAGAAGCACAGAGGGGGGACTCTGCTTATACCCCCCTCGCACCGCGCCTGATGGTATGGAGCGGCACCTCTAATGTAAGGAGACCCGGACGCTAGGGATGCTGGCCGAGGGAGGACAGGTCCTCTCCGGAGCGGCCGGGATTGGGGCACCTCCCCCAAGCGATCCTTCCTTGGGGACCCCATCGGTTGGCTCGGATTGGGTTGTGTCGTCGCGCGCCTCCCCAGCTTCGGTCGGTCGTGACTGAGTCGTCCCCTCCCGTGACTCTCTGACCTCGACCGGCTCGGGCAGAACATCTCTACCTTGCTCCCCCTCTGCCTTACCCGGCGCCCTAGTACCGGTCCCCTCCGCCCGAGAGTCAGTCGCTTTGGTTGCGACCTCCCCTACGTTGTTGGCCCCCTCTTGCTCGATGGAAGGGAGAGCCAACCGAATAGGTTTGGCCCCTTCTTGCTCGACAGAGGGGAGAGCCGAATGAACACCGCCCTCAACCGGACGGGCAACCTCGGTCCTTCTTGCTCGCTTCTTCTCAACAGACAAGGCCTTCATCGAAGACCGCAGCATTTTCTCCATGGGGTCCTTGCGCTTGGTCCCCCGATGTGTGGAGACATCTTCTTGGGCCACCTGCTTGCCCTTGTCCTGAGTACGGGAGGAGCCCTCGGGAGCTCGAGAATTGACGGGAGCTGACGCATCATCCATATTGATCACCTCCAGCTCGGTCGACGGCGTCTCCTCCTCAATCGGCCACCTCGCGTCTGAACAAGGAGAAGACAAGGCCATGAGAAGAGGAGCACACTATCAAACGGAGAGAGAAGCTGAATTTTGAAGCCCTTACCCGTCGATTCCAACATCTGGGTGAGACATCGCTCAACGTTGGCAGTAGTCACCAAATCACCCGTCGACCGGCGATTCCCCAGGAGGATGGTAGCCCTCCTCTCCACCTCTGGGGAAGCCTCCGGTGACTTCGGAGGAAGGTTCAGGTGATAGTTGGGTGCGGTTGGGAACCCCCAAGACGCACCAACCGAAGACGTACCCACCTAGAAATATTGGGTCTTCCACTCCTTGTGGGAAGAATCCTTCTGGGAAAGGGACATGCAGCTCCTATTTCACCTCGCCTGGATGAAGAAGAAGCCTTTGCCCGCTTGCGGATGCTCCTTCAACTCGAAAAAATAGTGAAAAAGATCCAGCGAGGGAATCACTCCACACTGGCGACAGAGGAAAATGAAGGAATAGAAAAAGAGGTAGGAGTTGGCGACCAGCTGGATAGGAGCCAGTCGGAAGAAGCCAAGTAGACCGACAACAAAGGCATGGAGAGGCAGGCAAAACCCGCACTTCCACGAAAGAAGAAAGGAACAGAGGAACCCAAAGCGAGTATCCAGGCTTGACTCATGGGGGTCAGGGGCAGCAAAATGGCACTGCCAAGGTAGACCGTACTGACGCTCTAGTCATTTCACCTCTGCCTCACCTAGCTCCTGTGGCTCGGGATCGACGGCACAAACAAAGCTCTCGAGGATTGCCCGCCTTCTTGCTCCTCAACCTTAGGATGCTGGTCCGCCATGGAAGGAGTATAAGAGCTAGAGGAAGATGATTCTGTTGACTCAGGAGGAAGGGGAAGATGTCGAATCGCCACCGCGGTAATCTCTGCCAGCTACGCGAAGGCTACCGTAATTCTCTACTCCTCCGAGTTATCCTCACGGTGCATGCGGAAACCCCAAAGGCAAAAGTGATGGAGAGTAAAACCCTAAGCCACGGGACTATGGAATGCAAACAGCACACAATGCTTATAACCCCCAACGGGAGGTGGCACGACGCTCCGATCTCCAAGAAAAGGGGCCTCCTCGCCTTAACCCGTCAGGACTATCATCATTACGGGCACACTTCCAGGCTAGCCACTTCACGTGGCCCCTATTCAAGTTGGATCTCCACCCACCTGAGCCACAAAGGTCCAGCCTAAACACTACTCGACCGAGCCTAATTTGGCTCGGGAGTAGGAGGGGGACAAGTGGAGAGGGAGATTTTCACAACCCAAACAAGAGCGGCCAAACGAGGTCCTACCAGACCAAACGAGGCCCAGCTCCCTCAAGTAACAGCCCTTTTGGGCCCACTTACTACAAGCCCAATAATTCACTCGGAATCAAGTGCGTCCTAGGCGGCCTCTGCGATCGAAAGTCCGAGCGTCAGTCTAATGGGGAAAAGCTCCTTCAGGACTTAAAATTCCCTGCCCGAGCCATGCACTTAGCGCTCGGATAGAGCTAGTGCTCTTTGCTCGGGACGATTGATGGCAGCTTATCAGCATGGCCGTTGAGAGCCCTTTAAAAGCAGGAAGCTCAAGAGGATGAGGGAGATCAAGAGTCCTCATGCTATAAAGATCCCACGTCGAGGACAAAACTCTCCCTGAAACTCCTCCGCTTACAGGAGTCATGACACCCACCCACGTTTTTGGTGCCCCTAGGGGTTTAAAAACCTCTAGGTGAATCCCCCATCCATGTTAATTAGTTTCGATTTTGCCATTTCTACTGTGTACTGCACTTCATAGATCTAATTCAGGTTTTATTTTACTGTTCTCACGTTGTCTTGCAGGTCAGCAGCCACTTAGCACGAGGCCCACTCTTTCTGACAGGCCGGAAAGAGTGGAGGAGGAAGTCCCTATGACTTGGAGGGAGGTGGAGTAGGGCGATTGGTTGTCGGCCGTTCATCTCCATCCTACGGCTGATCTGGGACAACACAACCTACGTTAGGCGGCCTGAAGATATCCACACAACCTTGGGCGGTTCATCATTAGCCGTTCATCCTCCCAGCGTTGAGCAAAGGTGAGTGTCCCCCTTTTTTCTCAAGACACGACATGTCCATCGCATCCGGGGTCTTGGGTGGCGATCACACAGGTTTTATCTCTGCTTTATTCTTCTGATTTCTTGGTTTCTTTCATACTCTTCCAGTCGAGGAGCAAAAGTTGGTTTTATTTTATTAACAGAACTTGCAAACGAAGGAAAAGGCCATTCTTTTTTGATCAACACATGGTTCATACTAGTCTGAGCACATGTATTCCAAGTCAGAGCGCATGGTTCATACAAGTCTGAGCACATGTATTCCAAGTCAGAGCACATGCATATCATGTCAGTGCACACGTGCACGCTCACTGGTATAAGGTCAGAGCACCTTCTCTAGTCAGAACACTTGCACACGCAAGATCTGAGCATATCAGTGGAATGTCGATGCTAGTCTATTTTATTCTGCAGCCAAGTCTATGCACATTCATGCATCTACTATTCAAGGTCAGTGCACAAGCTCATTACATGTTCCTTAAGGTCAAAGCATCATTTTCGTAGCCAGTGCATATGAAGGCATTAAGTCAGAGTACATTAGGCAAGTCTGAGCACATGCATAGATTTCTATCTACGCAGGTCGGTGCACATGCACAAAATTGCATGGTCAGGTCAATGCTTGTGTTTATCTAGTTCACTATAAGGTCCGTGCATTGTCTCATGGTCAAGCACAATAAGTCTTCCTGTGTGCTTCACAAGTGTGAGCATATTCATACTTTCTTTTCTCTAAGGTCTACCTGTGTTCTACACAGGTCAGTGCAACTGCATTAAAATGACTGCATTCAGTATTTAGCATATATTCTCTTAAATGCTATGACTATAAGGTGTTTGATGAAATGCCTTGCATTCTTGTTGACAGAATTAAGTTACCGCGGGACCCAGAATGAAACACATAAAAGACTGGAAGGTTTATACTCAACATGATCACGTGGCTTGAGTTCTTAACTTATAGGCACGTGATCCAAGGCTAGTCTGGATTGGAGTTTCAGCCACGTAGACAGCACACCCTCAACATCTGACACGTGGAATCTAGCGGCGCTTTCTTGAGTTACCTTTTCTAATAAAAAGTGGGCAGGAATGTTCCCTCCACGTGCCAAACTGACAACTCTGTGGGGACCACAAAATCTTAGTTGCTCTATAAATAGAAGACCTCTATCATTCGAGAGAGGCGATCACGCTTTGTGATTTGAGCAAGCTTGAGTGAGAGTATACAGAGTGGTCCAAAGAGTTTGAAAAAGTGAACTAGTGTGAAAAGATAAGAAGAAGGGAGAGTTGCAGAGAGAGCTCCAGAGAAGGGAAAAATGGAGCATCATTTCTGAAGAAGATTTAGAGAGTTGAAGAGCTGGTCGGTGGTCACGATCCCTAGATCAGATCTAGGATCGTTTGCTCCTTTGTGAGTGTTCCACCCCGAGAGTTCATAGGCGTGCGCGTGCGTGCCGACGGGCCCGCGGAGCGGTGTGTTCGGTGACCGGAGTGAGGGGTAGGATATAGCTATGGGGGAGATGTCAGAAGATAAGGGGCCTTAGGCACCCCCTCTCGTAACCGTATCTATCTCAAAGCAGCACGATGCACTCACCTTTTACGGAGAGTCGAGGGGAGACCGAGTGGCATGGGGAGTTTCCTGGAAAAGAGGGAAACGTGGCTGGGATGCGGGGTCAACGCGAAATCTAATCTACTTACGTCGAGATTTAGAGCTCGTTGATGAAGAAAGTTACAAGCGGAATGAAGCAACGAATCTGAAGACGTCAACATCACAAGCAACTATTCTCATCAACTTGGAGATCAAAGGAGTTTGCAAAAAGGGGAAAAATCTCTATATCTGTCCCTTAATCAGTTGAGATGTTTGCCATGAAATCTGGATGCCCATGAGATCTTATCTTGGTCTTTTGTTTATCTGTTTCCTGCCCCATATAGTGCTGCGATTTTTATTTCTTGGAATAGAGGAGAGCTAATACATTTCATCTTTTTGCAAGGGGCTCTGTGAACAAGGAGGAGGTGCTGCGCACCTTGAAGGAAGAGGAAGATAAGGAGGACGCCATTAGCAAGACTCTCTCTGCAGATCAGAACCTGCTTGAATGCCACTGCCATACATTCTACCAGGGCGGCTCCTACGGTTTCATCCGGCTTCCACTTCGTGAACAAAAGTGTCCAGCGCACCCATCTATCCTATCTATAGGATTCATTGCAGATTTGAGGGAGATTTTCTAGTCATTCATTCCTACTCTCTTTATTTGATCATAGATCAACATCCTTTATGGTCATTGTATATCCTTTGTGGTTGTTAAACTTGATATATCACTGTGTATGTGGACAGAGCTGCGTCTCCGTGTGATTTTAGTGTCCACGGTGTGTTCCTTGACATCGTGTGTATGTGTGCTATAGTGGCAGCATTTTGGGGCTTGTCCCTGTGTAGACATTGCTGCGGAAGCAGCGTGTGTGATGTTGGGGTTCGTCCCCGTGTTGCTACGTTTCGTAGCGTGGAGTGAAGCCTCATAGGGTTCAGTGAGGGGTGGACGTAGGGTGTCCATCGTGATCCCGAACCACCTAATCCGTACGAATGATGACTTGATCAAAGAAGGTACTATATTGGATGCCAATCCTCTTTTGTGCAGATGAGCATGAAATAATTGTTTCTTAGAAGTTCATTTTCCTAGAATGTCCATGATGCTTGTAAAAAAGACCTAAATACCATGCTTTTTGGCCCATTGATGAACGGTACTGGCTGGTACCGACACCAAATGGGCGGTACCAGACCGGTCGGGTCCAGTACTGAGACGCACCGCCCGGTACCGATACATACTGGGTGGTATTGCAGACCATGGTTGGCCTGCAAAAGGCAGCCCAAGGCACCACCAAGGCGTGCCAGGTGGTGCCTAGGCAGTGCCATTTTTGGGGGAGCTGGGTGCAATTGCCCCTAGTTAGGCCTGCAAAAGCAGCCCAAGATAACACCAAGGCATGCCAGGCAGCATAGGGCGCCTGCCTCTGTGCCTTGGGCCCCCAAAAAACTAGATCAGGCTCGACACACTCCTTCAACAAGGCCTCTACTACAACAAGCCCTTACGCTTTTTCACATACACACTATCCACACATAGATTCAGACACACACACACAAGGCTACTCTTGAACCTTGACTTCAATAGTTTCATTGTCTTTGTTACTTTTCATTGGGGAAGCCATGTCTCAGGGAGGAAAGCGCTCACTGGACCTCACGTCCAGGGGAAACTGCATCCCTCTCGACAACAGGGGTTCACGATCTTCCTTCCCCGGGGCAACACCTTCCAGGGGGGCTGCCGGTGGATCGGGAGGGGCACCGATCTGCTATTGTTGTCGGAAAGTAGACCACATCTAGAAGTTTTACCGGGTGTGGGGGCTGGAGGTTATAAAGACTCATAGGACGCCCACTCTCAAAAGATCCTACGTGGATGTGGTCCAGAAGGTACCCCCACCAAGGCACGCCTAGGAGGGAGGTCGGGAGTGTTGGGAGGCAGGGTCCGTCCCCATGTAGCTTCTACATGTTTGGAATGGTTGGCTCCTACAATGCCTTTGGGGGGCTCCAGTAGATGAGGCGATGGATGCAAAGAAGGTACGATCCCTACTAGAGGCGAGAGGCGTGGGAGGGTGTCAATGGGAGGTCCAGCAAGTTGCCAGGTCCAGGTTTCTAGCGATCGGCCAACAGGAAGAGGAGGTAGTGGCAACGGAGGAGGTAGGACAACTAGTGGCAGGCAATGTCCTCCTACACCTCCAAAGGTGGACCACGGAGAGGGGGTCCTTCCCTAGCCCTAGGCAAACTGTGATCCGTATCAGAGTCGACGGGATCCCTCCTATCCTCTATGATGAGAAGGGAATTTCCTTCTTGGTCGGGAGGTATAGTAGGGTGATGGTCGGGAGCTTGCAACTTGCTCTGGTGGGATCCCTCACAGTGGTTAGAGCCTCAATCTGGGTCTATAGCACAGTGGCGATGCCGACGATGGTGTCCTTTGTCATCGGCGGAGATCCTTTTGTTGCCAGGGTTAGGGTCCAGGCAGAAGAAGGCGTGGCGGTAGGTGGACTAGAATTTCAGGGGGTGGTTAAAAGGTAGAAGAAGAATAGTGTCTAGTAGGGATTCAAAATTTGAATCCGCCGCCGAATCCTCATTGGTTCAGTTCTTGGCTCTCGGGCGGATAGCAACTCAGGCGGGCCGGATCAACGTCTACGAGCGATCAAGGCAACACCGATTGCCAGTAATAAGTGTCGAGTGTGCAAGCCTATACTTGTGACTTGCCCGATTCGTGCTACTATTGATTGGGGCCGGGAAGACCCACACAGGATCATCACTCCCACCCGATTGCCCAGCACGGGCCTATAGCCTTTTGGCATCCAAACTTCGACGGCTCAAGCGATGACGATCCAGGAGCGGCGATGGCCGAAGCGACGACGATCCTGGAGCCCCCCCACCCAACGTCCAGGCAAACCAGAGGACGGAGGTGGCGTCGGAGAGTGAATCGGATCCTACGGGGGTTCTAGCTATCCTCCAACCGACGGGGGAAGAACTTCGTAGCGGGACCAAGAAGAGAGGGAGCAACATGCAAAGCCCTCAAGTCATGCAACCATACAAGAGATTGCTCCAATGGTGATAGCCCGACGCTTGTACAGGCTGGAGCGGACGCCTCCGAAGCTAGGGACCAAGGCAGGAATCATGGAGGACTCAGCAATTGACAATGACCTAGGTGAACAACAAGGTCTTGGGATCTCTCCAACCTCCCACCCTACATAGGAGGAGGGATCCATGTTTGAGCACATCTTGGCTGAGGACTCCCTTCTCAATGGGGGTTAGCCTCAATGGGGGGGAGGAATAAAACCTAGGAAGGAAGAGGAAAAGGAGATTATAGCCAGAGTTGAGAGGTACATGGGAGAGCACGCTAGAAATGTGGCAAGCCTCATTGGGGTGTCTTGCGAGGGTATTGACAAAGATGTTAGATAGGTGTTCTGTAAAATTCAAAAAAGGTGGTTGTTGGGATTGGCTAGGGATGCCAAGGCCAAGAAATTTGCCAGAAGAGGGGTGTGAGAGAGGGAAGGGGAAGAGGAAGGGAAGGAGTCAGAAGAGGAACAACAGAAAGGGGATGATCAAGAACAACCCCCATGTGGTCACATGGAATGTGAGAGGGGTGTATGGGCTAGAGAAAAAGAGGGCGATGAGGGAATTCATGTGGAGGTGCAAAATTGATATCCTATATTTACAGGAATCTAAATTGGAAAAGGATGGGGAGGAAGTTATGAGAGAGAGAGCGAGAGGAGGGAAGAGGTTCTCTAAGGGTGTGGTGTCTCTAACAGTGGGATCTTCTGGAAGTATCATAGTTCTTCATAATGAAATTGTGGTGGAGACAGTGGTAGACAAAAGGAAGATGGGCTGCTCTGTTATCTCCCTTACTTTCAAAAATCCCTGTAACAACTTCTCTTGAGACTTCTCTAGTGTCTAAGGACCCAAGAGCAGGAAGGAGAAGAAGGTTTTGTGGGAGGAGCTTCTTTAACATCATCAGCCTTCCAGAAAACCATGGTGCATTGGAGGTGACTTCAATGCTATTGCTGCAGTGGGAGGAAAGATCAAGATCTTATATGGCGACAAGGGGAATGGAAAACTTCAGAGAGATTATTGAAGAGGCGGTCTTATTGATGTTCCTACACTGCATGCCCTCTTCACCTCGTCCAATCTCAGAGCTAATCTCACTAGTTCAATGTTGGATAGGTTTCTGGTGTCCGCAGACTGGAAAGATCACTTCCTATATCTCCAAGTTGCATGTGTGGCCCAACCAATTCCGGATCACAGGCCCATTCTCCTGAAGACTAGTAAGAGGTTCAATAGGCATTGTCCTTTCAAGATGGAAAAATATCGGCTGAAGGAGAAGGATTTCCTCCAAGTGGTCAACAGAAGCCAGTTAGCACCCACATTGGAGACATCGGCAATGGCATTATCAAGTTGAAAGACCTAGCCTGGGAGCTTTCTTTTTGGGCAGATCCAAATCCACTCTAGGGAAAGCTGCCAAGGAGAGTCTAATGGAGCGGCTTCAGACATTTGATGCTTCAGAAGAGGCTAACCTACTAGATGAGCAAGATAAAATCATGAGAGGAGCAACAAGGAAGGAGCTTGATGACATTCTCTTCAAGGAGGAGATATATTAGAAGCAAAGATCCATAAACAGGTGGCTAAAAAAGGGGAACAGAAATACAACATATATCCGTAAAATAGCTTCTAGGAGACAGAGAATGAACTTCATCAAGAGTCTGGGGCATGGGGACAGAATTCTCTCTAGCATATCTAAAATTAGGCAACATGTGATGGACTTCTATCCTTCCCTTTTGTCAGAGGAAGATTGGTGGCGATGTTCCTTCGTGGATCCTCAGTAGCCAGTCATCTCAGAGAAGGACAGAGAGGTGTTGTCTTCCTCCTCCTTTGTTGAAGAAGTCAGAGAGGCCATTTTTGATTTGGCTGAGGGCAACGTCCCAAGATAAAATGGCTTTCCCATGCTCTTCTTTCAGCATTGTTAGGACATCATTTATTCTAACCTACTGGAAGCGGTGGCCGAATTCCAAAAGAGTAAATCAGAGGTCATTGGCATCAACAAGACTTCTATTGTCCTTATCCCTAAAAAGGAAGAAGTTGATTCCCTCAAGGACTATAGGCCCATAAGCTTGCTCAACAGCATCTAAAAGATCATCTCCAAATTGTTCGCACCTAGATTGGTAACAGTGGTGGACAAGGTGGTTAGTGGTAGCGAGAGTGCCTTTATTAAAGGAAGGCAAATCCAGGAGAACTTCCTGTTGGCACAAGAAATAGCTGATTCTTGCAAGATCCTGAAAAGGAAAGGTCTGTGTTGAAACTAGATTTTGAAAAGGCATATAGCAAGGTTAACTAGCAATGCCTCTTTCAGGGTCTTGGTCAATGGGGAACCCACCTCCTCATTCCACAATGGAAGGGGCCTGTGTCAAGGAGACCCCCTCTCTCCCCTCCTCTTTGTACTTGTTTCCCATATCTTGAGCAAATTTTGGCTGAGAGCAAAAGAGGTAGGACTCATTACAGGTTTTCAAGTCAGGAATTGGGGATGTAACATTTCACACCTTCAATATGCGGATGATACCATCTTGTTTTTCTCCTAAGGCGAGAGGCTATTTACTGCCAGATTTTTGCTCGAATTGCTAGAGGAGGTTACAGGCCTAAAGATTAATTTTCACAAGAGAAAACTTTTAGGGATTTACACACAGGATCATTCCTTGCAGAGTGCAGCCCTCATTCTCTGTTACTAGATTGATCAGTACCCCATCACTTACTTCGGCCTCCCTCTAGCTGAGAGAGCCATTTGGTGCAGAGATTGGCAGCTGATCATTCAAAAATTCGAGACAAGGTTGGCTAGATGGAAGGAAACACTACTATTGTATAAGGGTAGGGTGGTTCTGTGCAATTCAGTGTTGGAGAGTCTCCAGGTCTACTTCCTATCCATATTCTGGATTCATTGCTCGATGGCTGCAAAATTACAGAGTATCCGATGTAGATTTTTCTGGCAGGGTGGTACAGAAAGAGTGAGACATTGGCATAATGTCAATTGGGGCCGAGTCTGTCAAACCTAGAGAAGCAATCGCCCAGACGTCAAAAATATTAGGCTGTTTAACCTAGCTCTCCTTGCTAAATGACTATGAAAGATGGGAACTGCAGAGAATGGCCTTGGCTTCAGCTTGTACAAGATAAATATTATCACAGAGACCGAATTTGGGATCTCACACCCTCATAGGCTTGTTTACTATCATCAATCTGGAAAAGTATCTAGCAAGCTATTGATGTTATCCAGACCTCCATGCAGATTAAAATTAGGAATGGACAGGTGTGTCTCTTCTGGCTGGACAGATGGTGTAAGGGAACCCCCCTGGCGAACAGGTTTCCCAAGCTATTCCACATTGCAACTAACAAGTGGATGTTGGTAAAGCAGGCTTATGATCCCACAAATGGTTTGGACCAGACCTTTAGGACGAGGTTAAAAGATGATGAGATTTCAAAAATGGTTGACATTTTGGCATTGCTTCATGGCTTCAACCTGGATTCCACATTGATGTGAGGCAGGTACGGAATTAGTTGACCGATGCACAATCGAGCTGTTGAAGGGCAGGTACAAGCCATTGACGCATTCTGTTCAGGGAGGGCATGCGTCCAACACTTGGTGAGCAAGCTGGGTGCCACTCAGGGTTGAGGGAGGGTTGCCGACATGCTGAGAACTAGGTGGGAGGCAGTTGGCAGTGAGCCGAAGGTGGCTGACGCAAAGGGATGCAGGGGCGCAAGGCGGTGCAGCTACTGCTGCTGGTGGCGGAGGGCGGCGGTATAACCGTTGCTGCTGGCAGCAGAGGGCGACAATGAAGGAAGAGATAGGAGGAGGCGATGGTGTGACTAGATGACCGAGATCAAGCAGGCAAGGCTGCGACGTCTTGGGTTTAGCAAGAGACAGGGATGCAGTGGCAGAAGGAGGCAAGAGGAAAAAGTAGCAGAGGGAGGGGGTGACAGCAAGTGGCAGTAACGGGTCGCAAACAGTAGCGGAGACCGTGGACAATGGTGGCACCACACACACACACACACACACACACAAAGAGAGAGAGAGAGAGACGGTGTGGATCCCATTGCGGGTGGTGCTCAAGGTTGTCAGTATCGGTTTCGGCCTCGGTTTTAGCCGAGTTCGAAACCGAAACCAGTCGGTTTCGATTTCGGCCGAACCGCAAATGCAGTCGCGAACTTCTCAGCCTCTTCCTTCCTCTGCTCCAATTCCTGCCGGCTGACTACCTCACCGGAGACTCCCATAGGCTTCACGCGCAATCCCGAACGTGCCTCCTCTACATCAGCTGAAAGTAAGAAACGCGTGTGTTATGCATGCACGAAGATTTCACCCTGGGAGGTGACTAAGTACTGAAGAATGTCAATACCCCAGGAACCTTACCGGGGGGATGGCTTGGTTCGGTCTGAGCTGCGGCAAATTGCGTAAAACAAGGGACTGAAGGCGAAGGGGAGGCTGAAGTGGTCCGAATAGCCTCTACCCTCCTACGCTCTATCTCCGTCCTCCCAGCTATTTTGGCGACCGCCAATGCCTTCTCTACCGGTGACCCCTTTTGAGGTTCTCTGGTGGCCTTGGGTGAGAGAGTTGGAGTGGACAGCGGCTCTGACTGAACCCAGGCCTCTCCTACCTCGGGGGTCAGCGAGGGCATCGGTTCCTCCCTAGCTGATGAACAAAAAGTAGAAGCATCCAGGTGTAAGTGACTCGTTCCGACACAGAAATAAACTTCACTTGGAACACGCTCTTAAGAGGAATCTCACCGGCAGGTTGGCATGGTTCGACTTGACTGGTCTCGAATTCCTCCAAAGATGGAACCGGAGGTGGCGGGGAACGATTTTTGCATCCTTGGCGGCCTCTGTCTTCCTACACTTAGCCTTCGCCTCGTCCAGAGACTTCTTCATGGGCAATTTTGCCTGGGCCCTCTTTGCGGGCGGAGGTAGGGGAGTTGCAGTCGGTGCTGGTGGCATCATTTTAAAATCCGCCAGCTTCTCTACCTGCCAGAGGAGGTTGCAGTAAGTTGCCATCTGCATGCTGTCCAGATGATCTGTGAAGAGGATGGACAAGAAAAGTGAGGAATTGATTAACATTCAGCACCCTGAAAAAGGCAGCCAGGAACGCAAAAGGAAGAGAAATGTCAAATGCCGTGTGGGCCGATATAGAGCCATAGTGATATTGGCCAATAATTGAGGGATGGCTCTTTGTCACGGCGGGTGGCCTCTCAAACTAGCCAGCACACATCCCCGATCGTCTGGCAATGATCGCTAAGGATGGCCAAGTCTGCATGTTTCTTGGCGGACAGATGGCAATATAAGTTAAAATGATCCATCCCCCATCCTTCGGCATAATGGAAGGCGACATGCATACGCTGCCCCAGGATGGCCGCCGCTGAGCTTCAATTGTTAGCCTATGCACCCGCTGGAGAACGTAGAACTAGGTAGTGTCTGCATAGTTCTGCGGCTTCTGCTCTTCCCTCCTCACGAATGTATGGTAGGGGCAAATCAGGTCCTTCTCGACCCGCCAGTTGGTTACGGGGGTGCATTCTTATTCTGTCAGCAGCGGATAATTAATCAGCTCTAGGCGGTTCGATCCAATGTGGTAGACGTCCCGCAGGGTCTTCCTAAAATCATCCTTCGCCACCGGAGGTAGCTTACCCTGTGGCACCGATTTACCCTCTCAGGCCGCCTTGCGAGAGATCATGTAGTCGGCCACATCCTTGCTCTTGCCACACCACAGGCGTAGGAGGTGCTCTGGGTCGACGTCAAGGACGGGCACGGGCTGCCGGCTCAAGAATCTTCTCTCTGCCCCATCCCCGCAGTCAGTCTTGTGAGACCGATAAAAGGCCGTGCGGGCATTCCACCACTTCACGTATTCAGTGTCACCAGAGGGACACGACTGGGGGCTGGTACTCTAAAGGTGGCGGCATCTGCCTGGTGGAAGAAGTCCCACCAGACTCTGGCATTCTCTGTGACCAAGCCTCCCCAAAGGGTCGGCCTCGCCAGGCCAAATTGGGCGCTGTGCACAGGAATATGTTGGTCGTAGCTGAAGTTTCGGCCAAAGCGAAAGGGGTAGTATGGCTCGAGTAGTAACGTCTCCCCCTTCCCGAATGCCAGCATGCTGGGACGGATGGACAATGCCCAGTCCCTCAACTCACGTTCCAGCAGCGAGTGAACCACATTTGCTTGGCTAATTGGGTGGACGTACTTCTCCACCTGGTCATCCTTGCACTCTCTCTTGCTGTTCACCAGAGGGCTGGAGTGTATAGTCAATGCCCAAAAATGAATAGTCACGGTAGCATCTTGAGGGACTGTGGTCAATCGGCCCCAGATATCATACAGCCACAGAGAGGTAGGTCCCAACTCAGCACTGGCAAATTCAAGCATCCGCGGCACGAGCCCCCAGTCCTGAATGGCATGCGGGGCGAACTCCAGGAACAGAGAACAAACCCACGCATTCAAGAAATGCAGCAGGCACACGTACCAGGCCTACCGTGGGAACTGATGGTTGCTGATATCCCCAAGAGCCTTGTATATTAGGCAGAGGGTAGCTGGACATAGTGACAGCTTAATCCCCCACGCCATCTAGCATGCCGGGTAGATTGCATCTGGCCGGATCAGCGTTTTGTCCCCGTACGGCATTGCAAACGAACACAGCCAATATGTCAAATACGTCACACAGTGTGTCAGTGGATCGATCGCCATCGGGTTGGGCTCGCTCTGCCGCCCCCTGGAGGGGATCTTCGCGTCTGTCTTGGGCTTCGCATGCTTCTTGCCGGCGACGACGGTGCTAACGCATGGGAAGTCCTCATACTGCTTCGTCCCATCATAAAAATACTATAGCCACAGGGTCATCCTGACCCTCTTCCTGTCCCCACGGCGAGGCCATCTTTCACCATGGGCTGACTGATACAACTCTAGGTACCCCTTCATCAGGTACCGATATGAGTATCCCAGAGAATAGTAGCCATCCCCGTTAGTTTCATCTTTGATCATGTCCGAGAGGCACACCTCTTCATAAGACTCCCCGTCTATGAGCAAGCCGCTCAACTGGCTGAGACTCCACAACTCGAGTGACGTCTCACCCTCCGCCATGTAAAAAGTGTTGGTCTCTGCAACACGGTCCCATGTGTGGAATTCTCGAAGGTGTAGATGGTCACCTTCATCCATCGTGGTAGAGGGGACAGTGGTCTCGTATAGAAGATACGGTTCCTCCCTCGGGATAAAGGGAATGTAGCTAGGCTCATTCGGCATGGGGAGGAACAATAGAACCTCTATGGTGGCATGACCCATGGTGCACACGGAGGTAATGGACCCCAACGCGGGATGCATGAAGCTATGACTCGTGGATTGATCTAAGCCTGGGGCCAATATGTGCGTCAACTTTAATTGCCAGTCTAATCCCTGGATAAGGTCTTCCAAGGTATCTATATGGTGACTAGACCAGAACGTTGTGTGGAAGGAGTTGACGGGCACTACTTGTAGTGTAGGGTCCATGGATGGGTAGTAAGGTGTCCTAGGGACCAAGCCTTTCTTGAGCCAGCTAAGTAGTGGCTCATCGATGATTATCTCACCCTTCAGAAGTAGGTATGGCTTAGGATGTTCAAAGGGTGGAGGTTGAGGTAAAACATCTCCCTCGAGTGTGGAGAGGATGTCCGCTAAAATGGGGAGAGGACCTGGGGACTCCATAGGTGGCGCCAGGTTAAGACTACCGGCTATGACCTCCTTGGGCTCAGGCTCAGGTTCGTCCTGTCTTGGAAGTGGGCAAGGGGGAATTAGAGACTCAAGATATGAACACCTCCTATCCAACCGATCTAATATCATTTGCAAGAGTTCGGCACAAGTGGGCTTTGGAGTAGGGACATCGTGGTGAACTTGCTCATACTCAACCGACCTAGGCTTGGGTCGAGGCTCATCTAAGGGGGGCTCTTTGCCTCCGACTATGACCCACTTGGTTGGAGGTGATTAGGTGGGGTCGGTTGGAGGTGGTCAGGTGGGACAGGTAGACCTTTTGAAGCTCGCCCTTCATCTCACGCCATGACTCGATAGGCCATTGCCTCCTAATTTCCCTCATGCATTCAATGCTCTCCCATTTCCAAGTAGCTTCGTGAACAAGCAACTTTTGGGCAAAAATGACTTGCATGGCATCGGACATAGTGTAACACTCAAAGTATTTGTCCATAGCGGCTTCCCAGTTTAAGTAGTCGCTCGGGACTTTGGAGCCATAGAAGTTTAAGGCTTCGGGATTACGGAAGTGGAGGGGATGGTTGCCAAGCCCATGGGTGTTATGCAGCCAATTATATGACTTGGTCGATTGGTAAGCCATGGGAAATTGGGGAATGCTATATGCTGGACATGAATGCAAGATAACTCTAGGACCTAAACCAATATCCAATACGTGGCGGAGGTAGAAACCTCACGCAAGGGGCTACCTTCCCAATAGGCGTAACCTATCTTTCCGGTAACGTCTTTTGATATATTGGGTACTGGGATGAAATGCAAACTAAGACAAGATGACCTAGACTCAAGATTTTTTTTTAAACAATAACTACCCTAAACTCAACCTTCGGCTCTGATACCAATTTGATGTGAGACAAACAGTGAACCTGGGACTCTAGCTCGTGGATGTCCCTAAGCAAGGGAAACACGTGCGGATCTGCGCAGTTGAGAAATCGGCAATGAGTCGAGGGTATCGGCTCTCTCACGTGCCCAGATCGGGTCACGGGACGGTTATGCTCACTCACTCATAGTGGTAATAAAATTGATGGGCTAGATAACCTAACCCACTCATGCAGCGGCATACAAAAATATACGAGAAAAGTAAATGCCAAGAGTTAGAGACGATACCTCCATGCTACCGGACGTGGGGATGGTGACCCCAGCCAAGACTCGTACTCCCGGTAAAAATAATTACAATAATTACAGCAAGAGTTTCACTGCCCACTCCACGCAGGGAGGTAAAGGGCTACAAGTGGGGCCTGGGAGGACCGATCTTGGGTTGACGGGCAGCAAGTCGGAAGGGCACTCGGGGCGGAGACGGGTTACTGGTCTGACTCAGCACTGTTTAAACTTAGTTCAGCCCGCTGGACAGCAAGCGAACTTGACCCTTAGGACGGCAGCTTTCGGCCACCTTCTGGTCATGGCAACTGGTTGGGACATGGCTGGGGGGTTTCTGGTCGAACCCTGGGAATGGCGGTCGTTGGCTCGGATGCCGACGATTTGTGGGGGAATTAACTCACAACTCTGTTCTACTGGCTTGACTCAGATCAGATCTGCGCGCCATCACAAAAATAATTGTTTAGCCCAGATCTGGTGTCGGATCGAGGCGAGATTGGCGCCGTTGGAAACTAGACTCGAAGGGATACGACATATAATTTTTAAATATCCATCTAGGAAAAAAATTAGAAATGAAAAACTCTACAAACTCTGTGATGTTTTGGCTCTGGTTACAGATCTGGCAAGACAGATTGGGGGTCCGCCTGAGAATGAATTTTGACCAGTGGGAAGATGGTAGATCTAGATATTGGTGATTTTATGGAGGATAGAGGGGAATGTATGAGACGTGCAAGAATTTTTTAGGATTCTTATGAAGAGGGTGGATGGGAGGGAAAAATAGGACAACCAGGTTCTATCCTGTAGATCTGCTGATTGGCAGACTATCAGGGGTGGAACTAAATAACTAGGGAAAATATCAAACGGTGGAGGAATGACACTAAATTTAAATTGGAGATGGGAGACAACAAGGGGAACAAACCCTAAAAATTTGGGCTTTATCAGATCTGCTAATTGAGAGATAAAAATTAGACTTCTAGCTTCTATCCAGAGGTAGATAGAACTCCAACGACGAGGCGATGGTGGTGCGACGGCAGCTCGATGGCAGTGGCGGTGGTGGTGCTGAGCTTCTCACTCAGAGAGGGGATGATAATGAGGCCTCACACTTTAAGAAATTCACAGCAATCTAGCTGCAAGGGGTTGGGGGAGAGAGCGAGGGCTGCGCCCTTAGGTTTCTCCAAGAGAAAATTCACCTTTTCTTTTCATTAATTATTCAAAAATAGAAAATACAGGACATGATGGTACATGATGACGATCCATCCGAGCTCCGAAAAGTGTGGAGGGGTAAATGATGTCCCCATCACTTCGGGTGATGAATATCCCTTTGACTTGGACCTCCCGTCTAGGTCATTTGAACCAATAAACTATTCTCTCCGTCCCTTCAGGTGACGAATACCCCTTTGACTTGGACCTCTCGTCCAGGTCATTTGAACCAATAAACTCTTCTCTCCGTCTCTTCGGGTGACGAATACACCCCTTTGACTTGAACCCTCCGTCCAGGTCAATCTTCCTCACGGAACCACTCGACGGGGCCACGAGGCTCACGTGGGGGAGTGATCCCCTCGTCTCTCCCCTGGGGAGGCGAGCACTCTCCTATGCACCTTTGCGAACCCAACCGAATCGTTCCTAGACTAAACCACCAGCGCAAGCTCGCATCCTGCCGAGGAGTAAGAGAAAAGAAAGGAAGAAAAGAAGAAGGAAGGAAAGAGTCGTGGGCCAGCATGCAAAAGTATGTGCGCGAATGGTATTCTATTTAAAAAAGGAGGGGAAGGCTACATGTGCTTCGGGGCATACCCCTGCTTTACATGTCAATAGAATGTGTCAATAAAAAGGGAGGGGGAGGATGCTCAATCTACTCCCTAGAAGATCTCCTCCAGAGGAAGAATCTCGACGCAAGGGAATTCTGCCATGTCGCGCAGCCGGCTCCTCTATTCCTCGAGGTGCATTAGCTCAAACGTCACAGACGCCATCTCGACTCTGACGATAGCAAGCTCCTCGGTCTCTCTGACCATGGCAGCCTCGGCTTCAACCAGCTCGGCCTCGGCTGCAGCTAGATAGCCCCTCAGCTTTTCTACTCGACTTGTGAGGGCACCTACGTGACGGTGACTTTCGTCCAGGGCCCTTTCGTGCTGCTCTTCATTGCCTTTCCGTACGTCTAGGGCACGTAGGTACTCATCTACCCCCGTGGGGCTCGTTAGCTCCCGCCGTTTCGCGACAGCCTTGCGGGCTCTGGCAGCGTGCGCCTCGGGGAGCCTTGCTTCCTCCTGGAACACAGAAAATGGGGTTAGCCTTCCATCGATCGAGGCAAGCTACCCCAGATCTTGACGAGATGTAAGAGAGGTCTCGAAGGCCTCGCGCTTACCTCAGTCACCGAAACTATGCTGCTTTCCGGTGCTATTTCTCCCTCCTCCAAAGCCTTACCCGTCAGTATCACTGTCTCCACGACTACTTCATGCCGCAAGACCTCGAACAAGGCCGCCAGTTTCCCCAAGCCGGCATCGCCTCCCCCGAATCGCTCTATTGGTATGTCCGGGATGGGCGTCTCCATGGCCTCCGGCTGGATTTGCTCCTGTAAGTTAACCAAATGACAAGAGATAAAGGATCAGAGGCTGGCCACAAAGAGGGGCCACATATGAACAGGCTCACACTTACAAAATCCTCACCCGATGCCGCCTCGTCGGAAGAGTAGTCGTAGTCTACCTTCTCGCCCGAGGAAGAATTGGTCAGGGTAGGCTCCTCCCTTATCGGAGAGGGGGCTCTCGTCTCGGAATCAACCGCCTCCTCTTTGCGCAGACTAGGCGACGGTGACCTCCCAGACTTCGGCCTCCTCCTCGAGTATGCCTTCATCGGCTTGGGGATTTTCCAGGCCTGCACCCACTCGGGAAGGGGTGCGAGGGGAACTGCCAAATAAAGGAGCATCGGGGTTAGATGAAAGTCCTCGGGCTCCCAACGAATGAAAATGTTAGCCGCGCCAGTGGAAGGAATTACCCCATTCGGTCCTCACGACCGGAGGCGGTCCGGGGATTGTCTCCGAGGGTGCAACCCCAGGTGCGGCAGCTTCGCACACATCCAGAGTAGGGGCGGGTGTCGGCTCCTCTGCAGGGACTGAAAGAAGGAAGCCGTATAAAAAGGCCTTATCCCACAAGGCGAAAAGGTGTTAAGCGGAACCGTTGGCTGGAAAGTCTAACCTGTGGGTTGGCTGGGCTCGGCCTAAGCGACCGTGAACGTGGCCACAAACTTCTCGGCCTCGGCCTACCTCTGCTCTAGCTCCTGCGGACTGACTGCCTTGTCGGAGACCCTCACAGAATGTGCCTCCTCCGCTCTGACTGGAAGAAGGAAACACGTGCATCATGCATATATAAAGAATGTTCCCGGGGAAGTGGCTGGACCCTGAAAAGCATCGGCATCCAAAAGTCTTACCTGTGGGATGGCTCGACTCGGCCCGGGGCGCGGTAAACTTTGCGAAGGAGGGGACTGATGGCAGAGGGGAAGCTGAAGTCATCCGGAAGACCTCCGCCCTCTTTTGCTCGACCTCCTGCCGCTCAGCAACCTTGGCAGTGGCAAGCACCTTCTCCACGGGTGACCTATCTTGGGACCCTTCAGCAGCCCTGGGCGAAGGGGTTGGAGTGGATGGTGGCTCTGACCCGACTTAGGCCTCACCTGCAGCGGGGACTGGTGAAGGCGGGGGCTCCTCCCTAGCTGATGAATAGAAATGATACCCGGGTGTGAACAGCCCGTACTAAGACGAAGACAAATTCCGCCTGAAGGACACTCTTAACAAAGGAAATCTCACCCGTGGGTTGGCTTGGTTCGGCCTGACCAACCTCGAACTCCTCGAACGATGGGATAAGAGGCGGTGGAGGAACGGTCTTCGTAGTCTTGACAGTCTCCGCCTTCCGGCGCTTGGCCTCCCGCCGTCCAGCGGCCTTCGCCTCGTCCAAGGCTTTCTTCACAGGCGATTTCGCCGGGGACCTCTTCGCAGGACGGGGCAGAGGAGTCGTGGTCGGGGCCGGTGGCGCCTCCTCAAAATATGCCGTCTTCTCTGCTTGCCGGAGAAGATTGCGGTACGTCGCCAGCTGGGTGCTATCCGGATGGTCTGTGACGGAGAGAGGACAAGAGGAGCAAGGAGTTAATTGCCGTTCAACATCCTGAAGGACGCGACAATGACCAATAGGGTTTTTGTTTAATTGTTGGCCCTATGGTATTGTCTCTTGTGGCAATGAATGCTCTGATTGACATGAATGATATAAACCGCTACGTTCCGAGTTTTCGTATCGGGACGTGACACATAGCTTACAAGATACTTAAAAAGAAAATCAAAGAACTAAAGAGAATGCAAATAGAAATGTAGAATGTAGCTCTTCAACTGAGCAATCTAACTCTGGATCTGATCCAGAAGTCAGTACAGAAATACCTCACTTAATCTCTCTTCTCTCTTAAATCAACGCCACGACACTCTGTTTTCTTCTTCCAACTCTCAGCAGCTGGCTCTTCTTCTTCTTTTGACCTCTCTTGCTCTCTTGCTTTCTTTTCCCTTCTGCTAGCCTACTCTCAGATTTTCTTCCACTCTTCTCAATCTTCTTCTATCATTGTTATCCTCGTCTGAGAGATCCCCTCCTTTTATAGGTGCGGGATGAACCAGGTGGTCCCCTTAGCTTTTTAAATTTTAGGCATGTGGAAGGCATACTCCTGCTCATTGGAATTATCTAGAACTCAAATTTTGATGTGCCACGTGTCAGGAGTGGAGGTTGTGACGATCCACGTGGCAGAATGTTAGTTCGACTCCCTGCCTTGGATCACGTGCTTATGATCTGGTTCTTTAAGTTCCACATGAGATTGTTGCCTTTATGCCACTCAGGTGTTCGATCGTAGAACTGGGCTGGATCTTTTTCTTAGATCATGTGCTTCAATAATTGGAATCTTAGATCACGTGCTCCACTTGAATTTCTGCTGCTCTCAGAGACATAGTGTTTGCCCAAATCCTGTCAATCAGAAGATAGACATTTCGTCAAACACCTTATACGTTAGAGTTCATACTAAGGCAAGAATCAGATAAAGCATATGCTCAGACCAATGATATGAATGTACATGAGAATGCCTTAGAGTGTAGACAATGATGCACAGACTTGATGACTCGAGTTCAGATGTGCATCGACTTCAGTCTATACATGTGCTTCAACCTTGATGTAACATGTGCACAGACTTGAACATGTGCGTAGGCCTTACAAGGCATAAAGAGAAATGTGCATCGACTTCGCTCTATACATGTGCATCAACCTTGATGCAACATGTGCACAGACTTGAACATGTGCGTAGACCTTACAAGACATAAAGAGAAATGTGCATCGACTTTGGTCTATACATGTGCATCGACCTTGATGCAACATGTGCACAGAATTTAGTTCAAATAATGCATTCAAACAGTGCAGGATATGCACAGAACTTAAGTATGACACACAGACCTTAGAATGCACGATGCAAAATGTGCATCGACCTTAGTGAACTAACGATCAAATGTGCACCGATTTTATTGAACTAAAGATCAAATGTGCATCAACCTTCATATGCAATACTGTAAACATGCACCGACCTGCATCTGCAACATGCATTGACCTTAGTGAAAAATATATACACACTAGCATCGACCTTAGTAAGTCCATGTACACACTAGCATCGACCTTAGTATGTACAAGGTCTAACGTGTATCAACATGCAGTGACCTTAGTGAAAAACATATACACAATAGCATCGACCTTAGTGAGTCCACGTACACACTATCATCGACCTTAGTATGTACAAGGTCTAACGTGCATCAACATGCATCGACCTTAGAGAGAGTCACATACACATGAAGCTATAAAATACTCACAGTGTTGCCAATGAAAAGTGGATTCAGAATATCACTATTGCCAATATCCAAAAGCTGAAGATAAAATATATTGTTGCCAATCATCAAAACTTAATAAGAAATTAAATTCAGAGAGTCAAATCAAAAGAGACACAACATGAGACACACATCATCCCACACAATCTTCCCACAATAGTATGAAATGGTCCAGCTAGATGAATCAATGTCCTCCCTGCAACAGAGGTTATGTGATGGAAAGATTAGACGAAGGGAAGAAAAGACTTGAGAACAGTGCGCATAGGAACCATGCACTCTGAGATTGTGGATGGCCACTAGTTCTACTACACAAATGCATCTCCTTAGTCACTTAAATTAATTGCCCGCAACTCTACCAGGTTCTGAAAAATCGCCTCCTGCCTCTAGGTTTGAGTGACCATTAGACCAATCCCATATTGGTGTATTCTAGTAACAAGAGAGGCATTATGGGTCATCTACCATCCCCTTCCTCAGGTCAAGAGGGGCAGTATATGACCCCCCCTTCTCTTCCTACTGACCACTTTCCTGTCAATTGTTTACATCAAGGAAATCCCCAATATGGACTTAGGAGAAGCACAGTTGGCAGAGCAGGACAATTTTTAGGAGAGCAACTCTGTCAATACACCAGACATGCAAGATGGATATGGCAGCACTTCTGGCTATGAGCTCCCTCACAATGCCGCGAAGTGTGCTTTCGCAAGTCCTGGTTTTTCTTCACAACTTAGGAAGAGGCAACCCCGAGTGCTAACTAAGTCAAGGAGAGGCTACCCCAAGTGCTAGTTTAGGATGAGGAAGCAGCTATCAATCAAGAAACTTTCGAAGCCCTTGCTCAGGAAAGAGCAGGGCGAGGCTCCAGAGAGCTTGCTTCAGCTCATGAGAAGCCAAATATGTTCTTCTGCGAGCCAATTGTTGACCCCTGGATAAAGTGGAACATGTTGGCTGTAAGCCTGCATATGCTTGAGTCTCCAGTTAAGAAGGGGTCTCCAGAGCCTCAAATCTTGGCTCCTTGAATCATACGGAATGAAAAGGGCGAAGGTTATGGAGACTGCTTCAGAGTCTCAATCTTAGGAAAGCCTTGTTGAACACATTGCACTAGCTTTGCTCCATATGTAGCAGAATGCTAGAGAGAACTCAACCGAGAAACTTTGACTAGACACATAGCAGAGTAGGTTTCTTATCATGGTTAAGGTTAGGGGATTTGCATATAAACTAGTGTTAAAATAAAAATTACATATTCAATCCATCCACGGAGTTGCAGAGAAACAGAGTTCTGCTAAAACTCCTCCGTGAGGAATAACGCATCCTCGATAGACCGCTATGTTAACATAACGCACCTTACTCAGTCTGCCATGTGACCTTATCCAAAAAGAGATAAGAACAACGGGCGAGACGTGCGGGTGTAGGACTCTGATGACCATAACGGATGTAAAGAGGGCGTTATATGGACTGTATGACGAGATGACATAAGTCCGTTATGGACCTAGAGATATGAAGGCAAACGGGGTTTGAACAACAAGTGAGGCTATGGAGGACTTGACCCTAGGGGGTGTATAACGGACCAATATACGCACATTATGAAATGTATAACGGGTTTACTAAGAGTCGTTAAACAAGTAAAGATGCAAGCTGAGACAATGGGCGAGCCGCTGGATAGGGAGACTATAGCGGATCTTAAGAGATGCGTTATGTTAACCATAATGGCAATGTGTAGCACCGTTAAATTGCTAAGACGCTAAGTGAGACGCTAGGTGAGACGGTAAGCAAGGAAGATGATAACGGACTCTCTGAGGTGCATTATGTTTCTATAACGTGCTACTGAGGATGCATTATGAACAAGAGGGTGACAAATGGACCGGAAGTGCTTGTCTAGCACCAAGCAAGGGAAAAACTCAGCCAAGGAAGGCAATGACCCAAGAAAGAGACTTCTAACTGGCCCAAGAAGACCCGACGAGGGTGAACAACTCGGAGCATCATTAAAATGAGTAAGGAGGTGACCCGACTAATTGGTCATAAAATGGGTGTCAACAAACATGTGACCCGAAAGAGAAGCGGCCAACTGCGTCCACTGATGTCTTGCGCTGCACCACAACTCACTCTACAAGTACCTCGACAACCAGCTAAACGTGGGCTACCACTCCTGAGGCCAAGTCGCAGGTCCACGTGGAAATCGTCACTGCAAGGTCCAGTCAGGATCACGCCCGTTGAAGTGAGTCCAATGCCCCTGACTCTGTGTGCACACACTGGCTGTTGACCACAAGCCCAGCCTCTAGCTAGTATTCCCCCCCACGGACGCTACGGCCTAGTCGGGGGCCCTCGGAACTAGCTTAAAAACTGTGTCTCAGGGAAAAGTGCCCCGCTACAAGAGTCGTCACGCCCCAGGCGTGCCGTAAGGCACCAACCAAAAAGGAGCCACAAAACCTGAAGACTCTGAAGCACAAGCGCCGAAGTACAGACAGCCCGTACTACGCGCACCACGACAGCACAGAACACTCCCTACCACACTGGCAAGGCAAACTAGACCTACAACCACAACGGTCCCTGAGTCGCATGACTCTGAGTCAGGATCATCACACACAGTGGGACAAGCCGCCAATCGGTCTAATCCTAAGCCAGGGAAAATAGTGCTCCGCGAGAACCAAAACACAGAGACCTGAGGGGACACAAAGAACCCTTAGCACACTTGGACACACAAATCGAGGTCGAACAGTACCTCGAAGCATCCAGAACTGATGTCTCGAATTGGACAAGGCCGTCGAGACACCACAAGGTTCCCTATCAACCGCTAGGCCAACCCGGGTTGACGGGGACCAGACGCGACACCGACACACAGACACCTCCACCGCCACCTCAGCACAAGCAAGCAGAACCACCAAGAACACAAGCGGTAGAGGATGACAACACTCTAGGCAAAGCAACTCATTAGTCAACTGCTAGGGGGAAACCCAACAGTCAAGAGATAGCCACTACAAAACCAGAAACAAGGACAATGGTAGCTTCTAGATAAAATCATTAGCGTACTGCTGCAGTCTAGGAGAAGACCACACCCAGTTACCTAACCGACCAATCCAGACAGCCACCGACAGACAAACACAGCCCTAAACAAGGACCCAAGACAGACGGACGCACGACACCACGAACAACCTGCCGATACGGCCAACAGGACTATAACGCACCAACAGAGGGGCGCTATACCCACATAACGCACCACAAGAGGGGCGCCATACCAACCAGATAGAATACTACAACGGGCAGTATAACGTGCCAGCACAGGGTCGTTATACCAACATAACGCACCGCCACAGGGGCGTTATGCGCAACAGACCCGAAATCACGCACACACGATATAACGCGCCTACATAGGGGCGTCATACCGACATAATGCACTGCACAAGGGGCGTTATGCTCCACAGACCAACGCAACGTATAACGGACTACCACCGTCATGTTATACAGGCATAACGCACATGGGCAGATGCGTTATACCCCACAGACACCAAAACGAGTAGCCATAAGCCACGGGCATATAATGGACCAAAGCCTATCTGTCATAGCAACACAATGCATTGGGTGAGGCGCGTTATGCCAACCGCTCAACCCAGCCAAAGCCATGGTCAGGGAACCATAACGATCTTACACCTCTGCATCATCTAATGCATGACACATGGGGAGGGGTCCGTTATGCAAATCGACTGACCCGATCTTCGAGGCAGGCACGGTCAACTAGCGATCTGACATGTCAGATCCTCGAAATCCACCGACCATAATGCACCTGGGAAGGGGCGTTATGTCCTACATAACGGACTGGCATTGGTCCATTATGCTCCAAGGCCTATGAAGACCAAAAATGACACGCGATGCATAACAGTCTATCGCGGGACCGTTATGCTGCATGGCGATCTCTGGTAGGACCGTCATGCCAGCTTGACGGTGAAAACGGTGGAATGGCCGGTTCGGCCCGTTCCACGCCCCATGCACGTCGCCGCGCAGGGGAAACACACCCATTCGGAAGGAAATCCTTCAAGGATTCTAAAAACACCACATGTGCACACCGAAACACATTAAAACATGAGATCCTGGCGATTTAGATGAATCGACCCAAATCCGGTCACCGGGGTTCCCGGACTCCTACCGGCCCCAAATGACAACCAATCGACGCGAAACTGGTGGGGTTGGGATCCTGATATTGCTAAATTGCATCTGTTATAATGGACGTTTATTTTATAAACGTCAAGAGCATATGACGTCCTTTTTTTGAGAGGTTTTCATGGCTGGTCTTTTATTGATAAATTATGTCTGGTACAGTGGACGTTTATTTTATAAACGTCCATAGCATTGGGCGCTATTGTGCTGCAACTGCCCAACTTTGCCTGCAGCCCTTTCCTTCATCATTTTGTGGTCCATTTCGTTTGGGTAAGGCTCTGGTGGCTTTCCAAGATAGGGAGGACTCTTTCCCAACTTTATCCCATTGCCATGGATGATTATCCCATTCGTTCTCGGATTAAAATCCTTCTCCCTATAAATATAGCCCCTGCGGCTTGCTCAAAGGAGGACGACTTCACGTAGAGAGGGGGTGCTGCCCAATTGACGGCTTGAGGAGGGAGTACTCCTGCACTTCATTGCTTCATCCTACAGAGTCTTCCTCCCGATCGCTTATCCAAGGCCACAGCCAGGAGAAACCCCCCAGGCTCCTGTTTTCTTCTCTATTCTCTATTTATTTGCATTAACTGCTACATGCATCATTTACCTTTATCATACCCTTAACTCAACCACGTTGAGGCTCCATAGTGCAACGCTTGCACACTTTATCCCCTTTATTTACACATTCATTCATCATCTTTCCCATACCCATTGCATTGGGGTTTAAAGGGCCAATGCCCAGCAGGTGTGTCATCCTCCATATTTCCACGTCATGCATATTTACTTGGGTTTGATACTACACCGTGGTTCTAATTCCATTTATTATGTTGGTTGCTATAACTTGCAAGGGTAATCAAAAGAGGAACTCCCTCCATCAGCTGGCTGATAGGAAGAGAAGGAAGTTGGCTCACATCTCCCACGCTCCACAGGTATGCCGTGATCCCTCCTTTGATCTATTGTTATATTACTTTGAGGTCCTCACGTCTCTGGCGATCACTCTCCTATTGGCATCCATCGCATGCTCCCTCTCCTTTTCCCCCATTCATGGATCATTCCATGCATATGCTTTCTTTATTTTATTTTTAGTGGATTTTAATTAGATCTACACCCCCGAGTCCAGTCTGGATACTCGTTCAGGCCTTTTCTGCATCATTCTCTTAGCTTGGAAGTGCGATTTTCATCTTCCTCTCCACCCCATTGTTGGGCAATTGCTGAAGTTTTACCAACTAGCTCTCGTCTAGTTGGTTTTCAATTCCTACACCTTTATCTTCTCCTTCATCTTCCTCTATCGCTCGTGTGACCTCCCCACTTCTTAAGACCTTTTTCAGGCCTTTTTCAAACTGAAGGAGCAAACCCATGCCGGGAAGGGTTTCGTCTTTCTTCAGGAGAGGAGGGGGAGGAGCTACGTGATTCTCTCCCCTTGGGATTCCTCACAGAAGTGGTGAAAAACTCAATTTTTCTGGGTAGGGTCTACCAAGGGTGCTATCGACTGGGGCTTTCCTGATAAGCCAATTTTCCAGTCGGTATTTCCCCTGAAGCAGCAGGTGATCTCCTCAGAGTTGGAGGAGGAGATTAGAATTCTTCAGGAGAATCGTCGATCGACTATTAAACTGATGGCTCCAGCCAACATTAATGATTATATTTCCTCGCCTCGCGCTGCCTCCCAGCGGTAAGGGTTTTGAAAGCTCAGCTCTTGCATTCTCTTGTCTTAGTTGGTCGAGCCTTTGCTGATGAGTTACTTTCTGACGGGCAGAAATGAGGCGTGGCGAGGATGAGGGGCGACTGTCGGAGCAGGAAGTCATCGAGCTAGAGGAGGCCACTGCTCCGAGTGTGCCTCAAGCTTCCGAGGGTCCTTCTACCGCCCGAGACAAAGGCAAGCGGATTGCTCTGGAAGATGCCCTAGAGTGGCGGGGGTCTAAGCATAAGGACCTTGGGGAGCAGCTGTTGCTGTCCTCAATGAAGGCTTTAACCGTCGAGAAGAGGCAGTTGAAGAAGGTGAAGACCTCCCACCCGACTGAGGACCTCCCAACTGAGGATGTCTATCACCCTAGCCTCCCATCGACCGAGCCAGAGGTGCCCATAGTAGTTGAGAGGACCTCTGTTGAACCTGCAGGAGTGCGAGGGGAAGAGGCTGGCTCTGAAATTCTGATCAAGGCGACTGGGGCGCGCAGTAAGGAGGAGGATGTTGAGGTGCAGATTCAGGCTGAGCCGAGCGACGCCGTCCCGAGCTTGGGGATGCCTAGGGAGGATGTCCTGGCTCCAACTCCTCCAGAGAGGGCTCCTCTCCATCAGCAAGGGCAGTTCGCCATCCAGGCCTCCCTGTATAATCGGTGCTGAGCTCTGGCACCTCCGTCTATTTGGGAGGAATTTCGACATTGCTCCCTTCCCATGCTCCTTGAAAGGGTCATGGAGGGAGGTTTATTCATGGCTCAGCTAGGGGCCGAGATCGTAGATTTTATGGTGCGACTAGAGAGTGAGGGGAGGGCTCAGTCCTAGGTTCGCGCAGAGTTCGATCGGAGGATTGGTCAGTTGACCTCTGAGCTTGGGGTGCTTTGGTGGGAGGTGGCCTCACTCCGGGCACGTGATTGAGTGAGCTAGGAGGAAGCTTAGTCATAGGCCGGGCAATTGTCCCAAGCTCGGTATACCATCGCTCTAAAGAGCAAGCTCTTGGAAGAGTTACGTGGAACGCTCAGGACAGTGGGTGGCCGAGCAAGAGGAGCTCAAGGGTCGGCTTCAGGAGGCCGAGCGGTCCAAGGGGGAGGCTGAAGTGGCACGGTCCAAGGCCATCGCAAAGCTGGCAGAGGCTAAAGTGAAGTTGGCTGAGGTCAAAGATAAGGTGGCCGAGCTTCAGGTGAAGGCAGCATGAGCCGAGGCGGAGGCGGTCGAGCACTATTGGAGCTCAAAAGAGTACCACGAAGCTTTAAAGCAGACCACTATTGAGTCTCTCCGTACTTTGATGGATAACATGTTTGATGATGACAACACTATGCCTCAACCCCACCACCAAATTCATAGCACCCTCCCACCCCTTACTAGAACCCCCCCCAACACCTCATTTTCTCCTTCCCATAGCCTGGTTTGCCCCCTCCTTGACCCCCTCTCATCCAGAGACCACACTAGTCCCTTTCCACCCCATTTTCCCCTCTCATCTTCCCGATTTCCCATCTCTTTCTCTTACTGCCATTCAGGAAGACACAGTAGCAGATCGGATGCCCTGTTACAGTGATGCCCCCACCTTCCCTAAGGAGCTTCTAGCATACAACCCAGCATCTTAAGATTCTACTCTGAAGTGGCTTTCCAACAAGTGGTCGTGCACCCTCATCCAAGGTCAGAGTTGGGTAGGAGGCCCGTTTCCGTCAGGCTGTGCAGATCAACTCTGGCTGGAGGTAAAGATGAGTTGCAGAAGCTCCCATACAATCACTCTTTTGAGTTTCCTGGCATGCTCTTTGGCCGAGGTGATCCTCCTCCATCCCTCTTTCAAATCCAAGAAGAAGGAGGTCATTTGGATACCGGAGCACCCAGTTCCGGCCATCATCCCCGGCATGTACAGACTGCTCACCTCTGCTCAGGAAGCTCTGCACTAGCTAGATTGCAGAAATCATCTCCTCTACAACCGACGGCCCCGACTCCCCAACTTTGTTGGACGTTGACCTTGGTCTCCCCTCTTTACAATGGCAATGGTTTCAGCTTCATCCAGCGACGAGGATAATAGGACCAACCCCAACAAGGCTCCCCTATCCAGTCGGCAACCCTGACTGCGCAACCTAGCTAGAACGGACGGTGCTGGCACCTCTCCCATCAGAATGAGGCCATTCTAGTTCTGGAACATTCTTGATATGCCCCTCTTTCTATCAAGACTATCCCCAACTCTATTTGTCTCTGGATCAGGGAGTTACAGTGCTGGTAAGTTGGTCCTTCTTTCCTATTCTAACATTCTACTGTACCCAGTCAGTGACCAGAAGGTCCCTTTCTGTCATACGAGTGGGCTTTGAGGTGAAACTCATTGTAGCCAAGCTTGGGTCGTCCCTCTTTCCAATGGAGCCAGTCTCAGCACATTTCGACATCCCAGCCAGGAGTTATGCCCTGAGCAAGGACTCTCTGGCCTACAGAAAATGGCAACAACGTAGGCTCGTGAGAGCGGTCACTCAAAACACCACCGACCCCCAAACGTGCTAGATCATCCTCCGGAGTTTCACAAGATGAGCAACTTTCCAGAGACGTTGGACTTACCTTCATTAGACATCCGGGCAAGAAGTTTCATCCCAAACAAGCTCCTGGGACCTGAGCAGACCACCGCGCTAGTGATAGTGTAGACCGGTATTCAAGCCACCTCCGTAATGCCACCAAACCCCCTCCCCGCCTAGCCGGCTGATCGCCCCTCCCTACGTGGAGGTATAATTTGGTTGTAGCTCCTTCTTCCCACCTCTGAGCCAACCCTCTGGTGTGAGGTGTAGTTTTTTATTAAAATTATCATAGTTCAAGTGACATCAGCATAGCGTGCGGGTTGTGTTCCCACGCTACCCCTCTCACCTTCATCTCCGATCAGAATCGGTGTCTTCACACTGATCAGGTGAGTGTCTGGTCCCCCCTGTTGGTTGCCTTTTGCTTGTTTAGTATCACATCTTAGTGCCTATCGGATGGTAAGGTAAGCACCTACCCTATATTCCACTATTTGTGAGCCCACCGCGGAGTAAGTTGAGAAATCCACCACATAACCAACACCCTCGACGTGCTGGCCGCCCATGAGCCGTGGGAATCCCAGCCCCTCCGGGGGTCAGCCCAGGAATAACCAAGCCCTCGAAATAGCAAGGTCCCACCCCAGACCCTCACCACCATCTCAAGATGCCATTGGGAAAGAGTGTGCACTACGTGAGCAGACACGCGGAAATCGAATCTGTTGTCTTGCCTATGTGCTTGCGAGTCTAGGTCCGAGGATCATTCGGTCATCGCATTTCACCCCTAGGTTGTCTTACATCAAGTGGTATCAGAGCGATTATAGGTTTGTTCTCACAAGGCTAGTCCTTGAGAACTTTCTGATGTGACACGACCAAGGATGGATGTGGTAACCCGAGCACCAAGCAGTATGTGGCGAAGGACGATCCCGAAGGCTTCCTCAACGCTAGAAAGGCTGCATTTCGAACCAGCATGATCGAAACTTCCCGCAACGTCTTTTGATATACCACTTGATGAAGGGGACACCAAAATGGCGTGGCACACTTAGGGGATGCAACAACTAATCTAAGGACCCCTTGGACCTAGCATGCAAGTACAATGCACGGACTGGCAACTTCACTCGAATGGACTCACCCGCTAAGCGCACACTCATGCCCGTAGGCAATTCGGTGAGGGTGGTGAGGGTCTGGGACGGAACCTTGATGCTCTGGGGATTGGCTAGCTTGGGGTGGGACCCCTAAGGGTTCAGGGATGCCCACTCTCGCGGGCGGCCAACACGCCGAGGACGTGGGATATAATGGCTCTCTCACAACTCACCCGCGGTAGTCACTCAAATTTTAGCAATTTGTGATCGGGCACTCAACTCACCATCCGACGGCACTAGCGGCGATACTAAACCAGCAATGGAAAAACCAGCAAGGGGGTGACCATGGCTCACCTGATCAGTGTGAAGACACTGATCCCGACCGGAGACGAAGGCGAGCGAGGAAGCGTGGGCTTACCCGCACGGCGTGCCGAAGAAGCTTCAACCTGTGATGAAGTTTTACATTCACTACACCTCGCACAGGAGGGGTGGACTAGGGGTGGGGGACCATAGAATTACAAGAAAATACTACCTCCCGTAGGGAGGGGCTTTAAGCTGGCCAGGCGGGGTGAGGGAATCTATGCTTGGAGCCGAAGTGGCAAACTCTGCTGGTTCTGCCCACTTCTTGAACATACTGATAGAGGGTCGAAGATGATGCCGCCACGGATTGCACCGAATTAGAAATTTTCATTCCTTATATTATCAGGGATGCTACACTGGTATTAAACGGCTTAGATGTAAAGTCATGACGCCATACAACTTGGCTTAGGCAGAAGGCCATGATTCCAAGGTAGAATATTTACCGACTTAGGCGGAAGTCATGACATCCGACAAGGATATTTAACGGATTAGACGTAAAGTCATGACGCCATATAACTTGGCTTAGGCGGAAGGCCATGCCGCCAAGACAGAATATTTACCATCTTAGGCGGAAGGCCATGACATCAGACAATAGTATTTAACGGTTTAGAGGTAAAGTCATGACGCCGTACAACTTGGCTTAGGCAGAAAGCCATGACGCTAAGACTGAATATTTACTGGCTTAGGCGGAAGCCATGACACCAGACAAGGATGTTTAACGGCTTGACTGGGGTGAGTGGCATCCCGTCATTATTGCTGGACTCATCCATTTTCTTTGGGATGAACTCCCTAGGTTTTATGCCACTGAGTCGAGGAGGAACATGGTATTGCGTCCCCTTGTTGGCTGGCGGGTGTCTTGATATTCTCCCAGATCCGGCAACACGGTGGGAGGTAGAAGCTTTGGCTTGATTTGCTCCCTTTGGCATAAAGTAAATTTCTTCATCTTCCCCATCAGCAGCTTGAGCCACACCGGACAATGCTGACAGCATGTTACAGGAGAGAGCAACACATCTTATTTCAACCTTTGTATTCTTCTTTTCCTTCTCCCATATGGCTGGCGTCTACCCCCATAGTGGGTTGCTCGGTGCGTTGAACACCCTTACCTTTTCTTTAGTTCTTTTTGTTAGCCCGCGGGACTTATTGTGTCCTTGAGAGGCATGCTTCTTGAACTGCATAGATTTCTCTTGAGCTGCTCCTGCTCGCCTATCCTGTCTGTAACAGTTTGTAACCATTCCATGACTGAGTTGATTTCTTCATGCACCTGTGCCTGGGCTTGTTTCTTTGTGTTGTCCACTGACCTTCTGACAGCCGTAGGAGGGGCTATTTGATGCCAAGCAGGGACTATAGGGGGCGCAGCGGGCCTGGCCATGGCTCCACTAACCTGGACTCTCAAAGTCGGAAGGGATGCTGATCTTGTTCTTTTCTTTATTGACGATGCTTGCCAATTTATTTACTTTTCTTCAAGCGCTAGGGCACAGTCTTCATTGGTGTGTTGTCTGCGAGCCACTGGTGCTTCTTCGGGTGACTGTTGGCATACAAATATCATGTTAATTGATGCCTCCTAAGTAGGCACTTCATGAGGGCGTGGAGGATCGACTTTGTCCTCCCCCCATTTGTAGCTCCCCTCTTCTTATTAAGTCTTGGGCGATGTCTTTGAATATTTGACAATCTTCAATGGGATGCCCCAAGATTTGATGGTAGGGATAGAGATGAGGATCATCTCTTCTTTTGACGTCGCCAGGTCTCTTTGGCTTCGGAAGCCTGATTTTGCTATATTTGACAACCCACTCGAACAATGCTCGAGTCTGATCCCGGGGGAAGGCATAGAGCTTCTTTGCTTTACTCTACGGAGGATGACTCTCTCAACATTCAGCAGGTTCATTGAGAGGAGGATTGTGCCTCCATTTGTGCCTTTTTTCCCCTAGGCTAACAGCATGGACCATTTTCAGCATCGGTCGTTTATTAACTTGCCTAGCATGATGACTTGAGTCGGCAGGAATGGAGGGATATCTTGTGAGGAAATCTTCAACCTCCGTGGCAATATCACTTAATCAGTCAAAAGACCAGACTTCTATTCCAATCATCTTTTCCAGAATCTCTTTCTTCAGATTTTGTTTGCACATCTGTATTGCATCTTCTGGATGCAGAGGATGCTGACACCTCATACTGAGATCCCTCCATCTTTTGATATATTCTACAGTCATTTCATTATTGTTTTGCTTGGCCACCAACAGCTCAGCCACAGTCACTTCTACCTCGATGACGTGGAATCTTTCACTGAATTTCTACTACATGTCTGGCCAATCTTGGATAGACCCGGTCGGCAAGTTAGAATACCATTCAAAGGCGGGTCCTGTCTGTGAAGACCCAAAGAATTTGAGTAGGTACGACTCGTCCACAGTCAAGTCACCCATGACTATCATATAATGTGTAATATGCTCTTTCGGGGAGCCCTTCCCATTGTATTTGTCAAATTTGGGGAGTTTATTGATGCCGGGCGACAGTCTTCTGGTAGCATGATAGGCTGGATATGACACTTCATATATGTCGAAGGGGGCGTAATCATCACCACCCCTCTTTCCCAGCCTTGTCTCAATCATCTGCTCCACCATCAACTTGACCATCATAACTGGATCTATTGGTTGAGGGCAGAGGTGAGTGGCCTGCATCGATAATGCGGCCGAAGTCATAACATTGGATGGCAAAGGCTCTAACAGGGGAGCCTGCCACTGCATCTGAAGGGGCATTTGCTGTGTTGGCTGGAGCCACTGGGCATATGCTGGGGAGCAGCCCAACTCTGGTCTGCAGATTGTAGAACAGTCGGTGAAGGAGCACCTCTGGGGTTGAAACCTTCCTGTGATGGCCCGTCTGGTGCCCCCAATTGCTCGGGTGCTATAGCCTATTCAGCCTTTTCAATTAACTGTTTCTTCAGTAGTTCTATCTCTTGCTGGTAACTTTACAGTGTCATTAGGGCGACGGGGTCCATAGTTATTTTGTTACTGATGTCCTCGAGTGTATTATTGGAGGCACATTCAATTAGAGGAGGTAGGAATACTCCTTCTTCTTCAGATGCCGCCATTGTGGCCACGACAGTAGCGATGTCTTCTTCAGTAACCCGCTTGCCCTTTGCGGCTTGCTGTAGCTCAGCCTCAGCTTTGTCCATTCTTGTCACCGGGTCTCTTCTTTCGACAATCTCAGCCGACTCTTCTTGTTTATTTGGCGAGGGACCAGGTGTACTCATCACCCCCGTCATATTGCAAGTATAACTTTAAATCTGTCAAAGTTAATTTAAAATTTCCCTTCACCCAATTCACCCCCCCCTCTTGGGTGTTATTGATCGCGGGACTTCAACCCCGAGGGCATCTGCTAAAGGGCGCGGGGCCTACAGTCCTGACACGCATGAACAAGAGGATGGCACGCCCAGTGGGACGTCTCCCGCCTTCCTTCTTTTTGCTGAAGAGAAAGCATGTGCCAGCCCTAAAGTCCTGGTGCCCTTTTCCTATCCTTGCAGGAGAGGCAGAGGAGAGCACTTGTTTGCACTTCCCAGTAGCTTCCAGTTTGCGTTTTAGTTGCCAGACCTTACTCGATGACCACCAACGGTCGTCACCTTCGCAGCATCCAGTACTCTGACAGCCATGGCGGCCGTTACCTACGGTCCCATTGTCATTGCCACCCATGCCCACGAGGGTTATTTGGCTGTGTCGATTGCTTTCGGTAGTTTCGCTCTGATCGTTGGATCACCCTATTTCTTGGGTGTGGTCCCCGTGGCTACTCCGCAGCTACCCTTAGCTTTTGTGCTCACCGGCGCAACGAACGCATCGTGTCAGCTCCCAGTGTCAGCAACTTATTCGAGCATCAAGCTCGGGCCTTCCATCACCAATCCCCGCAGGGGCCCCAGACCAGTTTCTACCCAGGAAAATGTCAACCCCCTAGCCCAGTCTTGACTGACTCTCGATGTGGGCCTCACACCCCGAGCCTCGGTCTCCACTACAGCAATTCGCTCGGGCCTTCAACCCCGAGCCCTGGTTAAGTCGGCATCCTGTAGGGGTTTCCACCCTAGGATGCCTGGCTCCCCAGCATTCTGCTCATGCACTCAGCCTCGAGCCCCAGCTGAGCTAGCTCCCCACAAGGGTTCCCTGACCCGGGGGCAGGTCTCCCCAGTGCTTTGCTCGGGCCTCCCAACCCGATCCTCTGAAAAGCCATCATCTAACCCAGGCTTTCAATTCCTGGTTCAAGGCTCCTCAATACTTAGACAGGGGGCACAACCTCGAGATCCTGCAAGGTCCGTACTCAGTGTAGGTCTTCCGCGTCGGGCTCCGGGCCTCTCAACTCCATCACGGGGTTTTGTCCCCTGCCACTCAGTGACACTGACTCCCAGTATGGGTTTTCCTCTATGGGATGCGACGACCCCAGCGGTGGCTGAAGGGCCTTCATCCCGCCCTCCGGTCTTGCCAGCACTCTATACAGGCTCACAACCTCGGGTTGTCGGCATGGCGGCACCTCCGCTAATGTCGGTTCCTGGTGCAACTTTGCCATCGCGAGCATCATCAACACTACTATCGGCTTGGGCAAAAGCCTATACCCGAGTTACGCAGTCGCTGACTTCCACCACAGACTTCATGTCTTGGGGGCCAATCCCAGTATCTCTAGCCGACGGCCTCGTCCCACCAACAGTCACAGGCCGGGTCTTCTCGACCTACCACCTCAGAGCGGGGTCTTCTCGACCTACCACCTCAGAGTGGGGTCTTCCTCAACTCCCCATAAGAAGCGTCGCCATGGCCGCAAAGGTAGGCGACTCGCTACTGCTACCAGTAACTCCGGCAAGACCATTCTTGTCAGTGATTTGCAGATTTGCCTCAACGAGGGTGAGCCAATCATACCTCTAGAGGGGATTATCTCCACGGTCCCCACTGCTAACTGCTTCAGCCTCCTGCAACAAACGCGAGAGGACAAGGTAGAACTCAGAAAGGTAGGCGCCCCGGCAGCAGCCCGGAGGCACCCGCACCAGCCTAATGCCCGAACTCCCAAGTCTCATCCGAGAAACAGCAACAAGGGAGACTAGCAAGTTGACTTGAGAAGGATCTGGGTTACCCTAGAGGAAGCTCAAGCCGTTCGGAGGGCACGCCTCAGAAACCCCCTCCAGGCACTCAGACGCGGCGCCAAGCCAGACGCAATTGATCCTACAACCGCATTGCATGACGATGCCCAGCCATCTAGCGCCTCTCGTCCGAATAGGCGAACGTAGAGATAGGCTCACTTTGGGCCTCACCAACACCCAGCTTCGAGTTCTCCTCAGGTTGATACCACGTTGCATGATGATGCCCAGCCATCTAGTGCCTCTCGTCCGAATAGGCAAAGGCAGAGATAGGCTTACTTCGGGCCTCACCAGCGTCTAGCTTCAAGTTCTCCTCAGGTTGATACCGCAATGGAGACTCCCCCGCAACACACCTCAGTCTTTGACAGGTTGGGGGCACCCGTCTGCCTCAGGAGGCGCTCCCAGAAGAAGCAGACGGTCCAACTTATTAATGATGCGGTCAGGGTGTTCGCGTGTTATGCCACCGGGCACCAGCCTGAGATCCAGACTGACAATCTAAATCGGCCTATATCTCAGTTCAGGAGGCCGCATCACTCGATTCCACCGCCGACTCCGGTCGGCGATGTCGGCACTTCCGTTGGGCCTCAATCCTCGGCTCGAGCGGAGGAAGTTTTCATTGAGGACCGTGTCGCTCCTGCCAGTACGGAGCCAATCAACAGCGCTCCCCTGGCTAATGAAGTCCAAGAGGTGACTCTTGAGACCCTTATGAAGGAGAACCATCACTTGAAGGCCCTTCAGCAAGACTTACTTCAAGAACATGACCTTCATCCTCACCCACCTACTAGGCCTCAGACTGAAGCACCCGTCCCACCAGGTGGGCAAAATGGTGCTAACACTTCAGCTGCGGCCGTCCAAACCCCGACAGTAATCGGGTTCGGCATGCCCTTGGCTGAAGCTCAACCATGGCGATCCAACACGCCGGTGCCAGAGAATCTTATGGCATAGCGCCAGATGATCGAGTGAAACGTCGAGACCAAGCTCGCCTAGTTTAGGGAAGGGGTCGCAACGATGGACCTCAATAGTGTCCCCTACCTGCTGCATCACCAGCTGAAGAAGCTTCCCCCGGAGTACGCCAAACTGTCGAAGCTACAAAAGTTTGATGGGCAAGGGTCTCCGTATGAACATTTGGCCTACTACATTATGGCCATGGGCGAGCTCACGTTGGATGAATCATACCTCCTATGCTATTTTGCCACTTCACTTACGGGAATGGCCTTTCATTGGTATTCCCGCCTGAAGCCTAACTCAGTCATTGACTGGGAGGATCTCCAGAAACAGTTCCTCGACCATTTTCAAATGGTCGAGTGAAAGATCTCCCTGGCCGAGCTCTACTCTCTCTGACAAAGGAAGGGTGAGAGCACCCTCGACTTCATTAAGAAATGGCAATACCTCAGTATGAGGTGTGTCAATCCGCCAATCCAGGAGGACGCCATCACCATATGTCACTGAGGTTTGGCGGTCGAGATCAGTGAAAAGCTTCTCGGCACCAATATCAAAGGCCTCGACCAGCTTAATTTGGTTGTCGCCGAAATAGAGATGTTCTTCGCCAATAATGCAAGCTACACCTTAGCAAAGGGTAAGCAAGTGTGGGAATGCCAACCCAGCAAGGAGGTGAATATTATTGAATTCACCCCCGCCACTAAAGCCAATAAGGAGGCCAGAACAAGTAGTTCTGACAAGAAGCCAGCAGACAAGCCATCCGCTCTCTCCTTGTCGGAGCATATGAAGGTGTCGTTCTCTTTCAAGAAGGGGCACACGAAGATGCTCTTCAACCTCTACATGGCCTAAAAGATCATCGAGTTGCCCGAAGTCCGCAAGTTGGATGAGGCTCGGAAGACTGACGATCCCAGCTATTGCCCATACCGCCGCATGCTGCGTCATCCAATTGAACATTGCTATATCTTCAAGACTCAGGCATAGAAGCTGATCCGAGATGGCATTGTCCAAATGAAGAGTGGTCTCGTCGATCCTTTGCAACCACACACGTGGTCCAGACTCGCCAAAGCAGCACGTGTGGTTCACTACCCAGCTAATGTAATCCATATGATGACGGCATTTTCTCTTTCTGATGACGAATCAAAGGAGTCTAGCCCTAGCCGGAGAGAGTGTTTGCTCTGGTATCTAGGGTGGAGGACCTGGCATGATCACAGACCTCTCTCCTTCCCAAGTGAGAGAACCTAATGACTCTTCAACGCTCTCGTCGAGAGGGGGCAAATCATGCCTCGTGACCCGCCGATAGATTACACTTATTGGAATTTCAGCTATCCCCAGTACTACCCTTTCCATGCACGAATCTGCCATGCGATTGAGTCTTGTGTGGAAGTCCAGTACCTCATCCAGGAAGAGATTTAGTGGGAGCAGATCGATGCCGAGGGGAACTCTATGGCACTCGTTAGACTCCGACGAGCTGTCGAAGAAACTCTGAACCCCGCCAGAGATGCGCCAGGACAACCAGATCCTCCCCAGGAAAATGGGCACGGACTACCTTACCATCATCCCCCAGAATGGATTGTGTTCTGAACCGATAATCAGGAAGCACTCAAGCGATTGGGTGATGTTGGGAGCAAGACACCAGTCCGGAGACGAGGCCAAGCACCTTTCCGATCAACGTCATCCATCCTCCAACTCCCCCAGCCTCTCTCGACTCCCTGACATCACCAGTCGATCAGCCGGCCCCTACCACGTCAACCGTGTAATGGCGACCCTGGCAAGAGCTGGAGTCTCTTCCCTTCTCTAGAGAAGACACTACCAGGCTTCTCTGGGTCCTTCTTGGCCGAAAGAATGTCTTGGTGGGCAGGACGATGATGGGCTCCTCAAGCTCCTCTTGCACTTTCCCTACCCTACCTCCATCTTCGACACCCGAGGATAGGAAGGGGAAGCAAAAGCAGGGAAAGGCCCCAGCTCGACTGGGCCACATCCTCCCAGCAGTTCGCGAGTCGGGTTTGTCATTACAATGACCATCCGACGTGCAAAATCAAGACAGCTACCAGGGGCAGCATTACCTCAAGACGCCATCGGGCTTCGCTCGATCCTACCCTTAGCTAGACCACAAAGGCAAGGCCAGGAAGCAGGATGCTAAGTATGCTCCCCAGGCCGCTCCTCAGCAAAAGCTTCAGCCACCATGGCTAAGGCATCAAACTGCATAGGCATCTTTGGACGCAGGTCCCAGTATACCAGCTTAGCGGGAGGAACCTCCCTTAGCACCGTGGCTAAGACATCAAACCGCGCACACGTCCTCTGACACTAGCACCATTCTGTCAGCTTATGGTAAACCTCTCCAGCCACCGTAGCTAAGGCATCAAACTGCGCATACGTCTTCAGATGCCAGACCCAGCATTCCAACCTACCAGGAGCTACCGCCCGAGGTCATCGAACATGCGATTAATGCTACCTTCCAAATACAACAATCGGAAGGCGCCTGGATTGAGATCTGGGCAAAAAGAAACCACTGACCTCGCTCTGCAAATGCATCTGCTCGACAATATCCCCACAGGGATCCGTCGACTCCAGCTCTAGTGCCTCCTCCTCATACTCCCCTAGAGGTGGCCATCGTCAAGAAACAGGAGAGGAATAGAAAGAAGAACCTCAAGAGACAACTCAAGAAGCAAGACGAGCAAGTGGCTGCACTGCAATCCGTAGTAGAGCTGACGCCTCTTCAGAGGCTACAATAGTTCATCAACAGGCTAGAGGAATACACCCTTCCTTGTCCTATCAGTCCCATCCCACTCAATAGTTACCTCCCGTGGGAGGAAATGCAGAAGCGAGCCTGCCTTAGGAACTGGGTCCAGGAGATGATCTGGAAAGTTAAGAACGGCAAAACACTTCTCATTCCAGAAGAGCTCTCCTTGTTCTATAAGGACAAAGAGATCACGGTGGAGCAGTTGGAACACATGCTTCGCAGCTGCACCTGCAACATGGTGGCCATTCCACCCCCAGACAACATCAATGCCTCCCGATGAGGTGAGCCAGTGGCCTCTCAAACCAGGCAAAGAACTGCTACCCCGCTTGGGCTACAGCTGACTCCAGAACACACTGGCCGCGACTGGGGTTGTGGCCACAGATGTGGTAGAGGTTGCAGTAGGACCCCCCGAGTTACCTCTTCACCCGCCCACTTTCAACCCGGAGTGAGTCATCCTCTTTCTAGGAGAGCAATCCGCTCCTAATCAGCCAGTGGAAATTAGGGTGGGATCCAGCATCTTCGATCCTGTTGGCTTAGAGGAGATCATCGTCAGCATCCCAGTCTCTACACTAGCTTTGACCTCTCATGCAGAACAAGCAGGGCCATCCGGCAAGGATGACCCGGCCCTACAACCTCCTCTGACAGAGTCGTCCCTGGACCCTTATAAATCTTGATTGTGACGTGGGATTCCAATCTTATGGGCAGTTTCCCATTGCAGACTGCTTGACAGCAAGCAGAATACTATGTTTGGAAGCATATGAACCTTACAACTTGAGCCTGTTAAAGTCAATAGTCATGTGGGTCAACCAAGAAGGTTACTTCGTCAATGCCTTTAGTAATATCCATCTGGGATGATTTATGCTCCAGCATAAGGTTCTTGGTGTTTCTGGAAAATATGGAAGAACCGCTACTTTCATTTCAACTTTTGTGAGAACTTGCTTGTAAATTACACACTGGTGTGCGGGATCAGCCGATTTCAATATGATTTAATGGGGAAAATCTAATCCCTATTTTAGTTAGACAAAGAAAGAAGAAAAACTGTTTGGCCTGGCTTCAATCACAATCTCGATAGATCAGGGCATGCCTATCCGAGGACTTCAATTCCATTCTGCAATCCTTGTTACATGCTACAAGCATCTTAATTTAGAATTATATGGTTTTTGGTATTTGGAGTTAATGCACTGCCTGTGCTCAGCTACCGTATTAACGTCCGACATCCTATGTTGCCATGGATTCATGTGATTTCTCTTACAGTTTGTGTCAAATAACTTCATGCTTTTCCTTATGTATTCCAATATTATGGTTCTTTAGGCTAAACTGTACTTTTGGTTCCTCTTGACTACTAACTACTACTAGTGCTGCTATATTCCATTCTCTTTGCAGGTGGACTCTGATGCCATGTGTTGCTATCTTTGGATGCAGAAATTTGAACTTCGGATATTCGAAGTTGTCTGGCTAATTCGAACCTATGAATTCGAGCTATGCTATGTAACCAGATGTTGGTTAGTCCCTTGCCGCTAGTGCTGCTGCCCGCACTCTTGGGCATGGGAATCCCATGGAGATGGGAGATTGACGAGTATTGTGTCCTTTACATTATGTGTTGGGAATCCTGTAGGTCATCAAGCCTTTCCACTGCTTCCCTTGTGAAATGTTCATGTTCCCCAAAGTGTTTACTCTTCGTCTGGGCATTGTTTGTCCAGCTTTCCTGGAAATGCTCTGTTGACAAGTTAGATTGAGTGTTCTCTCAGCTGTTGTCCTACAATGCATGGTTACTGTTGAAAGCCACCCATCATCGGTTAAAAATCCCTAGAGAAGTTGGCTTTGCTGAAGAGCCTGAGAGAAAATTACAGGATTCCAAACAAGGGATTTTACCGGTCACTTTTTTAAATGGCGAATGGTAGTTTGGAAGTTGCCTTCTAAGATATAATCTTAGCCAGGTCTTTCAACCCCACTAATCCTATTTATCCTCTTCCTAACAAAGGGCGTTTCTGGGCCTACATTCGTTCTTGTTTTCTCGTCTCTAACCATAGGCTACAAGAAGAGGTTACTAAAATGTCTCAATGTTCCCTGAGAAAACGATTCGTGAAAGTGAAGTAATTATGGCAGGATCCTTAGAGCTCTGTAGGTCAACAATTTCGACACCATCTTGTGGCTAATGAAACAACAAAAGATGGGTTAAAGTTGTGATGTACATTTGTCCCCGATCCATCATTCTTCAGGACAGTGCATGCCTTACGAAAGGCAGTGTACTTCGAGATCGTTACGATACCGAGAGGTACCCATTTAGTTATGCAAGTATTATTCATCGAGTAAACATGTAGTAGAGATGCTATTCACAAAAGACAGCAATTTACAAGGTGCATTTGTTTCACAAGATTAGCATTTTACGAGCCACATTTAAAGCAGTAATTAACTCAGAAAAAAATCATTAAGGATGTGCCGAAGTCATTAGCAGCTACATGGTTCACGATTAAGAGAAAAACCAGCTGCCATAACATTGATATTGTCACATGTATGCGCGGCTGCGTTATTGCTCTTTAGGAGCCTTCAAACGAGGAGCTTCCACTTCCAGGGAAGGAATACTTTCACGTGTTAACCTAGTCTTTATAGCACCCAAACGAGGTCCACTAAGAAAACAAGATGTTAAATGTAGTAATCTGGTTCTTGGAGACGTCAATACGAGGAGGCATGTAATTCTAGAAAAAGGGCTCACGTATTAGTTTTATCACTCGTCAACAACTTGCTCATCTTCCGGATGAAACTTGCAGCTTACCATCACAATAAAACAAAAACATGAAAATGCACACGAAGTGCTTAGTTTCCATAAGTCAAATAAATTCCACGATACATACCGTATCACATCCATTATTCAAGAATGTAACGTGCTGATAGGTCCTTATTGCTGCAACCCCAGAAATACCACAGACATAACAAGCATGGAAATACCAAAATAAGCTCAAAGATTTCCCGCACTTTGGCTTCTCCTCATGGGGTTAATAGCTTGCAAGCTGCTAAGCAGCTTCCTGCTAGTTTTTGGCAGATGGTAAGCTTTCGGTTCAGGTATCGGTAGGTCTGGGTGCTGAACCCGGTGCCTGGGCAGCCTTGGCAAGGAACCCTTGAATTGACTAGCCTTCAAGTGGTTAGATGAAGATGTGACCTTGTGAGAGGAGGTGGGGGTATGTCCTCTTTGGGTGCGTTTATGGTCTGATCTCGTGCCACGATCATACTGATGAGAGTTGGCAGATCGAGGACGGTCGGATGCCTCCTTTGATAAGCTGTTTCTTATGATGTGCTTGTTGAAGTAAACGAGACGTGGAAGAAGACTGTGTAGATACTTCTTCAGTTGATCATCACCCGCATTTCTTTGTACTGGATTGCCTTCCAAATTTATGGCTTGCAAGGAACCATAATTAGCTGCAAGTTGTCCAAGAGACTTGACTGTAGAGATTTTGTTGAACTGCAAGTCAAGGATGTTCAGCTTGAGTAGACGGTGTAGGCCTTCTATCTCACTGATTTTGTTGCCAGCTAAGTATAATTCCTTCAGGGAGGAACAAGCAGCTAATCCTTCAGAGATGATGGGAAAAAGGCACATCAGTTTTGGCTATCATCCAATCAACCACTGAGCCTTACAGCTTCTGCTATCTAGAGGAATCCTCCTCTGCCGCTGAGTTTTACAGCTTGACCTGTCCAGAGAAATCCTTCTCTGTCGCTGATACACAACTTGAAGAACGAAAGCTGAGAAAAACACAACGAAGAAAACAGAAGATCAAAACACAGTAAAAGTGTAGCTCTAGACGATGAGCAGATCAACTCTGGTTCTGAACCAAGAGACTGATAACAGTGACAATTACAAAATCTTCTCTCAAAGCTCTCTCTCTTTCTCTCTCTCAGATCTGGTTGGAGGACTCTCGGGATGGTACTGCTCTTTTTCTCTCTATGTTGAATTCTCTGCTTCAATTCCCATCCTCCTCCTTCCAAGCGAGCAGCCACTTATTTATATACTGCAGAGAGAAGGGCGCGTGGTCACCATATTTCCCGTGCAAGCTTTTCGTCAAGATCTGATATTCCAATGCCACGTGGCAGCAATTGAGCTTGACAGCTTTCCACGTGTCACGAGCATGACTCATCCTTCATTCTGGGATCACGTGACTTCCTTAAATTTCACAAACCATTGTCCTATCAAGAAATCAGACACTTAGTCTGCTTAAGACAGATAGATAAAAATAGAGAGTTGCACAGAGTTGATATAACATTAGAATAGAAATGCACAGACTAAATAGAGCATTTTAGCAAATGTGCACGTACTCAAAACTGTTCACATGGTAGGCTAGGTCGGACATCAAACCATGCACAGACTTCGTGCATGCATGATGGAAAAATATGCACAGACCTTATATATGCCATGAACATGGTTTGCATGAACCTTGCATGTGCAGTAGTAGAGCATGCACGAACCTTTAGTGTGCATAAGAGAAATGTGCATGGACCTTTCGTGTGCACAAGAGAAATGTGCACAGACTTAGTTCAAAGAATGTGCACGGACTTCATATGCCATAGACCTATCATGCACGGACTTAGCAAATCAAGGAACAGAACTTGCACCGACTTTGAAATGCATTCAGCAAGGTATGCACGAAAGAAGTATGCATGGACCTTGTTATGCATAAGAAATGCACGAACCTTGTTATGTACAAGAAAGATGTACACAGACCTTACCTATGTACAGCATACTTTATCTACATGCAGATAATGCATAGACTTCAGCATTCAATCCAAAACATGCACGGACCTAACCTTTCAAGGACTAGGATAGGCACGGACTCTGAATGGAGAAGTGCACGGACCTTATTTGTGCATAGACTTTATATATCGTCTACCAAGACCTTGCACCACCCCTGTATGCCCAAGGGAAAGGACCTATATGGACTTCAGATGCAAGGTGCAATTAGCACCGACCTTGTGTATGCTAGATGGCCCATATGCATGGACCTTAGAACCTGAATGAGCTTGATATGCACGTGAATAGTGATATGCATTGACTTTGTTGTGCAATCTAACAGAACATGCACCGATGGTATGCAGATGAGCTAAGATATGCATGGACCTTTATCCTGAGCTGTATGAAGACTTCCATTGACATGCTGAAGTATGCATGAACCTTGATTATTACACAGACCTTGTGTAGCACAAGGCATATGTGCACAATTCTGCTACTACCAAATGCACAGACTTCTGTATGGCTGAGAAAAATGTGCACGGACCTTATCAATGAATAAATCACAATGTGCACCGACTTCTATATCATCCACACAACATATTCTATGAAATAACTTCCACACAGGATTTATGCAGATGTAATGTGTCCATGTTCACAGAGATGACTTTATGAAAATGCATTGACTGTTGACTTTTCGTTAACTATATGCAAGCATGAAACTGGCGTTTATGCAATGAACACAACCATGATCAATAGGACAACATGCAGTAAACACATAGTACATCATGCATCTGACACACATTGACTCATAGTGTATCATACAACAAACGCACATTGACCCATAGTGTTTGCTATCATCAAAACACAGGGGCACAACAATCTCCCCCTTTTTGATGATGACAATACTATGACTCATATGCAACATTATGCAACACAAATGAGCATGCAACAATGAGCAGGCAACTCACTCATAGGCAGGCAACTCACTCACAGGAAAATTATGACTCACAAATTCTCCCCCTTTGACAACATCAAAAGGAGGGGTCAGGGAGATATGAATGGTATGTATAAAGACATAGGATTATGCCAAATGAAGTTCCCCCTTTGACAACATCAAAACAAATGAATGCAAGAGAAATCCATTATGACCAATGTGTGAGACAAATTATAGGATACAGATAGTCATGCAGTTCATGAATTGTCTGATGCTCCCCCTGAATGCATGTATGCAAACAGGCTATTTGGAATGTTCTATATGGATGATATGCATTTAACTATATGTATGCCAATGCATTAACCAATCATGTGTGACATGAAAACCATGCAGGGGACATTCATCAATCTGATACCAATTATTACAGTGAGATGAGACTATCTGAAATGTGTACAAATGACTCCACCATGAGAAAATTAGCCGAAAGATGAATGCAATGTAGACTCAACTCAAAAGCGTGCAAGTCATGAATGCAAATCAGAATCAATATTGACGCTCCCTTTTTAGAACAAGAATATGATTTGCCAGACATTCACACTGATGGACAGAGATATTTCTCATTTCAAACGCTCCCCTTGAGATTTACATCTCCCCATTTTTCTCCCTTGTTGCTATGAAACATAGAATCTTTCCCCCTTTAATAGGCCATAAGGATGTCACTCCCCTTAACTGATCAGCAAGACAGATGAGCATGCAAGTTTAGCTTTAGAGGGAAGTATCAATGAATTGAAATTGCAATGACAGAATGAGGAAATCACAGAATAATTCTTTCTGACAAACTGATTTACCTTTCATAAATCAAGCATGCATAGCTCAGATTCTTTTAGTATAAGACTTCAATTAATGCAAAAGTCATAAAATAGAAAATACTCGAGAATAGTATTGCTAGACTGGGATAATCAGGGTCAAGACACTACCTGCAACCACGACGTGCAAGATAGAACCATCGTCCCCCAACTTTTCCAACCTAACAGCCTATCCAATGCTTAAACACGTAAACCTAGATCATCATCATTTTTGTTATAGGGGAACATCAGATCCTGGAGCACGTGAATGACCAGTCGGTTCTCGAGATAATATATCATAGATACCATATAGTCATACATTAAGGGATAAAGGATACGGGATACTTACCTGACTTACCTGACCGGATTGAGGGCATGGTAGGGCTACAAGAGACCATGAAAAGAGTTTTGCAATCATATATATCATGAAATAAGTCAATTAAGCCAGCAAGATTACTAATTAAGCACAGGATGTAGTAACAATAAGGCTAAAAAAACTCATTTATCATCTCAGCCAAAGCAACATAGAAACGGTCCATTTGAGACCGCCACAAATGAAACATGGTCCAAATAGAACTGCAAAGCTCAGCAGGATTTGAATTTTAAACGTAGCGTCAACATGGCTATATGTACGATCGCCAAATTAATTAACGATTAGAATCTGACCGTTTCAAGGAATATGGGTTGTCACTCAGAGAGCAGGCTTTGAATATGAACGATCTGGGCATGGCCGCCTGAAATCATACAAACGGTCTATCGGTGGACCGTGCACTTATTATCGATTTCAAAGAAAAGAAGCCGACCCTCATCATCTTCTTCACTCGCCCATACGCACTGAACGGACACTACCACCGTGGACTGGGCAACCAAAGATTGCCCCCCCTTTTCTCTCCAAACTACCGTGCATCCATCCTCTTCACGTGAGCACCCTTAGATGCGGACCAAGAAGCAAGTGTTGAACCGGTCAGCTCGCCGCATGGCTCGGGTAGAGGAGGGAGCACCACCGGCAAACCCATCGGAGGAGGTGGCGTCGCCGCCGCTTGTAGTAGAGGGAGAAATTGCACCACCACCTGGGGCCGAGGGGGAAGTGCCTTCTGCGGTCACTAGAGCGCCTGAGGGAGGAGAAGCGCCGTCGAAAGTGGCAATGGCGGCGGCGGAGAAGTCAGCCAAGTCATTTGAGGTAGGCCATGTCCAACCCATCCCATTTCCAATTTTAAAATATGCATGTGGTTTAGATGGGGTGCAAGGGGTCGCACCAACCCCTTAGGATCAGTTGTAGGGCCCCCCAGGGCCATTTCCATCGGTGGGGAGGGGGTTGGACGCTGTCGGGCATGACGAGTAGAAAGCGGTCCAACAAGAATCGCCTAGGACAATAGAACGGTTGCCCCATGATTGTGGGGATGAAAACGGCCCAAACCAGACCGCTCAGCAGTCTAAAACGGTCCAAGGGTGACCGCTCAATAGGATATGACCAGCCGAGGCATCGGGGAATAAACACGGTCTAAGACAGACCGCAGAGGTGCTAGACGGTCACTCTATGATCGTTAGAAAAAGAATTATGGGGGATAGAAACGGTCTGAACAAGATCGCTTAGATAACAGAATGGTCTCCACCAGACCGTAGTGTGGGAGCAGACTCATGAGGACTAAAATGGTCTTCACAGGGCCGCTTAAAGAACTAAACGGTCTCCAACAGACCATCGGATAGACAAAGCCGTCAGAGGATATACGTTTAAGCCTAAACCAAAGAGGGGGTTTATTAGAAATTGAATCACGGTCTGATGGTGACCGCTGGGGATATCAAACGGTCAATAGAAGACCATTAGAGAGATGGAAAATGGCCCTGTGGTGGCCGCTAACCTAACAAACTATATTTTTTTGATGCAATGCATGACTTATTATGAAATGAATGACTGATGTAAACTGTTTACATGTATGCGAGGAAAACACCAGACACGGATCTAATGGCTCCATGTCTGTGCAGTGTACCTGGCACTATCGGACTTCCAGAGGGAGTGGCTCATCGCCTTGGGGTTCAGAGAGTTCCTTGGCATGGAGGTGGCGAGACTAGACATAGCTCTACTGTATGCACTACACGACCAGTGGGACCCGATCAGCCGGACATTCATGTTCCCATGGGGACACATGGTGTCGATGCTAGAGGATGTGGCGCGGATTATCGGGCTGCGTGTACACAGAGCTCCAGTGAGTGGGAAGACTTACGTAGACTACCGGGAGCTGGCCCAAAGGCTGTTAGGTCTGGAGCAGCACCGAGCAGAGCATCACTCCTCGACTTTACCGAGAGTGAGACTACAGGAGAGCTTGGGCTGGAGGGCAGTTGGGATCGTGGTTGCAGAGCTACCCGAGCAGCACTTGGGGCGCCTGACGGACCGGGCATGGAAGCAAGTGGCAGTAGAGCCAGAACCAGAGGCAGACATGGTCCTATGGCAATTCCTGATGTTGCTATTCAGCAAGCTGCTATTCGCCACTCGGGTGGAGAGGGTGAGCTACAGACTGCTACCCCTAGTGGAGGAGGTAGACAGCGTTGGTGAGTACGCGTGGGGTGTGGCGGTACTTGCCTTCCTCTTTGACACACTGAGCTCCACCAGCTGACGCACTGTTGTGCCCCGACTTGTTTTGACGAAGATCTTGCTTGCTAATGTCTTGAATTCAATTTACATGATTTGCACATATACAAATCTGATCAATGAAGAAATTGAATGACTTGCTTTAATTGATCCTTGATTAATTTGACTTTGGTTTGAATTGCTTGATTGCTTGATAAGTTTTGAATATATGGCTTGATTAAGGTTGGTTTGTACTAACATATTTAGTCTTGGTCGAGTTAATAAAAGAGAAGGTCACTTGCCTTGTTCGGGGAAGAATGGATGCATTGATTGAGTAATTTGATAAGGGTTAATTTTAGAATTTTAGTTGACCAGCTGGAAGTTGAAATTGATGGAAATCTGTGATGTGCAGGTCCTATATAGAATTTACTCTCAAGACTTGGGCTTTGTCCTATTTAAAGGCTACCTTGCCCTTGGATGAAGGGCGCTGAAAGCTGTAGAAAGCTGCTAGAGTCCCTGCTGTGCGAAGATCCCTTTCGAGATGAGAGTAGCGCCAGAAAGAGAGAGAGTGTAAGGAGAGAAAATTTGAGAGCATCCAACCTTTTTCATTTCAAAGTGCTTCTACGATACTACATCTTGTTCTTCTTTACAATGTTCTGTTCTTTTCATTTCATTCTCATTTTGGCTTATTATTTTGTTCCCTCTAAGGGTACTTGGAGGAAGGGAGACTGAGGTCTCCGATTGTGGGTGACAGGGTGTCTCTCATAGGTTCCCTCTGAGGATTCAGAGGAAGTGAGATTGTTCTCTGGTTCTGGACTTGAGGGTAGCAAGCCCAGTTGTTAAGTTTCTATGGGTAATAGAACTTGGGTTGAGGGATTTGTCTCCCTTGGGTTTCAAGTTGTGAGCTAGCATTTTGTCACAAACTGAGTCTGCTTGAAGTTTTTGCTTAGTGCAAGGAATCCTCACTCGGTGTGAGTGAGGGGTGGATATAGATTGCAGGCAGCAATCGAACCACCTAAAAATCCTCTGTGCCATCTCGTGTGGTTTGTTTCTTTGCTTAAGTGATTACTTGTGTGGATTCACTGTGCCCAGGAGGTATATTAAGAGACGCAGCTCAAACGATAGGTCACGCCTATCTGGAGGGTTGCCTTCTTGAGTGAGGAGACTCTAGGGTGCAACCTCTGCCTCATATCCCTGGCATCTAGCTGATACACTTGATGTGTTTCCGTCTTCAACAATTAAATTTCATCATAGGTAAAAGTTGGGAGTGATCTATTCATCCCCCCTTCTAGATCACGTTCTTGGTGTCTATCAAGTGGTATCAGAGTGGGCTACCCAACATGTGGTCCAACGACCAGAGTCGACCTGGATCTAACACCCCTTGCAGCTTCATTGCTGAGGGACATTCTATTAACTGCCCTCGTTTCTTTGATGGTAATAATTATATTTATTGAAAAAATAGGATGGAAGTGTTCCTGAGAGTGCAGAGCCACGAACTTTGGAGAGTGATCACCACAGGACCGTTCGAGCTCCCACAAGATGAAAATGCGTGGACAAGGGAATAGATCAGGCTCTCAACGGTGAGCTGGGCGGCTCTAAATATAATGCAATGTGCAATCCATCCAGAAGAGTACGCCAGGATCTCAGCCTGTAAAACAACAAAACACTTCAGATTGGGGCAACGTGGTCCGAGATAGAGAAGGGTAAAGTTGCATCCCTAAGGTTCTCCTACTTCGAGACAATACAGATACCAAGGAAGGAGATCTTCCGAGCAAACTCCCTCGACTACCACCTCCGGTTCGAGAGCCATCCCGACAGGAGGGAATGTCGAGTGTGGTCAGCCGAGAGTCGACCCTGATGCAACTAAGCTCGAACAACACAACCAATGTTGGGACTTCATGACTAAGCTTGAATGACGTAACAAATTTTGACCTCAATAGGGAAATGGAGGTAACCTATAGGTTCCTTAGAGGCGAGCACCATTCCCCTCCAAAATGAAGGAGGTAACCCACGGGTTCCATAGAGGCGAGCACCACTCCCCTCGGAAAAGAATGAGGTAACCTATGGGTTCTGTAGAGGCAAGCACAGCTCCCCTTGGAAACAGAGGTAGCCTACGCGTTCCCTAGAGGTGGGCACCACTCCCCTCAAAAATAGAGGTAGCCTGTGGATTCCCTAGAGGCGAGCTAGCACCGCTCCCATGGGAAATGAAGGTAGCCCATAGGCTCACTAGAGGTGAGCACTCCTGTTCCCCTCAAAAACGAAGGTAGCCCCCTGGCTCTATAATGGGAAACACTCGTACTCCCTAGAAACAAAAAGAAGCAACTTCCCCGCCAGAGGGACGTGTACAAAGCTGATCACCAACGACACATGTGTATCGAAGGCCAAATGTATCATGAGTCCACGCCAAAATACATGGAAGCGTACAAGACAGGGACCAACTGTTCTGACATACCCTGATAGAGCAAAAAGAAGGAAGACTTTCGTACACAATAAGCTGAAAGAGGTGGCGAGCACTTGCTCAAGAGCTCACCCCGACAGCAGCAACGTCGTCTGGCCTGTGGCCTTGGACCCCTGGCACGCTCTAGGAGGAGCATCGCCCGAGAGATCGACCAACTCCTTCTCCATCACTGCCTCGGCCTGAGGTTTGCTTCTCTGTAGGCATTTTGTTGGTGAGATTCACCGTGGGTTGCCTCTATGTGTGTATGCATGTCTCTCGCCTTCTCTTTGCCCATCGAAGTCCCTTTTATAGGGGGTTGTCCTGGTAGGGGGGTGCTCATCCCTTAACAGGGAAGGGCGCTAGTCATGGAGTAACATTTCCCGTGATCTTGAGGGAGTTTTCAATCCTGCGGCTTACGTTTCAGAATCTGTCGGTCGCCTGGCTAATCTTACGGCGCCCGTAGGGCGTGCTCGCCCTTAGTGGAGTCGAGGCAGACGTCATAGGGGATAATGGTCGGTTGTCAGAGAGTCACCCAACAGTCATTGAACCTAGCTCAGGGCCTTCCCTGTTGGCGAATCCAAGGACCATTCATCTTAGGCCGTTCGTAGTAGGCCGAGGCCGTTGTGGCCTGTTGGGCGTGTTGTGGACCGTGAGTCAAAGTGGGCTTGCTGTAGATGGGCCCAATATGGGCCAAGCCGAATTTACCCTCCTCACTTGCCCCCCACTCTTAGATGTCGAGCACTTTCTCGGGATATGAGAGCCAAGCTCGAGAGGGGAATGTTACTCCACGATTGGCATCCTTCCTTGTTAAGGGATGAGCACCCCCCCCTCTAGGACAACACCCTTTAAAAGGGACTTCGACGGGCAGAGTGAAGGGGACAGACATGCATACACACACAGAGACAACACACGGTGAGTCTCACCAACAAATCGCCTATAGAGAAGCAAACACACTGAGGTCGGGGGAAGCCCGACGTAGGTGCCGTTGGCAGCTACGGACACGCCACATCAGGAACCGCGAAAGCAGAAGATGCCACCCACTTATAAAGAAGGGGTGAGACTCCTGTCACTGGCTCAGTAGGGGTCACGCGGATCCCCACTGAAAAATAACGCAGTAACATGGAACAACAGCTAAAACAATAGTAGTAGCAAAGCAGGAAAACTACCACTAGAAGGCTGTAAAGAAGAGAAAGCAAGAGTAGGGGACAGGTAAGGGAAGAGGGAAGAAGCCGTACCGATAAAACACGGCTACCGAGAGGACCTCGGCTCCTAAGCTACTCCAAGCAACAACAGAAGGGCGAACCCTGAACTCGAAAGGTTAGGAGTTATCGATCTGTCAACAAACACGGGGCCTAAGACAAAGGCCTACGAGACCAGACACCAAGCCTAGAAAAAAAACCTAGACAGACAAGACAGACTCCACAGCTCACACAACTGGATTGCCGTGCATGCTCCCCTAAACACAACCTCATACACGACTAGAGCATCATGTACGCCACACCAAGCTAGTCCTGGACAAGGCCAAGCACAGACCAACTCTACAGGGGGAGCTAATCTTGGACGAAACCAAGAACAGGCTGACTCGGAAGGGGCACAGACTCGGAGAAACACGAGAGTCACGCATCGCGTGACAGAAGCACCTCCTCACTAGAAGAACAGCCAGCTGCGTCCACTGACGTTTTACACTGCGCCTTAAGTACCTCTCTACGGACACCCAGAACAGCGGAGACTGAGGTACACGCTGAACCAAAATAGGAACTACAGTAACGAGTGACTAGTCAGGGTCACGCCTATCGGCGCAAGTCCAAATACCCCTGACCACGTGTGCACACACTGGCTCTCGCCTAAGCCAAGCCTCAAGCTAGTATTCCCCTCCGTACGACGCTACGGTTGGACCGGGGCCCACGGAACTAGCTTAAAAATCGTATCTTGGGAACTGCCACGCCACCACTCTCAGGTGGGTTGACACACCGAAACGCGTCGTCAGGCTACGACTAGTGGAGGCTCACTAGACACAATGACTCGGAAACACAAGTGATGTAGTCCAGACAGGCAAGGAAGCACTGTCGCACGCACTACGAAGCACTAGGGTAGTACAAGAACTGCCGACAGACTCAGGACAGGGCAACTAGACCTACTCACGTAATGATCCTTGAGTCTCACGACTCGGAGTCAAGATTGTCGCGCAACGGCGGAACATGCCACCAATCGGTCTAATCGTAAGCCAGAGGAAACGACACATCCGGAGGAAACGGCTCATGGGGACCTGAGGGAACACCGAGACCCTCAGTACACCTGGACACGTAAACTGATGTAAGATGATGCCTCAAGGCGTCCAGAACTACCGTCTCGAGCTAAATTGAGAAGTCGAGACACACACAAGGTCACTTGTCAACCATTGGGTCACACCGGGTTGACCAGACCCTGACAACGACACACAAAGACAAGGACAATGGCGGTCGTAGATTGGTTCGCTAGAGGATAGTAGCGGTCAAAGGTTGGGCCACTAGAGGACTGTAGCGATCATAGGTGAGGCCGCCAATGACAGTCAACTCTCGCACCGACCTACCTAGTCAAACCACCCAATGGTCTAATATAGATCTGCTACACAGACGCATCGGTCAAAGCATGAACCGCTACACTAACCGCCCTAAGACATTCACCTAAGACAATCGGACTGTAGCGGCCCAAGGAAGGCACGCTACAACAAAATGGCAATCAAAGGTTGGTCCGCTAGGGCCAACCGACATAGAACTTGAACCCGGTCAAAACACACTGTGGCGACCTAAGGTAGGCACGCTATAGCAAAGGGATGGTCGTACACTGGGCCGCTAACACGAACCGACATAGACCGTTGACTCTAGTCAACGACTCCTGGCACTCCAAAGAAGGGCCGCCAGAGAGACATGGCAGTCTATCGTAAAATCGCCAGCCTCGAACCGACTGACACGAACATCGAGAAACTATGACTCTCGCGCTCCAATGAAGGGCCGCCAGAGACAAGAGGCGGTCAAAGGTTGGGCCGCCAACCTAAACCGACCTCAAAACTAGCCGACACGTCAAGGAATGCGGCGGTCTATCGTGGGGCCGTCAGAGACCTGTAGCGGTCACTGGAATGGCCGCCAAAGTGACACGGCGGGAAAACAGGGGAAAAGGCCGATCTCAGTCGTTCCACCCCCCATTCTCGTCTAAACGCAGAGGAAACAACCCTAGACGACGAAAAATACCTCCCACAAGCCAGAAGGGTCACTTGCAACCATCCAATCACACGAAACGGGCGATTCTGATGAATCGACCCAAATTGGGTCACGGGAGTTCCCGGACTCCAACCGGCCCCAAATGACGACCAATCGACACGAAATCAGTGGATTTGGAATGCTAACATGCTAGGGGTCACAATGAAACTAACTAGGCGAAAAACCGTCACCATTTTCTGGTGAACCCGATGCACAACCCCCCGACTTTACCCAAACTGAACTAAAACCCACTCGTACGCACACCGTACGGCGTAAAACTGCAAGGTAATGCAGAGGAGAAGTAGAGCGTCCGTCTCCCTACCTCCACCGAAGAAACCATGCGTCGAAACGACTAAACCGTGTCAAAAACCACCGAATCAACGAATCGTGCCGGCTTTGAATCCACCGAGGAATCGCGCCGCGCCTCACTCAAACCATCGCCCCATCACGTGTCCCGATCACTTCATCGCGTCCTCGCCTCAGCCAGCTCTACAACGGTGTGCACCCCGCGCCGAGAGACCTAGAGAGGAGAGAGAATGAGAGAGAGAAAGGGATGGTGAGAATGAGGGAGGAGAGAGGGTGTAGAAGGTTTAAATAGAAAAAAATTAGGAATTTTCCTAATTTTCTAAAATTCTGATTTTTGTGCCCGAAAATACACTTCCACACTTTAATTTAATTTTCTACTCTAATTAATATTGTGCACGATGTAATTCCAATTGCTTATATGCCTCCTCAACAACCCCCACTAACCCTTCAGGGGCCTCATCAGTCTCTTGGGTGGCGTTCGCAGTTCTTGGTAGCGGTAGTCCGATACTTGTATTGGGTTATCGGTACCCTGAGCTCTGGGTCGTTACACTTATCATTAGTGAAAATGAGCCAATTTACTACACAACTCAAATGGGCTTAAAACTCATAAAACCCTTAAAAAATGGCAAGACTGCTAATCCGGTGCGCCCTAATTCGACGTCCACCCCCACCCCACCGAATTAACCCTACACTTAAAACCATTAAATCTTCAACCTCATCTTCACGGTGCAGCCTAATTCGGCGCACACCTCACGCACCGCGCCAGTTGAGCTTCTTCGCACCCCTGTGCATGTTTAACCCTTCTCCTACGTTTCCTTATGCCGGTTAAATCTAGTCCTACACTCCCCGCACCGAATTAGAATATATATATACACCCCTTTGCGCCATTTTAAGTTCTCACTCATAATTCTATCAAACCATTCTACCCCCCATCTCCCTATCACGCTTGGCTCATGAATGCTCCATAGCAAGCCAATATGAAAATAATCATAATAAGTGATAATAATACTAAACATTACTGGCTCTATTCATCAGTTGACTGGGGTGTGCTTTTATTATGCATCCACGCATATGTGCATGCCTATTTGCTAATTGTTGCGTGTTTGTTTTTATCCCAGACCTCGGTATATCAAAAGGTGATTTGCTAAAGGTCAGATTTGATCTGACTGAAAGCTCTCACTATGCGTGATGGTGGTCTTCGAACTTGTGTTCTCTGTCATGTACCGAGAGCCTAGGGAATAAATACGATCGAACTACATGTGTGAGCTCATGTTCCGCTCTTGCATTGTGCAATATCATTTTGTCATTCCACTTATGCTTACATACTTACATGGCCCTGATGACTCATTATCTTGGCAATTAATCAAGGGTTTTCCTCCTTCTCGGAGGATGTAATTAACGTCATAGTCTTTATGGTATGACAGACTGTCAGTCCTAACATGGACCTCATTGTCAGCTGACTAAGTCAGATTGAGCGCACAATAAATTGTCACCTAGTGACTAGCACGTCTGCATAACAAACCTAATAAATATCTAATAAAATATATCCATCCCCACATTTGTATACTGTTGTGAATTGAGTTTGAAAAATACTTGAATTAAATGATGTAATTACTTACTAAGAACATGTCGAACAATGAATCCCGGCCGCCCATTGGAAATTCTTTGGTAGACAATGCTGGCTCGGGCACATGTGCCATTACTAGATTCATAGAGTGACGGACGGCATCAGAAGGTTCAAATTTAGAACTACAATTACAAATGTCAAAATATTCACATTAGACAGTTGAAGGCTAAATAATGAATGTAATAACCTTATAAATTTACCCGGAGATCCAGCACGGGTGACGTCCATCATGGGCCGTGCCTCCCTCGTGATGACTGCCGGCATCGTCAAGTGGCTGAGTGGTCGGGGTGTGCCCTGCCCCACGGGGTTAAGGATTCTGGCGGTCAAGGGTTGGGCCGCCAGGGCACTATGGCGGTCAAGGAATAGGTCGCTAGGCATAGTTGACCCCGAACAGACTTACCCCATCGAACCATCGTAGCGGTCTAATATAGATGCACTACACGGACCTGATGGTCAAAGAAGGAACCGCCACACTAACTGCCATAAGACATAGACCTAAGACAACCAGACATGTAACGGCCTAATAGAGGCACACTACACCGATCTGACGCACGAAGGTTGGGCCGCTAGAGCCAACCGACATAAACTATTGACCCGGTCAAACACACTATGGCGGCCTAAGCATGGCGCGCTATAGCAAGGTGACGCATGAAGGTTGGGCTACTAGAGCCAACCAACTTAACCTATTGACTCGGTCAAACGACATGTAGCGGCCTAATGTAGGCGCGCTACAGAGCTCTGGCGATCAGAGCTAGAACCGCCAGAATGAATCGACAGACTCTGAATCGAGGAACCACGGATACGTGATGCACCAGCGTGGGGGCGTCAGAGGAAGGTGACGGTCCAAAGTTGGGCCGTCAACCTGACCAGACCTCGAACTGACCAACACGCCAAAGGGAACGTGGCGGTCAATCGTGGGGCCGTCAGAGACTATGGCGGTCTCTGGAATGGCCGCTAAATCATCACGACAAGAAAAATAGAGGAAAGACTGAATCAGCCCGTTCCATGCCCCATTCACGTCGAAATGCAGGGGAATTGGTACAGGACAATGAGAAATGCCTTCCACAAGCCGGAAGGACCATATGCAACCATCGAATCGGGAGATCGGGGCGATTTCGATGAATCGACTCAAATTGGGTCATCGGGATTCCCAGACTCCTACCGGCCCCGAATGATGACCAATTGCGATAAAACTTACAGGAACGAGATCTAGACATCCCGAGGGATCCATTGATACCAATTGTATCAAAAATCGTCGCCATTTTTCGGCGAACCCTACGAACTCTCAAAATCACGATTTTACCTAAACGAGCCCAAACTCGCTCATTCTAGCACCGAACGACATGAAACTGCAGTGAAAACGTGTAGGAAAAGTAGGTGATTCGTCTCCCTACCTCCACTGAAGAAATCGTGCGCTGAAGCGACTAATCCGTGCCGAAAATCACAACGCGAGCTTGACCGTCGGCTTTGAATCCACCGTTCGGGATCGCGCCTAAACCGGTCCGATCCTCGCCCCTTCGCGCAGCCGACCATCCCCACGCCGTCGCCACCTCACCCACGAGCCTCCTCCATCTGCAGCTGGAGCCGGAAGGGCGAGAGAGGAGAGAAAATGGGAGAGAGAGAGGGACGTGCACGAATGTAAGGGGGGAGAGAGGAAAAGCAAAGAAAAAGGACATTGTTGCCGCCACTCTGATTGTGTAGACTTGAAGGAGGAGGGATTTGGTCCCCCTTGACCTCCAGAGGGGGTATCTTCTAGGGCTACTCTCCCTTGAAGATAATATTGTGGTTGGTGGGTGGCTGGCGTCCCCATTTTCAGCCTGACCATGTTGCATGTGTAGTAGTCGCGACTTCAGCCTGGCTTGCCCCGGCAATGGGTGTAAAGTATATTTCCTCTTCATCTTCCTCACTGGGTAGATTGAAGAGAGCAGAAAGGGCATTACAGGAGAGCACCGTCTCCCTCTTGGCCTTGTAGGATCTTCTTTTATTTTTCTACTTTTTCTTCTTGTCTCCGGCTGGCGCTTACGCCAGAATAAACTATCATCTTTTTCTGCCACTTTGACAGCCTCTGCTTCTTGTTTCAATGAGAGCTGCTCTAGCTCTTGCCATGGGACATGGTCTCGTATCAGCAAGGGCCTCAATTTGGGCTATTCATATTCATATAGACCATTTATGTAGTCCTATAGCCGCCAGGCGTCTGAACAAATTTCTTTAGTCGCTGGTAGCGGAGTCTGTCTTCTCTGGTTGTGTGTGTACACTCTGATGACTGTCGGTGGGCTGATCCATGCAGGTGCTGCCACTGGGGGAACGAGTCATGGTGTGATGCCATGGACATGTGCCCCCACCTTCGGATGAGGTGGAGTTTTCTTCTTGGCCTTTGTAGGGAGTTGGTGCCATCCTTGTTGCTCCTTAGTTGGTGTCAGAAAGTAAGCCTCGTAAGTATGTTGAGTTCTGGCTTCTGCAATTTCTTCAGGCAACGCTTGATATAAGAAAATCATGTTGGCCGCAGCTCTTCTCTGAGGTGCTTCATGAGGCTATGGAGGGTCAACCTTGTACTCCCCTAACTCTATTTCTTCTTTCTTCACCATGCCCTCGACGATGTCTTTGAATACATAGCAGTCTTCGATCGGGTGCCCCAGCATCTGATGATAAGGGCAGAGTCTCAGACTTTCTCTCCTTTTCAGATCCTCTGGCCTTTTTGGCTCAGGCAGGGTGACCTTATTATACTGGGTAACCTAGTCAAATAGAACCTTGTTCTTCTCCTCTGGAAAAGAATAGGCCTTCTTCATTTTATCCCTTAGCGAGGGACCTTCCTTAGTTTCTTCTGCTTTGGCGGGCTGAGGCACAGCTGCCTTCTTGCCCTTATCTCTTTGTTGTTCAAATGCCCTGATATCAAGGGTGTTTGCTTCTTTAAGCGCTTGGCGCCGCTCTGCTACCTTTGCTTTCTGTATGGTGGCAATGGTTGATGTAAGGGCAGGTCTCGCCAAGAAGGCTTCTACTTCGGCCACTATATTGTTTAAGCTATCGAACGATCGGATTTCTATACCAATCATCTTTTCTAGTACCTCCCTCCTGAGATTCTGTTTACAAATCTGTACAACATCCTCCTGATGCGGGGGCCACTTGCACCTCATTCTGAGGTTTCTCCACCTATGAATGTATTCAAGGGCTGTTTCATCTGCCCTTTGCCTTGTTGAGTAGAGCTCAGCCACTGTGACCTCCCTCTCGGTGGCGTGAAATCTTTCTCTGAATTTCTTCTACATATCTGGCCAGTCACTGATCGACCCAGTCAAGAGGCTAGAGTACCATACAAATGCGAGCCCCGTTAGCGAGGACCCGTAGAACTTTAGCAAATATGATTCATCTGTGGCTAGGTCACCCATGATGGTCATGTAGCATGTGACATGTTCCTTCGGGGATCCCTTCCCATTGAACTTGTCGAACTTGGGTGGCTTGCTAATCCCTGAAGGGAGCCCCTTGGCTATATGGTGTGGCAGGTATGGCACCCGGTATACATCAAACGTGACATAGTCACCTTCACTTCACTGGCGAGCTTTAGCTCAATCATTCATTCCACCATCAGCTTGTTGACAGCAGTCAGATCGATTAGCTCCGGGTAGAAGTGTTCCTGCTGTAGGTACGGAGTGACCAAAGTGGTCGCCTGCGGAGGAGGCCACACCAATGAAGGTGGCTAGTGCACTTGTGGCAGAATTGGCAGCATCAGCAGCTGAGGAAAATGCTGCTGGGTGGTCACTAGTCTGGGTGCTACTGGCTGGGGCAGGGTGTATAGTGGTGGGAAATCGCACGGGTTGATGCCTCCCCGCAACGACTCAGCTTGCACTTCATGCTGCTTGGAGGCTGAGGCTTGCACCGTCTTCTCCATCAGCTGCTTCTTCAGAAGTTCAATCTCCTGCTGGTACTTCTGGAGCAACATCAGTACCGATGGGTCCATGGCTGCAGTGCTGGGGATGGCTTCCGCTGTCTCCCCTGAAGCTCCTTCAGGTGAGATGTTCAACAACACCTCCTCGTCTTCAGCCGTCACCACGTTTGCAGTGAGGGTGGTAACTTGATCAGACAATACTTATTTTCCTTTCACCGCTTTCAGCATTTCCCTTGTGGCTTCAGTTCTCCAGGTGTTTGGCCCTGGCCTTTCGGCTAATCGAGCCAATTCATGGGAGTGCTTTGGCAAACCTCCATATTTATCAACCATCCCAGCCATATTGCAGGTGAAAACTCGCATGCACTTCCTCTGTCTATGAACCTTCCTCCTTGCATGACCAAGGAAGGTTAGTCTCTCAAATACGGAGACTCTTCTTCTCTCCACCTACTGGGGAGCAGCTTCCTCAGCTTTGAACTCCAAGCCATCTTCATATCTATTGTCATCAACCGATGACGTCATTCTTCTTTCTTCTTCTTCTTCAACCGCCACAGTGGGCAGTCATCCTCTTCGGTCGCGACTGCTTGCAATAGTCGTTGTTGGCCCAATGAGGGGTTGCCTATGCCCCTGAAATAATTTTTGACAATGCTGGTCATTTCTTCCAACCCTAGTCCCTGATGCAGGACTGGAGATAGTTGTCGGCCTCCCCTAGGAGGGATGTAAGCTAGCCGGGCTCTTCCGGGTTGAAGAAGGGAGCTCGTAGGAGCTAAGGAGAGGCATCTTAGGGACATGAGTCATGCCTCAAGCTGCGTGCCATGTTGCACGGCGGGTTGGCAGGGTAGCCTCAGGTTGGCCCGAGTGCTAGAGTTAAGTGACTTGTTGTCACGTGTCTGAGTGTCAGGGTTGGTCCTGACTTGCTGGGGGGGTCGTTGTAGGACCCAATTAAGGTATTGGAACCACAGGGTTGCCCATGGTTTGGTGTAGATGGGCTGGAATACACGCGCCCACAAGGTGTTCGACAGAATGCCGAACACACTCGTGTGAGCCGTATACGCGTATGATAGGCCTCCAAAGCTGTGGTTGACTGTGTTAGGTCTCCCTTTGACCTTGGAGGGTTAAAAGAAGTGTCTCGGGGTGGGCCCTTGGCCCTTTCACTGGGTGCCACGTGGCATGGCTTAACGTTGGGGTGCCCCCCGATGGCTCCAGGCGGCTATGTAGGATACGGGCAAAGCCCGTATGTGAGTAGTCAGGGTTGACCCCAGACAGTTGCTTATGTCACCGCGTGTCACGACAAGCTGGTCAGGGCCCTTGTAGGGACCCATAGGGTTCTAGAAAGGGCTAGGTAGCCCATGCCTGGAAGGTGTTCGGGGAAATGCCCGAGCCCTTATTTCTTATCATTTTACCCGGAGATAGTCTGGGTACAACAAATGCCCCCCACGGGATGTCTGCCGGAGATAGAGACGAGGGCGTACGGCCGGTGAGACCCCTGTTCCGGGCTGTTGTAGTTGTATTTTGACACTTCATATGCCTTTATTTTGTTTTGTTGTACATGTTGATTTACTGGTGTTATGACCAGTTTTGTGTGCCCTGTCTTGCAGTTATGGCATGATTCGGCAGAGATGGTCGGGTCCCGAGGCGTATGGCTCGGGAGGAGGACCACTGGGTGCGGCAGACCGAGCGATAGATGCCCCCTTTGGGCCCGCCAGTGATTACTATGGCTAGTGTGGTGCGGCGGGACCGGGGTCATACGGTAGTGGCTGAGGGTCGCCTCGGTGAGAGAGCAGCTGGAGTTGGGACCATGGAGGTGGCCAGGATTCTGGAGGCAAATGTCTTGTACACCTATGACCGAAGTAGTGGCTACCCGTTGGAGTCCCCCTTGGATCGTCCCTTGTTCGAGTTTGTCAGGAGCTATGACCCTCCTGGCATGGAGGAGGATGACTCGCGGATTCTAGGAGCCCGTCGCCGGCTTGAGCGGGCTATCTTGATTGGCAGGGATAGCCTGCATGGCGTAGCATTTTGTAGTTATCCGAGCTTTTTGGAAGACTACTGGAGGCAGCGACAGTTTCCCAATGTTGAGTGCTTGGGGTTCTTCGGCCTAGCAGAGCAGTCTGGAGTCATAGTTGGGCCGCTAGGCCCTGCTTCTTGGGACTTGTACGGTCACCACTGCACAGAGATAGAGGGGACCGCTGGGTCGGTGCTGGAGCCCGTGGGCTTGCAGTATGCTGGAGAGGGCTATGATGACCACAGCATCCTAGTTGGAGTTATGCGGTAAACCGTCATCAGCTAGTACGGTCGCTGGGTAGTGATCCCATCACACTACTACCATTAGGGTGCCACTGAGTGGCTAATGGGGATTGTTCACCACTACCGGGTGTTGCAGGATCGGGTTGGGATCAGGTACGTGGTGGCTACCGCTTTGTACGTGTACTTGTGCTACACCGGGTTGCTACAGGGATTGCTGGAGCACTTCAACCACCGGTGGAATATAATGGCGACAACAGAGGGAGAGACCTCACTTGACTTGTGGTCTCTCTCCAAAATTTTTGGATTGCCGATCAGCGACAGGGGGTATGAGGAGGTGGTACTAGATGACCTCCACCACAGTCATAGTGATGGACAGGGGTGATACCAGGTACCTTATAGCTATCGGTATCTCATGAAGACCTAGAGGGACTTGGCCCTGGCAGGGAGAGAGAGAGTTACACAGACTCCGAGGGTGCTGCTGAATGTGTGGGTTCGTCATTTCTACAACGGGCCCTTCTGCTTCTACCAGGAGTTCGTCAGGGACCAGACTCCGTGGGAGGAGTATACTGAGGTGGAGCTTCATTTCCAGACTTACACTAGATACATCTATGCACCACGGGAGGGGTGGAATCCCCACGGCTTGCCAGACGTGACGCACCTCGCCACCTACTTAGTGTACTAGTTGGCAACGTTTGTGGTCCTACACAGAGAGGATGGGCTACTAAGGGCTGAGTTGCTATGGCTAGCTTGTTTGTTGGCAGAGGGGCGACAGTTAGCCCTGGCTCCTACTACCTTGGCCAATATATATCAGGGGCTGGGAATTCTAGCAGCGCACCCGACACCGAGAGAGAGGAGTATACTTTTGCTGACCCACTATCTCAGTGTGTGGGCCGAGCTGCTGTTTCCAGGACTAGTGACGCGAGGGACCGTGGTGAACCCGATGGCACCGCTTTTGTTTAGCTTCATTGGACAGCCCGATGGGGATGCAGAGGCATAGCTGGAGGAAGCTAGGAGAGCCCTTTGCTACCTGCCCACCGGGGGCGAGGATGGACTGCCTTTGGACAGTGCCGTGAGGGACCCCGGTCTTTTCCTGGGGGCTGTAGGTGGAGGGGCGACCAGCGCCCAGCCCGGTCAGGGGGTGGCAGATGCAGGGCCACAGATTGAGTGGATACTGAGTACCCGGTCAGTAGTGTTGATGTTGCACCGGTCGGCAATGAGCTCCTTGGAGCCGTACTACCCGTATCGGTTTGCAAGGAACTTTGGGTACGACCAAGCGATCCCGGCAAATCGAGAGTTTCCTCTGACAGGTAGACAGTACAGGGTCAGGGATCCCCACCTACTTGCAGCAACATGGTGGGACTTTTACTACCGTCAAGAGCCAGAGTGCTTCCCGATGCCAGGACAGGGACGTCGGGGGTGATTTGACATACACTACACCAAGTGGTGGTTTGAGCATAGCCACCTATACCGATAGAAGGCCTCCACGATCAGGAAGACAGAGGAGAGTCACCTACTGAGGGAGGATCTGCCTCCAATTGCGCTGGATGAGGGGTACCTGACGACCCGCATTGCTCGGATCCGCCGGGAGATCGAGCAAGTTATGGAGTAGTGGGCCCGGAGCGGCCGGGGTTCATCTTCTGGGAGCAGAAGCAACAGAGGGGCATTGAAGCCCCTTGAAAGGCATCTGCGGCAGTGACTGGAGTGAAGGTGTCTTGACCGAGGGCACCTAGGGCCTGGTGGGCTTAGTTCTTGGCCGACTGCAGCCACTGAAGCAGAGGGTCGCTAGACCGGGCGCTCCCGTATGGGAGCTTTGCTGACATTGCGGTCGATGACCGGAGACAGCACATCGCTCATGCGATCGGGTCAGCTGGGCCTATGGAGTTTGTGTCCATTTGGGAGGCCATCACGATGGCAGCCCGAGCACTGGCGTTGAGACCAGAGCAGCTAGTGCCTTTGTCGTCGACCCCCTTTGGGGCTTCAGGTAAGGCTTCTTTCTTTAGCCTACCCCCTCCCTTTTACTATTGTAGTTTTCTGTGTATGGAACTGAGGCATTGTATAATGCTATGTCTGTTGACAGGTTCTGCGGTAGAGGGGGATCACCCCTCCACTGAGGCATCCTCGGGAAGTAGGGGCGGAGGTCTGCAGCCTAGGCAGAAACGCCCTTAAGTAGAGGCTGCAGTAGCTGAGGCCGGTGAGTCCTTTGGGGGACTCAAGACTGGCGGGCAGGTTGAGGCAGAGACAGCCTTGACTAAGTGTCGCTTTACCTTCTTTGCCCTTGCTTGATTTAGCCATGGTAGTTGGCTAATCTTGCTTTGCTGGATTTGTTTGTATTTTATAGCCCCGCTGGAGGCCGGTACGGAGGTGACCTTTTTGCCCCCTTGGGAAGTGGTCCTCCCGTATGAGGAGGAAGCAGAGTGTGAAATTGGCGTGGATGGATTTCTCTAGGTGATGGATGAAATCGCCCCCAACCTTAAGACCTTCCCCGACTTTGAGTCGTGGAAAGGTGCAGGAGGAGCTCGTTCAGGTAAGGGCTTCTATAGCTAGGTGTGAGCTAGGGCTTTGTTTGTTTTTAGTTACTAATATAACCGTCTGGATTATGTAGAGGAGGCAGAGGCGTCGGGGGCCAAGGCCCCTGCTGAGGTACTGAGTGGAGAGCCCGAATAGGCAGAAGAGCCAGCACCCATGGTGGCTAGTAGTTGTCTGGGTAAGTGTCCAATCACTGTTGAAGGGATCTTCCCATTGTTGTTGGACCCTTGTTAGTAAGTAGGAATTATTGACTTTATTTGAGTTGCTCGTTTGGGGCGGCCACCTTGGAGATGATCCAGGAGCTGGTGGATGCCGGCCTGTCAGTAGCCCTGCCGTCCTTTGAGGACGAGTCTGGACAGGTGACCTCCGTGCCCCCACCCACCGTTGAGGACATGTCGGGCAGACTACCACAGCTATTGACGAAGCTGCCTCTCCCACCTTTGCCGACCGTGGTGTCAGCCTACATGGTGGGGCTGGTGGAGTCTTCTAGTGTGGGACCATCAGGTATGTAATTGAGCACTTGATCCTTTTAGGGTGGATTACTTTGCTTTACCCACCCATACTGAGTTTTCACTAGGGTCGATTACAGGTACCTCTTCCCCTCTGGAGGAGGGAGAGCTTCCCCGGAACATGGCCCGGGTAGCAGGAGACGAGCCTCCTATCGCAGCTTCTACTGGGGGCGATGAGGAGTTCGTCGACATTGAGGGGGCTTCCGAAGGGGACCCCCCAGCTGGTGAGCTTCTCGCCTAGCACCTCTGGCTAGGGAGCAATCTTCATGTGAGGCTGGATTTGATAGTAGCCTAATTTGGCTTCTTGGTGTACATGTGCCTCTAATTTGCCCGCAGTCGGGGCTTCATCAGAGACCTCATCTGGTTCTTCTGATAGTGGCAGCGCAACAATGGAGACTAGCGAGAGCTCGAGCTCTTCTTCCTCTGAGGCCTCTTCTACCGGAGACGTCGAGATGGAGGCAGCGTTGGAAGGTATTTACATCCCCTTCTCTCCTCCTCATTGTCTTTGGTTTAGAGTTTATGGCAGAGTGTTGACATCTTGTGTTATGCCCAGGGCTGGAGTCTAAGGAGAAGCGGGTGCTGGCACTTGTCGAGGAGGATCAGGGAGAGCCCTCTATCTCCCCAATGGTCACTGGGGACAACTAGATTACAGGGGAGCCTCTTCCCTCTCCGGCTCTAGCAGGAGATGCTGCTGAGGTGGAGGAGAGGTTACCCTCACCGACCCCGAGCGAGGATGTTGTAGGCGCGGCGGGAGCCACACCATGTGAGAGTTAGGACCTTTCTTAGGTTTTTCACCTTGTCTTATCATAGGGAAGTCCCGAACGTTGCTGACCCATTTTGTGTTTGGTGGGGTCATGCAGGTCCTTCCAGTGTGCTGGCTGAGATGGGCCAATCCTCCCTAGAGCTGGGGATCAAGTGGCCTACATATGTTTTGCCACCGGAGCTGCTACTGGATGCCAGCGTGGGTGTGACCTTGCTCCAACGAGCGCGAGGCTACGTAGGAGGTGACCCCCTGCCTTCTCTGGAGGAGCTTTAGCAGTGGTTGAGGGACTGCACCCAGGGCTACCATGGCCTTGGGTTCCCATGCGAGCTCTAGATGTCTGGCTTGGTCAACATCTGGGCGGAGTACCTGCAGCTCCTAGAGGCTTAGGAGCAGAGGGCTCGACGGCTAGCGGCCATCCGAGAGGTGCAGGAGTAGTAGGCTCGACTCGCGTTGGCGACTATCGACCAAAGGAGGTGGGTAGATGCGGCCGTGTCACTTGCTCGGGACCGCGTTGTGTGGCTGAGCAAGGCAAAGAGCAGGGCTGAGGCTTTGGCAAAGGCCATGGAGGAGTAGCGGCGAGATGTGGAGCTCGCTAGGGTCGAGTGGCAGATTGCCGAGACAGGGGCCGAGGCAAGTGTGCAGCTTGCGTCGACCTTAGAGGGGGAGTTAGTTGCCATGGAGTCTCGCCTGGCGGTGCCTGATGGGAGTGAGCTTGGGCTGTGATTGTATCACTTCTTCCCCTCTTTTTTTGTTATCCGGATTGTACATCTCTTGTTACCCCAAGGGCATGTCTTAGGCTCCCTTTTTACAGAGTATCAATGACAAATTCCAGATTTTGATGATGTTATTTACTGAGTTGTTCCACTTCTTGTTCCATGGAAATTTTGCAAAGGTAATCATACACAAGAAGAACTCTCTTCATCAGCCGGCCGATTGGAAGAGAAGGTGACACTCACATACCGCGCTCCTTTTTCAAGGTATTTATATCTGCGATCCCTCCTTTGCTTATCATAATATCTTTTGAGGCCCGCATGTCTCTAGCGGTCACCTTTCCCCTTAGTATCCTATGTATGCTCTCATTTTCTCTCTTTCCCATACTTTTTTCTTAGTTTTCATAGATATTATTTATTATTCTTTAAGTGAATTATTCATAGTCTACAAATTGGCGATCACGGTGGGACACCTTTTATTTTTCTTTTGATTACCCTTCCCCTTGGGCACCCACATGTGCCATCTCCCCTTTGCACCCATTGTGCACCTTCCTTTGTGCTCCACGTAGCACTCTCCCCATGTGATTTGTTAGTTTGATAGATTATTAGAAATTCCATTTATCTATCCATTAAAAAAAATGAGCATGTCATGCTTTATTTCATGATCTTATTTATTGCCATGATTTATATTGTGTGGTTGTGAGTGTTTTCTCTTTTCCTTCCATTGGTTTTTTCTCACTATTTTAGTTCTCTAGCCGCTGTTTGAACTTCTAGTTCACAGGGAATAGTGCCCCCTTACAGGGGCGCCCTTTCTCTATAGTGATAGGGTGCAGGGCGCCATTTCCCTGCCCCCTCTGGAAAAAAAATCACAAGAAATAGTGCCCAACCTAAGGGCGCTCTTTTCAAGAATTGAAGCCTCCTTGCAGGGGTGCCATTTCCCTGTGTTCTATTTTACAAAACCCCATCTTTGTGTCTTGTTCTACGTTATTCCTTCATATATCCTGCTCATCTTATTTTTGCATTAGTTGTGCATCCCTAGTGCATTTTGCTTGAGAGACCTCCTCTCTCCACCACTTCTAAGATACTATACCCCCTCTCTTGGTTAAGGAAGGACCCTCCATTGAGCATTCCATCTCTTTGGATTTGAATCTTCTAAACCAAGGCCTCCGTAAGTCCCCGCACCCATGGATTCCCTCACGGACGTCGGGCAGGTTGTACCTTGAAGTTCCCCAGGTTTAGTCGGCCCTTGTGTGGTGAGAGAGTGAACCTATTTGGCATTAAAGAAAATCATACTGAAATTAGGTTCCAACCTTGTGTGAATCATATTAAATCTTGTCAAAATCATCTAATTCACACCAAGGTTCAACTTAAAAGCAATCAGCTTGATTGACTTCTTTGCAATTGCTTTGATTGAATATTACTTGTTTGCATAATGATTCGATTTGATAATCAAACCATGTTTAACCATAATCATATTCATGAGGATGAACAACCTAGCACCTCTTATACTCCTCAATTTCATGGTTCTCACCACAATTCATCTAAGGGGCCACGTCCTCACTCTTATGGTCTTGCCCGACCCATGGGCAACTTCCGAACTCGTGGTCCCTCGCATCCATCGCAAGCCACTACTCCCCGGGGACCGTCTCCGTCACATGATGAGAGGGTCTCCCAAGTTTTGAATGCATTATATCATCTCAACCCTCAACAGATCCAAGCTCTTAAGGCCGTTGTTGAGGGTGCATCTCCATCTCCGCCTCCTTCTTATCCCTCGCGGGTGGCCCATCATTCTTTGATTCACATTCCCATTCGGGTGGCCCATAACCTGCCTCCCTTTTCTCATCATTCTTCTACGCACATTCCTCTTCGGGTGATCCATAACCCGTTTCCTTCTATTCCTCCTCCTTCATGGCCCCAACGCCCACATGCTTCTTGTAACCCGGCCCATCCGGATCCTTTTGTGAATCAATCCCGCCACACCCATGGCCTCTACATCAAGCTGCTCCTCCAAGGCAATCGTGCCAACCCTCCAATGTTCACGTTACACCCCTCCAACAAAACCTTCTTGATAGAATTGCTTCAATGGAGGAGCAACTCAAGAGGGTCACAAGTCCGCGATATGCTCCTCCTCCTCAAGTCAATCATCTTCATACTTTCATGAATAACATCACTAAGATGGAAAAAGATTGGAAGGAGAGGAGAGATAATGACATCATAGATTCAAGTAAGCAAGATGAGCTGATAATTTTCAATGATTAAGTGGACACCGTCCGCCCTTCACCGCCTATATACTCCACCCATTCATATGGCCACTTGCCTCCGCCTCCGCTTTCACATAATCCTCCACAAAATTCTCCACATTACATTCCTCCATCACCCATTATTACGCCTTCACCACGGCATCCACTTGAGTTTAATAATGATGATTTGGAAGTTCTTTATGAAGAGTTGGAGCTAGCACAAAATGATGAAGTTCCTAAGGCACCCATTCCGAGCTTCCTCCGCTTTCCTCTTCCCCCCATTCCGAGCAAAGTTCTTTATTCTGTCGGAGCCTCCGGACCTTCTCTCTTTCCTCCAATTTATCTTCTTCGAGGACATTGCGTCCTTTGCTTTCTTCCTCTTAAACCATCTCTATCCATACCTCTTCCCAGGGCATCGCGTCCCTCGACACTTTTCTCCTCTGAAACCTCCAGATTCTCATTCTTCCTCCCATCATGATTCTCCTTCGTTGCCTCCGGAACCTCCGGATCTGCCTCTCTCCATCTATCAATTTCTTCTCGTGATTCCTTCTGATCTCGGGTCTAACCAGACTTCTTCCGCATCCACTGCTTTGGGCATCTGTCCTTTCTCCCACTGCTTCTGAGACTTTAGTCATCACTCCTCCTCTTGATTCTTATTTCTTCTATAGACCATTCATGTGATCAAGGCCTCCGCACCTTCGCAAGGGAGTTCTAGCCCTCGCCCCTCTTCCTTTTCTCCTTATTCGCCTCAGTCTGGTCTGGGCACCACTCCTTCATGTTAAGCCACTTCAAACCTTAGCTTCCAATTCTTTTTTTGCTACTGCAGATAAACCCCACGATGATCAAGACCGTCTACGGTGGCTGCTGCTTCATATAAGAGTCCTCCTTCTAGGCCTATGCTCATTCTCATTAGTCATTATATCGACCCTCTGAGATATTTTATGCATATTCTTCTTGAAGGCTCTCATTGCTCCAGCTGAGGTTACCCTGCCGACTGTGAGTGTAAAGATACCTCTCCCTCCTCTTGGCATGGATCCACCAATGTTTGCGCCTGTCTTGAGGCCCATAGCCTTGAGATACCTGAAAGACTATGTTATGACATCAGACTTTGAAATGTCGAGAGTAATAGCAGGCTCTGACTAGCGAAGAATGATTCTGGAGCAGCCGCAGCTTGGCATTGATAATGAGCCACTTCAGGGTGAAGAAGACATTTCCGTAATAGAATCGGGAGATATTGCAGAAGAAGCTATCGATATTTCCACAACTCTAGCCTTTGCCATTGAAACGGCTTCGGCAGAGGCTGGTCGACCCGAGGAGAGTGAGCAACCCCTTCATGCTTCGGATGCTCAGGCTGTAACACCCTTGCCAGAGGTCGGGAGGGAGGCTACTGTCATCGATACTCCCTTAGCAGCGCCAACTGCAAGGGCTGGTCATAGTGCGGGTGCCATACTGGCCATGCCATCATCATCTTCAAAGCCGAGTGATGATATTTGGGTTGCGGTTGATAGCCGAGTGGAATTCCATCTCCCAGATACGCCATCATTGGGTCTACAGTCATTGAGTGAACTGGTATGGCAAAATTTGGAGACGCTGAAGAAGACTGTGATGACCCACCACGACTTGTCTTATGTGCAGCTACGGGGACTGGTAGAACACCTCTCCGGTACACTATTAGCTTTTGGTTGCCCGATGGAGGATTGGACGTAGTGGGTAATTCTGCTATTGAAATACGTAAACCGAAGGGAGTTCATCGGCCATGGCCTAGCGGACCAGCTAACAGCATTAAAATTCGAGCGGGCAGAGTGTCAAACTGCCCTCGAGTCGTTGAGGGGGACTGCCTTGCAAATGCGGCTTGTTGCTGATGCTACAACTCAACGCAGCACTTCCTTGAAGACTTAGATATCAGAATTATGGGTTGAGCTTGCCTGAGCCAAAGCAGAGCTGGAGTAAATTGACCAACTAAGGATCCAAAACATTGAGGAGGCTGGCTGGCGGAAGGGCAAGTCGCATCCCTCGAGGAGAAATTGACGAAGTTGTAGGCTGAAGAGTCTCGCCTACAGGAACTGAGCCGTCATCTATCTCTGGGATTTTGGAGTTTGAGGACATCTTTCGTAGTCCGCCATAGTAGTTCCTTTGTTTCTCCTTTTTGCGAATCATCATGTATTCTGGGGGATGCCCGACGTACTATGTATTCTTCCTTTTTTGTGCAATGAAATTTCTTCAACTTTTGCCTTGCACATTTGCTGTCGAGTTATAGCTCTTTCTTCTTTCTCTCTTCTTCTCTGCAACTTTAGACAAAGGGATATTGCTAATCCATCAAGCCTGGGGCATGTTAGCTGCTTGGGCAGGAGAGCGCTCACTCCTTTAAAGAAGGTATGAGGGGTTCGCTCCACCGCGATGTTGTTGTGTCCCTGCAGTGGCCAGCGAGCCTAGGCAAGCATCTAGCATAAAGCAATCACACCACCAAACCATAGGGACAATGATTTTTAAGGTGGTTTAGACTCTATCCCGAGTCCTACGTCCACCCCTCACTTAAGCCAAGTGAGGCTTCCCTATTGCCACCGCACTAAACTACTGAAAACACAGTAATAGGCAAACAAGGCCTACCACAGACCAAAGACACCCTCTATCTATCTTCCTATAGAACTAGGTAGGGATTGAACACCACAGACTAGAGCACACCTCTGTCTGTCTTCCTACATCAACTGGTAGGGGCGGTTCACAGTTAAAGAGTGTGTATGGCTAGCGAGCCTAGGCAAGCATCTAGTGTAAAGCAATCACACCACCAAACCACAAGGACAGAGATTTTTAAGGTGGTTCGGACTCTATCTCGAGTCCTACGTCCACCCCTCACTTAAGCCAAGTGAGGCTTCCCTAGTGCTACTGCACTAAACCTCTGAAAACACAGCAACAGGCACACAAGGCCTACCACAGACCAGAGACACCCTCTATCTGTCTTCCTACAGAACTAGGTAGGGACTGAACACCACAAACTAGAGCACACCTCCTTCTATCTTCCTACATCAACCGGTAGGGGCGGTTCACAGTTTTATTCAAGAGCAACAATGAAGAGAAAAAGAACAATAGAAAAACTCAGACATAGCGATTTAAACTCTAGCCACGAGAAAAGTTTCTATCTGAAGGATGGAGAGCTTGGACAATTGCTTACAGAACCCTTGCTTCCTTTACAATGGCTTTTCCTTGCAGGGCGAGGAGCAGGTGGATGAGGAGCTTGCAATCAACTTCAGATCTTCAGGAGATGGGCTTGGGCTTTTCTTCTTCTCCTCCTCCTTCTTCCTTCTTCGCCTTTGGTTTTGTGTACACCCTAGCTTCTTGTGTTCTCTTACTTCTTTTCTTCCAGAGAGCCAGCAACTGGTAGCCGCCACTACTCCTTGTGCAGCCTGGTCTCCTCCTTTAGTCGGTTCTCTCTCTAGTTCTTGTCTACACCCTTGCTTCCACCCTTCAAGCATAGAGGTGCGTGTCCCTTCTTGGCTTATCAAGAGAGGAAACTTTCCCCCCAAAAAAAATCTGTCCACTGATTGATCCAGCATGGATAGTAAAATATGATTTCAAGCTTTATTTCTTTTGATTGGCTCAGAGGAGGTATAAAATAAGAGTTTTCTTCTGCTCCAAATCTGAGCATTTAATGATCCACATGGCAGTGATCTTGCAGCCTGCTTCCCCATTAGCTCAAGTCAATTCTCTACTCTATGTACTTTTCTAGGACCATATCCCATTAGTTGGTTATCAAAAGTTGTGTCAAGACAAAAGACTTTTCCCATATTTGAAATCTGACATAGCTGCCTCCAAAAAGTTGGCCGATTGGATATAAGAGTTCTCCATAATTTACCAGGGGCAAACGAATGTATGGTTTTCCTTATAAATGTGGCATATAATACGTAATTCACCATTTTACACCGTCTTTGTTCCATTGACAATCCTATTCATCAATTTTAGGATAGGAAAGCTTAAAACCGATACTCTACGTATCTTTTCACGCGAGAGAGAGAGAGATAGAGAGAGAGAGAGAGAGAGAGAGAGCGCATCTAATTAAGACTACCGGACAAAAGAGAGATAAAGGCAGACAAGGCATGCAGTGACAGATATGAAGAGAGACTCTGGCTTTGGGGATTCCGGCCGTAGCAGCAGCAGCCAGCTAATGAACTCTATTACGACCATACAAGTCTCACCACGAACGTTCCGCAAGAAGAAACGCAAACATGCCCGGCCACCCCTGAGCAACGTTGGACGTGGAATAACATAATACAATGAATGTGAAGGGTCAAAAGGGGAGTCCATTTCTGGAATTCACGCCCGTGGTCCCCCCTGATGTACCACCCGGGGATGGGATGGCCAGACCTCCACTGCGGGGAAACCCCGACACCATTCGGTTAGAAGCTACTTTGTACGGTGTTTCAACTGTCCAACTAGCCCACAACCCATCCCTATTCCACCATGAATCGTTCAGGGCGGGTTTCACGAGTCGACTCGGCTCTCTCTCCCCCCTTCTCTCTCCCTCCCTCTCTCTCTCTCTCTCTCTCACACACACACACTTATCTCGAAGGAGAACCCCATTTTAACGCATGTTTCAGCAGTAAACAAGATGATAGAAGATGCAAAGCATATTTCATGCGGACACAGAAGAAGTAATACTAAGAAGAAGATAAGAGATGTTAGGTAGAAGGGTAGAAGGCAACAGACATGGGAGTCCCGAGAAGAGAAGAGCATCACATATGTATAGCAGAACAATAGATATTTATGCGTGGATTCCCCACAGCTGATGTCAAATCAGTACAGGCACGCTTCATATAATCATATATAACTACATGCATATATATACAGTTCTATACAAGAGATCCTTCATCAGGGAGAGGGATAAGGAGGACAAATTCGTTATCAGACTAACGCAGCAATGCACGAAAGCATAGCGGACATTCCCACAACCCTCAGCAAGAATATCTCACTATTGGCATTATATTCACAGAACCTTAGCCTATGGGTTTCTCCTATGCACCAAATATATATCCCTACTGCCGTGCTGTTCGATTCCAGTGCATGCATATTCCGAGCCCCCTTCATCCCTTCCCCTATTCCGTGTTGTTCGACTCCAGTGTGTGCATATTGCAAGGGGCGCCATTTCTACTTTGTACATGACTAAAAGTTTCCAGCTCTCCCCCTCCATTCTACATACCTCTCTCTAAGTTTTCTTCTGTTATTTCTTTCCTTCTCAGAAGGGTGCTCGGTGAGGTATACCCTTTCTTCTGGAAGTCCGGTAGCTCATGATGGGAGGCGTCCCCGGGGAAATGCTGCTTGTGGAATTACTAGCCTCACCTTCCCCCGCAACGAGGGAGCACTTCATGTCGCCGCGGCGGCGGCTGCCATCTGACGAGGCATTGGGATTACCGATCCAACGGCTGGAAATTGAAGTGTTCCTGAGGTTCGTAGGGGTGGACGAGTCGTCCGATTCTGATCCGTTGAGTTGCTCCCGGACGGGCTTAGGGTGGGGTATGAGGGTTAGGCCAGGGTCGTACTTCATCCCTCCGAGCTGACATAGAGGAAAAAGAGAAGGGCATTTTAGTAAATACACCATTAAAAATGGAAAAACAGAGTCTCAGCTCAGCTGAAGAGGAACCAGAGCAATTTAAACCAGGATCAACAATGGAGACAAAAATGAGGTAGCAAGCAAAACATTCAGACAAATCTATCCGTGGATTGGGAGGAAACTCCAGCGAGAAAGGGGAAACTATCACGTAAGCGTACATTAGAACTGAAGGAGATCAAACAATGGAATTCGGGTTTCCATGCATGGTTCAGAAATGGAACCCATTTCCACTCCATGGAAGCTTACAATTTCTTGGGAATAACATTCTCCCTAGGGGAGGGGAGTGGTAGAGAAAGAAGGCATCGAAGTGGGCAATGGTAAAAAACGCACCTTGCAGCCGAGGGAGCAGAAGCGGAATGCGTCGAGGAGGCTGCGGCCGCAGATCTCGCAGGTGTTGGTGACGCCCTTGCCGGCCCTCGGCTGCGGCCGCTCGTTGAGGAAGACGATCTTGGCGCTGTTTATGACGTAGGTCTGTACGCAGGAGATGTCCAAGAACTTGGACACCTCCGACACCCTTATCCCGTTGTGGTAGGATGATCTCCTTATCTGAACAGAGACATTCGAATCCATCAAAACAAACACAAGCAAAGCAACTCTCTGTTACATCACGGAGGGGTAAAGAAAACCCATGAGAAACTTGGAAGTAGCTCTGCAGATTAATCAAGGGAACAAAAGATGGAGCAGCGCTTCCGACCTGAACAATGCGATGATCCCTGTGGCTGGGAAGGCAGCAAGAGCAGAGGGCGTCGCCCATGCACCCCAAGCAGTACATGTTGCACTCGTTCTTATTGGCGCTGCTGTGGACCTCGCAGGGCACGAAGAAGCTGGTCTTCAGCAGCGGCTTCAGCCACGGCGGCACAAACCCCTCGCCCCCCATTCGAACCATCGGCCCCAGCTGCCACACAGATTGCACAGCCCAATCACCATACTAGAAACGGTAGGAAAGAAGAGAGAAAGTCCGAGCAAACCGCCGGGTTCTTATTAATTACCATCACTTTCTTCTGCTTCGTGGTCAAAAGTTCGACCCTCCGGTGGCTCTCCATAGCAAGATCCAGAGTCCCACAGCTCGGAACAGAGCAACCCACATCCAAATCCATCAGGAGTACGGTCTTATAGAGGCAAGAACAGGGAGGAACCAGAGAGGGTAGACAAAGGGAAAAGATATCGTCACACCCCCTGTCGAGCGGGGTTGGGTGATGAGAGCCCCACTGGGCCAAGATTTAGGCTGCTTCAGGTGGCCTCCAGCGGACGGACCCTGCGAGGTGGAACGGGCATGAACATGCCCCAAGGCCCGAACTCGCACAGGCTGACCTGTGACTTACCCACATCCGGGTGTCACGGGGTTAACAAGTCCATGTGATTTGTTTCTACTATCTTCCCCACTCGATCGCTATAGTGCCGCCCGTTCCCCCCTCTCGACTACAACTAGGCGTGGGCAACTCCAGAGGGCAGCAGTCTCCGGCGGAAGACAAAGCTAAACAAGCGGCAGTCCTAGTGCTTTCGGCAACTGTTTGCAGGTTGTTCCAGGATGAAGGAGTCTCACATGGGCGACCAATTCCCGTGAAAGGGCATCGCAATGTCGTCGACGAAAGGCTCCCAGCGTCGTTGTCAGGGCTCTCTCTTCCGGCGAACGGTTGCAAGCTGTCCTAGAAGCACTCCAATTGTCATGCGATAGGGAGCCTTCTGCTGATGATGGGGCCGGGTTCTACAAACTGGTGGCTCTCGCCGACGAGCAAGACAAATCAGTCAATTCCCCTGCGAGTGGTCCACCTCATAGTAAATGACATAGTGGGCTCACAAGGCCCACACTATTCCCTGCAGGAGCTACGAGACAAGGATGCCCCAAAGGAACCAAGTGAGTTTCAAGAGCCAAGGCCCATTTTTGTCGGATCAACGACGAAGTTGCTTCCCGGCGACAAAAAGATGTCGGGAGTACGAATCCCTCAAGCCTTTGAGATGGAGGAATAGGTCGACCCTATCATTTCGGAGAACCCCAGGGAGACAAGAAGCACAAAGTTGGGGCAGTCTGAAGGAGAGGAATTCTACGAGAGGAGAACACATGGGAGAGAGGAGGTCATGGAGATGGTTAGGGTAGTGGAGAAAATGATTGAAGCGCAAGTGAGGGAATTGGCTCAGAGGGGGGGTATATCCTCTGTGGGGCTAGAGCGGGACCACAAAGGGGTGTTCCACAAGGTGCAGAAGAGATGACTAATTAATATGGCCAGGGAGGCTAAAGGGGGGAAGTCCCAAAGGAAGGCAGCTAGGGAGTGTAATGGAGAGGATGTGAGAAGGGGGGAGCAAGAGGGGGATGGAAGTGGGAATATTTCCTTTTCCTAATGAGAATTGTCTCGTGGAGCGTAAGGGGTATTTGTAAGGAGGAGAAGAGGAGGGTGGTCAAGGATTTAGTCAGCAGAATTGACATCTTGTGCTTGCAAGAGACCAAGTGTGAGGGCTATCGGGAGTCCATTATTTGAAGGGGGTGACCTCTACGACTAAGGGATCAGAAGAGATCATGATTTTGTGGAATCAGTTTGAGGTACAAGAGGTGGTGGAAGACAGATAGATTGGCAGAGGGGCTATCTCCATCCGTTTTTGGAATGTCAAGATGACATCTCCTAGGACTTCTCCGGGGTATATGGTCCACAATGCAGCGAAGGAAAGAGACTTCTATGGGAGGAATTGCTTCACTACCATAACAGTTCAGGACGGCTGTCATGTGTGGGTGGAGACTTTAATGCAATTGTTGCAACACGAGAGAACAGGGGTTCACCACCAGAAACGGGAGATGGAAGACTTTATCGGCTTTATCGGTGATGCTGCACTGATAAACATTAATCTGGTTAATACCCAATACACTTGGTTTAACATGAGGGAAGATCCTTCTTGCTCTCGATTGGATAGATTTCTGGTTTCAATTAATTGGGAGGACCACTATCCACATGTGCAATCTTCCTGCTTGGCAAGGCCCATTTCATATCATAAGCCCATATTGCAGAAGACTTCTGACAGACGTTCGAAAAGAGCCATTTTTAGGCTAGAAAGATATTGGTTTAGAGAGAATGACTTCATGGATAGTATTAGACATGCATGGAACGCTCAGAGAGAGGAACAATCAGCCATGGCGAGGCTCGTGGGCAAACTTAAACATGTGGCAAAAGTGATAAGGAAATGGGGGGCAGGCAAGTCTATGCCTAATAAGGTGGCCAAAGACAGGATCTTGGAATGGCTTGAAGGACTGGATTGCTTAGAGGAGGTTGGGCTACTAAATGAGTCTGATAAACAACTAAGAGACGAACTAAGAGCCGAGTTTGAGAAGATTCTCATGAGAGAAGAGATCTACTAGAAGCAAGGATCCAGGTAGAAATGGCTCAAGGAAAGGGAAATGAACACTGCCTACTTTCAACGGATTCCCTCCGAAAGGAGGAGAGTCAACTCTGTCAGTTGAATCAGAATTGGAGATCAAGTGATCACTAAAACAGAGGATATCAGAAACCAAGCAAGAGACTTCTTATCTAACCTCTTCACCGAGGAGGACACAAGTAGGCCGTTGATTGCAAATAATTTGCTTCCTCGCCTATCTCCTAAGGAAAGTGTAGCCCTCTCTAGCCCCTTCTCAGAAGAGGAGGTCCAAAGGGCGGTTTTCTCTCTTGCAAGCAGCAAAGCACCTGGGCTACATGGTTTCCCTTTGAATTTCTTTCAGGAGTGTGGAACATCATGAAGATGGATTTCATCCTAGCAGTATAAGAGTTCCAAAAAGGGAGAGCACACACTTGAGGTGTATCATTAAGACCTTTTTAGTTCTTGTGGAGGCTTAAAAAGGAGGCTCACAAGATCTTATATCAGAAACTACAAAGATGGGCATGTGCTTGTAAGAAAGACTCAAGTCTTCTCCTTTGAGGACCCTTTTACTAACAAAAAAAGACAAATCCCTAACCGCCCCCAGACGTAGGGAGGAAAATACCTCAAAGGAGACACACAAATTTGTACGTCTACATAATGGTGCTGTCTGTGGGAATCCCCAACCTGACAAGCACATCCCCACCTTTGCTGGAGGGACTAGTGTGGAGGCTTAAAAAATGATACCATAAGATCCCATATCAAAAACTACATGGAGGCGAAGGGCGTACCGGCGAAGAAGCCAAAAGGCTTGCTGCGTCCACGCACTTGTGGCGGTGCGTTGACGCTAAGGGAGATAGAGGGAAAAGCGTGCCGGCGCGGGGCCAAAAGAGTTGCAGGTGCGTTAACGCACTGCAGCAATGCGTTGACGCCATGAGATGGATGGAGGAGAAGAGCATGCCAGCGAAGGGCCAAGGGAGGTGCTGCGTCCACGCACTGGTGGCAGTACGTTGACACTGGGAAGAGATAGAGGGGAAGCGTGTCGGCGAGGGGCCAAAAGAGCTGCAGGTGCGTCAACGCACTACAGCAACGCGTTGACGCCATGAGATGGATGGAGGAGAAGAGCATGCCGGCGAAGGGCCAAGGGAGGTGCTGCGTCCACGCACTGGTGGTAGTGCATTGACGCTGGGAAGAGGTAGAGGGGAAGCGTGCCGACGAAGGGGCCAACGGGTGTTGTTGCGTCCACGCACTAAGGAATATACATATGATAATAAGTGTTGCAATGTTTCTATACATATAGCATAGAGCGACGGAAATGTTAACACATGGAGACTTGGCCTCAAATCATTCTTTAATAAAAAGGTATCAAATCATATCACACGAAGGATTCTTAAACCTCGCTGCACCCAGTTCATCTTTGATGTGATCCGCACCGTCCGTTTATGTTGTCCCCCTCTTCCCCGGCCGACATCAGTTTGGATGCCTCAATCTCATCGCATCGATCGGATCCAAGCATACTTGTGTAGGAAAATTTTTACTTTTTCAAAAAATATATATTGTGGGTGAAGAGGTTTGTGAAAAATGTACTTGTCCGATCAATGAAACTAGAGGCATCCATTTTGCACGTCCTTTGTTGCATCATCCAAAGTATGATTCGTAAACTCGACAATTTATATCAGATCGAGATCACTCTGATTCGATATAATATGACTCTTACTGACTCGGTCTGAGTTCACCTCGTCCTCCCCCCACCCTCACTATGACAGCCCCTTTCTTCCCCCACTTGGGTGGTCACCTGCTCACAGACCAACCGCCTTGGCCCCCTATCCCCGGTAGCGACCTCTCCCACATCAGTAGCCCCTCACCGAGACTAGCAGCTCCACTCTCTCAGCTCAAATAGATCTTGAAACTTCTCGAATCCCGTCAAACTCACCTCCTCAAGTTTCTTCAATAATAGATCTGGCACTCCGCCGTGCAAACACGTCAAAAATTGACATGATCGCACTGGCCGACTACTCCAGTGATGACCCACCCGACTCAGTCGATCTAAGATGAATTTGAGATCAATTTCTCTCAGATCTGAGATAATATAATTGAGTCAATATGAGTCGCACCAAGTTAACAAATTATGATTCAAACTAATCTCCCCACGATGTTCCTTTCTCTCGGGATTCGAATTGCTGCCAAAAGTCGTCCTACACATTCAGTAGACCTTCACGAGAAGGATCAAACAAGAGAGAAGGTACGTAGAAGTTTCGTGTTTATATGGACCAGCTACTTTGCAAAGTACAGCCTATGCACTTTAACACCTCGTTCATTCGGACTTATGTTAGGGATAAACTCACTTAATCTAAAATTTAGTCCATTTTATTTTGATAAGAGTGGATTTAATAAATTTGAGTTAACCCAAGTTAATCTAGGTTAATTCAGATTAATTTATCTCATTACAATAAGTGAGATAATTTAACTCACTTACTATCGAATTAAAATAGAACGAAAGAAGATTAACTCAACTCACTCTCTTTTAACCTGGGATGGATTTAAGTCTCTGCCAAAGAGGGGCTTAAGACTTCGTTAAGAGTGTTCTCAAATCTCAACCTCATTTAGCATTGTAACTGGGATTGTGAATGGACTTGGGTTAGATTTGTAATTGGAAATATCACCTTCCCTTATTCAAACTGGACCTCGTAAGAACATGTTCAGTCTTTTCACAAAAGTCACCAGATTAGCTAGTCTTTAGCATTTTCTACCATGAAATTGATAAAAATTGGAAAAGTAGTAAACACAAGATTTGTAGCTAATTTAGTGGTACACTTAACGAGATATTGAAAATAATTGGAATCTTAGTATGCACATTCGTATTGGGTATACTGATGGGAGGGTTTGCCCACTCCTGATGACCATTTTGTGAGAGCCCATTTTGGTTCGACAAGCTTTGTTGCTCGGCCCACTTTTTCCTGGGTTCTCGGCTGGGCCTTGCTGGCCATTGTTGTTGTAACTAATTATTGGATGACACAAAGGGAACTATATATATATAGGGACTCCCCCAACAAATGAATGTAATTAAAAACTAGGAGACAAGTTTGTTCATATAAATGAAGGGTGGGGTCACATAAAACTTAGTAAATTAGTTCACGTGGGAGGAGGGCAAATTAATTAACGTGCTCCGAAAAGGTCTAAAATAAGATAATTGGACACAGTAAGCAAAGATTTGACCTTTTTTCTTAGGTTTAACGTGAAATATGGCATTGGACAGACTAAAATAGATGTTCATGTTATCATACATGCAGTGGATCCCAAATAATTAAACATAAGAGAAGACTGTGCTCAATTCACGTACGGGGTGTCATGGACAAGGCTACTTGGCTTGCTACCTCAAGAAGGTAAAAGAAGTTGGCTAGAGCACACCTCCAACCAAAGTGAAAGTTTGCTATTCCACTGTAACTAGCCGTGCTAAAGATTTATGTGGCAGCACCATTATGTTCCATGCACGGTGCGTCCGCAGGGGACAATGTCACCTTTTAAGACATTTTTAAAGTTCGTCAACCGCGGATGCACCGTGGCAGCGGACGACTTTCCATTTCTTGTAAAATGAAGTACAAAGGACACGAGCTGACACGCCAAGGCATCCACCGTCTCCTAGCACGCGAATTGTTGTTTGCTGGGATGAAACCGAGAAGAACACAGGAGAGACATGCATACGAAGAAGGCAAAATGTATGACCAAACTGACCCTGAACTAATAGACAAATGACCCAACTCTCCAAGGGAGGGCACCCCTGGGCCTAGCCCACTATTTGGGCCCAATTGACCAACTTACTGACCCAATAACCTAATGAACTGACTCAAATAAAGAAAATTACACAAACATGACTCAAATAAAACAAAAGATACATCCTCCAACTCGAAAATGAGTGACGAACGCGATGAAGCACTGCTGGCAAGCAACCTGATTCTCAAAAAAGTGTGGAGTGGTAGGGGATGTCCCCATCATCTCCTGAGCCAACCAGACCACAAACCCAGTTTATTCATGCACTTATATAGCTATCTCATGCTAAACTTAATCTTTGTTCACCCTTGAGGATGAGGATCCAGCTATTTAGGGAGCTGTCAGAGAGGGACATGGTAGATAGCTAGACATGGACATTGAAATCTCAAATTAATTTCTTGGGATTGTACACATTTGACACGACATTTGCCAGATTGTGAACCTCGGACAGTCTTGATCCTTCTGTCCTTTGTGTGTAACTAAATAGTCAGAATTCAGGGCAAGATTCAAGGCAATATCATGGTAAAGTTTACTGAGTCGCCATATTTCTGAACTGTGTGAGTAATGCTTACTGGTCATGTCAAGTAAGATGCAATGTATCTTCAAGAAGACTGGGAAAATTGAATCTAGTTTCATTTCATATTCCTTTTCTGACAATAAGGACATTTCAGTGGTCACCTTCTGAAAAGAACATTTCAGTGGACATCTATTGAAAATTTAATGTATGTTTCCTAAGCTGAACAATTGGTTGTGATTGTATATCTTTTCCTTGTATAAAATATTAACTCTAGGGACCCGCATATCTTAAGTGAATCCTCTCCTGGTTGATGGCTGTTGTCTTCCCAGGTTCCTGTGACAACAGGTATGAGGTTGGCACCAGGCTTCTAATCAAGAGATTCTTTGGATCTGTCAGATTTGTTCTGCATGTTCTAAGCCACTAACCAAAGTGATGTGACAAGTTTCAGAGATCTTATGTTTGCAGTTCACTGGCCTGTCAACTTTTGTGGTCTTATCGTGTGTGTCAGTGTTTTACTGAATTTTAAATGAAATTTCTCTCCTCCAAGTTAGATAATTCAATTAATTTTGTTTGGTTTTTAAAGGAAAGTGTTCCAAGTATACAACACTCATTATTCATTTTCTGTGATCATTATTTTTTAGTTGTGACTTTTTTCAGTTACTTGGAGAAGAAAATCCAACTGTTTCAAACTCTTCAGTTTCCGATGATCTGCTGCCACTTTGGTTCAACTTGATTATCACATCATGAGCATTGACACTTGAGGTTCCCAAATTTCCTGCAGGTACCATCAAGGTGCATTGACACTTAAATGTCACTGAAGAAATGCTAGATCCGCACTCAATCCCAAGGCAATTAGTTGACCAGATTTTCCTTGCAAAAATGTTGGTAGTTGTTGCCAAGGAATGCAATATTCTCCAGTTTGCTTGGGAACTAAGCACCCAAATTCGACACTCCCAGGCCCTCCTTTCTAGTGCTGCAAGCCAACAGAACCCATTGAACACACAGGAGATGGAGAAAGCAATTCGTGAGATGGCTCTCCTTCTATATCAAGCCCAGCAATTTCATTATGATGGTGCAACAATGATCATGAAACTGAAAGGCCAGCTACAAGCATTTGAAGAAAATGCAGGTGTTGAGAAAGAAAAAAGTACGAAGTATGGGCAAATAGCTGCTGAGGAATTACCAAAAGGCCTATACTGTCTTGGTGTCCGTCTAACAATGGAGTGGTACAAGCACTCGAACCATTATAGAAAACTTGCTGAAGGGAAGAGGACTTCAGAGAAACTTATTGACAAGAATCTTTATCACTACTGTGTCTTTTCTGATAATGTAATTGCAACATCAGCTGTGGTCAATTCAACGGCAATGAATTCTCGCCATCCAGATAAAACAGTCTTCCATCTAGTTACTGACGAGGTGAACCATGCTGCAATGAAGTCGTGGTTCTCCATGAACAGTTTCCGTGGTGTGACGATTGATGTTCAGAAGGTTGAGGATTTCAGCTGGCTCAATGCTTCTTATGTGCCTGTTCTGAAGCAGCTCCAAGACTCAGATACCCAAAACTTCTACTTCTCTGGTGGTGGGGATGGAAAAATCCCAATAAAATTCCGGAACCCCAAGTATCTATCAATGCTGAACCACTTGAGATTCTATCTACCGGAAGTCTACCCTGCACTAGAGAAAATAGTCTTTCTGGATGATGATGTGATTGTTCAAAAGGATCTAACAGAGCTGTTCACAATTGATCTCAACAGCAATGTGATGGGAGCAGTTGAGACTTGCATGGAGACATTTCACAGGTTCCACAAGTACCTAAATTACTCCCACCCCTTGATACGAGCCCACTTTGATCCTGATGCATGCGGTTGGGCATTTGGTATGAACGTAGTGGATCTAGGAGAGTGGAGGAAGAGAAATGTTACTGGCATATACCATTACTGGCAAGAAAGGAATGTAGATCACACTCTGTGGAAGCTTGGATCATTGCCTCCAGGACTGCTGGCCTTCTATGGGCTGGTTGAGAGGCTTGATCCCAAGTGGCACGTCTTGGGACTTGGATACTCAAATGTGGATCTCTCAGTGATAAGGAAAGGGGCTGTGGTGCATTGGAATGGAAACCAGAAGCCCTGGCTGAAGATCGCGAATGAGAAGTACAAAGGGATATGGGACAAATACGTCGACTACTCCCACCCTCTATTGCAGCGGTGCCACATCCACTAAGCATTGATCACTGGGATGAGCCTGATGCTAGAGCTTAGGATTCTGCATTTGTAGTTAGTAGAATTCTAAAAGCAGGAATTCATTTGGTAAACTTTTTTTAGGGCAGCTCGACTATGGGGCTGTTTGGGGATGAAATCGGCTGGTCAAATTATTTTGTAGAGACCTAGAAAAGAGGCCTCCATAGTAAAGTTGCCACATCATCTGTCCTTCCAAAAAAGACACTGATTGCCTTTCCCAAGTCAGACCCAGAACACTGAAGGAGATAATGTCCCTACAAACCAAGATATCTCACCAGATAGGAGAAATAGAGTGCTGAGAAGATGGAGCCAAGTCCTAGATCCAACCCCTGCCGTAGTACCTCTGCCTGATCAACTACGCCCACAGCCCCTCCTCGCCCTTCCCCAGCTTCCACAACCACTTGCTCAAGAGAGCCAAGTTAAAGTGACTAATATTCTTAAGCGCCACACCTCCCTCTTCCTTATTTTTAGCCACTCTTTCCCACCTGATGCCATGCCAGCCCCTACACTTTCCTCCATGCCCATGCTAAAAAAATCTCCCCTGGATATCTTCCACCTTCTCGCCAATGTCTCGGGGATCTTGAAAATGGATAAGAAATAAATGGGAAGACTGCCTAACATAGATTTACATAATAGTAGTCTACCACCATAGGACAACAACCACTCCTTCCAACCTACCAGTCTAGTCTCATATCTCTACACTAAAGACTGTCAGTTTGCATAATGAAGAGCACTAGCAAACAGTGGGAGGGAAGATAGGATATCAAGAAAAATCCCATATTGCATCCCAAGATATGAGTCGTCCTCTGTAGAATCTTATCCTCCATATTCACCCGTACATAAAGACTTTTGTTAAAGTTGACCTTGAGACCACTGACCTCCATTAGTAGAATCAACAAAAGCTTGACCACATAAACCTGATACTCAACCTTCGAAAGGAAAAGAATGGTACATCTGCATACTATAAGTGAGACATTGATAGGCCATGTCTCCCAACTCAGAAGCCCCCGATCAAGCCTGCAATGTCCGCTCCCATCCAAACCCTACTCAAAATATGTGCCCCCAATACAAATAGGAGAGGGGACATGGGATCCCCTTGACGAAGTCCCCTGCCATTGTGGAAGAAAGTAGTCGACTTCTCGTTGACCAGAACAACAAAAGAGGTTGACGAAACACAAGCACGAACCCATCATGTCCATCTCTTCCCAAAGCTCATCTCTCGTAGAACATTAAGGAGACAATGCCAATTGACCATGTCATAAGCCTTTTCAAAGTCCAACTTCAAGAACACCAATTTCTTCCTCTGAGACTTCATAACATAGAGGCACTTATGAGCTACTAAGAAGTTGTCCTAGATGTGTCTCCCCCTGATGAAAGCACCATGAAATCTGCTGACCAACCTATCCATCACTCTCTCCTGCGTACCTGCTAATACTTCAGAAATGATCTTGTACGACCAATTTAGAAGACTAATGGACCTGAAGTCTCTAAACTCTTGAGCACCTTGCTTCTTAGGAATAAGGACTAAGAGGGTTTTATTTATACCCCTCAGATGGGCCCTTCCCTCTAGGAACTCCTTCACTGCTACCAGAAGGTCCCCTTTGAAAATACCCCAGCACTACTGAAAGAAAACCAATGAGAAACCATTCGGACTTGGAGCTTTGTCTCCTACAAGAGAAAACATTGCCTAATAAACCTCCTCCTTGGGAAGGCTCTGAGAGATGGCATCCCTCTCCTCAGGAAGGAGGCGAGAGTGGAGGTCCTCTGCAATCCTCAGTATGTACTGCTCGTCCTCTGTAAATAGTCTGGAGTAGTAGTCCCTCGCCCGGACCTTGATCTCCTCATTAGTAAAGAAGGATTGGTCACCCACCCTGATACAAGCGATGGTGTTGACTCTACTTCTCCCTAAAGCAATGTGCTAAAAATAAGCAAATGTTCATGTCTCCTTTAATCCACCTATCTCTCGATCTCTACCTCTAGTAGATCTCCTCTCTAGTCAGAATCTCCTCAAACTCTGTCCTCATTGACTCCCTAAGCCTCTTGTTTGCATCATCCATGAGGCCTGCCTCCTCTAAGATATCAAGGCCCTCAATCTGTTGAAGGATTCTATCCTTCGTTGCCTGACCTAGGAGGGTTTTGTCTGTCCCCCAAGTCTTGAGAAGCATAGCTATGTGTCTCACCTTCTCAACCAGAGTAACTATAGCTGACCTGCCCAAACACTGAATATTCAATGCTCCCCTGTCTCCAAGATGTCTACCTCCCTGAACTAGAACTTCTCCAGCTTGAAGCTGAGCCTCCTATCAAAAAAGTAGCCATTCTTCAAGAGGATGGGTTTGTGATCCGAGATAACTCTAGCCAAAGCCTGCACGTGCACATGAGGATAGTGATCCTCCCTGTAATCAAGAACCAAAAACCTATCCAACCTAGAGCAGGAGGGACTAGCTCTCAAGTTGGACCATGTGAACTGCCCGTTAGCCATGCCAATATCTACTAAGGCTACACCCTCAATGAAGTCGTGAAATCCTCCATCTCCCCCGTACGGACGTAGTCTCCTGATCATTTCCAAGGGGTTGCCACTGCATTGAAGTTTCTTCCTACACACCAAGAATGGCCAGAAGAGTGATGATGCTACATCAAGTCTTCCCATAAAAGCCTCTTCCCCTCCCTACCCTAAGGGCCATACACCCCCGTAAAGTCCCAAAAGAAGCCATCCCATATATTGCTGAAATGTAGGGAGATAGCCCAACTACTAATCTGCCTATTCTACTCTAGCTCCTTAACCTCAAATTGATTCCAGAGGATCATGATTCCCTCGAACCTTCTCTCTGCTAGAGAAGCCACCCGCTTAGAGAGTCTCGCACCCCCCATTCTCCCTCATGATAGGCTCCCCATCCCCATAGCACTTGGATTCTTGAATACACAGAATATCAATCTTACACCTAATCAGCTCTCTTACCGCCCTCTTCTCCCCTTCCCCCAAACCCCGCACATTCCAAGAGACTTTCCACATAATAATAGTGAGATGTCCCTCGCCTCTCGTCCCCCCGTCCGCCGCCGCCTAATCCGCCCGCACCTAGAATCTTTCAAATTTGAAGTGGGGCATCCTCAAAAAGATGATCGAAATCAAAATTAGGTCTTTTGACCGATTAAATAATGTGATGGTGGAAATCAAGGCTTTCCTCTCCTCTACCCCTACGGCTTTAAGCCAGAAGACCAAATCAGCTGATAAACGGCCTATTCCTAAGGAAGTTCATATAGTCGACTTCAGGGCGTTCGACTAGCAAAAAGATAAAGACAAAGGGGTCACCGGTCCTCCTCTGGCCAAGTATGTTGAACAACAAGATTGCCCTCCTTTTCGAGCCAAAATGATGAAGTCTTACTCCTTCCCCAAGGATAAGATCCGGCGCTTGTTTGAATGGGTCGTCAAATATAACAAGGTCACCCTTCCAGAGCCAAAAAGGCCAAGTGATGTTAGAAGAGAAGATGACCCCTACTTTTGCTCGTATCATCGAATGCTTGGGCACTCTATCGAAGATTGCTATGTATTCAAAGACATTATCAAAGGCTTAATCAAAAAGGGAGAGCTCCAGATGGGCGAATGCAGGGTATACCCTCCATGCCCTCATGAGCTACCCGATTTCAAGAAAACTGTCAACATGGTGTCTATAGAGCGGCAATTACCTGAAGAGGTATCTGAAGCGCACACCTGCAAATATGTCCCACGGGGTTACTTTGAATCCCCAGACCTAATGCAAGACGCAGAAAAGAAAGCAAGAGTGCCAAGAGCACCAAATGACCCGTTGTGGGGGCATATGCTGTCCACAGAAGGGAAGAACAATAAAAAGTCAAAAGATAGAGGAGGAGGCGCTATCCTCTCTTGCAATATGTTTTCGGCCTTATCCGACATAAGTCGAATGGCTGAAGAAGAAGAAGAAGATTAAGAAATATGCTTCATGCCAACAAAGGCAGATCAACCCGAAGCTTCAACCTCCCGTCATACTGGTAAGTCTTGGGAAAAGTGGGGGCACTCTTTGCTGCCTGATGAAGATGTATGCTATCATACTCCCTTGTGTATGGGCATGGGGGCAAGAATATCAAGCTCTGAAGGACTGAATGTGCCTGATGATGGTTCTAGGGGGACGATGGTCGCGCCTGAATTCAAGACGGGGGGTAGCATCCCTAGCCCATACCAGCCTGGGCTCACTCTGATGATGGAGCTATGCTAAGAAATCAAAACAATGAAGAGATAAATGGGAGAAATGGGCTTAGACCCATACAAACCGCACCCAAATCCGATGGCTCCGGTGGCAATGAATAGGCCAAGTGAGGAGTGAACAACTGAAACAAAGTCAACTGAGGGAGAAGTCACCAAGGCAAAATTATATGAAATTAGGTAAAGAGAAGATGAGTGCGCCCCGGACTATATCCAACGATGGGGGAGTCTCTATGCAAGATGCCAGCATCCGCCAAATTATGAAGACGTTGTCCAAATATGCAAATGTAACCTGAAGACCAAAATCTTGACAAGAATGATCGGCCTCGAGGTCAAATCCTTCAATCGATTGAATGATATGGTGGTCGACATCGAAGCCTTCTTGGCGAAGTATCGACTGGCCACAACTAGTCCAAGCTGAAAGAACGAGCCGATCGATGGGCAGCCGAAGCAGAAAGAAATTCAAGATATCGATTTCCAGGCCTTCGAAAAGTAAAGACAGAAGGCAAAAAAGGCAGCTAGCTCTTCTTCAGCAGCATCTACCAAGCAACAACCCTCGTTGAGGGATAAGATAAAGAAATCCTATTCCTTCCCCAAGGAGAAAACCCAAACGCAGTTCAAATGGGCCCGTGCATGCAGCAAGATTGTCCTCCCGGAGCCCAAAAGGCCGAGTGATGCCAGATGGAAAGATGACCCTCAATTTTACCCTTGTCACCAACAAAGGGGACTTTCGATCGAGGATTGTTATGTGTTCAAAGATATCATTGAAAGCTTGATTCAAAAGGGCGAATAATGGATAGAGGAGCATAGAGTGGACCCACTGCGTCCTCACCAAATGCCCAACCTCAAGAAGACAGTCAACACGGCCTCATCACATCAGTTGAAGAACGATGCACTTTGAAGGGCATCTCAAGCCCATTGAATTATGGTGGAAAGCCGAAAGAAGTGCAAGATACAAATAGGTGCCATGTTTGGGGGCAAATGTTGAAATAAATAAAGACAAAGTTGACAAATGCGAATAAAAAAAAGAGAAGCAAAATCGGCCAACGCCGAGGCCAACTGTCGAACAATGAAGCTAAAAGTCTCTTTGAGAGAAGGTCTGCTCACGCCCTCTACGACCCCTTGAAGGTCATTCCTTGTGAGAAAGGAGCAACCGAATGTTCAACAATTCTAAAGTTCTTCAACTATCGGCCTTTAGGCCGATAGCTTCTCAGCCATCGACAGCTGAGCTGACAGCATCTCGACCATCGGCGTTCGAGCCAACAACTCCTCAACTATCAGCATTCAAGCCGATAGCTTTTCAACTATTGACGTCCAGGCCGACAGATGTCCAAAAATATCCAAAATTATTCAAGCTCTTCTATCATCAGTGCCCGAGCTGACAACTGTCCAAAGATGTTTACAAATATTCAAACTCTCCAATCATCGACGTTCAGGTCGATAGCTGTTCAAGAAGAAGAAAAAAATTTGAAGCTCCCCAACCATCGGCATCCTAACCAGTAACTTTTCAAAGAATTTTCAAGCTTCTCATCCATCGGTAGCTGAGCTGACAGCTCTATAATCATCAGCACTCGAGCCGACAGCTCTTCAACCATCAAGGTCCAGGCCGATATCTATTTGAAAATACCCAAAAATGTTTAACTTTCTTAATCATCGGCATATGAGTCGACAGTTCTTTAATCATCGACATTCAAGCTGACAACTCTTCAACCATCGGCATCCAGGCCGACAGCTGTCCAAAGATATTAAAAAATGTTTAAGTCTCTCAAACATTGGCATTCATGCCAACATGCACGTTCACAAAAATATATGCATCAGGGAATAGTGTAGGATACGTAAAATGAGATACCAAATAGAATAGGACAGATTTCAGAGAGATATTCTGGGGTAAACCACAAACAAACAGGGCCTTAGGGGCTATGTATGAAGGGAGAGAGAGGGGAGACTACTTGGTAAACTATTAAAGGAGCATGCAGTGGCGTGTGAAGAAAGAGAGGAGAAGAAAGAAGGGAGAGGAGGGTGCCTTCGTGGCTAAGAAAAGGAGGAGAAGGAGGTGGAAGCTCTCGCGCAGGGGTTGCTCTTAATGGGCATCTCACTAACCGATCAAAATCGGTAATAACTCTCACTTGCTCATTAGGGGCAATTGTGTATGTCCTTCCATCGTAAAGTTTATTTTTTATGACCATATAGGAATTGATGTGTGTGATCTCTGCGAGATTTTTTCAAAGGATGAACGTACTCCCTTATTTTCTACCTTGCAAGTATTACCTTTCAGTTAAAAAGTGTGTGATCTCTGTGAAATTTTTTCGAACAATATAGAGGTGTTTCATTAAGTCATCACCGAATTTGCGGATCATTTAAACATCTCGCATGTACCTCAAACATTTAGTATCCACCTGATTCAACATTCTGCATCTCTCAAAGACAGGTAGTGTCTAACCCAAATGCTAAGCACCTATGACCCTTTCATCACATAAGTGACCAAGACTCTAGAGAAATAAGCCACAAAGCATAGTGCGATGTTAAAATGTCCTCCCTATGTTGCTTATACCAATTCAATTTGTCTCGACCACTTTCCTAGATATACCTCTTTAGATGATATCAACCTTCATCGCAGATAAACATAGTAAAACAGAGATATCGAGCCTCCTCTTCATGGCATAGTAATGCAAGTCACTAGTGGTACAAAAAAAATGGCATAAATATGATTTATGAGTTCACACACTGATAAAGAGAAATTCATTCACCATTCTCATATATAGTCATATAATGCGCATGCGATATGATAAGCATGTCGTGATATTCTTCTATTAATATGGGCATGTCAATGCTAAATTATAAAAAGCACTCATGGATATAAGTCTAGTTGCGACCTACGAAACTAACTTGATTCTCACAAAGTAGTTACTCCCCTTTAGGCTAGGTGTGTGAATTGACAGCATAGGCAGGGTGGGCGTTGCTTAATGGATCGGCAGCACTTGCGAGTGCCGGTTCAGGAGCTTGGGGGGCGCCGAATGGGGCATCCGCACAAGGGGAGCTACTGCCATTTCAGGGTGCCAAAGGGGCCTACCAATTCAGGGGCTCGGAGTGTGTCGGTTGAGAGGTTCACGGGTTGTCAGATGAGGGTTTAAGGTCTGTTGGATGAGGGGCTCAAGGCCTGCCGGACGAGGGTAGGCCATTTTCCCTTTATAAAGGGGGCTTGAGGATTTTTGTGAACCCTTTTATCCCAAGCTTCCCCTTTCGACTTCCCACGTCGTTGGAGCTTTCACAATTGAGTCCGCACTAGTCTGTTTTCAGGAGCACCTTGGCCTCTTGCCATCTTGGGTTTAATTTGTCCCTCGGGACGTCATTTTAGGGTGATCCCGCACCACTTGAGTGATATGACACCATAGTTGATTTTTCTGGAGTTCATCTATTTTGGACTGATCCTTGTGTTTTTCGTTGTCGAGTCCGCATCAGTGTATGTTCAGGAGCACCTCGACCTCCTGCAATTCTGGGTTCAATTCGTCTCTCGGGAGGCTATTTTACAGTGATATGGCACCACATAAGTGATAAGGCACCGTAGCCACCATTACTGGAATTTGACCTATTTTAGCCTATTCTTTTGTCTCTTCGTTGCCGAGTCTTCATGCTTGAGTTTGCAGCAGTGTGTTTTTATGAGCACCTCAGCCTCCTACGATTCTGAGTTCAATTTGTCCCTCGGGGTGCCATTTTACAGCAATCAGATAGCATTCTATTAAGCTATTGATTTTGAGGCATACTGATCTTGATAGCTTCTGGAACTTCACGAGGCGGTCACACTTTATTGTACCGTGGTGCCAGTTTTTGACACCAACAAATGTGCTATCTTCTGTTGCCGCGTGCCTTACTCAGGTGAGAGCCGACGAGCATGGCTCGTGCGGAGTAGTCAGGTGTAGCTCAGAGAGAGTAGTCAGGCATGGCTTTGAGTGTGTTGTAAGGCATGATTTGGAGTGAGCTATCAGGCCTGGCTCGGAGTGAGCTATCGAGCATCATTATGACTAGAGTGGTTGGGCGGCATGGAGACTAGGGAAGTCGGGTTTTGTGGGCACCATTGTGCCTAGGGTAACCTGGTGTCGTGAGCACGATTGTGACTGGAGTAGTCAGGTACATTGGTGTTGACACACCAAATTTGAACACTGTAATATACCACAATATAATATAAATTGTGGGAAGTCAAAGCGTTCTCAAAAGTGCACTGCCACAGGCTCAACTTTAATGATCCGGCAGTAAAAAGATACAACAGGGAATCCCCCCTGTGCAATATTAACTCCCGCCCTAGCGGATGAATTAAAAATTGCAGGAAGTTGAGGCGTTCCTGAACAATCCACTGCTATGGACTCGGCCATGAGTGCTTAACAGCGAAAATCATAAGGGCAGGTTCGAGACTCTCGAGCTTCCCGAAAAGACCAACAACATTTCTATAAATAATTAAGTGGTGATGATGCACCATGAACTTGCATCCCAACGGATGGATTGAATTTAAAATCTAAGGAGTACAAGGCGCTCCTGAAGAGAAATGACCACGGGCCGAGTTGTGGAAGCCCAAAGGGTGTATCGGCAGGGCCTTAAACGGTAGCCCCCCAGGTCTTTGAATGGCAGATCATCAGGGTTTTAAGGGGCGGCTCATCAGGGCTTTAAACGGCGATCTCCATCCCTTAAATGGTGGCCTCCATCCCCTTAAACGACGGCCTCTGCCCCCCCGGGCCCCTAAGTAGCAGCTCCTCCAGGAGTTTCAATCGGACTACCATTTGACCCCCGGTCAAACCCCTTCTTCAGGCAGATCCCAATCTGCCCTGCACCCCTGCCAGAACGTGACACCCTGTTGCAGAGCTTTCCATGGAAGATCAGACCGTTGGATGGTTGTGGATTTCACTTATGTCGTATCTCTTCGAGTCCTCTTCAGAACGGTGCTAGCCGCGCTCCGATCTGACTTTGGATCTTGGAACAGGGGTCGATCTTCCCAGGTCACACAGTTCTGTCCCGTGACAGGGCTACAGGGCTGGGTTGGGAATTAATTCCCCCTTAAATACGCTAGCTTCGATCCAGTGTCTACCGCTCTTGGGGATCGAAGAGGGACACTCCACCGATGTTCCATCCAATCGCCGCTACCAGAAGTCGACCGGTAGTCGCCGTCCCACGTGCTACACACGCTTGCTGTCCAATAGGCCGAACAAAACCAAACCAGACCAGTAGTTCGCATCGGCCTGAGCATTTTGTCGACACGCTACCTGTCAACCCAGGATCGACGCTCCCGGACTGCTGTTGTAGCCTTTTACCTCCCTGCGTGGAGTGAGCTGTAATTTTCATGCTGTAATTAACTATATTTACTATACCGAGAGTTACGATTCTTGGTTGGGAAGGTCTTCCCCACACCCCGAGCGTGGAGGCACGTTTTCGCTCCTCTCTCGTAGCTTTACTCTTTCCGTATATGTTTGAACGCCGTGCTTGCATGAGTTAGGACTTCTAGCCCATTCAAATAACATCATCGCTGTGAGAGTGAGTGCGTGACTCGATCCAAGCACATGAAAGTATTAACCACCTGAGACTTAGTGCCACTCAATCATGTAGATCGACACATTTCCCTCGCTTAGGGACGTCCGTGAGCTCGTACTTCTTGTTGGGGGGCATGTTCGCCTCTTTTGGAACTCTTTAGGTGCCGAGTTGGTAGCGTCATTGCTAGTCGTGTTATCAAATTGGTCGTATCATCACCTAGAGTCCCAAGTTTGCATCCAATCGGTACCGAGTCGCATCCCGTCCCGCATCACAAAGGGCATGCACTTGTAGTTGAAGATCCCTTTGGGGGACTTGAAGGCTATGTGGTTCTTATCTTTGAGGGACATCTGGAACTGGTTGTAACCGGATGACCCATCCATGAAAGATAGGGCTTCATGACCATTGGTCATATGGACCATTGTTTTTGTGATCGGGACTGGAAAGCCATCCTTTGGACATGCTTTGTTTAGGTCTCGGAAGTCGATGTAGATGCGGACTTGACCACTCTTCTTCTTGACTGGGACAATGTTGGTGAGCCAAATCGGGTAGATGCATGGCTCGATGAAGTCGACCTCCGCCATTTTATTGACTTCGGTCGAGACTTGGAGTTCCAGCTCATGGTGCATGCGCCGCTGTGGCTGTTTAACTAGAGTTGCTGAGGGAGATATGGCTAGTTCGTGCTCTGCTACAGAGGGGTCTAGCCCTGGCCTCTCCTTGTATGTCCAGGCGAAGTCGTCTTTATATTCGAGCTGGAGTTACTTGTAGTCCTGCCTTTTTTCTTCGGTGAGGAGGGCACTGACGAACGTTGGCTGGGGGGCTTCATCTTTGCCCAAATTAATTTCAACAAGTTCGTCGACGGTTGCCTGGCCATCGTCCTCCAACTCGGTTGGAGTGGGTTGGAAGTCGATGAAGTCTTCATCATTAGTGTCGGCTTCATGTGTTTCTTAGTCTTCGAAACCAACTGTTGAAGTTGATGGAGCTGGGAGATTGTCGTTGCTGAGCTCGGACTGGGATTGCTCTGGATTGCCAGTGCCTGGCTGACAATTATTAGCTGGTGCCATTGAAGCTTGGTTGGAGTTCCCTGCTAAAGCTGGTAACATTTCATGGCCTTTGTTCTGGGAATCTTCCTCATCAAGAAGGTCTACCAGATTGGGCTCTTTGACTGGCTGGGAGGCACTGGGGACCTCCTCCATCCCACTATTTTCGTAGATGGATGACGAAGACTCACTGAGTGCTTGAGCTCAGGTACAGGTTCTGGTGGGGAGCAAGATTATGATATCCTTTTCCTCGTCCCTGGAGCTGTCGAACTTAGTGTCGATGGTAGCTGGGTCGCCAATCGGCTGCCCCGGGCCTACGACGTTGATCGCGTATTAGACACAAAAATCTGGATTTTGGTCGTAGCTGAGCCCCCTGGCATCTTTACGTGAGAACGGGGGTTGCCCCTAGACCTGTGAAAGGGTCCACAACCGGTGAAAGTATTCACGCCGCGCGGAACCTTGCCATTGGGGAATATGCTGCTTGAGGCACATCTCCCGAATATGCGGTGGCAGGTCATCCAAAACTTGGACAGCTTCAGGGGTGTTGTCAGCTCGCCGGGACCAGCCGAAGTCATCTTCTGGTGGGGCTTGAGGGACCATGTCTCCTTTGTAGAAGATAATGGGTTTATCCCTATTAGCCTTTTTCTTGCTTTTGAGTTGCCATTTATAAGTAACAACAAATGTTGTGAGCCACTCGACCTTGTGCTCATTTGATGTACAGGGGAGCTGGGTGCAGTCTGGTGGCAGGCATATGCTCTTGTCGATAGCTCGACTAATGAGGTTACCCTCAAAATTGACTTTGCACCTCTCGGGATGATCTGTGGTTGACTTGGAGTTAAGGCGTAGCCGATGAAGCTTGGCCTTCTCCTCGTCAACGGAGAAGAGGTCACCCTCATCTTCTTCTGAGAGCCAACCAATGCTCTTGCTCTTGACCATGGGGTATGGACTGATTCCCCTAAAGTAAAGGGCAGCGTCGGCCAGGTTGCATTCTGTCGGAGTGAATGGAGACAGGTCTGCAAAGACTGTATGCTGCTCTCCATCCTTGACATACTTAATGCATTGATAGAGAGTTGAAGGGACGACCCAATTTTCATGGAGCCAGGGTGTGCCCAATAGGACTTTGTAAGATGTATTGGCATCGATGATGTAGAAGGTCACCTTAGAGGTGAAATCATCGAGCACCAGGTCAACATCCACCTGGCCAAGGACGTCCTCGGTGTCTTGATTGAAGCCGGATATCTTGACCACCTGAACCTTCTGGAGGAACGGGGTCAAATATAAGGTCTTGAATGACTTTAGGGGCATAATGTTGACAGTGGCACTGGCATCCACCAGGATCTGGTTTACCTCATGCCCATTGATTTTTTCACTCATGTAGAGAGGGCAGTTATGGCACGGAGAGGAGAGTAGCAAGTCTTTTTCCGTGAAGGTGACAGTGGCGGCAAAGGCCTCATATGTAGCGGCTTTCATTTCTATCACGTGTGCTTCATAAACTTCTGGTTCTTGGAGTATAAGGGTTTCCCTCAACTCTGTACTCCAAGCAATGGCTTCCCAGATTGTAATGCTGGCAGGGAAGTACTTCATCTGGTGGAGGGCCTTCCGATTAACTGGAGCTCGAGCATCTTCTAGTATTGGTAGTATCTCGGGCTGGGATTTCTGCGAGCTGTCGCGCTGCTCCTCGTCGGGGAGTTGCACTGCCTTGTCTTTGCCATTGGGATCAAGCTGTCTCTGGTCACCCGTGGACTCCTGGAATAGAGGCGCCAATGATGGATCTTCTGGGGATGGCTGGAGGGTCGATCCGTCCTTGCCAGACGGCCCTGCTTGTTCAGCAGGAGAATTCAGAGCTGGCGCAGGGACTGGGGTGTTGGCGACGATCTCCTCCGAGTCAGAAGGATCGAAGATGCTAGATCTCCCCTGAATTTCCACCTAGGGGATGGGGGTGGGTTCCTCTCCTTGAAAGAGGATGGCTCGCTCCGGGTCGAAGGTAGACGGGTGCAGAGGTAAGTCGGGGATCCTCCCGCGACCTCCACCACATCCACGACCATGACCCTGGTCGCGGCCGGTGTGTTCCAGAGTTGGTTGTAGCCCAATCGGGGTGGTGGTCCTTTGTCTGGTTCGGGAAGCCACTGGCTCGCCTCGCCGGGAGGCGTTGATGTTGTTTGGGGGTAGAATAGCCACCATATTATAGGTGCAGTCAAGAAGCATTTCCTCCAGCTGCTCCGTCGTGATCTCTTTGTCCTTGTAGAACAAGGAGAGCTCTTTTGGGATGAGGAGTGTTTTGCCATTCTTGACTTTCTGGATCATTTCTTGAACCCAGTTTCTGAGGCAAGCTCGTTTATACATTTCTTCCCATGGGATGTAGCTATCAAGTGGGATAAGACCGGTAGGACGAGGAGGGATATATTCCTCCAGGCTATCGATGAGCCGCTATAGCCTCTAAAGAGGTGTTAGCTTTGCTGAGGATTGCAAGGCGGCTGCCTGTTCGGCTTGCTTCTTGAGTCACTTCTTGAGGTTCTTCCTCCTATTCCTCTCCTGTTTCTTGGTGATGGCCGACTCCAGGAGAGTAGGAGGATAAGGTACTGGAGCTGATAAATCTCCGTGGGGACATCTTCAAGCTGATGCCTTGGCAGGGTGAGGTCGACGACTTTTCTTTGCCTGGATCTCAATCCAGGCACCTTCAGCTTGCTGTATCTGAAAGGTGGTGTTGATCGCCTGCTCGATGACCTAAGGTGGTAGATCTTGGTAGGCTGGAATGTTGGGACTGGCATCTGAAGACGTGTGCACTGTTTAATGCCTTAGCCACGGTGGCGAGGGAGGTATCTCCCGCTGAGCTGGTGTACTGGGGGCGGCGTCTGAAGACGTGTGCGCGGTTTGATGTCTTACCCGTGGTGGCTGAAGAGGTCTGTAAGAGGCTGGTAGACTGATGCTGGCGTCTGAGGACGTATGCGTGGTTTGATGCCTTAGCCTCGGTGGCGAGGAAGGTATCTCTCGCTGAGCTGGTGTACTGGGGCTGGCGTTCGAAGACGTGTGCGTGGTTTGATGCCTTACCCAAGGTGGGTGAGCCTTTTGTTGAGAAGCGGCCTGGAGAGTATGTCTGACATCCTGCTCCCCGGCCTTGCCTTCACGGTCTAGCTGGGAGTAGGGTCGGGTGACAACCGATGGCGTCCTGGGACATTGTTGACCCCAGTAGCTACCTTGGTTCCGCGTGTCGGGTGGGCCTTGCGGCGGTGGCCCCGACTTGTGAACTAACATAGCTGAAGACTCTGAAGATGTCTTTCTTGTCATATGGGCTGGGTTATAGAGTAGGCAAGGAGGACCAGATGGCTTGCCTTTTGAGAGAACATGGTGTGGTCGTGTCGGGAGCTCGCTCTGCTTCTACTTTCCCTTCCTATCCCAGGATGCCGGAGATGGAGGTAGGGCCGGAGAAGAGCGAGAGGGACTTGAGGAGCCCATCCTCATCTCACCCACCAGGACATTTTCTCGATCGAGAAGGACTCGGAGAAGCCTGGCGGTGTCTTCTCTGGAGAAAGGAAGAGACTCCAGCTCTTGCCAGGGCCGCCATTGCATGGCCGAAGTGGCAGGGGCCTGTTGGCTGGCTGGTGATGTCGGGGAGTCGGGAGAGGCCGGGGTGGCAGGAGGATGGATGACGTTGACCGAGAAGTTGCTTGGCCCCGTCTCTTGACTGGCGTCATGTTCCCTGTGCCTTCGCAACCGCTCAAGAGCTTCTCAGTTATTGGTCTGAAACTCGAGCCATTCTGGAGTATGCTGGTAAGGCATCTTGTGCCCATTCTCTTGGAGGGGATCTGGCTGCTCTGGTGTATCTCTGACGATACTCAGGGTTTCTTCGATAGCTCATCGAAGTCTCACAAGTGCCATGGAGTTTCCCTCAGTATCAATCTGCTCCCACTGGATCTGTTCCTGGATGAGGTACTAAACTTCCTCGCAGGACTCGATCGCGTGGCAGATTCTGGCATGGAAAGGGCAGTACTGGGGGTGACTGAAGTCCCAGTGAGTGTAATCTATCGGTGGGTCACGGGGGAGGATTTGCCCCCACTCGACGAGGACATCAAAGAGTCATCGGGTCCTCTTCTTGGGAAAGGAGAGAGGTCTGCGATCATGCTAGGGCCTCCACCCCGGATACCAGAACGAATGGTCGCCCTGGCTGGTACTGGGCTCCTCTACTTTGACATCAGAGAGAGAGAACACGACCATCATGTGGATCACGTTAGCTGAGTAGTGAACCACACGTGCTGCCTTAGCCGGCCTGAACCACATATGTGGCCGTGGGGGATCGACGTGACCACTCTTCATTTGGATGAGATCATCTCGGATCAGCTTCTGCGCTTGAGTCTTGAAGACATAACAATCTTCAATGGAGTGACCCAGCATGATATATCATGATTTGAATTCCTTCTAGGGCACTACCACTCAAAGAGATAGTCTGTTGCGCTGGAGCTTTGTATCTTTGATTTTTGGACCCATAGGTACGCATTCGACTGGACTCATGACGTCCCGCGGGGATCTATACTGCCACTTTTGCCATGTCTTTAATTCTCATAATTTTACATTGACTTTCTTCATATTGACTTTGATTTTTGATGGCCCTTTTTTGGCCAGATTTAGCATGAAAGCTCATTTTTGAGGGTCAAGATTGCCCCTATTTGAGACCTCTCACGTATTGGGGAGTACCTAGGTTGGTCATCTCATCCGTCTGTCTCTTGCCCTTGCACTCGATCGAGCAGAGAAAAGAAAAGATATTTGTGCATACCCGAAGTATGGCCAAAGTAGCAATGGTGTTGCCCTAGAGGAGATCGACTATAGCTTGCCGTGAAGTGTGTGAAAAAACCCATGCTGGAAGGACACCCTCAACGATCAGGAAAGAACTCAGACTCCTAGTGTGGAGCCATCACCAGCCTAAGAGTGCTGCAGAAGCGAACTCATCTTGACTAAGCAAACTAACCTGAGGTTCCTAACTAAGCTAGACCCTAAGCCACTTAAACATGTTAAGGAATCAGCGTTGTAACCATGCGCATGTATAATAAGAGTGATAACAATGATAACATATTCTTGCACCTTGCAAATCCATGGAGTTGAAAATAGCATCCTGAAGCGCACTTGATCCAATGAGCTTTATATTCCTTGCTTGATAGGATGAAGATGAAAGGATAGCAAAGGATCAAAGATTTCTCTACACAGAGGAGTGGCGGACACCAAACTGGACGAAGAAGGATAAAAAGGAAGAGAGATAAGAGCTAGAACTCTCTCGTTAAGGTATAGAGACCCTGATAACAAGGAACCAGATACAGAATAAATAGAGGTCAACTGAAATCAAGGCAGGCTAAGGCCTTGAAAATAGTAAGAGAAAGGGTAATGACCCCGAAAGGGTAAGGAAGAAAGAAAAGGATGAGAAGATTGTTGCAAAGGTGAAGAAGAAAAGGAGGGATCATCCGATAGAATCGGAGAAGAGGAATGGTAATCATCCGACAAGGTCGGAGAGAGATAATGGCAGTCATCCGACAGGGTCGGAGAAGAATCAGAGGAAACACCTAGAAGTCCCAGGGATGAAGAATCAGATGGAAATCAGAGACGGGCACCAAAGGAAAGGTTCGGCGGCTCCGGAGGAGAAGAATCAGAAGGGGTCCTGTAATTGGGATGAAAGGAGGATGACCCAAGCTGGGGCCGAGGACCAGAAAAATAAGAGATATCCGACAGGTCCGGATGAGAAGGTGAGGCATGTGGGTTCATGGACCCAGAGACAGAAGAGAAAGTGATAGAGATAGGATCAAGAGGAGACAGGTACACCACCCAAGGGTGAGAGCTGAGCAAAAGAAAGGAGTGCATAACTGGTGGCCCTTGTACTTGCGTCGCCACCTCTTCTTAGCAGAAACACCTTGAAAATGGACGCGCCTGGCGCCAGCTCAGACCTTCGAGCTTCTTGATTTGCAATGTCTTCTTAAATAATGGGCCCACCTGGCAGACGACTTGGCCCGGTTATGAACATGCAACCTCATCAGGGTGGTTGTCCCTAAACACCTGGTGCTAACAATATCAGAACATTCTTGAGCAAGTAACTCCTCAGGCAGATGAGCATTCTGAAACCATGGAGTTCTGTCTCTTGGCACAAGCAACATAAGATTTGGCAACTCTAGTCATTAGCTAGGCATGAAGCACAACTCCCTTGATAAAAGAGTAGGATGGAACTGAGGGAGAGTAATACACGACGTTAACGTGGCCGGCTTGCTGATAAATCGAGGTAAGTTGCATAGACTATGTAGAATGTCCTTTGCAAATGCTGAAGATACAGTGAATTGCCTCTTGAACATAGAATTCATAACATCTCTGGCAGTTGTACGGGTTAGCACAACTCAAGTAGAGAACCCCTCTTGGCCAGTCATCTGAACAACAATGAAGCGAGAGGTGATAACAACATCAATGATTGATCCTCCGGTGAGCACATAGATTGCCACCGGTCTCACTTTTAAAGAAATTGGCACCAACGCGAGGGAACTTTTCTTGACAACCGTCATAGGCAGTGGAAGCTCATCCTCCCCAAAATAGCTCAAGACTAAGATGCGGATCGACATGCGGTAGATGAAATCTTGAATCTTAAAATGCACAACTGGCGAAGCATCATCCTGTCTCGACTCATTTTCTCCCTGGGGACTAGACCCGAGGGGCACCAAAGGTAGTGCACACCCGCTCCATGGGGTGGAAGTAGATGGAGAGGAAGTAGTGGGTTCGGAAGGCGTGGAGGATTCAACAGGGATGGTGATGTCAAGTAGTGGAAAAGGTGAAGGCAAAGGTGAAGGTGAAAGGCTTGAAAGTTTTGGCAATGGAGGCGAAGACGGAATGGGAATGATAGGATTAGGTGTAGGGGAGGGTAAAGGTGTAGCTATAGGTGAGGCTAGCTTAGGTTTGGGTGACGAGGTGATGGAGAAGAAGGCAAAGGAAATAGAGATGGTGAAGATGAAGGCGGCGAAGACAGCGGAGATGGTGGAGAAGACAAAGGCAGTGGAGATGGGTTAGGGGATGAGGATGGACAAGGTGAGGAGGAAGGTTGTGGTGTCCATCATCGATGTACTGACACGACATGTCTATTGACACCCATTTTAACCTGCAAGTTGCGTCATTTCTCTTATTCATCATTTTTGATGCCCCGAATTACCCATTATTTTGGAGCCTTCCTTGGATAGATCTTGAGCCCATTTCATTATTCTCTAGCCTTTGGACTCCGGAGATCATGATTTCTTATAGCCCCGAGGCTTATTTTATCAGCTTACGACCTTCCAAGTCAACTTACGGCCCATTTAGGTCAACTTTCATCAAGCATTCGGCATTCTTCTCTCGATTTTACGAACTCCTCTTTCTCTTCTTTCCCTCTTTCAGATATCCTTAGTTCGAGCGCTTTGCTTCCTTTTTTCTCAATTCATCATCATCTTCTGATAGCAGAAGGAGGGGTTATATATATATATATATCATCGGTCTGGGACCCACGGACTCACGCATTGGGCGTGTGGAGGGAACACTCCCGCCAAATGCTTCCAGAAGGCTCTCAACCACATGTCCAAATCTGGGCACTGTAGCTTTCCACGTGGCAGTCATCTGTCAGGGACGGTCTGCCTTAGATCACGTGCCCTCCTAAAACATCACGAGCAGTTGACCTGTTAAAATGTCAAGACATATAATATTCAGATGATTATGAAGATTGCATAGACTTGATGAGGCATTAAAGCAAATGTCTGACTATCTGTAATGCACACATAGTCAGACCCAGGAAAGCGTGATATGCATAGAATGCACTGACTATGCGTGAAGTAAACCAAGTAAGGCACAAGCCAACAGTGTGTAGAAAGAAGCGTGCACAGACTAGCAATGGCTGTGGAGCGAAGAGATGCACAGACTACGTGTGCGCATAATGCAAGCAATGCACCGACTTTGTGTCGCGCAAAGGATAGAGTTGCACCGACTTAGTTACACAAAATGCACAAGTGCACAGACTACTTTAGCCACACAACACAAGGTGCACCGACTTAATGAGAGAGTAGACATGAATTGCACTGAGAAGATCATGCATGAAAAATCATTGCACAGACTTCATGTGCAATGAACAATATATTGCACCGACTTATTACGGAACCTATGCCCAAGTATGAAGGGCATGCACGGACTTACTAACATGCAACATCAATGATTGCACTGACTCATTACGGAACCTACGCCCAAGTATGAAGGGCATGCATGGACTTACTAACATGCAACATCAATGATTTCACCGACTCAATGTGCCTTAGCATAGAATGCATCGGCTTACTTCCGTGCATCACAAAGGGTTGCACAGACCTAATAAAAACAACGATGGAAAATATAAAGGCACTGTGACCCTTGGACTCAAGTGTGCATCGACTTCATGACGCTTAGACTTCGGTATGCACAGACTTAGCTCTACTGCAAGACTTCAATGCATAGACTTAGTTCGCTAGAGATGCAGCATATGCACGAACTTAATGCAGCCTAGTGGACATATGCATCGACTTAATGCGTAGCGAACAGGAATATGCACAGACTCTACTGAACGAATCAACTAAGTTTGCACAGACTTTCTTCAGAATGAACATGCTTGCTATAATGAAAATGTAATAGGACAATGCAGAAGATATTTTTATTCATTTTGATTTCGACATGATTCATAGATTGTCGTTATCAAAACCAGGGTCCAACAATGATGTCATACTAGGTGTCGACTGGTTATGCACCCACCAAGCTGCGGTAGATTACCGAAATAGCAAGGTAATTTTTGTGGATTACCCAGAATTGGTTTACATAAACCCTCGGAGTAAATCACATCTTATATCAGCCCTCCGAGCTAGTAAACTTATAAGCAAAGGATGTATGGCTTTCATTGCATTTGTGGGTGCCACCGACGTCGAGGAGTCTAAACTTGAAGACATCCGTGTAGTTCAGGATTTTCCTGATGTTTTTCCCAAAGAATTGCTCGGCTTACCCTCGGAGCGGGAAGTGTCATTCACAATCGACCTCACTCCTGATGCTGATCATGTTTCTAAGGCACCTTATAGGATGTCCCCTGCTAAGCTGAAGGAGCTGAAAGAACAGCTAATGGAGCTATTAAACAAGGGTTTCATCTTGCCGAGTACTTCCCCATGGGGAGTGTCTGTGCTATTTGTCAAGAAGAAGGATAGATCGATGAGACTCTGCATCAACTATCGACAGTTAAACCACCTTACCATCAAGAACAAGTACCCACTACCGAGGATTGATGAGCTGTTCAATCAAATATCTGGAGCTAAATATTTCTCAAAATTTGATCTCCGTTCTGGTTACCACCAACTGAAGATCAAAGAAGAAGACATTTATAAAGCTACATTCCGAAGCAGGTATGGACATTACAAATTTACTATTATGCCTTTCGGACTAACAAATGTCCATGTAAATTTCATGCAGTTAATGAATAGCATATTCAGGCCTCACTTAGATCAATTCATCGTAGTCTTTATTGATGATATTTTAATTTATTCAAAGTCTGAAGAAGACCATGAAGAACATCTTAAGAAGGGATTGCAGATATTAAGGAAAAATAAATTATATGCCAAATTCAGCAAGTGCAAGTTCTGGCTCGAGGAAGTATCCTTCTTGGGCCATATAATCTCAAAGAACGGAATTTTCGTGGACCCATCCAAGGTTGAAGCCGTGAAGAATTGGGAACGACCAACAAATGCAACAAAAATTATAAGTTTCTTAGGGCTAGCTGGTTATTACCGGCGTTTCATGAAGAACTTCTCGAGAATTACTGTTCCTCTCACTCGATTGACTTGCAAGGAAAAGCCTTATGACTGGAGTGAAGACTGTGAGAAGAGTTTCCAAGCCTTGAAGAATCTCTTGACTACTACTCTAGTCTTATCTTTACCAATTAAAGGAGAGAAGTACGAGGTATATACCTATGTATCTGGTATTGGCCTCGGATGCATATTGATGCAAAGTGGAAGAGTCATTGCATACTCTTCCCGGTAATTAAAGAAGCACGAAGAAAACTACCTAGTGCATGACTTAGAGCTGGCCATGGTGGTATTTGCCTTAAAGATCTGGTGGCACTCTCTCTACGGAGAGTAATTCACAGTGTACTCCGATCACAAAAGTCTCAAGTATTTATTTTCCTAGAAGAAACTAAACATGCGACAAAGGCGTTGGCTCGAATATCTCAAGGATTTCAACTTCACTATATAGTACCATCCTGGTAAGGGTAATTCCGTGGCTGATGCCCTTAGGACCATCCCCAAGCGAGCCGACAGAAATCTGAACAATAAAGACAAGTTAGTTCATTGACCAATCATTTTAGCAAATAAAAGGTGGGCTAAAGTCAACAAATGGGCCAAAGAAACGTAAGACAGGCTGAAGATGCATAAATGGGCTTCGAACGGGCTTAAGAGGAGTTAAATAGGTCAAGAACCATGATGACCCGCCGGCCAGCACTGAACCGACGGCCAGAGGTGCGCCCCCGCCGCCGGGTCATTGGCCTCTGCACACTACTGCTGTATCAAGCTTTCCTATCTCTATAAAATAGACCCATTCGACCACAGGCAAGAGGGGGAGAATTCCAACGGGGAACGAAGCAGCAAAAAAAAAAAAAGGAAGATAGAGAGGAACCATTTAGAAAGCCCCTTTCCATTCGGAGTGAGAGGAGAAGTCCAGACCTTAGAAAAGGAAAAAAAATCCTTGCTTTATCTTGCTCAATCCCAGAGCTACCTGAGTGTGGAGGAGGAGCGGAGACGATCCTCAGTCTCTGTGCTTCCTTGATTTTTGTAGGTTGGTCTCCACCGGTCAATGCCCCATGGGGCTATAATCCCCTACCCCCTCTATGATTTGTAGTTCCCCTTTCGCCACTATATGATTGCATGAATGAATATCATGAAATGTTTTCGTATGTATGATCTTCTTTTTTTAAAAAAAATTATGTTCTCCACTTTCTTGTGTTGTGCATAAATCAAGACTGTGGGATTATGTGATTTCATCCGGTAATTTCTCAACCCCCGAGGATGCCAGAGGCTTGTCATCTCCTAGATGTGGTCTCTAGTAGCTACTCCATGGGGGTATAGTTTATGGTAATTCATGCCGTCGGTTGTCCATTCCCTTAACTACACTGTCCCAAATTTTTTGACGACAATCTACCCACCACTATTCGCTGGCTGATAGCCCTACTGAACGTCAGAGATTCGGCTTGTCTCCCAGACGTGATCTTTGGATGCTTCATACACAGGGTAAATCGATTTCACGAATGATCCCAGGCTATTCATTTGGGTGCGGGGTATGGTATGCAGGGATCTGTAGAACAGAGCCACCGTCAATCGCAATTTTCCTGAGTTCTTCTCACATTCAGTCATGAACTTTGGTTAATTCTGTATCCAACAAGAGTCTTGTGACTCTTTGTGGCATAGAAAAGTGCCCGGTGTTGCCCCTGCCTCAGCCTTCACTCCCCTTGGCTCCGTTTGATCATAAACTCCCATTCACTCTGCATTTTCATATTGATCCGGCGGTGGGGGATTGATCCGGCGCGCACTGGCCGCCGGATCTTCCATTTCTCATTTTGCCACCAGCCCATATTATCTCAGCCCATGGCCGCCGTTCCAATACCCTCCTCCGCCCATGGCCTCCGTTCCAATGCCCTCCTCCACCCATGGCCGTCGTTCCAATGCCCTCCGCCTATGGCCGATGGAATGAGGTTGTTCTGCTTATATGTATAACATATATACATACATGTGTGTAAAACCTGGCTGCCAATCACCTAAACCGCCGTAGTCGCCTGCTTGGTGAACGTCTAGCCGCCAGCTCACCTAGACGGGCCTAACCACGGGTTCTTTTGATCAGCAAAACCTATCCACATGCATAAAACCCACTTAGCCGCCGGACCATCGATTCCTCATTCTACCACCGTCTCGACCCTTCGCCCATGGCCGCCAGAATGAGGTTGTCCTACTTATATGTATAAACATATATACATATGTTTGTGAAAAACCTGGCGGCCAATCACCTAAACCGCCCCAGTTGCCTACTTGGTGAATGCCTGGCCACCAACTCACCCAGATGGGCCCAGCCACGGGTTCTTCTAATCAGCTAAACCTATTCACATGCATAAAACCCACTCAGCTATCGGACCATCGATTCCTCATTCTGCCGCTGTCTCGACCGCCCCTTGCTGGCCGCCACTTTAGTGATTATCCTTCTTCGTGCACCGCATCAACCCTTGGCCACCATATCAACTACCCCACTTTTGGTCGCCGTGTGGCCCAGGCCGTCAGCTCACACCCTCCGCTCCTGGCCGTCAGGCTTCCCCTTTCTCTCCTGGCCACCGTTCCAAACCCACTCCATTCTACAATATGCATGGCTACCATGATATCCTTCCCTGGCTATCGTCTCAACTATCTCCGCTTTTGGCCACCGGGTTTAACCCCTCTACACGGCTGCCGAGTTGCTCGCCCTATATAGCCGCCATATTTGTGTAGGATACCACACCAGTTTACCCAGCCAGATTGTACAATTGGTTCCCACATCTGCATACATAATGCGCATGAACAAACAAGCCAATAATTTTCCAAACCAACCCAGCCACTGGCTCATTTAATTCTCTGTGTATACATATATGAATAGGCATATTTGCATGCTAAACTAACCTTCCCACTTCACCATACATGCATGAATAAACTACACGGGTATATAAATTAGCAATCCTGTGCATGGTTACTCACATCTCCATATACGTGAATAAGTACGCATGGGTATTTAAATTGAGTAAACACAAGCCATTAGACTACCCAAACCCATGACCCAGCCGCCAGCCCAGCCCAAGCATGCCAAGATATCCCAACCGCCGGTTAGCCCCTTTGCCCAATTTTCATTTCATCCTTGGACCCCCATGCCTTCTGGCCGCCGTTTGAGTTGGAGTCTCTGTTTGATTGGCTACCACACCACTTCTTCCACTATCCCTATGACTGTCAGGGTTTAAATTTGGTTCCGGAACATCCGCAGGAGCTCACACTATGTTTTACTTTTCGAGTTTTTCGATTACCCCACCGAGTCTTGGGGATTTGTTGCTGACTAAAGAGTGGTCTTCGATGACTTCATTAGCGGAACATCGAACGTACCACCTTATGGCAAATAGTGTTTCATCAGTCCTCGACCCTCTCGGCCCTCAGACTTCGATATGCCCATTTGTTACTAATATAATAATAAGAGAAAGAGTAATACAAATCATACTGTGCAATCTTATATTAAAATTTTCATATTATATTAACATGACAGGATCCACATAATGACATCTAGAAATCACAAATCACATAATGTAATTAAATCACACATTGTAATTAAATTGTCATGACCTATAGAAAAATGACCTATAGAAATCATAAATCACAATCACACATGACCTACAGAAAATTTCAGATTAATCTGAAACGCAGACATTAGACCATTCATATTGTGTAGTCTACAAACACATGAATAGACATGTGAACATTCTAGTTAATCATGCTCATAAAATGAAGATCGAACATCATACTAATAAAATAATGAAGGACTAGCCCACACTGATGAGGGGTAGGAGCAGCCACGAATGAGAAAATCAAACAATAATAGCCTTACACTAGAGAAGGAGTAGCGCACACGATGATGAGGGCGAAGGAGTAGCCCACTCACTGAAGGGGAAGGAGCAGCCACGCCGTCAACCCACAGAAGGAAAGAGCACCACACACAGATGAAGGGGAAGGAGAAGCCCACAAATTGTACATACACAAATCGGACAAAAAAACCACATAATACTATCATAGGAAAGTAAAGGGATAGATTCCAAATATAACACACGACATCACCTCTCAATCGTCAACCATCAGATGATCCTACGAGTAGGGATGGAAGGATGTCTGTAGAAGATGAATGAATATCCCAGGGCCATAGAAGACAAGCTCGCAAGGGCAGAGCAAATGATGGTTGGAGGTGGTGGGTACCTAGCTCTGACAGGGCACGGTCACAGGAGGATCACAGACGGTGAACACTTACATGAGAGAAAGGGACGACAAATGAGAAAGGAGAAAGACGCCCAAATGAAGGCGATGTTGCCGAAGAAGACTATCGGAGATGATCGAGAGAAGAAGGGATCCAGTGGGAGCAGCGATCGAGTTCGAGAGGGGTACGCAAGAGGAACACAGGAGAGAGGGCAGGATCAAGTGAAACAAGACAAGAGAGGGAGAGGAACGGGGCTACGGGACCGGGGTTAAGTCACGCCATAGCCATGGTTTTAAGGATAACTCCAAACCTCTAACCCTCTTATTTCCCCTCAAAAATAATGAATCAAATGGGAAATAGGGTCATGTTGTGTCCTTGTGATTTTGATGATGACAAACTATGAGTCATTCATGAGTCCTTCATGACTTGATGATATCATAATGTTGATGATGGCATATACATATGTATATACACATGTGAATCCTTGAGAACAGGTTGACAGAAATAAAGTTCAGAAGTTACATCAAAGTTAGAAGCTCAGAGAAAGTATTTCAGGAAGAACTCAAGCTCAGTGAATGGGAAATTTAGAAGTCAGCTCTTAAAGATTCATGAAGTTCAGAGCTCAAGCATGAGTTCATTAGTTTGATGATGCTTAATGTAGACATCAAACAATTATGGAGTCGACACCCCTGCTTACAGCGTCGATGCAAGGAACAAGGATTCTTTAATCTAATGCAAAGCTTTAGACAAAGGGGGTTGACTCCATCAGACCATTGACTTGACGCAATGGAGCTAAGATGACAAAAAGGCACACTTCTAGACCTTAAGTTCGACTCCATCATACCATGTGGTCGATGTAGAAAACATGAGGTGACAAAATGCCACATTCAACTAAGAAGGTGAGATGACTTCTTACTAAGTCAGCTGAGGTTCACAGTGTAGCACACACAGCAACGTAGCAGGCCTTGTGAAAGAGTGCGTCAACCTTATATGTGTAGTGTATCGACACCCTGAAGAGATTCAAGTAGAAGCAACACAACTTCAGCAGCATGAGCCAATAACCCAGCATAAGTAGGTCGACACAATGAAGCCTTGTGTCGACGCAACAAGGCTCAGTAGAATACCAGCTCAACTGAACTCAACGTACTAATAGCATGACGCATAGCAGCAACTCACTAGCTCAATAGCATGTGCCAAGGCTGCCTTGCAACCAAGTCCAGCAAAAGTAGTAATAGCCAGGGTTCAGCCACATTCAACTTACCAGGTCAGCTGACTTCTGCCTAAGTCAGCTGACATCTACATCAAGCATGGCAGCAACTTCAGTAGCTATAGCAAAAGGCCCTGTCAGCAAATGTAAGCACCAAAGCCTTGAGCCTTACTCATAACAAAATCAAGAATGACCAGCACATTACAGTGAGCTAATATTGTGGACTGTAATGGGGCAAAGTGAAAAGCTTTCAGCAAGGGATAAAGTAGCTAGCGATGCTATTTGTGGAAATGTCTGACTGAAAGTTAGCAGACATATGCCAAATTCAGTAGACCTTGTTTTACATGTTTGCTGATTCCCTCACTGATTCTAGCAGACTAGCCATATCAGGTCGTCTCAGTCTTATAGTAGGTCGACCTACTGTGTTATCCAATAACCTATCCAGTAAGCTAAAATAGTAGGTCGACCTATACTCTATAGCAGGTCGACCTACTTATCTACAACTAGTACAGCACGTGACATGGAGTTATGAAGTCATGTGCTACTGACCTCCAATGAATGGCACACTTCTCTTGGACACGTGGGAAGGTCTCTAGAAGATTTTCTGAGAGGAGTATTTCATTTTTGATGGCTGGGCCAATCAGAAAATACCTGGACTTCTGGTTTATCCAAATTCTTCTCTGCAGCCACGTGGAACACCTGTTGGGGACTTTCTTCAAAGGAAAATTAATGGTATGGGTTTCAGAACTCATGGAATTTGGATCTAGAGCCATTCAAACGATATGGACGACCCAGATTTATTTTATCTAAGATCAAGGGACCAGAATCAAGCCTGCTGCAATAAATATATTTTGATGGCCTTCATGAGAGGTTTGATAGAGCAGAAGAATGAGAGATATTAGAGAGCTCATCCCAGCAATAGGAAGAGAATAAAAGAGAAAGTGAAAAGAAGAAAAAGGCATTGTTAGATTGTATCTTTTTTGAGCTTGCTTGCAAGAGCCAAAATATTTGGTTTATGCTTTTCTGGAAATAATGTATCTAGTTGAATAATGGTGGTACTATCTACTTTCAGGGGGGAAAAAGGGACATGCATCCAGTTGAATAGTAGTGCACAATAGTTTTTTCCCTATGCAGGCTCTGAACATGGTAATTCAGTAGCTGTTAAGGCTAAAATCTGTCTTACAAGGATTTATCGTTATGCTGCATGTCTTGTTTATTCCTTCTTTAATGCAATGTTCTTACATATTTTCATGAAACATCAAAACTCAAGTCATATTAGCTATTTTTTCTGGCAGAGTGAATATTGTATCACTGAACGTAGGTAAATAATATCTATCTCACAGGTATCTCAAGTTCTGATCTCTAACAACATTTGAGGAATGAAAGACATGTTTCTAAAAAACTGCCCCTCACATATAACATCCAAGGAGCTTACTGGGTGTTGGTACTGCAAACCGTTACCTTCTTTTAGAATCTCAGTAACAATGTCGGTTTTAACTGCAGCATTTCTATTTTCTGCTCCCCACAACACAAAGCAATCAGTGATTTGACTTATTTTTGTTTGCAACGTGGTATTGGTTCCCCAACACTACATTGATTGTGCCCTTGGTCTTTTTGTTTCATTCACAGAGGTCGAAAATGGAATCCCCTTCGGCTGAGGCTAGATAGTTATGACTACTCTGTGGAGCAACATGTTGTTGGTTCACTACTCTTCACACCAATTTTGTTACTACTACCTACAACTTCTGTTTTCTACATTTTCTTCACCATCCTGAATTCCACAGTCAGTTTCATCTGCATTACAATTGAAATCACTATCTCTGTCCACAATGCTACTCCGTACGCTGAACTTTTACTGTGGACGGCGAGGAAGAGAAGATTTCCCTCGGGATTGTGGTTCAAAATTGCTTGTCATGTTGATTGTCAATCTGGCGAAAATTCTGAATCATCTAGTTCAGGCAAAATACACAGAGATGATCAAGGGAAAACTGTGGTTGCACTGCTTCAGGGCAACTGTGCAAGCATTGGTAAGGCTCGAAAGCTTGATTCTTTTCAATTACATGCAAAAGAGATATCTGCAGGTCATGAAATCATGTACAGTAGCTGCCCTGTTTTGTCTGGTTTTGTCTTCTGCATACAGGAGACAACCATGGTTGATGGTCAGTAGGTGTGTTCCTTGCAAGTCAACATGTAGAAGGTTTTAGATGTCAACTGAACAACATCTCAATAAATGGCAACTATTTTCGGCATAGCATAACATATATATTCTTAGGAGTGCCTCTCCATGTATGCAATGGAGCTAAAAGTGATCAACCTAGCGGTAGTTTTCCTTATATAATGTCTCTTAGTCCATGTTCTTTCACTTCACAGGCCATGTCCATTGAGTTTTGCTTTACAGTAGAAAAGTGAACTTTGTGCAGGACAAATTTTGAGACCCCACTATAACAATTTGTTCCCTCCATGGTCCGGTGTGTCATCAGTTCATGGCGTTCTCAGTGGCCAGAGGTAACTGTTTTGTTGTGCATACAGGCTAGCAGTTTTTTAAGGGAAAAAAAAAACTTCTGATGCACTTGTCTTAAATGTCAATGACTCTTCTTGCAGAGTCCCATTTACCCTGGGAATGGGTCTTCCGGCAACTATGCCTTGGATGAATATAGGAGTTGGAGAATACTGGAGGCTGTGCCGTGGCTCGGTGCTTACCTGTAGATCCAAGACCTGAAAATTCGTAGACTCTGTGGTTTCTTATTTTTGGACGGAGGGTGTTTTTCCGGGCCCTTCTAACCCACATTCTTTGGTACCCATAGGTTTGGAAGAAATTAACATAACTTGCTTGACAGAGATCATTGTCAGCAAAATCATTCGTCTTTCTCATCATCTCCCGTAATGTGGATAATTGGCATCTTATTTGTGAAAAATTATTCCGACACATTATCCTAGAGAGCCCTATAGCTGTTGCATCATCATGGATGGCGTCGAGGTACATTGATTGAGTAACCGGTTCCCTTTATAAGCACCGTGTTCTGTATAGAAGAAATTCTACATATTATGGCACATTTCATTACTTTTTTTTCAGAATTCAGATGCAAGATGGGATAGTGTGTAGGCCTCACTACCGCCATTGCATTGCAAAAAACAGGGTGCTACTTTTTTTGCCACTATTTGTTCGCAAAAAGTGCCGATAAGTTAGAAGAGTGGCATCTAACATCCTTCATTCCTGTCATGCAACTCTGGGGGTTCCGCTGAGGGTTTGTTATGTAGTCAGGGGATATCCTCTGAACATTTCCTTTTTGGACTTATCCTGCATTCCGCAATTGAGGCTGGCAGCACCAGGGTGGAGCTTGGACTTGTGCATCGAGTGGTGCTATTCTTTAACCTTTCACCTTTAAGATACTATTTGACGACATTCTCTCACACAGTGAAATGGGGAATAATAGTTTGTTTTATTAGTGGGGATAGGCGACTGCTTACCAATCCAAGGTCATTGGTGTGAATGTGAAAGGAGTATGTTTATCCTTTAAGCTACTCTTCTGAGACGATTATCCATGTCATTAATGAGACGGACTATTGTTTACTTATTCAAGGTCATTAATGTAAATGTGGAGGGACCAAGATGGATTTTGGCATACAGATCCTTATAAATGTTATTTTTTGCAAATAAATTCTTCTTCATTTAGACTTGTTGCTACAGGTATCTTGATATATCTCGAATGGGTGGGTGTTATACTTTAGCTGCAACATCCGGAGTGAAATGTGGGTTAAGAAGTAGAATGACTAAAATTACCTTCAAGGTATATCTTGAAAGGCTGCGGTTATACTCTCTTTGTAACTCCTCGGTTGTTTAACTGGAATGAAATGTGAGTTAATAAATAGAATGGCTAACTTAGTCTCAAGTTAGTACTCTACCGGGCGCGGATGGAACTGATGGCGAAGGCGATCGCCTCGCGGATCCTGCACGAACCGACCCGGCGCATCCGCCGCGCCGCCGGCCACGACGACGCCTACCAGTACGTGAGCGCGCTGCGCGAGCTGTTCGGTCTCGACGTCGAGACCGCGCTCGACCAGCAGAACCGCCGACTGCAGGCGCTGAACGACAAGGTCGGTCGATCGCTGCATCTTGCACCCAACACCGAAGCCAGTGGCGAACTGCCGTGGCCGCCGGGCGATGGCGAGACACCGATCTACGACGCCAACACCGAGACCGTCATCTGGGGCGGCCCCGCCGGTGCTGCTGCCGCATCGGCTGCAGCAGCCGCAGCCAGCGCCGTCTCCGCAGCGCTGGCCGAGAGCGACGCCGAGGCCGCCGAAGCCGGCGCCGAAGCCGCTGCCGCTGCGGCGGCCGCTTCCGCCATCGACGCGGCCACCGCCGCCGCCGGCGCCGCGAACAAGCTGCCGCTCGACGGCAGCGCGCCGATGACGGGGCCGATCCGGTTTACGCACCAGGCCAGCCCGTCGAACCCGGCGGCCGGGTTGCTCTCGGTGTTCGCCAAGAGCGACGACCGGCTCTATACGCGCAACTCGGCTGGCGTCGAGATCGCGCTGGGTTCCGGCGACATCATCGAAGTCGCGACGCGCACGGCGCTCAAGGCGCTGGACACCACCAAGGACACGACAGCGCTGCTGACGGAAAGCGGGCGCGAGGGCGTATTCATCTGGCGCTCGGGCAACTATTCAACCCAGATCGCCGCCGACACCGCCGAGGGCCTCTACCTCAAGGCCGACGCCATCGCGTCGAGCGCCGGCGCATGGGTGCGCGCCGGTGACTGGAGCGTTGATGGAGCAGACGCTAGCTGGTTCGGCTACGTGGCCGACTATAACGAGAGCACGCGGACAGGCACTGACAACGCCGCCATTATTACGGCGGCGCTTGGCGTGCCGGGTTTGCCCGGATTGCGGTTCCCTTCGGGAAAGGCGCTGATCCCCTCGACAGTTAGTATCCCCATCGGCAAGTTTTGCCGCGGTGTCCCCGCTGCATTTCCGTCTTTCCTCGGGGGCGTACCGCGCCCGTCGAGCATCGAGAGCGGTACGGTGTGGATCAGCAACACCGCTGGCACCATGACCTCCGGGCGCCCCACCAATGAGGTCGTGCGCCAAAACCGTGATACCGAGCTGCGCGACGTGTTCCTGTTCTGGGATAATCAGCCGACGCCGGCAACGTCATGGACGCCATCCGATACGCCCTGGGCGGTGCGCGCCGGCCGCTTTACCGACAATTCCCGCGATGTCCGTGCCGAGCATACGCGCACCATCGGCGTCATTGCGATGGGCTTCACTCACGCCTTCGAGTTCCAGCGCGGCGGCGAGGGCGGGTTGATCCGCGACTGCAAGGCGCACGCCTTCAAGATCGGCTTCTCGCTCGACGGCATTCACCACATCATCCAGCTCGATAACGTCGAGTGCTTCCCGTACTGGACGACACAGCAGGACGTCACCAACTACACCATCGACAACTTGATTGCCTTCGAGATCGGCCGGGTGGATGGGCTGAAGGTCCGGGGCGGCCTGTTCTCGATCTACGCCCGTATCGGCGTGCTGTTCGAGGGCTCGCGCTCTCCCGACTTCGGTGGGCAGCCCGCCTTCTTCTTCGATATTGACGCCATCTACTCGGATAGCTGCACCCACGCGCTGATGGTTGGCAATTCCGTCACCCTCACAGCTGTGCTGACAGGTCATATCGGCCACCTGATCAGCAACCGCACGAGCGGTGCGGCATCGGTGCTGGCCGCGAACGACTACGGCGTGCGGCTCCGAGGGCTGTGCGATATATCCATCGGCAAGTTCGAGGGCACCGGCTCCGGCTTTACGCGGCCGGGCGGGCACGTCCACGCCTCGGCGAGCGGTGCCCGTCTGCACATCGAATACGCCCGCGTCTGCCCTTGGGACACAGGCAATGGTGGCCATCCTGCATTCTCGTTTACGGTTGCCGGCACTTACCTGTCTGTCGGCCGCTGCGATCTGAACGACGGCACGAACTACTTTTCGACCAGCAAGCGCGTCTACGGTGGCGTATCCGCCTCCGGCGAGGACAATATCGCCACAGGCCAGCGCCTCTATATTGATGGCATCGGCAACACGAACGTCAAGGCGGTAACTATCAACAGCACCGATCAGACCTTGCTAGCCAACTACCCGGTCAAGCTCGTAGCTGCGGGTTATCGTGAGTTTCGCGTGCGCGCCCGCGTGGCGGCGCACCCAACCCTGACCAACTTCACTCTCAAGTCAGGCGGAAACTCGGGCCACATCACCGACACGTTGGCACTGGCTATCGCCGCAGGCAACACCGATGTCGACGGCTCGTGGAAGTCGATCAATCGCACGGTCGCGAACGAAGCTGAGTTCGGATCGCTTCTCGCTAATGGCGTGCCGGGCGATGCCAGCCTGTCGTTCACACGACTGGGCTTTGAGTTCAGATAGCCATGACCGAAGCAGTCGTCGACCAGCGCCGCACCGTATCCGCCGAGGGGTTCGCCAACCCGCTCAACCTGCCGGCCAACGCCGAGCACGCCAGCCACGTCAAGGTCTATGGCGATGATGTGCTGCTGACGCTTGGCGTCGACTACACGCTCGACGGCGTCGGCGACACCGGCAACCTCGACGAGATCGACGGCGTCGATGTGAACATCGAAACCGACGTGCTCGAGGCCGATCTCTACGCGACCTTCACCGTCGAACATCTGCCGCCGACCGAGCAGGACACCGACCTCGCCTCGGGCGGTACGCTCGGGCGGCTGTTCATGGCCGGGCTCGACGCACTGGCGCGGCTGATCCAGTCGCTCAACCAGAATTTCATCCAACGTTCGCTGCGCCTGCCGGTCGACGTGACCGACACCGACGTGGTGCTGCCGCTGCATCTGCAGATATCTAAAAGGTACCTTATTTCATGCATTACACTATGGAAGGTATCCTGCTGTAATGGAAGGATACTGTGATGCCAGTTGGGTGACTGGAAAAGCCCAAGGAAAGGGTACCACTGGCTTTGTGTTTATGATGGGTGGTGGGGCAGTTGCCTGGAAATCCACCAAACAAACTATATTAGCTCGGTCTACCATGGAGGCTGAGTTAGTGGCAGCAGAAGTGACTGGTAGAGAAGCAGAATGGCTGAAGAACCTTATGGTTGAGCTTCCATTGCTGAGTAAGCCAATTCCTGCTATCTCTATTCACTGTGATAGCCAAGCTGCAATAGCTAAGGCTAAAAGTGAAAAAATAAATGATAAATTGAGTACTCATATAAGATTGAAATTGAAATTTGTGAGAGAGTACTTGAAGAAAGGAATAGTCTCTTTAGACTATGTGAAATCAGTAAGAAATCTTGCTGATCCTCTAACCAAGGGATTAAATAGAAACTTGGTTGAACAATCATCGAGGGGGATGGGACTTAAGCCCATTTTAAACACCATCAATAGTAACCCAACCTGATGTTTGGAGATCCCAAAACACAGGTTCAATGGGAAAACAAGTTGAATGGGTGTATACTAGAGAGCACTTGATGGAGACTGGTGTCTCAATGTCCATCCCTATGATGAAGTGTTCTTTCTGGAACGGTAAAGGATGAGTTACAACTCTTAATGAGTCCAAAGGCCAACGTGGCGAGGTGTAGATACGTTTCAGTGCACCTTGGAGGACTCACCTATGTGAGTGTGATTGTGTGGCCGCAATCTATGGGATCTTTTGGGCTAATCCCTAGAGCGCTCATGAAACAAGATACATAGCACATGGCCAGAAAGTGCTACCCCGTGAGAACATCACTATTGACTAATGATATGTGTGCTGTATGAAACCTTCTTCATAAGGGTTTAAGTTCAAGACATAGTTCACTTAAATCTGTGGAGGAGGGGAAGTACATCACTATGTGAAGGTTCAAGTCGGAAGACACCTTCACTTATGCGTGTCATCTCAGGCTCTTGTATATCTGTGTCTCAACCTTTTAAAATTTTTCGTGGTGGGCGAATGTTGGAATCTATGTTTAAATTTTAAAAGGATTGAGTATCGCTTTTATTTGTTTAGTCCCACATTGGAAAGTGGAAAAGATTTTCACTTGCTTTTATTGGGACCCGTGTTTTTGTTGTAAATTCTTAGGAGTCTATGGAGGTTGGCCCGTTTGAGCTAGTGGGCTCTTTGGCCCGTATCCTCTATTCCACACACGCGCGAATTACCTTGCCTTGCCGTGGCCGTGTCGTGCGTGCGTGTGATTCTCAAGCGATTATTTTATTTATTTTCTTTTTATTTTTGACCGTTTGACCGAGCGTCTCTTGGATTCTCTCCGTGTCTCTTCGGATTCCTCTCTTTGGGCGGTTGTGTGTGACTCGGTTAAGGGTCGCTTCGAAGAGGGTATTTGAAGAGGGTCGTCTTCCTAAGAGAGATACGATTTTCGGCTCTCTCTAATCCGAAAGCTATCTCTCTCGAACTCCTCTCTCCGATCGTCTTCTTCTTCCTGCAAGAGCCGCATGTCACTGTGGTGTTCGCCTCCGGCAACGCGAGTTGGAGTGCACCTTCGCGTAGTCACTAGTTTTGAGTCGTCGTATATTGGGGAAAGTTCCGTCGCGAAGTCTATTTACACCGGAGTAGGGGCGGAACGACTCAAAAGAAAGTGACTACGCGTTTCGACCCCTGTTTACTCATCTAGATCTTAATTTTCTTTGATTTTTGTACATAGATCTAGTAAAAAAATTCTACCCGTCAACACTATTTTCTCTATGAGAGAGGGTGATCGGAGGGGAGAGGAGAGCAGGAGGGAGACAATGTGTGCGCGCGCACACTCACACACAGAGAATCGAGCATGTGAGAGAGAGGGAGGAAGATGCCGAATGGCGTCTCTGCCTCCTACACCGACGGGGCCAGTTTTTGCACGCACGCACGCGCGCGCGCACACACACCAGATGGTAGTTTCTCCCCGTAGACTCGATGACAGGTAGGCACCCTGCGGCGAAGGTCGTTGTTATCCATGCATGGAACATCATCGTGGATGAGTGACATGGTGTGGACCATCTCCACAATGCAGGCAGAGGCCATGGCCACGGAGTCCCCATTACCCGTGCGCTCACAAGAGGCCAGACAAAGCATGGGCCGGACATGCTTGCAGCCAACAAGAAGAGAGTGTGTCACCCCCTCGTTGATCCTCTGTGGTTGCGTCGGCGGCAAAGCTAGATCCAGCGCTCGGTTCACCGCCACTACCTTCACCATCATGTACCCCATGAAATCAAACTCCACTACTCGTGCCTCCCCCTCCTGCATGGCGGAGGCACAGCTGCCATTACTGTCATCAGCAAAGCAAGAAAGCCTTCACCTTTGGGCGAGCCACACCGAGGGGGAGGAGGGGAAGTAGCGGGCGGGGAGCGCTAGAAGAGACAGGAATTGGGTGTAGCTTTGCTAGGAGAGGAGAGTCGTTTGCCAATTAGATTTCAGGAGGAGAGAGCAGAGCCGGAGTAAGAAGAAGAGGCGACGTCCTTAGAGGAGCTCATAAAAGACATCAGATGAGACATTCTTAGATGAGGGGAGGATGGTACAAATCACAAGCATCTCCTTCTGCTCGCAGCGGGGGGTGCATTGGGTGGTGGGGGATTAATAGGTTAAGAATTAAACAAATAAGATTAAAATGTGGATTCCTATAGTTGCGAGGGGGGTGGGTTGAGGGACGTCACCCTCTGTCGGCGATTAAGAGTAGATGGACGAGGCAGCGCAAGAACCGATGATACCTAGGAAGAGAGAGAGAGAGTTGACTAGAGTTTATGTTAGGTTAGTCATTTTTCTCCTCTTAATTAGACATGTAAACGGATCGGATACGGAGCAGATAGTAGGTGTGTGCTATCATCAAAACTCATATTGACTGATGGTGTGTGCTATCATCAAAACTCAGGGACTTGCATTCTCCCACTCAGGGGCACAACATTCTCCCCCTTTTTGATGATGGCAACACTCTGGCAACACTATGAGTCATATGCATTGACAACCAGACAATACAACACAATAAGTCATTACAATAATGACGGCACAACATCATTCTCCCCCTTTGACAACAGCAAAAAGGAGGGACCTAATATGCATGATGCACTGGTAGTCCACAGTGATCCTGAGACTGTTGCGGATACCAAATGATGATATAAGAAGTGCAGACAGGCAATACAATGAGGCATATGCAATACAGAACCAGTGACTCGCAAAATGATCCTCCCCCTTTGACTGAGGAAATAGAAGAGAAGATGCCTACTCCGAATCAGCACGGATCTCAAAGATACCCAAGAAGGAGTATTAATCATGTAGAACACAGGCAAATCTCCCCCTCAAACTCAGACAAGTCTAATAAGTCAGACTTCTAAGGCAATGAACGGGCAAGCAGAGTTAAGTCTGATACCAATTGATGAGAAAAGAGATATCAGCTAAAACAGATGAGCAATCACAGATGATTTCATGTCGAACCCAAGAAGCATTAGGATCAGAGAGCACAATTGATTTGAATTTCTTCAGCAAATAGAAACTGAGCACAGGATTTCCACAGGAATGTCAACCACATGAGTAATTCAACAAGTTTTTTCAACGAGTTACCAATTTTATAAATCTAAAAGTGAGGATTTTTCAGACTCTTCCATTATAAAGGCTTATAAATGAACTTTATTGAACTACATGGTTTAAATATAGTGTATACCCAGTTTGCCAATAAAGTTCCATACTCATATCTGAGATCAATTTTAATAATAGTGAGCCAACCCCTCATGTTAACATCTTGATTAACCTTCCTTTGTCTTGCAGAATCAATTTCAATGACTTCTTTAGGAATTACAATCATCTGTATTGAGATTAAACACCATGAAAGAATTTCAGATAAGGTTCTTTTCAACCAAAATTAGATACCAATTGTAGACTGACAAAAATTTTCAAATCTAATCATTTAGGAGCAATTAAGTTCAGTACACACCTTGTAACTAGAGGATACACGTTGTTTGGACGCCAGTATCCCTAAGCACTTGGTCTGACTGACTGTCATGCTTCATAGAATCAGAGGTAGCATTGACACCTCATGACATATCTCATCCCATTTCATTGATAGGTGAGGCATATTTCTCAGTATACATGCCATTGCTCTGCCTGGATTTTCAAAGAATTTTCAGCATAGTTAATTATGGCACTTCATGACACAGTCCTCTAGACTTCATGATCAAAGGACATGGTTTCTCGGTGACCACAATCATTGCTCTGACACTATTTACTCTTAGGAATATTTCAGATCAATCAAATGTTTAAAAATAATATAGAGATCGTATATTTCAACTAAAGAAGGCCAAGATTTTGATGTTCTCAGACATCAAAAGGTTTTACACGATTCAACATAGAATAGTTGGTTAAGGTTTATTAAAGACTGATTCAGATATTTTCAAGACATTCAGAATCAAACTCAATGAATACATTAAACTTAAACCAATCTGATCTTTTTGAACATTCATAAGCTTGTATTATGGAAGATTCCTAGTAAAAATATTTTTCAGATTTATAATCAAGGTACTCGGATTGAAATCTTCCTGAATCACAGATGGGTCAGGTAAGTTTTAGAAGCAACCAGATTATCAAAGGAAGCCAGCACAGAAACAGTGTTCAGATAAGTGACAGACATGGCCAAGAGAGCAGCTGACTAATATAAGAGCAACAATAGATTTCAGCTTCAAAAAGATTGTCAGTACATGTGAATTCCGAACAGATAGAAGAAGTGATACCAGTTGTTGATATATGGTACAGGAAGAGCAGAGACTGCAGAATGAGTGAAATGGCTAGACAATGAAGAAGTCGGTTGGCTGGATGAGCAATTCAGGTCTACCGAATTGGATAGTGAGAAAACAGATGAATAGCCAACAGTTTAGAATCAAGTTACTTGCTCCCTCTGAACGAATGCATGAGATATTAAGAAGAGTATATGTCAGAATGAGAAGAATGACAAATATGAAACATGAGTGCTCGTGAGCTCCCCCTGAATGCATGCACTCAAACATTCTTTTTGGATTTTCAAATTTATGATATGCAATGCACTACCCTACATGTATGCATATGGAATGACTCTCTTACATGCTTCCCCTGACTAAATGCAGTAGATAAGATGTCTAAATGCAACATATCCATCGACAATGTGCAGGAGGTTTGATAAGTTATTTCCATGATCATGCATGACAATATGGTCCACTCAAATGCAGTCCTAGATGCACATGTCAGTCATATGCAGTTAAAAAAAAATTCAAAGTTCATTCAAATGCATTTAAGATTTTAAGAAAGATTCAGTTTGAGGGATCACAGATTAATTAACACATGAAGCAAGAGATATGCAGTGCAGATAGTGCTGAACTAAATCTGACCTGCTATTCAATCAACCATTTCAACCAACGGATTGAACAAAGAGCATAATAACAGAGAATTCAGTGAATTTACCTGAGAACCTCAGTAGTTGGGGTCATTTCAGGTGCCTTGGTTTATTATCCCCTTTATTCCATTCCAAGGCACACCTGCAAGATAGCAAATTATTTTGCACGAGCAGGTACCCAAACAGTCTTGGGTCCTGCATGGTTAATAGCACTTTTGATGGGTGCTTTCCACAACTTTTGGACTTTTGCATCATCATATATCATCAAAGAATAGTCACTCATGGAATGCCCAACATGCCTACAGTAATGACAGGAAGCAACATGATTTGATTTCTTGTTATGCACATGATTATTAACATGAAATTTATGTGCGTATTCATAAGAGTTTCTGATTTTATTAGAAAGAGAGATGTAGCGGAGGGGGGTGAGGGGAAGCAGGAAGTAGTCATCCCTGCTCGACCCCAACACCCCTACCATTCCTTTCTTCCTCTTTCTCCCCTTCTTCATCCTTCCATCACTGTACCTTCTACTCTATGGTGTTGAAATGTATGAGGCCCATCGTGGCCTCTTCCCTCTTCATGAATGAAAGCCCCTGCTTCACGGATCTCCCCCACTACCTCTGTGCGTCTAGATCCCTGTGTGTGTGTGTTTGTGTCCCTCGTTTTCTTCAATGGCCTTCTCCCTTCCTCTGTTGATCATACCTCACCCTTGACGTCGCCGGCCCTCCCATGGGGTCCGTTGGGCCCTCTACTCCACGCCCCCCCTTGGACTAGCTGAGGTCTCTTCCCCAGCTCCAAGCCAGCCAGCTATCCCCTTTGCCTCTCACTCTCCCAGACTGATCCACGATCTCTTTCTTTGACTGGCACGCTCAACCCCTTTGACCTTCAGTCTAGTGCGTGCCATCCCCAGCCCTTGCCCGGTACAGACCCCCAGGCCAACCCTTCGCCGGTACGGCTTTTACACAGCGCGCTCTCGACACCCTTGAAGCCTTCCCCGGCACACTCCTTCGCCGGTACAGTCTGTTCCCCGATGCAGCCCTTCGACTAACCCTTCACCGACACAGCCTCTCGCCGGTACAGCCCAACTCCCTCTAGCCGGCCTAGCCCGGCAAACCTTTGAGCCCCTTCACCGGCGCACCAGTCCTTGTTCCTCACCCTTAGTATCCATAGCCAACCTTGGAGTTCTCCCTCCCGCTACTCCCTCCGAGTTTTCTGAGGTTTTACCTAAGGTGTTGCCATCCTCGGACGCCCACCTCCACTTGTTGGGTTCCGCCACTCCATGTGGGCGTGTTCCCCGTATCTCCCTTACGCCCGGGGTCAAGGGGAGATGCTGCCAAATTTCTGTTAGAAATAATAATACGACAAGGGTAAAAAGAGAATAACAAACAAATGGAATAATAACTAATAAACACTTCTAACTAAGACGAGAGGACCGTGCACATCACAACGACATTTAGATCGGGCGACGACTCGGTGCCCCGAATAATTATAACCACGGGAGGAAGAAATAACTTGTACAAAGTTACATCAAATTAAGGAACAGAATAAAAGAAAGGCCTTAAGGCCAGAAGGAGTGGGCCCTGCATGCCCACCGTCTCACCTCAGCCCCCTTCGTCTCTCTTTCGCCGGCACACCCTCCCCAGCGTCTCTCCCTATGTCTCTCTCTCTCTCCGTCTCACCTCTTCCCCTCTGTCTCTCTTGCACCGGTACACCCTCTTCTCCCTGCGTCTCTCTCTCTTTCACCGACACACCCTCCCCAGCGTCTCTCCCTGCGCCTCTCTCTCTCGCCGGTACACCCTCTCCCCTGCGTCTCTCCCCCTGCATGCCCACCGTCTCACCCTCTCCCCCCTGCGTCTCTCTCTCTCTCTGTCTCACCTCTTCCCGCACCGTCTCTCTCTCTACCGTCTCCCTCTCCCTCCGTCTCACCGTTTCCCCCCTGCGTCTCTCTCTCCTTTACCGTCTCTCCCCCTCCACCGTCTCTCTCATCCTCCACCGTCTCATCTTCTTCCCGTCCGTCTTCCCCTCAGCCTCCCTTCGCCGGTACACCTTCACCTCCACCATCTCTCTCTCCCCTTCGCCGGCACACTAGCCCCCAACTCAGTACGCTTCAAACGTAACAGATGATAATGATGACAATAGCAATAAGATTAAAAAAAAGGGGGAATAATGAAAGGAACAAATGGATAAATAAATAAGTAATGATAATGGTAATAAGGGGAGAATAATAAAAGGAACAAACAAGTAGGCAAATAAGTAATGATAATAACAACGAAAGGGAGGTAATACAATAAATAAAAAATAAAGATATATGGCAACCCCATGGCAAAAAAAATATACAGAAATAACAATAATAATAAAACATATGTGCATGTATATGCAGCAATGATAATAGGCATAACAATGACAATAAAAGGAAAAGGGAGGGGGGGCTACAATAAATAAACAAACTCAAATGCATAAGAGACGAACACAGTAAGAAGGATGTGTAACAGAAAGGGCAACAATAATAACATTAATAACGAACAAATAGAAAAATCACAAAAAATGCATATCGGAGGGAATAAATGCTGAGATCTTTCAACTAAAGGCCAAGTATAGAATAATAATAATAACAAACATAATGATAAAATTGTACACCGCAGCCCCTCCTTGTGACTTGGTGCTGAAGGAACAATAATGCCGCCCTCGCAAGTCGGTCTCGAGTCTTGGGATTTTACCCCGGCATGGCCGCGATTCGACATTGTTCTGGGACGATATTTTGATCAAACCAGACCCACTTCTCAGGGCGGATCTCTTCTGACCTATTATTGAGATTGTCGCATGTTTGGCAGACATTTGACCGGGTTTATCTCGACTTTTGCATTGTATCTTCAGTATGGACCTTCGTCCGAACACAGAATGGTCCATGAGCGACCGACAGAACCCGAATGGAACGAAAAGACTCTCGTCATCCCAGCCCCCCACGCATGGGAATACTAATAGGCCTCAGTGGGCCGTGCTTGGGCTTCGGGCCTACCCCGATCATGGTCAGTGTCCTGCCCACACCTTAGGCCTACAGCTCGTTATCCCAAACGCATCTCCCTCAGGATCTGATCTTAAAACGTCTTCCCCGTCGGCCTTCAGCTCCGGGGACACTAACGATGCTCACGCAAATCTTGCCTCGGCCGCGGGGGGCCCACCGCAGTATGGTCGCGGCCTGATCTTGCACCGGGCTAACAGATTCGCCGATTTTCAACCGCACTAATCGAGATTTAGCCGAACGTTTTTCGTTCCTCCGAACAGTAAATTTGTCATATCCCGACATACATATGCTCCGATTTTCCCGTGACGATTATGATATTTTCGTTTCAGCAGGGATTCCCAATTTCTTTGATCTGCATTCCCTCATAGTGAGTTTATAGTGGAGTTTACTTTACCATTTTGTGCGAGTTTTCTCATTTATTTCAGTGGAGATTCTCGGCTTTCTGGATCCGCATTCCACTTATCACTATTTTTTTAAAGAAGGGGGCATGTAGCTGTTTTCTCACGATTGCTCCTCATTCAAATATAGAAATTCGAGCATCGATGAAGTGTTAGGAAGAACATTCTAGTATCCCTATGGTTAGAGATCGTCAAACACATTATGTGTGAAGTGTGGGAGTTTTATCCAGGTGTATCTCGTGAGCTACACCAACAACATAGCTATGACTCTTCCCCTAGATGTATGCACTCACTAAGAATTGACTTTTTATTCCTTAACGTGCGCCGTGATGCACCTATACCTAGGATCTGGGTAGCGTTATTTAGCAAGAAAATATGGTCTTAGAAATTCGAAGGAAGTGTATTATTCTATAGTGTAAGCAAGCACGCAAGCGAGGCGAGCACACACTCAAAATCAAAAG